>OZ010676.1:44930444-45665444 GCA_963932185.1 Troglohyphantes excavatus
CAAATGATCCAAGACTAATCCATAAAATGATCCAAAAATAATCCATAAATGATCAAAATTTCATATACCACCCAGAACCATTGATAATGAATCGGACCCCCCCCCCCCCCCCCCCCCGCAAGCACTATCGCCGATCACCCCAGATATTTACGACTGGTAACAAGTGGACATGAAAGCGATAAATGAGAAACAAAAGGACGTGAAATGGAGGGACATTGGAAGTGCTTCTATGAGTGAATTGCGGCCACTGAGATGGGGGCACGGGATGGATACTTCAAGTGGCTCCGTATAGATACTTCAAGTGGCTACGTGTCGTCATTCCATGATATTCGCATTCAGGGGGTGACTCGATTCCAGTTGTAAACTCGCATTATGGCCCCGACGTTAGCGAGTTTATGGAATATAAGCGTTATTTATTTACCTTGGTAGGGGTGGGTGGGAGTTGCAGAGTTGAAATCATAACCCAGAGGCCAACTGGGATCTACCCATTCTGGAAATTGGTCTGTTTTGAGAGTGGAGTTCAAACTTCACTTGGAGAGTGTGGCGGGTTTTAAAGCGGTTTTGGGGAGATTGTTCACAAGTGGATTGGGGGTTTGGGCTCTGGGATTTGATTGGATTGGGTTGGGTTTGTTTCGGGGTATTGGTGTTATGTTTGGAGTGGTAAGAATTGAGATGTTTGGGTTTTGGAAAATTCAGCTTTGGTGAAGTGGTCGATGTAAACTTTTTAGTGTGGAAAAAAAAGTACTTGAGAAATTATACTGCGTTTAATTTATAAGTATAAATAGGTGCTCCTACCCTTCAGATGGCTACGGACCAATAAATTAAAAGTTAGACAAAGATCGGACTACAACTGTTAAATTGTACTAAATACAATCCATCAAATATTGTTTTGACACTAAATATAATTAAGTTTTAAAATGGAGGGGGGGGGGGGTATTCTTGCAATTTAATTTAGCAATAAAATTCATTTGTATTTAACTTAAATTATTCTAAATACAAAACGTATTAAATAACGTTAACGTAAACTTGTATTTGTTTTACCAATTTTGATAATTTTATTAGAAGTCACAAGTTAAACTCATGAAATATATCAGCGGACTAACAAAATTTCTATAAAAATACTTTTTCAACAAAATACAAATGGTTTATTACCGACTACTTTCTATAAAAATGAAAACAATGAAAGTTGAAATATTCGGATCCGATGCAAATAAGTGTGTTTCGTTTAAGAAAATTAATATTAGCTCCACATTTTTTTTTAAATTTGAATATCTTCAATAAACAGAACGAACATAAAACAATACTAATTTTTCCAAAACATTTTAACGATTAGTCAAAAGCTGCACGGACCATTTTAAACCCTCTCGCGGACCATGTTTTAGGAATCACTGAAACGTAAGTTACTTTTAAGAAAATGCCTAATTTTTTAATACTACTCGCTTTTATATCACTCAGTCTGTTATCGCTGTATAGTCAAATAGTATAGCAACTTGATTTTAACCTCTTTCCAAACGTCCTATTGACGGGAAACTACACAATCCCTAATAATATCGTCGTGCCAGTGCTTCAACTTGATAACTCCATAAGAAAAATAAGGTATAGAGGTCAACCAGGTTGATTGTTAACCAATTCCTCCCTCTGACCTTTGTACCGCATGGGGCCCCAAAGTATTCACGAACCAAACCTTACGGTACAGTGGGGCATGTACCAACATTTTTTTAAAAGTTTAATTAGGGCATACATAGATTTATGTCTATGGTTTGTTGTTTTACTTAACTTCATGCAGAAAAACGGATATTTAAACTTAAGGGTTTTTCTTCGTACCTTGTACGGTTAAGTTGATACTATTGGGTTAGATACCGAGAGAAGAAAAAAAATTGGGAACTGCAAATCACATTAATTTACCCTGCATTTTAGCTAGCTAATTGACTGTTGTTTCCGGCGATTTTAGTGAAATTTACTCTCAGTGAAATTTAGCGTCTCAGGTCAGAAGTGCCGCAAGTGTCGGGAAGGCATGCAGGCTTCTTTTTTAGGGTTGACCTAATTACCCTAACGAGTTTAAACTATTTCTTGTCAGGCATGAAATGAAGGTCCGCTTTTTTCGGAGTCCACTTTAAGTTGCCGGTCCCTGAATTTTCATAGGTTATTACACACAAATTAGTTGTTTTGTGTACAGAAGCAACTAACCTGTGAGTGAATATTTACCGAAGCTTGGCTTTGTTATCACAACTACTCTATTAAGGGGTACGTTGACTGGTGTAATTAACGTCTCTCTAGGGCTACACAATGGTTCATTGACGACAGGGGCAGGACGACCATTATGCAGCTTAAGTGCAGGATAGTCGGGGCATTTGCCCATGGCACCACTCATATAAAGATGCACTAAATTAAGTTCTAAACTTTGATAGTGATATGGTAAAGGGTAGCCCAGCGGTTAAGTATTCTGCTCAAAATCGGTGAATTGTGTTTAGGGGCGTAGTGGGGCCGGTACAGCGTACCAGTATTTTTTTTGCTAGCCGGTACAGCGTACCAGGACTTTTGAGAGCCTTTTCGACGTACCGGAACTTTATTGCCAGCATTATTTATAAATCAACTTTTATTTTATAAATCAACTTCAATTTAGAATCAAATCCATTTCTGATGTAATCTGCGCTGTTGCTTATGTATACATATATTTGAAATATACATATATTTGAAATATACATATATTTGAAATTGATACATATATTATCAGACGTCTATTTGACACGAGTCGTCAAGTTAATCCTTTAACTTACAAATTTTTGTCGTAATAAAAAAAAAATCTTTAAAATTTGTTTTCTAGGCAGCTAAATATGACACATAATTTTTAATAAAATTCTTAGATAAGTCGTTTAGAAAATTAAAAGCTACAATGGAGAGTAATAAAAGATCAATGAATCAAATTTTTTTTAAAGTGTCTAATATCCATTTCGAATCAGGCCTCCGTGGTCGAGTGGATTAGACGTCAGCTGGGAATAAAAGGGTCCCCGGTTCCACGCCTTGCGATGGACTAGCCTAAAGAATAGTAAAAAGTAGTGATATTGCTATCGGAGGGTTGCCAACTTCGCTACCAAAATGCTATAATGTCGTCCAGAACATCCACAAAAAATAACGGCGTGTATACGGGACTGGTGCACGATTAATCTGATCGGGGTCCAATGTCCTGACGCCTATTGAGGTTGCGTCGGGTGCCAGCTCAGGTGTTGTCCTCGTCATCTGACTATGGTTCAAAAATACGAAGCATCGTTCCCGGGTCTTTCCTTCGAGATAGGCCCCGAACCGTCGCCAATAGCCCACTGTGCAGCTCTTGTTGCGACGTTAATTAACCAAACCAAACCAAACCATCAAAAATAACGAGGTACTTGTTTGTATATGTGGCTGTGTTAAGTCTCTTAAATAAGAACAGAAATAGGCACGCGGAAATGTACCCAAATCCAATGTGGCTGTCTCTGGTTGACGACAGTTTGGAAAGACTACGGAACAACGTTGCATAATTTTGATCAACTGTCAGATGTCGAAGAAAACATCTGAAATGCCATCCTACTCTCCAAATTTCGAAACCACAGCTAACGTGAGTTAATTTGAGCCGCGGCAAATTATACATGCACCAGTCCCATCTGCAAAGGTAAGTTTGGGGTTTGTTATTATATAACCAGGGATTGAACTCGAGACTCTCTGATCTCAACTCCGGTGTAGTGTCGCGACAATCAGGTGTCACCACCCAAACAGTCAAATGATATTTCAATGAAAAGTATGAAATTTCATCTTGACTGTCCAAATTTTAATTAAACTTTTTATTTAATTTTCTGGTCTGAATTTCTGACTAACTTTCGAAGTTATGTCTATAAAATTTATAATTTAGGGTGAAAGTGTTGCCTTTTTACAGGTGTACAATATACTTATTACCAGGTACTTATTAACCGGTGTACAATGGCGCCGAAACTCGTATGGCAGCTACCATACCTATTTTAACCTAAAGCAATTTCCACAAAGAATCCACAAAGCCATGACTATATACCAAAAATTCTGGACTAAAAATTAGTATTTATAGATAAAATTACTAGATAACCTGATACAACTCGTAGATCAAGGTCCTATTTTTCAAAGTCAGTCCTAAAAAAGGCTGGTATGGCATTCTGTTTTAGAAATATTTTCAGATAATGAACGACAATTGATTTGAATTTTTTGATGATGATTTCAGCATAAAAAGTTTTAGCTAATAAAACGTGATTTTTTTTCTTCTAAAGATATTAAATGTTGTACAAAGTTTTACCACGTTTACGTTTTATATACGTTTCATTTAAAAGTAGTTTTTAGTTTTCATGATAAGAGCATTTCGTCTGTAACTGTAAAACGTTCTAACAAAATATGTTTAATTTAAAAGTAATTAAAAGAAGTTTTAGTTATAATGATAAGATCATATCGACTTAAATATTTTGGTAGAACGTTGTACAGCTACTAGGCTTCATTTAAAAGTTATTAAAAGTAGTTTTAATGATAAGAGCGTATCGTTAGTAACTTAATAAACATTTAATAAAAGTTCATTTTTCTGATTGGAATGTAAAATGTGGTAGATTAATGGCCAAGTAAATGTAAAAATACCTAAAATTCCCTAAGACCATATTTTCACTTTAAAAAATTATTTATAAAAGTTACAATTTAAATTCAATCTTTTATGTTACAATTATTGTAAGATTCAAAACATTAACAGTAAAACAATCTGTGATTTGTTGAGGATTGCCGTTTGGTTTATTTCTCGATCGTATCAATAGATGGCGCAACCATACACAGTATTCATTCTCTCATTTCAGCGATTTCAAATTGCTTTTTTGGAAAAGTTTTCAAATCTTTTGCATAGTTTAAAGAAAAATATTGTTTAAGTTTTGCCTGATTCTATTAAAATTTTAAATATCTTTAAAACCCGCACGATTTGAAGATAAATTATTATAAATTCTATTAAATTTGAAATCCCAATTTTTTTAAATGTTTTTTTTATTTTACTAAATCGCGCGTATAAAGCGTTATGCGGAAGGGCGGATTTAAAATGGGGTAACAAAAATTATATATTAATTGACTTCTACATGTCAAATATAAGGTGGTAGTTTTTTTTTAATTCGCTTTTCTACCTCTATATGAAGTATGAATAAAAATAAAGCATAGTTTGTTATAGAAGCAAAAACTTAAAATGCATTTTTCACAAAACCACCGTTTGTTGATTTTGCCTTTTACAGCTGGTAGCAGCTCTATAATAGTAAGTGTTGCGGTACACTTATTAAAAAAAATATTTTAAATGTTTTAGTTAATCAAATATAAAATAAAAAGCATTTTTTTTAAATTATTTTAATTTTTAATTGTTCAAATATATTCTTTAGATTTCCCACCTATTTATTCTTGCAGAAAACAGCTTTCTCAAAACTTTTCTTCAATTCAATTGTTTCGAGATTTTAAAGTTTTGCAGCATTTTTCCTTAAAAACAAACTGCGAATGATTGCATTCGACATTACAACACACTGTGCTACTTATATTTTAATTTAAATTGGTTGATTTAATTAATTTGTTTTTATTTTAATTGAAGGTGAATTAATTTGGGAAGGTGACGTTTTATATTGATAGTTTGCAATTAATTATTACATGTAAATAACAAAGACACAAACTTTTTAGTTAAAAAAAAATTATTTAACGAAATATAAAAACAAAGTTTTTCATAAACAAAATTATATATAAAAAAATATTTTATTTAATTATCGATTTTACATAATATGCATTTTAAATCGCTAAAAGACATTGAATTTGTATTTTACTACCAATACAAAGCTTTTGGGTATATACAGGGTGGTCACAAATTGTTGAGTGATGGTCATTGTTTGGCTGTATCATATTTAGCTGTATTGTTATAAAAAAAATTGCCACGCTACTTCGCTTACATTTTAGACAAGTTTCTTACTTTCAGTAGTAACACACAGTTAAAGTTTTACAAAAAGAATGGTTTATTACGAGGGATTAAACAGCCAAACAATGACCATTTCCCAACAATTTGTGACCATTTCCTAACAATTTGTGACCATTTCCCAACAATTTGTGACCATTTCCCAACAATTTGTGACCACCCTTACCCTGTATTACGAAAAGAGACGTGTAAGCGAAGTAACAATTCTAATAATGTGTCGGTAAATTTTTAATTACTAAGTTTCTAATTTTGAAATCTAAATATCGTTTCTATGTCATTTCTTAGTAGAAATCTTCTTCTGCATATAAAAGTTTTTTTATATGAGCAGTAGAACTAACGCCCACTGTATAGAAAGCGGTATGGCACGTGTTTTTACATTACAAACTGAAGGGCGGATGAAGGCGAAATCGTAACTCCTGTTGGTTACGATACACTCATAAACTGAAATAGGCCTTCAGTTTGAGACGTAAACAGCATGCGATATACGACTTTCTATACATTGGGCGCTGGTAGAACCCTGCAAATTCTGTAACTACGCCTACTTGGCAAACGTGGACGTATGGCCACTTTAGTGAGCTTTTTTTGCAAAATCCTACGATCCACATGGCATTGACAGATTCCACACATCTATCATCTCGATGAAATTCCCTTGAAAAGTATGGGCAGGTGACGAATGATGCTGACAATCTGCACCATACCGTGACCTGACTGAATGCAAATCTGAACAAGGTTTTGCTTGGCAAAGAAGTTCCAGCCATTCACCGTTTCCTTCGCGTATGTGTTATAAAGGTTTCCAACTCGGAACCCCCAACCCAGTGGCGGACTGGCCATAGAGTTGTTCTGGAATTTTCCCGCGCGGCCGGTTAATATTTTTAAAATGTGGCCGGGGATTTCTTGAAATGTAAAACATTATTTAAAAAATAAGTTATTAAAGGCCAACATAGGTTTTTAAATAATGTTTCAAATTT
Source organism: Troglohyphantes excavatus (assembly GCA_963932185.1). Lineage (NCBI taxonomy): Eukaryota > Metazoa > Arthropoda > Arachnida > Araneae > Linyphiidae > Troglohyphantes > Troglohyphantes excavatus. Next base: position 44,937,381 of record OZ010676.1, read on the forward strand.
GAAAACAGGAAGCCATGGTATCTCTAAGAAGTCGAAACTATTTCCTTATTTGAAACTACGTTCCAGCTGTGGCCTATGGAACTGCGGCCAACGTGAAGTCAGTTTCAAAGGCGTCGGAACGTGAGAGTGTAAAAGAGAGGCCGCATGGCCCAGCCCTCACTTCCTTCTTTTGACCAGTGCTTCTCATTTGAACGAAGGTAGAATTTGGGTTGAACAGGACCGTTGGAGGCTTCCTCTTAAAAATCTTATAAACGTATTAAACATTTCAATATGATAATTAAAAATATTAATTATCAACTAAAATATTAATAAATTTTAAAATCGTTTAATAAATTTTAAAAACGTTTAATAAATTCTAAAATCTTTTAAAAGATATTAATAAACTTTATAAAAAGAGTTAAATGTTGATATTATTTATTATTTTGTTTTCAAATTATGGGCTCATTATGTTAATAACAAACATTAGTTTCAAAAAAATTTTTGGTGGCCGAAATTCAAAATTTTCCCGGGCCGTTTTTGAGTGCCAGTCCGCCCCTGCCCCAACCCAATTTTTATTCTACTTTAGGTACAGAACTGAGGTACACAACTATTTGTGGCGGGGAACATGGGTTGCAGATGCAGGTCCAGGTCCTTTTGTAGCTGGCGTGGTGGTTTGGAGGAACGGAATTCGGCTAGTAATCTTGTGATCGGGGGGTTACCAGATTCACTACTAAATTACAAAAGTCGCTTGAAATTATTCTCAATTACCACCGTCCTGTATAGGGGACTGACTAGTGAACGTTAAACCCGCCGTGGTCCAATGTCCTGACGCCTGTTGAGGTTGCGTCGGATGCTAGCTCAGGTGATGTCCTCTTCATCTGGTCATGGTTAAAACTTACGAGGCAGTGTTCCCGAGTCTTTCCTTCGAGATAGGCCCTGAACCGTCGCCAATAGCCCACTTTTCATCTCTATTGCGACGTTAATTAATCAAAATAAAATTTAAAAAAAAACGGAGAAAAAACCCGCGAACATTGTTCAGTATATTTGAACCCATGGTCCTAGAGGAGGGCAACACTTGAGCTGGTATTCCACACACTTGATGCAGGAGTTAGGACATTTGGACCACGACAGATTTAACAGATTTGTCTTTACAAGCCGAATGGCGAGATAGTCGAAGGCGGGTCTTTTCTTAGGGACAGATCCCGTAATGTCAAAAATAATCCTTGGTGCCAGCTCAGGTGTTTTCCTCGTTATCTGGTCATGGTTCAAAATTACAAGGTTGATTGAACTAACATCGCACTAGAGCTGCACAGTGCACCGTTGGCGACCTTTCAGTGTCTATCTCGAAGGAAAGACCCCGAAGCAATGCCTTGTATCTTTGAACCATGATCAGATGACGAGGACAAAACTTGATCTGACACCCAACGCAACCTCAATAAGCGTCAGGACATTGGACCCCGACCTGATTTAACGTGCACCAGTCCCGTATACACGCCGTTGGAAGTGGGGATTTCAGACTACGTTTTGTTATTTCATTCATAACAAATCTGGCAACCCTCTGATCGCAAGATCGATACATTTGAACTTTATTTTGTCAAGTCTCTCTTTATTTTGTCAAGTTTCTGCCTCAGCCGTATTTGATCTCACAATCCTCCGATTGCTAATCGACGAATGTACCCGTTGGCTCGGATATCAAATTAAAAGGCAGCGTTCCCGGGCCTTTCCTTCGAGATAGACCCCGAATCGTTGCCGATAGCCCACAATGCAGCTCTTTTGCAACGTTAATTCAACCAACCAATTGGAATTGAACTCACCCACCTGTAGGAAGTATCCGGAAATACTGCCTTATAATATTTTTGAACTGTGGTCAGATGACGAGGTCAACATCTGGACTGGCACTCTGCCCCCTACAATTGGTTAGTCTAAATCCAGCTAAATTAAAGCAAACTTCAATATGCTTCTCAACCGTGTTTAACTTTGAATCCACACTCTCATCCATCAATATTATAATATATCTTCGAACTGGAACAGAAACCCAGCTTTCAAACTAATGGCATTTCCGACAAGCAAAGCTCCCGCCGATACATTATCGACTTATTCGTTTAATGAGCACCTCCAACGCATCCTTAAATAGCATTCCTTCCGCGAAATCGGCCACACTGCCCACTGTCCACTGGCCCGAACCAAAGAAGGGCGGCAATCCCATCGGCTGGATTGAATTCCTGAGCATACATTAACAAATGAAGGGGGGGGGGGGGGGGAGACGATATCCATGAAGGCATTGATTAAACAGACCAAGCGTATTTGCTTTAGCGTGGCCCAAAAGTGAAACCCTCTAAGCCTGCTTTTCCAGTCGGCCGCCTGTCTCTAATCTCCATCAAGAGGTATATGATTGCTAGGTAGGGTTGGTGCGCTCAGACCTCCCCCGCCATATCAATCAGTCGGATAGAGGGATCGTAATAGCCCGCAGCTACTTTCTTGGCCAGCTATTGAATGTCACCAATCAATCATTGATTAGCCACCCTACCCTAGTAGTATAGTTTCCCTGGTGTTGATGCTTGTGGGGGAGTCTGGTGGGGTGGAATTAAAAATGCAAACAAAGGTGTGTCAGATTCTATGTATCATTTTCGCTGGGTGTAAAGTTGGCACTGGTGATTTATGGTTGTGGTATGAGCACATTGTGAACGGATAATGGGAATGGATGTTTTTGTTCTTGGTGTACTATTATTCGCTGAGTGTGTAAAGGGGTAAATATTCAATACCACAGTAACAGGACCATATTTGAAGCTAAAATGCAATGCCTTAACGTGTGTAAATACACCAAAAATGTGTAATGTTTTTACAATTTATATTTAAAGTTATAAAAATATAATAAGAATCATTGGAAATTGTTTAATCCTCCGTTGTGATAATTGTTTAAAATAATTGTGATGATTGTTATATTATCAATTGCAATAATCGTTCAGTCATCAATTGTGATCATTGTTCAATCAATTGTGATCGTTGTTCAATTAAATGTGATTGTTGTTCAATCGATTATGGTCTTTTCTCAAACAATTGTGATAATTGCTCAACACTCAATTGTGATCATTGTTCCACTATCAATTGGGAAAATCTGGATCTTTGGCCCCAACCCATGGTTCACGGACCACTGGTGGACCCGGAAGAGGGTCCGAAGTGGTCCTTTTGTTCAATTACAAATATGTTTTGATAGTAATTTTTTTTAAAGAGTGCATTGTTTGACCCCAGCAAAAAAAGTCATCATGAAACCTTCATCAAAATTATCAAATTGAAGGTTTTATAAAGGATATTGAAACAAAAGACTGCATTTTTTTAGTTTTTAATTTTCCTGCATAAAAACTTTACAATATCTGCATTTTTCCTTCATGATTAAAAATTGAAGGTTTTTTGCAGGTTTTTATGAAGGATATTGAAACAAAAACCTTTAATTTTATAGATCTTAAAAAAAACTGCAGTTTTCATGCATAAAACCTTCAATTTCAAAATTTTGCTGAAGGTTTTATGCTGACTTTTTTTGCTGGGACCTTTTATAACAATAAAACAAATTTAAATAGGAAATCAAAAATTTTTCGATTTCTAAAATAAAACTTTATACTTTGGACCCCGCTCTCTCCCCCCCCCCCCTCCCCCCACTCGCCTTGGAGATTTCTGGTATCGTATTCACTGTAAAATGTAGATATTTCCTAGCAAATAAATATTTTTTAAGCAAAACCCAGCTAATATAAAAAAAACTAATAAAGACCTACATAAAAACTCCATTTTTTTAAAAATATATTTAGCACCTTCATTTCTGAACTTATAGCATTAAACCTTAAAAAAAATATATATACTACAGTTTTCAATTTTCCTACATAATACATTTAGTTTGCTTCAAAAAACCTTCATTATTACAATTTTTTTATAGTTTTTTTTCTGACAAATTTAACTGCGATTAATTCTCCGGTTGTTATCCGGCCACAGGCGCGCGGCACGTTCTTCAAAATAACATGCAAAAGGCAATATTCGACTTGCATCTTTTTAGACACCGACAGTGTACGTGTTAACAAATAGTGAAACGCGTTAGCTTGACCCTATGACCCCAAATGAACAATTACATTTGGAAATCCACTACCAGCAATGAAGTTCAAAGACGACCAACATACCATACCGACCCCACTTCCTGCAGTGCTTCCTAGCACTCCGATCCTCCCCGGGGCGATGTTTCCAAACACCAACCCCCAACAAATAATATACCCAAACACCGCTACCAGAATAAACGCTGCGTAAAAGCGCCGCGATAACCATCTGAACGCGAGCGGAGGGGTTAACGACGGAACGTCGCCAGGCAACACGCGATCAAAAATGGCTCCCCCACCCCTCACGCAAGAAGGGGGAAGTATCAAAGGGGGAGTATCAAAACGTGGGGGATGTTCAGGGGGTTGGATTGGGGGAGGTCAAAGTGTTAATAAATCGGGTTGAGTGGTCTGTGTAGCTCATTGTTCTCCGCAAGGGGTGACAGTTGATGATGTGGGGTGCGCGCGATAGCGTCGGCGTGAATGACGCGCGGCCGATGTGAACGCGCGCAGCGGACATAATCGCGTCCGAAAGATAACGGTGTTGTTTATAGGGGTTTGGGAATGGGTGATTTTCTGGGTGGTGTGGTCTTATTTTCACGCGTTGGTGACTTTAAGGCCATAGGCACGTGTGAGTTCTTCTGCGTTTGGGAGCTGGGGGGATCGTGGAAACTTGAGTGTGTACTCCAGAATTTTTTTTTCTCATAAATTAGTAAACATACAGTTGATATTAAATTTAAGTCAAAGCCATTGAAAAGTTCCACAAAATATGAATAAAGAGGGTCTATGTTCAAAATCTAACATTTACATGTTGATCTAACATTTACATGTTAGTCTAACTTTTACATGTTAGTCTAACATTTACATGTTAGTCTAACATTTACATGTTAGTCTAACATTTACATGTTAGTCTAACATTTACATGTTAGTCTAACATTTACATGTTAGTCTAACATTTACATGTTAGTCTAACATTTACATGTTAGTCTAACATTTACATGTTAGTCTAACATTTACATGTTTATCTAACATTTACATGTTAATATAACATTTACATGTTAATATAACATTTACATGTTAGATTTTGCACATAGACTCTCGTATGAAGCGTTCAGAGCTAAAGTAGATCAAGTCTAAAAGTTTTAAAAAAAAATTGTAGCGGATTAATACTTGTTAATGGTGTATATTTTTAAATTAAGACTCGTATGCAAGTTAGTGTTCATACTACAACAATAAAAAGAAAATTATCTTTAAATCACTGTAGGATTCAACTAGTGTTTTAAACTTTAACCTAGATTATCTCAAAACTATAATTTATGGACTTGATCCACTTTAGCTCATATATATATATATATATATATATATATATATATATATATATATATATATATATATATATATATATATATATATATATATATATATATATATATATATATATATATATATATATATATATATATATATATATATATATATATATATAATGAGATAAACATTGGATTCTTTTTTTGCCAAAAAATACCAATTTATTTTTTAAAAAATATCCCTTTTTTTTTTAAACTTGAAAATCCTAATGTCCATAGAAATGCATACATCTATCAAACGTTTTTGTGGTTTTCTGCGATTTGTGATCTGACTGATATGTTAGTTTTTGCTGGGCTCTCCTCGAATGTTCTTGTAAATTGAAGTTTCGTTTAGGGAATGGGATTTAGACACAGACTTCACCATCCTATATAAGAAAACCTATGCACAAGTATTGGAAGTGCATAGTTTAAAATGTCTAAATAAACTTCAGTAGCCTTGAAAGGTTACTATATTTCTGAGAAAAAAAAAACTGCTATTTTGGACTGAAATAGTGCTGTAAATAAGAATATGTGTTAAATGTTGAAATATAATACGAATTAAATGGTGTAAAGAAAGTTATCCGTAGTGCACTGAAAAATACAATTGCAAACACCATTTATTTTTATTGCTTTAAAAATTATGCAATAAAGCCCTTCATATTTAATTTTTCGTTATATTTTAAAAACAAGAAACAACAAAATTATATAAATACTGAAATTTGCTTTTCCGCATCACTATGACTTAAACGAAATATAAACACATAGAAAAATATTTATTAATTTTAACTTTACAATCGCAAGCAAGTTAATTTGTTTATATCTTGCGAAAGGACTTTCTAAATTATTAAAATGAGCGTATTTATACATCTTATAGTATGTAAACGCTTTGATATTTAATCATTGTTTGACTGTAGCACTATTTAACTAAAACTATACTTATTTACAATTAAATCTTTAGTTTTATGTTTTAAATTTTTATTATTCCGTCATACCTAAGAGTATACAATAAAAATTTCAGCCATTTCCAGTATTTTAAATAACAGAGAAAACTGATTTTTTTTATAAAATATGCAACTCTGCATTAACTGTTTCGGTTTAAATCTAAAACTAACATGCAAAAGTTAAATTATTATAATCTAAAATTGGCGCTTTCAAAAACTTTAAAACTTAAAAAATATGTAAAAGCATTATAAATATTAAGATTTTAATTATAAAAAAAAAGTATTCCGCAATTAAAAAATTTTAAAAATAAAAATTTGCTAAAATTAAAAAAAAAATCGCTTGTAAAGATTTCCAGCAAAAAAAGTCAGCATAAAACCTTCATAATTTTTTTGAAATTGAAGGTTTTATGCAGGAAAACTGCAGTTTTGTGAAGATCTATAAAATTAAAGGTTTTTATTTCAATATCCTTCATAAAAACTGTAAAAAACCTTCATAAAAACCTGCAAAAAAGCTTCAATTTTTAATCATGATGGTAAAACGCAGATATTTTAGAGGTTTTATGCAGGAAAATTAAAAACTTCAAAAAAACTGCAGTTTTTTGTTTCAATATCCTTTATAAAACCTTCAAAAAACCTTCAATTTGACAATTTTGATGTAGGTTTTATGCTGACTTTTTTTGCTGGGTTATAGTAGGGTGAATGCAGCAGTTACCGACCACGTACCAGTTACCGACCATTTGGAAAAAAATATTTAAAGTTAAAATCATATGTTTTATTAAGTCCATTCAACTAATGTTTCTCAAAGATTTTAAAATTTAAGTACATTTAATTTGAATCTAATGCGAGTTCAGTAGTTACACGTTTAGCACTGATCGGAAATGGATCTTAGCTGGTCGTTAATTGGTACATTCCCTTTACTTGTATTAAAAATATGATATGCAGAGTTCTTTTACAATTTTTATTTTTAAATCAATCTCATCGTTTAAATTCTAAAAGAAAATATTTACAGGGAACGTCCTCATGCAGATTACATTATAAATGATGCGCTTCGTAATAATTTATGCATGTTTTGATTACATCAACAGCAACTTTTTCGTTAAGTAGATAATAATTTCTGTAAAAATCCGCAGCAATTCATTCCCTTTTGACATTAATCTCTTTGCAATTGGGTGTAACTTACCAAACCTGTCCTTAACAGACACATTTCAAACCAACTTTCCACATTCACTTTACCATAGTTTTTTTATCCCCACGACACGATCTTCTTTTACTTATTTTCCCCCTATTTTTTTTTCAGTATCATCTTACTGAAAAGAAGACATCCCCCTTTCCCCCCCCCCCCCCCCGATACCGAAATTGATAACTTAGTTGTGAATATTATAAACCCGTTTTGGCCTGGTTGGCATGACGGTTTGGTTTGGTTAATAAACGTCGCACTAGAGCTGCACAGTGAGCTATTGGCGACGGTTCGGGGTCTATCTCGAAGGAAAGACACGGGAACGATATCTCGTTATTTTAGAACCATGGCCAGATGATGAGGAAACACCTGAACTAGCACTCAACGACTTCAATAGACGTCGGGACTTTGGACCCCGATCAGATTTATCGTGCCCCAGTCCCGTATACACGCCGATAATTTTTGTGGAAGTTCTGGACGACATTTCTAGTATTTTGTAGCGAAGTTGGCAACCCTCCGATCACAAGATCACTACTTTTATACTTTTCTTAGTCTAGTCCGTCGCACAGGTTCGAACCGGGAACCCTCGGATTCCCAGCTGACGCCTTAACCCACTCGGCCACGGAGGCCCTTGTACGCTGTTGAAGCCATATTGTAAGCATCCATACTGTATCCCAACTAATTTTTAAAAGTGATTATGTGGTTTTTTTCTTTATAAACCGTTATAGATATGTTAAATATGTTTTGATGTTTTATTTTCTACATATAGAATCAATTTGTATATCACCAAAAATATAATTTTTGATTTTGCTGCTGATCCACTTATTATTGGTTAAAATGGATTTTAAAGAATAGGCATTCAAAACGGGTTTTAATGGAATTTTTTTTTTTAAATAGACAAAATCACTTCAATTCAGCATATTTTAGCATAAACAATATATAAAAAACGAGGTGGAAATGGAAGTGGGGTACAGTTTTTTAACCTTCAGTTGGCTTCAAGTCAACAAACTGCTTTGCCCAATCCAGAAGTTAAAGTTAGAGATCAGTGGAATTAACGTCTTGTTTGGTGGAATTAACGTCACATTTTGTTATTAGGATCAATTCGAGATCTATCCCGCAAACACTTCTTATTAATTTTGAATCATAGTCAGGTTGATGAGGGCAATATCTGTGCTTTCACCAACTCCCCCAAACTTCTATATCACAATCAATGTGAGGACATTTGGACCCCGACATATTTAATATGCGTCATCTCCCTACACAGTGAATATTACGTCGGACGACCAGGATCGGATTTAAAACTGAGGAGCGTGCATGCAAAACCGAACATGTCAAAAAATATAACGAGAAGCATTAAATTTATTGAAAAAATGATGATATTCATCCGTTTCAGCATATATATATTTTTAAATATATCGAAAAATATCCTTTTCGTTTTAAAACTTGAAAATCCGCAGCTCCATAGAAATGCATGCATCTTCCAAACTTTTTTACGGTTTTCTGCAATTTGCGATTGGACTGACATGTTTGGTTCTTGGTTTTGCTTAGACGCTCCTCAACTATCTTACTTCAAGACTCTCTAAACTAACGGGGTTCCGTCGTCCAGCTGAACATCGCCGTGTAGAAGGGGCTGGAGTCTGCTAAATATGCTCCAAAAGTCTTGGAAGTTTGGAGAAGGAAGTGCCATCTCATGTGATGTAATTGTTATTTCAAAATATGTTATATACCATGGTTCAAAAATATGAATCAGTGTTCTTGGGTCCTTTTGACTTGAAACGTCTACTACATGGGGTATCAGGGTAGAAACATCATTTTACACTTTTATGGTCATCCCTTCAGGTACTATAACTCCTCTACAAATAACACTATTTACATAAGCTTGTTTTCATTTGATAGACAATTAGGTCCTGATGCGTGTAAAATTTTGACAAAAAGCAAAGCACGTACATGGTGCGTGTGGATTGGGATTGGAGCTCCGTGGTATTATATGGAACACCTTGCTTTTTCTTCCTTCTGGTGGCGAAGTTTTCATTGGAGATCAACCTATACACTATATTTTCTGATGAAATAACGTTTCAATTAAAACCTTTCTGGCCGTGCAGACACTTTTAATATTTTTGGAGGATAGAATATCCCAAACCGTCGTCAAAAATAATTTTGTAGCTCTAGTACGACGTTTTTTTAACCAACCTCCCGACACGATCTCATTTTTATTTCCTTCTCTTCAGTATCGTCTTAATGAAAAGAAGACACCTCCTCTACCCCCCCCCACCCCCTTTCGCTACCGAAACCGATAACTCAGGGCATTACAACGCCAGAGCCCGTTACGATAATGCAAAGAAGTTGCCAGTTTCAAAATAATAATAAAAAAATATCGTCTGCCATAACAAAAAAAATCATTTGCCACCCCCCCCCCCTTTTCCTTGATGAAGAGGTTGATTGGGGCGGACTATTACGGGTCTCCCCCCTTCTTTCGACCCCCGGCAAAGTGAATCGGGCGCCTTTAAAAAAAAGCACGTGCTCGTCACGTGGCCATTAGAACGGTTCAGTGGCGGCACGAAATGAGTCGGATAAAATCATATGAAATATGGCCAAGGGAAACTCGGGTCTCGACCCGTAACGGGTAGTGACGATCCGGGCAGATCAATCATTCCCCCCTCCCCTCAGAATAGAACGAAAGGGGGGGGGGGGGGGGGGTAAAGAATTTTCGAATAAAATGGGGGTGGAAAAGATGCTCAACAATTGTCTCGCTTTATGGATCAATATTAAAAACCCCTTGAAATGATTCATTATCGTATGTGCGGGGGGGATTGTGGGGGGGAAGGAGGTCTTTAGCTGTGTGGAGGATAAAGGCCAATGATGGGATAATGATGTTGCTTCAGAAGCTGTTGTCGGAGATGATTTGTTGCCCGTGGAAAAGTGGCAGGTTTGACGGATGATGATATTTTAGCCGATATAAAAAATAATAGATAAGTGTATAGGGTGTTCGGTAAACACTTAGCTGTGGATTTTTCATAATTTTGGTTCAAAATGAATGTATTTAAAATATGATACGGGGAGCAAATGTTAGTTTAATTATGATACTGGTTTTTATGGATTGACTGTCAACTTTTCAAGATCCCTCAGAATAAATGAGAAATAGACGATATTCTTTTGAAATGTTATTAGCCACTTTTTATTTGAGAAAATAAAAATTTAGAAAAAAATCATATTCTATTGGAATGAGAAGTGCAAATTCAGGGACAATTTTAAGACTTTATTGGTTTGGCTAAGAATCATATTGAAGTTGGTTTCTTACAAATAATGTTATCTATGATATGTATGTTTTATTACAATTATCAATAATTGTTTGTTAAATTATTATTGCACCATTGATATAACCATACACGGATTCTAGTATGATTCTAGGTTTGACTTTGTATAAAAGATAAAACGTTAAATACTATTGTCTTATAATATTTTCGGCTATTTTAATTTTTTTATCACGAAGAATGTCTTTATCATTTGCTTCCATTGATTAGTGCATCTTTTACTATTGCTGGTTTTTACCATAACGCCTTCTTGAGCTCCTGAAAGAACGAATATATTGTCATTTTTTCAGTTCAAAAACATGCAATTTAAATTACAGGAAACATGGAAATAAGTCTTTATTTTGTCGCTTGAGCGGACACAGTGGCAGGTTTAAGGGTTGATGATATTTTAGCCGATATAAAAAAAATAGAAAAGTGTATAGGTAAAGAATGTTCGGTAAACAACAAGCTGTGGATTTTTCACAAAATGAATGAAATGTAAATGGTAAAGTGTAGGAGTTTAACGATAAGACTAAAGTTTGTATAATCAATTGTTAGTGCTTTATTTTGCGACTATAATCAAGAAAATTAATGTTTCAAAGTTTATAGCAGGGATTATGTATATATAAGTTAATAAATTAATGAAACATTTTAAGAAAGAAAATATGTTTGATTATGCTTGTAGTTACGTTGTTTGTAGCATATAACATTTTACAGCTGTTTATTCGATTAATCATTTTTAAGTTAAATAGCAACTTTATATTTAAAATGAAAGTAGAAAATGTGTTACAAATCACTGCAAACGAAACATGTAAAAAATAATTTAGATGTATATACTTTGCAATTATAAGGTATACATTAATTATCCTTTAAAAATAAAACACGATATCTGAGGACGAACGTTGATATAAGACAGGTTTCACAGCTATGAAAAAGAGATAAAATGTTAAAGATGAGGTAATAATGTAATGATTGTTATTAATGTATATTATTATATGTATCCTTTTGCCAGGAAGATATTAATGAAAATCCCCTCTTATTTTTTAAGTATTTGATGGAACTATAATTAGTTCTTTGGAACTTGTCCAATGTTCCAACAAATATATAAAACAAAAAAAATTATTGCTCTTTCATAAATTTTCCGTTGCGTCACTCCAAGAAAGTAATAAGAAAATTCACTGAAAACAAACTTTTAAATTGAACGTGAATGAAATAGTAAATAACACAAACGTAAGAAAATAATTAACCAATTAAAAAACGTAGGTCAAGCAACAAATAATACAACCCATAAGACATCCATATCTCCAATAAGAAATTCTACATAAACCAACCGCTTTCAAACGCCCCAAACGACCCCACCAAAAAATAACCAACCCAAACAGTAGCATCCAAAGATGCCAACCCTCTTCAACAAACTGCCCAACTGCAGCAAGCTGCCTTCACCAAGCTACGCATGTTTTAAGCAAACGCCGATAACACGAGGCGGCTCAACAAATCATATTTGTGACAAGCTACGCGCCTAATAACCATCCGGCGGTTATTCAAATACAATCAAGCCATCAACGGGCCTAAGTAATGAATATTTTATGACTAGGGGGTTGTTGATAAGCTGTCATCTTGCAGAAGGGACCCACCCCTCTTATTATGAAGGCAGATAACAGCCCGGGTTGCATAGTTAGGACGAACTTTGGTGTGTATGGATTAATTAAAGTGTTGGATGGCCGACTGTGCAAGCGTGACTGGATTGCTAAGTTGCCTGAAGGCGGTACGCCCCTCCTAATAAAGTTCTTGATATCATTTGGTGCAAGAGGGGGATAACTGTGTTAGAGATAGGGTAGGTAAATTTTGATGGAAAATAAGAAGGGAGTATTGGAGAAGATATTCATTATAACGGATTCTGTTCAATTATTCATTTGATGTGTTGGATAATGTAGCAGTAAGACTCCAGGCATATTGTTAGTGTTTGAAAGCGAGCCCGCTATTTTGTATGGAATCTCTCTTTGATTTAATAATTGGAGCGGGTTTCTGTAAAGGGTTTGTTCCATTTCGAGCAAATCGAAAGTTGTTTTGAAAAGGAAGCTTCGTTTTATTTCATTCGTGTGCATGTTTCGATTGTTATAGCAATTAATTAAAAATGAGTTTGATATTGATACCTTGATAAGACATCTTACGTTAAAAACTGTAGACATTTTTAATTAATAAATTAATTTACAAAGTACATTTTTACTAAACGAGATATTTTAATTATAAATTACATAAGTACGTACTTTTTTTTATGTTATTAGAAGATGGTGGGGGTTTGTGATTTGTGCCCCGGATTCTTTGAATCAGTGGTCCGTGGCCATCTAAAGATTACAAATCACTGGTTTAAAGTAACTAAAATACCCGCATCGGACTGTGAAATATTACTCATTAGCCATTATTAAAATTCAAGAACATTCCAGCAAAAATTGTCTATTTATTAATGAAGTTTAATGGTAGTATGGAAACATGAGAAAAATTATTGAGCAGGTAACAACAACTTAGGTTGTAAAGATGGCTAACATTCTGGTCAACGATGTCAATACAATAAAATAAAAGCCTTGATCATAAGTGGCTTAGTTTTATGAATATAGCATATAAATATTTTATTATACTAAAGAATGTGGATAAGTTTAAAAAATAGCCTTTCACTCAATGGCTCTGCCTTCAAAAAAAATCCCTTTATATTTTATAGCAAAAAGAATTTTTTGCAGAATTTTTGGACGTTGGCTTTCATCCTATCAAGAAACAGATATAAAAAAATACGAAGAAATCCACCGTTTCCACACACTTGAGAAACAGGAACGCGGAGAACCCAACTTCTCTATCCTTTTTCCCCTGACCGCTTGGGATCCCGAAGCTCTTATGCAAAGTGAGTGGCCCAGGGAATAACAAGAAGCGTAGTGAATAGTGAATATTGAGCGAAGGTGCAAGGGGAATCGAACGGGTAGACCTTCCATAAATCATCACTCGTCGCATTCCTTTGTTGTTCTTTCCCATCCTCATGGCCTGTGGCTTCCCTGGGTATACCCATGGGTATTATGAGCTGTTTGTGGCCACAGTGCCTCTGGGCAGGCTTCTTATACGGGGTCGGCCGTTTATTTTGGTCACTTGTTTTTTCTCATTGAGTTAGGTTCGCTTGGCCGGGCATCGCCTTTTTGGTAACTATGGCAACGTGCTCTTGGCAAAAAGGGTTGGCCCGGAATGGATATTTTCCTATAAACCGCCGCGAATTCCGGGTTCTAAACGAACCCACAATTCAAAGAGCATCGCTTTTTCCCGGGTATCTCCTGTAATAAAGGCAGCGCATAGAAAAACCGGATCATTTGGTAAACGGCCGTGGATGCGTGTTTCTGAAGGGTGTTTTTTGGATACGTGATCGCAGTGGTTGAGTATAAAAGATACTTTTTTTATTTGGGATGGGTGGGATAAATAATGCATGGGTTATGTACAGAAAACGTTTTGCGAGACGCGCCTTCGATGTTGGAAAGGGTTGTGTTTGCTGTGGGGTTGTTAGGAGAATCGATTGGGTATGAATTGATTGCCTTATATTCAATGAGTAGTAATTATTATCAAAACAATCAATATTAACGTTAATACAATTTTTTGATTATAGAGTCTTATAACGCTAGGAGCACTTTATATATCTAGGAGCTGTAATGCGATTAAAGACTTTAATACTAAAAGTACGAATGTACATTTCCTGTACTTATTTATACGATTCCTTTTTGGATTGATTTCATTTGCTGTCACCAAGCGGAATCGTATAAACAAGTACATGGGTTACTTTACTCCATTGTTTTGAATTTCCCGAATTTAGTAAGGTGTTTGAGTACCATTTAGTGATGCTAAAATTATGTTCCGGGTATCAATATATAATGTGATAACTCTGAAGATTCTGATAATCTATCATATTTTGATGTTAGACTTGTTTACTATTATTATTTTTTTTTTCTCTGTGGAGTAAAGTTAGAAGCGGTTGTAGGATAGGATTCTTTATTCCAATGTCAGACATTTACTTTTTTCGATGCTAAAGCTTGGTTAGGGTAAATAAAACCTCTTGATTCTTATTAAGCACCATTCAAAATGTATGCTCTATTTTTGCTGTCCCCCCTAAATAACAATTTCTGCTGTCCCAAAAAAAATCAATTTCTGCTATAAAAAATAATTTTAAAAAAACTTTAAATGATTCTTAAAGTTCCCTTTTTTCATAACAATTGGTGAATTAGGATTGATTTGATCATCTAACTCTGCTCGTATACCAGAGGGGTAAATAAAATACATAAGATATAAATTAATAAAAAACTCAAAATATATTAAAAAAAAATCCCAGTTTAAAACAATTTTGAACCATTTCCCTAAGATAGAATTCTAGTTATTTGCATTTTTATAAAAATCCGTATAGTAGCAAAAGCCCAATGTGTAGGTGTTTTTCAATAATTACTCAAATTAAACAAATCCAACGTCATAGTGTCTATAACGTAAATTTTTTTTTTTTAATTCCTAAAGATATTTATATAGAGAGAGACTATATAGAGACTTGAAAATAGTCACGTTAAAATTATAATTTTTTATACTAACTATTCTGTAAATTTCAAAGCTCTACGTTTTGTAGTTATGGAGCCTTTCTTGTATTGACAAAAAGACATCCGGACACATTTTGAGGATTTTCAGTTTTATATATAAGATACAAAGGAACTTTAATATTTGATAATGAAATACTCGTATATATGCTTGAAATAATTTATTTATGTATTTTAATGATTTAATAGTAATAGAATTAAAATACAGTAGAAGTTTGAAATACATATACTTTTTAATTAGCATATTGCGAGTTATAAATGATTAACTACTATCTCCATTTCACAAAACTTTAAGATGCTGCAAAAACTGATTTAAAACCTTTATTAAAATTTAATGACGCAAATTAATTTAGAATTACTCACTTTAAACCATTTCCATTACTAATTATCACAATTATTTTAGCCTGAAACTAGAGTTAACATGTAAACAGCGAATTGACAAACTTGCCGATGCTTTAGTGCACAGATGTATTAAATGCATTTTTCGTAAATTTGAGGTTAAAAATCATTTGAATATTCAAATTGTAATCTATATTGTACCTAATTGTCATAGGTGAGACCTATTACAGTAGAACTTCAATTATCCGAATCACTTTGGACCAGGTTCCATCCAGATAATCGAATATCCGGATATTAATTTAATAAAAAAAAGTTTATTTCTTAGTAAAACGAATTTTGCTTTAGTAATGTAATTTAATGACTATAAAAAACGATATCATTCACCGATAAAAAACTTTTAAAATGTGGATTTCGCTTATATATTTTTTTCTCAAAGCAATGCTGATAATTTACGATCCGTTTTGTTTAATCCGGTTAACTGGAGTTCGGATAATTAGAGTTCTACTGTACTTTAATTGGAAAAAACCTCTAACGATTATTGATCTTTTTACGTTTTAATTGCGGTACAAACTTTCGAGTGACTGTCCTGAAAATTTAGTGGATTACCACTTATGAGTCACCCAATTCCAAAACGTCTCTTATCCACTTTAGAGAACAAGCCCATTACATTTTATTTCTACACCTAGAATTTAGCAAAATGTCTTGTTTAATGTGTAAAATAACATAATTTGCCTAATTCCAGGTGTAGAAAAAAAATGTAATGCGGAAAAATATATTTGAAAATGGGTTGGGCTTGATCTACAAAGTGAACAATAGACGTTTTGGAATTGGGCGACACTTATCATATCTGTGCTCTAAGGCAATAGAGGAAATACCTTTTTTCTTCGTGACTAAGGCATTGTTTTTCTGGATGATGGATGCATGTATAAAGGTAGGGCGCATGTCTTCGCGTTTTCTTCTGTGGTGGTTACATTTTCTCTCTGAGACGCTGGATTGGTTGGTTTATCTCGAAATTCAATCAAACAATCCAGTGTCTTGATTGAAGAGAAAATGCAACCGCCACGGAAGAGAAACGCGAAAGACATTTGTCCTACCTTTAAACTGCGGAATATGTCCTTGCGCTTGCTTTTAATCAAAAGACGCTGCGATTGACAAGTCTGTCCTTACGAGGCACTGGAAACAATCAATCCAGTATCACGGACATCAAGTCTACTGAAAAAAGTGCGAAGACATTATCCCCAGTTTTAGGTCTATACTA
This sequence comes from Troglohyphantes excavatus, assembly GCA_963932185.1. Lineage (NCBI taxonomy): Eukaryota > Metazoa > Arthropoda > Arachnida > Araneae > Linyphiidae > Troglohyphantes > Troglohyphantes excavatus. Next base: position 44,954,388 of record OZ010676.1, read on the forward strand.
CACGGACGTTATTAACGTGCGTTGCGTTTAGCAGATGCCTATGTGATTCGTCAACAAAAACCACGTGGTTTATATTGACCAATCTGCTAAACGCAAAGCACGTTAATAACATCAGAGTAGTATGGGTCTCAGTGTTTTGTAATGATACGAGTACAAGTGAAATAAATAAGACAAAGTCCGTGTTTGTCAAGGAGTTTTAATAGTGACATGCACCAAATGTGTCGCCCTCGCTCACGAGGGCTACATATGAGCCCCGGTCGATCCCTCAAGCGAAACTACAATTGTTACAAAAATAGCAATCTCCTGGGTAACCGCGGAGGGATCGAAAGGGGCCATTGAAAAAACAACTAACATTATCACCGAATCGGAACAGAAGAGCATCCAGTATCATTATGAAATATTAAAAAGAGAGAAAAAAAGAGAGAACTGAATAATAAAATAACAGATCACACGGGCGTACGACTTCTCTAAAGTATTCACACTAAGTTATCTGCTCTAAAACACTTGTCAATTTCGTGAATGCATTTTTGTCTGTTATTTACAAGGGTAGTTTAGGTATGAGAATCGGTAGCGGCGGAAGTTGAGTGGACTATTGAAAAGTCTAAAGAAGTACGTTTAATTTTTATCTATACATTTTTTTTATTTTGTAGGTTGTTCAACCTTAACATTTTCATTGGTTGTGGCTCAAGTTTATATAAAATAATACTGGGTGTAATTTATGTTCGTAAAAAGTCCACATTCTAAATGGTCAGGCAGTGGGATGCGACTGAGTCCACATTCAGAATGGGGAGATCGTGGGTTATAGCCGATTCCACATTCTAAATGGGCATTTGTGTGTTGTAGCTGAGTCTCCATTCAAAGTGTGGCCGAGTCCACATTTAAAATTTGGAGTCCGTGGGATGTAGCTGAATCTCCATTCTGTATGGAAGGCAGTGGTATATAGACAAACCATATTCTAAATGGAAGGTCATTTGTTTATGGTCAATTTCACATGTTAAATTGGAGGGGGGGTTTGATTGTGGCCAAGTAGACATAAATGGGAGGTCGTTTATTTTGAGTCCACATAGAAAATGAGAGGTCGTGGTCCACTTTGTCTTCTGCCGCTACTAATACAGATTATGGGAAGCTGCTTCGGACGTTGCCCAACAATTGTGACTGCAAGATTCCCGATACCGACAATCTCCGGGAATTGTGGAATGATAATTGTTTTCCGGTCCAGGACCGAAAATACGTGTATGCGCTATGCTGAATCATTTGTGCTACAATCAACACATGAGGAAGAACATATCACAGTTGTCGTATCACCATTGCATCTGTTCCCCCCATTTTTGTTCTCCCTATGATCCATACACATGAACTCATACTCAAATTTTTTATATTATATAAATATATATGTATATATAGACCGTATTTTTCAATACCTTTTGATTACAACAAATATAAGTACAGTTTAAATTGAAGCAAATCAATTTATAAAGGAGATTTAGAACTATTCTATGAGAATTCTCCTTATGTTTGTTACAACATTTATCCGGAAAATGTATGTCTAAAATGACCAAGATAAGCCACAACAGTACTAGTGAAGAAAAATAGCGTTATATAAAAATGAAATATAGAATATATTTAAAACATTACACTTGAAATCATTCCATAAACACAGCAAAAATTTGAAAAACAAGCGAAATAATATTGACGCTGAAAAAGCAAAGCCAGCTGGACGTAAACGAAATGAATTGTCTTCAATCGCAATAAAATCCATTTGCAATACTTTTCCAATATAACCACTAAGATGTTTTTTAAATCTTAGTTTAACTAATTTCTACTAGTTAAACTATAAGTTTGTTTTTGTTCGTTTTAAATAGTACTATTGTCAGTTTTGCCATTTTTAGGCAGACAAATACAAGACTTATTTAACTTAAGTATCAAATAATTGTAATAGAATTTTAAAGGGAAAAGATTTCAAAACAATTTAGAAAAGAAATATTGATTTCAATATCAGTATTTTTCTTTCTAAAAACCGTGTGGCGATTAAAATCTCAACAGCACAATACAAATGTATCCAACTGACTGGCTTAGAAAAGAGCACGTACATTGAATAGAATCCGTTATATATTTCTTCATTTTATTTTAATTCAAAAGTGTTTTAAACCGTTTGCAACGAGCATGGTATAGGACCAATATGAAATGCACAACTAAAGAATATTCTATACAGCAACTACTACATCATTTCCATATAAAACATTCATTAGTATTAATTTTTTTAAGAGTAAACTTTTACTTTCTCCGAATAAAATATGCGTTGACCCGCGAATTTTGTAGCTTTAAAACTAATTTTAACCATTTAAAATTACTATTATCGTTAGATAAGTTTTCAATATACCGTTAATTACAGTTAAAAGGGGCCCACGTTAAACTTCATTTAACAAATCTTACGTCTCTCTCAAAATAAAAATTTAATCGAAAAGGTTTTAATTATGAACTCAAAACACCATAAAAAATAATGTATGGTACATTATAGAAGTATTTTCTTTTCAAAATATCACGGTAATAAGTGAGTGGATAGCATATTAAAAACAATAAGTATTTAAAAATTGCCATTTGTAATCGCTTACGACTATCTTTTCACCAATAGATCCGAGTAGTTATATTTCAGTTTTTCATAAGACAGTTTTGAGAATAAACAGTGAACATAATCCTTCAATAATACAATGAAATTAATTTGCGTTCTAGCTCCTTTGCTTTACATAATATTTAGTACAGTCATTATTGAGGGAATTAACGTATCCTAGCTAGCTGCAACATAACGAAAGTTCTAAAACTCGGACTCGGTATTATACTACTAATTTTTTTTGGTAAAATCATAGAGTAAATTCTTATCTGAGTAGCGAGTGCGTTCATATTTGAGTAGGGAGTACATTCTTGTTTGAGTAGAATACATTCTCATTTAACTAGAGAGTACTTTCTTGTTTGAGTAGAGATTACATTTTATTTAAAAAGAGAGTGCATTCTTATTTGCTTTGAGTACATTCTAATTTGCTTTGAGTACATTCTTATTTGCTTTGAGTACATTCCTATTTGCTTAGAGTACATTCTTATTTGGTTTGAGTACATTCTTATTTGGTTTGAGTATATTTTATTTGGTTTGAGTACATTCTTATTTGGTTTGAGTACATTCTTATTTGCGTAGAGTACATTCTTATTTCTAGCCTGTTCGTAGAAATGTTTTTAAGTAATTTGCCGTTTTAATGTAATATGGACAATATTATATTCTTAATTTCCGTACCTGTAACCGCATATTTTCTTTTGCATGATCTATTTAATGTCCGTGCTCAACGATTCTCATGACGAGCATTATTTTCAACAGAATAAAGCGGAAACACATCAAAAATCACAATCCACTCAGCATTGAAGGTTACAAAACTTTTGAAAAACACTCAATAAAGAGAGTGAGGGAGATGTCATAAAAATAATTAACCGTTACCAAATTTGCAATGTTTTTTTTTCCCGCAATAAAGTGTACTAGAAACGAACATAACAAATCCCCGGAGCGAAGGACGATGGAATACAATCTTCTGGTTTTTGTCCGACGCCCCGGGAACCTTTGTGTGTATAAAAATATTTGACAATAAAATACTGTCCTTGTAAAAACGGAAAACATCAAAAGATACACTTTAAAAATAAAATGATCGATAATAACAATTGAGAAAAATTGGAAAATCCTCCACACACAGAAAATATGATGAAAGACATAAACGGGGATGCGAACCAGGAATCTTGAGTCACTGTTATCATCACTCTTGTAGCGTGTAAGAAGCAGCTACGAGACTGTATTAGAAATATATCCTGAGATTCAGTAACTCCATTTAAGCAATTGCATGTGCAAGGAAAAGAGATAACCATAGAACATGATAAAGTTTATCAATTGACAAAGTAAGAATTTATTTTCTTCATTTTATTAAACGTAATATAATTATATGTATTTTTTATTGTGAATAAACTTTTTTTTTAAAATGATTTTCTTTTACGTAATGTAGTGTAATTTTAGCCTTTTCCAAAACTTTTGAAATGATGATTTTTGTCAATATTTTTAGAAAATTACTATTTTTAAAATATTACAATGAAAATTTCTTTGCTTTTGTATCTTTCAAAAATTGCATAATTTGTTTCTTGATTACTAATTTAGATCCAGTTTACAAATTATTTGAAAATTATCTTAATGGCGTCAAAATTTTTAAATGCTATTGAAAATGTTTTCTAATTTTTTTTTTATTTCAAAAGAAATATTGTATTATAAATTATTTCCATATAAATAGTATTAAACGTTTACAAAACGACATTTTTTTTTTGCTCTTCAAAAATAAGTTAAATGTTTTCTAGCTTCATCTCTTTTCCTTGTGTGTGTATCTATTTTTATTATTTTTTTAAATCACAAATTTCCGCTAGTCTGAAATGTTATTTCTTCCCTGCTTACACACAGATGACTCTTTTTCGATAAACCACACAAAAGACAAATATTTTCGCCATTAAACGAGAAAAAATAAACAGGATCAACATGCTTGGCATAAAAGAGTTTAAACAATAGGAATTTACTATTGTTATTACTTTTCTTAGGAAATTTGCAATTGAGAGTAATTCATATATTACATAAGTGAAATAATATTAGTTAATCGTATGCATCTAAATGAAAATATATATATAAAATTAAAAAAAGTTATATAAAGTTCATAATGAGTTGTTGTAATCACGAGATACCTATACATTATTATATATTTTTAAGGTTTTGTGTCGGTAAATAATTTGTTAGTAATTTAAAGAAATATTAAGGAGTTAAAAAAAAAGTTAAAGTGTTTTAATCTTTTTAAAATAATTGTTCCTTAAATTTTATAGGAAAATAAGTAACACAAATAAGGTTTCTACTGTTTAATCACTTTTACGCCACTTTTAAGTTATTGAGGCACACAAATAAAAATTTTAATTACAAAATTATTTAAGAAATTAACGAGATTTCTTCTCCTAAAAATTAATCCCTAGCCACATTTCGAGATTGTTTAATATATTCATTTTAAAATCATTAAAAACACAAAACTTTGCAAATGCAATCTTATTTTGTTCACTTTTCTTAAGTCAGCATTCAAACCACCGTTTTCAATACTAACTTTTATCGATTAACTTAATCTTTCATTTATGTACCTCAACTTTATTATTCAAAATAACTTGAAATCGACCACATATAAAAAGTTTGGGTTTCATAGAATACATAGAACATCAATGAATCAAGTATAAATCAAAGGGGTTTCTAAACTAATCTAAGGCTAGACCAGGAGATACTACTCTAAAACTTGTTACTTAATAAAAGGAATATAATCAACTCATGAAAACATTGTAAGATGCAATGGATTTTAGCTACAAATTCAGCCTATATCCATACCAGATATTATTTCATTATAAACTTGAAAGACAGCAATTACTTATAGTCTCCTTTTTATACGCTTAGAGAGACAATTAAAACATTTTTTTAGAATTTGTAACTGTCCAGTTGGGGAACGACATTATATTAAGCCACATTTACAGAAATTTAGATATAACAATAGTTTATGTACATAGAAGAAATGATGTAATTTTCTGTCAGATCAATTATCCAATTTGGTTTTGCTTTCTTATAGATAAAATATTAAAAATGTTAGTATAAGGTAATTAAATTTTAATATAATGTTACTAATATTAGACATTTACTCCCTAGAATGATTATAATTTATAATTTAATAAATTATAATTCTTTCATTAGTATTGTTACGAATTTTCTTTTATAAATTTAAATGAAATAATGCGTTTAAAATGTAACACATTCGATTGAATATATAATTTTTTTTTACATGTTTGCTATATTGTTGGGGTTTTATTAATGAAAAATAAATAATAACGAGCAAATGCTTTTAGTTGTAATGAATTTCGTATAATAGTAAATTAAACCAGACTTTATCCCAAAAAGGTAATTGTATTTCAAATGCAATAATTAAAAAATTTTCGGTATAAATACGTTTAAGTGTTAAGTAAAACATAGAAAAATGAAGTTTAACGGCATATGTAGTTTTAGTTGTTTCAAATTTAATAAAAGTGAGATTGAATTTAAATGAAAATTCTAAATACAATCAGCATATATTAATCTGTATATTTCTAAAACTAAGAAAATGATTAATAATATACCATATACAATTTCCAACTGTTAATTATTCGCTAAAATAAATTGAAAATGCCCTTACTTAAAAAAAGATGCAAGTCTAAAATTAGCATGGATGTAATTAATTTATCTTTTAGACAAAGAGGGGTAAATGAGTAGGGTTTGTTTCCTCGGGAAATGCAAAAGTAAATTCATAGGATAAAGGATTGCGACACTTCATTCCACAAAGACGTGAACAAAAAATACAATAATTTAAAAACAATCAGTGATACAAAACATATTGCAATAAACAGAATTCAAGTCTGTTTACATGAGTCTTCGTTACCAATTTTCATGACAATCACGAGTTTTTCACGTTTCTTCTCATACAAACATAACGATCACACAGGGGGGTAATAACACATACGAAGAATATATATAGGCAGAATATTTTAACTAACAGTCACGTAGCCGTGTAAATTGCCTTGCAGTTTATATAAGGTTACTACATGTACATAAATAGTTCCAACAAATGGGCGTAACGTGACACCCATCAATGTGCAATAATACTAAGTACAACAAAGGAGTAGTATACCCCGCACGTTGGCTACCACCTAAACAGCTATTAACAGCCTCAATCGTAGGGCATTTTTGCCTTTCGTTCATGTGTTAGAAATATGCAGACCAGGGTGCAAGCCTTTGGACTAGTTATCATAGGAACCAATAATCCCGGTCGTACTCCTATCTGACCAGGGAGGGAGGGTAAAAGAGGAGGAAAATACGACAAGAAAATCCAGGACGTCAACAAAAAGCAGTGGTAATTGATAACAGTTTGAGTATTCTAGCTCCCCAAAAATGTCTGGCATTTTTCGAGGCTCCCTGCTGTATTTGGGTTGAAGCAAAGCCTGTTTAAAAGTACTGTATTTCTCTGAAAAGTATATATTGTGTTATTCCGCCACTGTTATTGTACACACACACACACAGTAAGAGTCAACAAATTAGCAACTGGATAAATCGGTTAATTCAGCGCAGAGTCTACGAGGCGACGTTCTTCGCAGTCGACCTGACAGAGTCGAGAATTGCAGAGTTGCAGTGGGATTTCAGGTGCAGTTCGAGCTCGGTGGAGGAAGCGCAAATCTTGTTGCAGACATTGCACGCTGTCTTCCAACTCCAGCAGGCAGCGTTATCAGATGCTGCAGCTGGGGAAGAGGGGATGGGACGAACTGGGGATGCACTTTCCATAGGTGGACTCGGGGATGGCTGGATCTTGAGGTTCTCAGCCTCATCCGGAGAACGAGGATCCACGTAGCTGGAGCCGTCGTTGTCTGCATTTTGCTGCACCTGCTTGCGGATGAAGGGTTGATGTTGGCCCAAGGTCATCACAGGGGTCATCATAGAGACGGCAGGAGTCAGGCTCATGGTGCTAGATGTACTTATGTTGCCGTTTGTGAAACCAGCGGCAGTTTGGATGACGGATATTTCATTCATTTTCGGTGGGCATGTCAAGCCGTTCATATATCCAGGGGGAAGGTAGGGAAAGTACAGTTCTGGCCTGGCATGGTGAGGGTATTCCTGCTTTCCATGGGCTGGAAGGGGTGGCGGCTGAAATTCTAATGACATTCTTCTTCCTCTACGAGAGTTGCCATTGCTCTGGGCCATGTGTGTATTCATGTGCACTTTGAGGTTGCCCTTGGTAGTAAATGCTCTTCCACATACCACACACTTGAAGGGCTTCTCACCTGAATGAGTACGGTTGTGGATTTGCAAAGCGCTGGCACTCGAAAATGGTTTTTGACATATATGGCAGAAATGTTTTGGGAAGCCAGAAGTTCTTTTTGATGGCGCTGCAGAAGGGTGATCGGGAAGATGTCTTTTCTGGCTTCCTTCGTTTTCAATCTTGATACTTTTTGGCAAAGGTCCGCAGGTAACCACGGGTGGCGGTGGTGGTGGTGGTGGTAATGGTAATGGTGCTATTTGAGATGAAGTTGATATAATTGCTGTTACTGTTGGTAGAGGAGGAGAAATTGTAGAAACAGTTGAAACTACTGGTTCTTTTTTCTCGCTGTTGTGGCTACTGGTTTGACTTAAGTTCGTTTCGAAAGCCGTCACAGGACTCGAAGTTCGTGGACTTGTAACGTTCGTGGAAGAGTTCGTTTCGCTATCGGGCACGGAATTGTCTGTCGACGCGAACAACAATGGTTGTAGGTCTCGACTTTTGTGGGTTAGCAAGTGTTGCTTCATGTTACCTTTGGTAGTGAAGCCACGATCACAAACATTGCACTTAAACGGACGTTCTTTGGTGTGACTGCGGTAATGAATTTCTAATGCACTATTGCAAGCAAAAGTCTTGAAGCATATGCGACAAGTAGTTGATAATCTTCCAGGTGTAGTTGGAAAAGGTAAACCGGCAAGCGGTGAAGGGAAAAGCTGAATATCTGGAGTTGAAGGGGGTAGAGAAATATTTGAACTTTTAGGTGTTAAGTCTAGAGCTCCGCCTTCAATTTTTGGTGCTATGACACCAGAAGATAAACGCATATGGCTGCCATTCATAGAAACTGGGGATTCAGATTTTATCATTGAGCCGGGCGTTGATCTTTCATCTGAAATATCGGAACCAGCTCTGCTAGTGTTTGGAGAAGGTGAATAAGAATGAGGGGGAGCTGGAGATTTCTCTCGGTTTAGATCTTTTGAATGATGTCGACTCATGAAGGCAGCATCCTCATAGCGGAAAAAGCTACCCATCGCAAGGCCCATGCCGAAGGGAGAAAATGGCAGAGTTTGTGGAATGGTAGTGTTGATCGCCTTAACATGGTTCTCCAAAGCTACCAGAGAAGTAGTGTAGGCTGGTGAATATGAAGATGTAATTATTGGTTTATCCATGTTTGGAGAAGATATTCGAGGTGGGGTTGAGGCATTGCTCTCTAAATTTAGAGGTGAATTCGAAGTGAGAACTGGTGGTTGAGGAGTTGTGCATCTTTCTTGTTTAGCAGACGGAGGTCGTGAAGAATTTCCAATAGTTGTTGGTGAAGACGATTCTTCCATCGACTGATTATCTGTTTGTTTCAGAGTGGTTTTTATAACACTCTCTATCGGTGTAGAAGAATGGACCGGAGATGGCGTAAGTGAAGCAGCCTCAGAAGATTTAGGTGTTTGGCATAAGTTCGGTGGGCCTCCTGGTGAGGATCGTGGTGGGAGGGATGACGGAGAAGTGAAGGTTGGTAACAATGAAGGCATTACTGGCCGAGGAAATGAGGTAGCTATAAGGTGATGACCTTGTCTTACTTCATTTGCCATTATTTGTTCTGGATGCATATCAGTTGGTTCCCCAGTGTGCATTCTAATATGTTGCTGTAAAACCAAAGAATTGGTGAATTGCTTGTGACAGACTGGGCATTGGTGCAAAACTTGTAGAGAGGACTTAGATCTATGAACTCCCATGTGAGTTTTGAGATTTCCCTTAGTGGTGAAGGCACGACTGCAAATTTTACATTTGAACGGTCGTTCTCCAGTGTGAGTGCGGTAATGCATCTGCAGAGCACTTTTGCAGCTTAATACTCTATGGCAAAATAGACACTGATTAGGATCGCTTAACTTATGTTCGATATTATCCACAAGCTGCTGAAGTTTAGATGTTTCAGAGGTTTTGGTTACCTCCATCAAACTTTCCCAAGAGTTATCATTTGAACCTGGTTTGGGTAATAAATCTTGGTAAAAGTTCGGATCTGGCGAAGGTCCTACTTGTTCATTTCCATCGTTATTTGTGTTGCTCGTGGTAGAAACTCGTGAAGAAGGCGTGCTTGTCAAAGGTGGTGTAGACATCGGCGGATAGCATATGGAAGCCATGCTGGAAGGTGGTGATAAGTTAGGATGGAAGAAGTATGGGAATGTTGGTGCTGAGCTGCTTACATAGGAAGGAATGGATGTAGTAATTCGCATCGAACCGTTATTTTCTGTTGTTGGTGTTTTCACGTCATCATCCGCGTTATCATCGATTTCTTTTTGTTCGGTTTTAGGTGAAACCGAAAAGCTATCATCATCATTATCAATATCTTCATCATAGCGTGCTTGATCAGTATCTTTCACACCATTTTCATCTGTGGCATAATCTTCCCCAACTGAACCCACAGAATCGTCGGACAAGTTAGACGCACCGTTCGGAGACACACTTCTGCGCTCCGATTGTGCGTTCTCATTGTCCGATTGTCTTCCCATTTCTGGTGTAGTTGTGCTTGTTGGACTTGAGAGGCCTCTGTCATAATAATGTGTTACTAAGGGCAATGGCTGCGCTGGAACCAAGTTGGGAGGTTGTAAACTTAAAGCTATCGTTTGACATGGGGAACCTTGGGTGAGAATAGGAGGTGTTTCGGATGCTTCGGGTGGTTCTAAAGGTGGGTGCAGATTATCCAGATGTAACGGAACAGGATGTGGATTCATTTTTATATGAGGGTACTTTTCCTTATGCCTTCCGAAATGTACTTTAAGATTTCCTTTTGTTGAAAAACGATTGCCACAGACGTTACACTTGAATGGTCTTTCACCAGTGTGGGATCTTATATGAATCTGAAGAGCGCTGTCACTACCAAAGACTTTTCCACAAAAACGACATCTGTGTCGGAAGAAGGCTTCCTCGCTGCCCTCTTTCTTTACGTCTCCCTTCTTACAAAATCGCAAGATATCTGAGCTATTTCCCATTCCACTGAGTCCGTTGAGCAGAAACGAACTGCCTGCCATTGTGTTTTGGAGCGCCTGTTCTGTGTGCCTCTGCAACAATTCCAGAGTGTTTGGTTCATGTGGTGGTGGAGGTGGCGGTGCAGAAGTTGCGGAGATTGGATTATCAGTTACTGATGAGCTAGTTGTCGAAGTTGCTGTCGCAGTGGTTGTGACCGACAAGTTCTGTGCTTGTGTAACGGTTTCAACAGTGCGCAAAGATGCAGCAGTGGTGGGAAGTGCCAGCATCCCTCCATTATTCCCATCAGTACTCTGTGGGGGTGTGAGAGCCGCAGATCCTGTAAGCGAGCCCACAGTTGGAATGCTGGGAATCGTAGGATTTGCGGCTGAAGGCGTAGAGCCAACCAGCTGACTCTGCAGCTGCTGAATTACTTGGTGAAGCTGAATGATTTGTTGCTGCTGCAGGGTGTACAGGGCCGTGTGCAGCGCAAGGTGCGAGAGGTTCGGGTTTGCAGCCCCCTGTTGCGCAACAGCCACCCTTGTGTTCTGAAGTGCTTGGAGAGTGACGTTCGTGTCGGGAACCGGCTGCATAAGGAGGTATTGAGGTAGAGTTTGAGGGTTTGGGGATGAAGCGGGATCTGCAGAATCTTTCTTAATATCATTCCGGATGCCTTCCTCTGGAAAGTTGTTATAAATATTCGATTTTGCATAACCATCGAGCTCTAACGGTTGATCTTCACATTCAGTATATGATTCTTTAACCGGCACCGTGGGATTTTCTGGAAAACAGGCTTTGACATTCGGTAGGGACATGACGTATGGGAGATTAGCGATATCTTCAGCGTATTTTTCGGGGTCATCTTTAAAGTCCTCTGGAGGAGTCTCCAACTCGTCAGTATCATCCAGGTCATCACAGCTGTCTTCACTACCTCCAACTAGTACTAAACGCTTTCTCGTACATGATCTCTTATGGTGCAAGAAATCTGACAAGTCAATAAACTCAAGACGACATTTTCCGCAGACGTGTTCATCTCCTGTTCCACCATCTTCTTCATCCGCTTCATTACAGGAACCTTTAATAGAAAAAAAAAGTTAGTTTTAGAAACCAATGAAAATATATTAAATATTATTAGTTAGGACACAAATAATTTTTTTTGCATATATCACACTTTTTAAAAAATAACTCAATGCTGTTGTGCAAAAACATTGAAGCATTTTAAATTGTGGCGAGAAGCTCAGAGAAGAAATCTCAAATACATTACAATTAGAAATTTAGTTAGCAATAATTATATTAACAAATTTACTTCATTGATAATTAAAAAAAGTATATATCCTTATAAATATCTTAAAACTTACTTTCATATACGTAATAGGTAGCTAAATTTTATTATCTACTGATAAAATAACTAGAATATTAAATCATGTAAATTATTTTTTGTATGTGCAATACTATAGTGTTTCAAATAAGAAATATTAACAAATAAACACTTTAAATTATGAAACACTATTGAAATTTTGATATCAGTTTTAATTTAAAAAGTATAATGAATAAATAATCAAAATTGATGCAAAAAATCATTTAATCCTAAAGTACAAATAAAACTATCAAGATATGAAAATTTAAAATCAGAATGTGTAGAATTAGTTGTTCTTTACTTGATGGAAATAATCATGAAAACATAAAGCAAATCCAAGAATGTAGCAAAAATAAACCTTGGGGAAATAAATATTAAATTGTTATGCACCAGCTTGGAAATTCAAAATTTTCAAGACTAAAACCCCATTATTAAACAACCACTTACCCCAAATACCCATTTCCAAACCAACTTCATTCCATTATTACTTATTATTAATAATTGACAATCAAATAAAAGCGTCATTCGCAACTGACTCAACCAATGACGTATGCGTCAAATTACCATTTCGAAATGCTAATGCCATCCCAGAATGGATTTGAAATTAAATCCACGATTAGCTAAAGTTTGAGCAGCGTCCTTCAATTCAGGGGAGACACAATCAATTCCGTTATGAGTTATCGCGCCACAGTTGGGGCAAAATAAATGCAAGGAGCGAGCGAAGCGGAACGTAAGTGGCTTTATTATAATATCGAGAGTGTGCCCTCGATTGTGACTAATTGATAAATGCTGTTTCCCCAAACAACGCTGACACCTTAGCATCCCTGTTAAAAGGCCAATGCTGTACGACGACAATGTATTAAAGCGTGAATGCAATGAATGGGGGATCCCCGCTCAGCCCCTCGCTTTCGCTAGGGCGGTGAATAAACAGATTTTTGTCCGCGGATGAATGAATATATTATGGATCTTAACAATCGACAGGAATTGAAAGACAGGTTTAAATGGGTATCATAATAAACCGGGGTTTTCTTGGCGCGAATCTTTTGATTTCGCATTCAGAATTGTGTTTAATAATTATGTTATTTGGGTTGGGAAAGATTTGTGTGTGAGTAGATTATGGCAGTGGAATTGGGTTTTGATAATTGAGGAATATGTAAATGGTGATAAATTGCTCGTAATAAAGAACTTATAAATATATTTTGATTATTCTGACTTTAATCTTAAAGTAATAGATGCATAATAAATTACATTTATATTTTCAAAATGTTTTATAATTATACATTAATACCATTTTACAAGCATTAATAATAAATGTCCGTTCTGAAGTATCATATCGTCGAGTCAGTACTATAACTAAATAACTACAAATTACTGTTTATATAACTCCCTATACAAACCCATGTTATGGCATTTTTGTAGTACTGACCAGACGATGTGTTTGTCTTGTATAAAATGACTATAATTAAAAATATTTTTTGTATTTAATTAAAATTTTGCGAGTGTACATTAACTTATCTAGTTTAAACTTTATCAGTTGATATTAGTTTTTTAATTGCGTTTAAATATTTTAAATTAACTAGAATAATGTATATAAACGGTGCAAGAACATGTTTAGGTATTGTATGGAATATAAATCATTTCATTTTTTTTATTCAACCATTTTCTTGAAATTATTAGACATTTTATTGAAGTTGCTATAACGACGCATAGTGGCACATATTTACGACATTTTATATTTACCTAAATTTTTTTTAAACTAATAATCGTCATTCATTCGATACTCCATCACTATTACAATTTTTATTAAGTAAAATATTTTTTTGTAAAATTAGTTATTAAAATTTGTGAGTTATACATCCTCCAACACTGTGACTTTATTTCCAAAGTTAATATAGCGCGTTACAGTACTTTAGAGCATGACTGCATCGAGGTAATCTTCCAGATGGCATATATACTAAAGTGCTTACAAAAGTAGATTTTGTATCATCACAGCAAAAGCATTAAGAAAAATGTTCCTGTTTGAGACATTTTTCACTTCACATCTTTACACACCATTCATACACCGTTCAATCCTCCGTCAGGGCACGGACAAAAAACAAATCCCAAACCTTTTCTACAAAGAACCCCAAAAAACGCAATCTACCCGAAAGTTGAAAAGTGCTATTTTTTACAGCGACAACAATCCCTTTCTTTTTCACACAGTTTACTCCCCGTATTGAAAACGCTTATTCAATTTTCGACCCCGACCCCTTCTCACTTTATTTATTATTATTTTTTTTTATCACTTTCTTCCTAGACTTTTCCTCCTTTTTTTTTTGCCCTCTCCAAGACTCCGTAAATTATCCTCCTTCTTTTTCGGTATCAATCAGCTAGAGCCGTCTCTTGCCACCAGTACAGCACCAGAATACAAAAGGAGGCAGGCCCGCCCTCCGTCCCCCCCTTTATTAAAAGATTGACTTCGCCCATCGCACACACACTGCCGAGGAATATGAGTGATAAAACGCGTGAGTTGGATACAGAATCCGACCTTCCTTGGCTACTCTGCTCATCGCAGCCTCTACCATTTACACAGAGATCCAATTGCACTGATGGATGAAGGAAGGGGGAAAAAACCCTTTCTTCATCTTATCACAATACTATGAGATTCAGTTTTTGAAAATCTCCTGCCTCTTTTTTGGATCAACCCTTCCCCTTTTTGTCGAGTTCTGAAGACAATTTTGAAATGTAGTCAGATTTTTACTTCAGCGATAGAAACGAGAAGATTTAAAGTATGGGACATTTAACAGTAGCTTGTATATTATAAAGGTAAACTGAATTCATTTAACAATGCTTTGCATTTCTCTGTCGCCTCTCGGACAACAAACTGATTTTGTTATCTGTTACTGAAAATGAACGACAACAGATTTTTTTAAAAAGTAGTTCTTTTTGATAGCTTATGTCCAGGCCTGTCGCACCGGGTTTTTTTTGGGTGGGGAGGGGGGGGGGGGAGGGGCAAATCTGTAAACCCTTTAAAGTTGGGAATTTCAAGTTTTAAAAATACCCGAGTTGAGCCCGAGTTTATGCCTGAAGAAAATTAATATTATTAGCAAATGAACGCTAGGGTAGATCAGAAATTACCCAACTAGTGAGATTACATTTAAATTAGACCTCAGAACGAACACTACATTGGAACATGCTTGCAACAAATCGATGCTTGTGAGAGACTGTTTAATATTAAAAAACGATGAAAACTGCCGATAAGTTGAAACTGCGAATTTTCAGCACTGTTAAGTTGGGAATTTCGAATCGTTGGGAATATTTTTGTCATCCAGAAGCACTAACGATTGTGCGGAAAAGAACAGGAACGAGGATAACTGTTTCGTATGAGAATATAAATGTCAAATATGTACTTGTTGTGCAAGGATCCTCCTTCCTCCCAAGACTTGGTCATGGTAGCAAGACGTTTCAGTCGTCAAGTAGCTGTTATAAACCCTTTGTCCCCCAGTACTGGTTTAGAGCATTATTAAATTGAAACTATTATATATTGGCTTGGAAGAAGAAAGAACAATATTGTATTGGATTAACGTTAGGAATTGGTCTTTTTTGTTTCAAGCCACAGATATCTTCTTGGGTTAGCTTCTTTCAGGAAATTTTTAATACGCAACTCTGACAAAACTGTTTCTGCGATATTAGAACGCTTTTAGGTTAGTGCTTTTTATTTTGCAAATAACAGTAAAAAATTCGAGTCACTTTTACAGAAATTTGTGTAAAAAATCATTTTTGTTTCGCCTTTGTTTTACAATTTTGATTTTTGTTAAAATCTGTACAAATTTGCTAATAATGTAAACAGTTATAGGGTGAACTGCCTTAATTAAGCCTGAAGGTTCAAAATGGAAATTGGATGCTTTAATGATTGCTCCATTGATTCTTTTAATTTTTTAAATGAATCGTCCAAAAATTCTGTTAAAAATTAGTTGTAATATTTAGATGCTTATAAAGCATAATTTAAAGGGAAAAAAATGTTTTTTACTACGACGAAAAATTTGGGGCTGAAAGAGAGAAGAAAATTAGTAATTTTTATTTTGCAAATAACAGTGAACAATTCGAGTCACTTTCACTTAAAGAAAGTTACCCCACCATCTTCTAATGTGCGATTGTTAAGTTTCGAGACGGTTTTTTTTTATAAATGCTTGATTTGGATTTTACTTTTGTATACAATTGTATACTCGAATGGTTTCCGAACCTTAAATTGTCCACATATAGATATTTGTAAGTTGGATATATTTTCCGACATTTCTTAATTACTCTTCAAAGATTTAATTTATTTGAAACTAAATGTCATGGGATATAGGTGTGATATCTGGATGCATAGAAAACAGTCTATGAACTAATTATAAATTTAACGAAATTGACACATACATACATCATTCTTCTATGTATACAGTTACAGTAAGGTAAAATCTATTATCTCTCCTATCATGCAGAAAAAGCAAATAAATTTAAACAATTAAAAATATCATTAAATTTATTATAGATAAAACAAAATAGTGTGTATCGTAAGAGAGAAAAATATGAGGAAACTGTAATTGTATACAATATTTATATGTACTGGTAATGTGAAAAAGGAGGAGTTTTTCAAATATATATATAAATATTTGCCTGCTATTATGCTATAATAAAAAGTTGTTCAATTGGCTGTTATGGTTGAAGTGAGATTTGGAGGATTACAAAAACCAATCTTAAGACACATTTGTTGACCACCAACAAAAGATTACAAATATTATAACAGAAGACAGTTTAGTAGATCCGCCGCCCAGAATAGAAAAACCTGCAACATGCCATTCTGGTAAAGCAAACAGAAAAGACGGGACAAAACATAACTCAGGGTTTTCCACGCGAATTTAACCGAGTTAAGCCCGCCTAAAAGAAGACAAAACACCCCTTGCTTCTTCAGCAAAGAATTGCCATAAAGCATCGAAGATCCGCACGTCAAGTCGTATCAAAATAAGGATGATCATAAAAGACCGATTCATTTGAGAGAGTGAGGTGGCTGACAAAGAAGAAAGAAGGATAGGTATAACTTTGGTCATTTAGAAAACGGTGTGGGAAAAGTTGGTCAAGTGTCATTCCCGTGACGTCAGTTCGATGGAAAAGACGAGCGAGCCAGGTAATAAAGGTAGTTAAAGTATTAAACTCTGGTCTTGAGAGTCAGCGATTTATACCAGGCCGTGACGTCCCCATATCCGGGCAAATCCCCATTTTGCCGCGGTTTCGCTCCATTAGACGAGCCTGCCAATTTTTCTCGATCAGCCCATCGGCGAGCCCGGCGATTAAGTTTAATTCTCCTAAGTGATTTGGCACGTTTTTATTGGCTCCCTTCCGCCACGATGAGGCTATATATTAATCGAAGACGTAACCTCCGAAATAAACGCATTTATTTTCTATGCTTCTAATTCGCAGGCTGGAAAGTGACCCCCCCAAAACTAAAGCCTAGCTCCCCCCCGCCTACTCGGAAGGCGTGGATTGTTAAGCCGCCTATAAGCCGCACATTTGTCTTGTCTAGGCCGATGTTTGTCTTCGAGCCTCCCCATTGTTGACGATGGTTAGGTAAGACCTTTTTTTGAAAGGAGGGGGGGGGGGGCTAAATGAAGGAGATGAAGATGCAAGAAGGGGGAGGGAAAAAGCAAAAAATTGAAAAAAAAATCACAAGGGGGGGGGGGGATCAGATGAAGGCTCGCAATGGAATAATGGAATGAGGGGGGGGGGGGGGGCTGTTCAAAATGCGCCGAGAATATATTGCTGATTGATGAAAAGCAAGAGCATTTGGCGGAAAATTGAGCGCGCTCCGAAATGAAATAAAAGAGATGGGCATAGTCTTTTCAACCTCGTTACGGCGTTTAAAAAAAAATCGCAAGGGGGGAAGGAAGAGGAAGATTGAAGCAAGTTGACACGAGGATTAAGACGAGGAATAAGGAGAATAAGAATAAGATGCGTAAGAAGAGTAGTTGAATTTGCGCGTATTGACGAGGCTCGCTCGGCCGGATGAGTAATGCAAATGACAACCGGCCTCTTCAATCGTCGGATCACCCATGGAAATGAAAGTAAACGATATTAATTCCAAAAAGACTTCTCGATCAGACTTAATTTAAGGAAGAAAAAAAGGTGTAAACGAAAAGACAAAAAAATGGCTATTCCAACCCCCTTTTCTTCCGGAAGAAGGATTATGGGAGTTTCATTCGATTGAAATTCTAAATGGATCATGGATCGATCATTAGTTGGGGGCGAGAGGCGTTCTAAAATTCCACTTACATTGAAAAAAGAACGGAGAAACTTGATCAGAATAGAATGGGATGCATACCAGATTATTTTACATTTCACACTTTGAAAAGGGACCTTTTCCCGATGGATGGCATGATTATGCTTCAATTTTTCTAGATTCCTATTTTTATGCCTTGCTGATTCAATATGGAATAAAGTAGATTCCTTTTTGTGACGTGGGGCAGAAGAGGTACTTGGAGTGGTAACTAAAGCAGATGTAGGCCTTTATGGGTTTTTTGGTCTTTTAATAGGAAAAGTGAGAATTGGGTATTTTCTTTATGTTTAAAGTTAGAGTAATTATTTTTAATTGTTGCGAGTTAATCGAATCTTTTATAAAAATGTTTGTTAAAAAATCGGGCGGATTCCGAATAAATGGAGCATAAAAGGGAATTAGATATATAAAAAAATATTTTGGTGATAATTTGAAACAAATTAAAAATTTATTTTTGCATAAGGGAATTCAATGAAAGTAATAAATAAAATCAGTAAACTTTTAGTTAAAATTAACCAAAAAAAAATAAATTGTTATGATGAGATTTCAAACCTGATAAAAATGCTAGTAAAAGATTGATTTTTACAAACGTTGCTTTTACCTAGCTTTAAATATAATAAAAGTAATAAGTAAAATCAATTACCGTTTAAATATAATGAACCATCAAAAATACGATTCATAGCTTTCTTTTATTATGTTTTCTTTTTTATCCTTTTTAAAAAATATGTTTAAGGATATTTGATTGATTACTGTAATTAAGAAAGTAGTAGTTAGAAAAGAAACCTCATATCAATTGCAAAATATTAGTAAAATTTAAAGTGGTAAATCGAAAATTAATTAAACCAAATTATGGGGAAAAAAAGAAAAAGTCGAAAATATTCAAAGGGAAAGGAAAAAAGGAAGTTAATGTTGATCCATTTTTAATGGCTTATCTCCATTGCATCATCTTCCTTTGCATAAAAGATCAATACTATTTAAATAAAACATGATGCATCCAACTTTAACTGAATCAACTAAGATAAGAGTAAAATTACAGATATGTAACCACGTTATAAAATTTTTAATATTGGTAAAAAATATTTATATTAAAGTTTATTAATTTTCAATCATAAATCATAAGACTTTCACTTCGATAACAAGTTTTTGAATTTTTAAAACAAAAATATTTGAACAAATATATACTCTTCTCTGGAATTCGACTGGATAAACAATTTTGTGTTGATTTCTGAAACCTTGTGCATACACGTTACTTTCGCACAAGTAAATATTTACCGAGTATTTGACATCCGGTGAAAACTTGGGAGGTTCGTGGGGGGGAACGTTCAAAGCTTGGAGGCAGTAGTTCGATAAAATATTTTTTCTTCATTTAATAAATTCCAAAATAACTTAAAAATAAAGCAGAATATCGTAAACTTTTAAAGATACAACATTTTTTTTTTAGCAATAACATTTTGGAATGTTTCATAAATCAAGGAAATCAAACTTTCGATTTGTTTTATTTGCCATTAAAATTGATTATTAAAGTCCGTGCTTAAAGTTTACAATTTCTTAAAAAAGGTTTTTTTTAGTTACAGCCTCTTTGAAAAGACGGAGGAAAAAAATTAAAAAATGTTAAACTCCAAAATTCAAGATTCTTAGGTCGGCTTTAAAATAAAGATTTGCTTTACTACTTTAAAAGTGATTCAAGATAAATAAAATAAACATTATCTTGTTACTTGTGTTATCATATAAATAAAAAAAAACATTATATATTTACAAACACAACTCAGTGGTACAATGCAAAAATTTATTAACACAACACAATCACCACAAATAAACAAGCTATTTTTTGTTTAAAAAAAAAGAAAAGGTAACAAGAGATTGATAGGGTAAAGCCATTTATTCTTTGAAAACAACAATTTAGCTTAAAACATTATTGCAACAAAGAGACAAATTACTTTTTCTTTTAATTCAGCAGCAGCTTCTTCGAGATTTTTCATTAATTTACATACTGCGAGGTCGTTTCGGGAGATGTTTTTGTTTTTGCTTCAAAATTAATTTCAGTTTTAGAAGTTCCATTTTGAAACAAGACTATTGTTTTCTGAAACGACTAGATTTTGTGCAAATGAATTAGTAACTAAAATCTAAATAATAACATTGAGTGTGTATTTTTTTTATGTTATTTGAATTAAAACCACAGTTGTTGTTTGAAAAAGCGAAATGTTGGCGTCAGAATAAAATTTATTAATCACTATATATGGTATAATTGTTCTAGGATATGGACAAAGAGTACGCATTGGAAAACGCATGCCTTCTTCTACACCCATTTTCATAATATTCTATTCATTTAATTATCTTCCTAGATTAGAGCGCCAATTGTTTAGAGCTACAAAAATATGCATTTGTAAAATATGTTTAAATTACATTTTTTAAGAAACTAAAACGTTTTAGTTAACCAAAAGAACCTTGTTGATGATTACGCATGGTGTTTCTACTTTATTTATTTTTAAATATTTTTTATCATTAGTTTTTTATGCATAGATGAAAGATTTTTTAAGAAATTTAAAATCAAAATCACTAATTTTCTTTGGTTTTGTAGAAATTTCGTTAACATTTGGCTGTGACTTTTTACACTTATCAAATCCATTCCAGTCTGTCTTATCGTTGTCTGGATTTTCTATTCACATAAAGTACGCCATTCAAAAGTCGATTACTTTTTTTATTTAATCCCAAAAATTTACTAAAAATTTTAATTCTAAAACTTACTGAAAGTTCCAAGTATTTCTAAAGTAACAAACACAAACAAGAAAGTTGAGTGTTTAAATCACATCTGGGTCACCAGTTTTAAAGCAGCTGAGGTTTGAATTCGGGACATTTCGTCTGACAGCAGGATATCTTACCACGGGACCAAGGTCATAGTAGTATCAACTATTTAAATGACTGCCAAATATATAATTAAGTTATAATTAATTTGTGACATTCTATTTGGGTAACCCAGAAGCAGAAAAAGCTACATGCACTAAACGCTTTTTTGAGTAAATCGCAAAAAAAATGTCGAAACTTAACTATTGCTAACGTAATAATAATTTTAAAAATATCACTAAAATGTTCTTGTTTTGGGATTACTGAATAAGTTATTATTAAGATTTTAATTTTCAGATATTTTGTTTTACACATGGATGAATGATTTTAACTGGTTTTGCAAATGTATACGTCGTCATCTTTTTTTTGTTCAAAAAGCAAAACATCTATATTTCAACCAATCATAAATTAAATTATCGCTGACGCTTATATTCACATTCGCTGGATATAGCTACTTTTGCTTCTGTTGACTTCTTTTTTGCGTTTTTAATAGTTAAAAACTGTTTTTGCACTTTTGTTATATTTTAAAATAATTTAGGTTAGAACTAGGTAATTTATTTTCACCTTTATTATATTTAATAACTTATTGTATAAAATACGAATTGATACCAAAATTTCAATTTTTCGAATTTTTGGATATAACCGTTTTTGCAATTTGGGCCATTCATTAATATTATCCACTGTTTAATACAAGTAATAAATTTAAATTTTATAAGAAAATTTTATTTTATTAGAAAATTTAATTTTATAAGAAAATTTAATTTTATAAGACCATTTAATTTTATTAGAAATTTAATTTTATTAGAAAATTTAATTTTATTAGAAAATTTAATTTTATTAGAAAATTTAATTTTATAAGAAAATTTAATTTTATTAAAAAAATTAATTTTTTCTTAGGAAATAATAATGAAAAAAATGTCCTTACCTAAGAGCTCCTTATAAACCATCTTTCTACGACTGAAGCTTAAACAATTTTATCTGAGCCCCATGAGTACAAAATTGAGTCAACATTTAGAAGAGAATAATTACTTTTTCCGCTTGAGGTGTACAATTTCAAATGGTTATTGCGATATGCATTGTTGCATTTGGCAGAGAAAACCCAGATATTGTTATTTAATCGTTTTTCACACCTGCGCACTTTCCCAGATGTTAAAACATTTTCATTTCCTCTCATGGCAAATTTCGATACTGATTCCAAACAGCACCCTTCTCATGTAATAACTTAAAACGAGTAAGGGAAATGGCTTTCTTTTTTCAACCGTACCGATTAGCTGTCAAAAAATATTTTTATCGCTAAAGGTTGTGAAGTTTAGGGTCCAATGAAAATGATTTCCACACCATTGCGAATAAAGCGAAGCATAAACATATTATCGCCATTAAGATTTTAGAAAGATTTAATGGAAGTTCAAATGGGCGAGCCCTTTTAAATTTAAATACAAAGTTTAAATTTATTTCTTAAACGGAAATACATTATTAATTCATCTGGAATGATAAATCATTAAGTAATTATTTTCTGTAGTAGATCGAATCATATATAAAATGAGCTAATAGTAATTTGTACAAAACTTTAAATACTATAAAATCCCAAGAAAAACGTCGAGTTATATTAGGGTTTAAAAAAAATTAAATTGCGCATTTGCATTTTGTTACTGATGTTCAATTTTAAATATTCTTTATTCTTATTGTTTTTTTCATTTTTATAAATACATAGACCATGCAATCTAAGTAACTCTTAAATCAGACGATTATTACTGCGCGCAGTTTATCAAAGTATTCGGTAAACGATTTATTGTATTTAACAGAAAAGAAAATCTTTCTACTCTCGTATCGAAAGTTCTAGAATGTTTTTAGGGTTCGGAATCCACCTCAAACTGTAGATCCACTCTTGTTTCGATGTTATTCAGCATAAAATAACCGTTGAACGTATAACCAACCAGGGACAAATTACTACATTAACTTGTTTTTGAATAATTGTAATATGATTTGACTGTTAATAATTTTATATATATATATATATATATAATATTGCAAATATGTGATATTTTACTCTCAAACCGGCCGTGTTTATTCATCAATAAAAATTTAAAGGTGACATTTTATTCGTGTATTTTTTAATTATCAATGTATATATATTTATTATTTAAAATAGAAAGTCTAAGTGTAAAATAAAACATTTATATCAAAGAATAAATTCCCAATGTTTTTGAACTAGGACGGAATCCGAATTCAGACAGAACAAAGACCTTAGATCCAACGGAAGATGGGGATGTATTAAGTAAAAGATGAAAAAACCAGTGTTAAATGATTCCTATCACCTGTTCAAAACTAAATATTAGCTTCACATGCACTTTAGTGTTCACTGAATCATCATTTGATAACTGAGAGGTAGCCTCGTTTCACACTGCCTAACTTGATGCATTAGGGTGTAGTTTTTTTACGAACATTTTCTAACCATTATCATCTTCTAAAAAGGAAGTATAAAATGCTAGAATCAAGCGAAGCGAGATTCAATAAAATGAAACAAAATTGTCGGTGGATAAAGATGTCTTTAAAAAGTATTCGGTTGGGGCACGATATATAATATACTTTATTTAAATATGAGTAGTCCAGATGCAAAAGCTGCTACAAATCTCTATTGTTAGCTATTGTTACTATAATATTTTTTTGTTATAAAAATAAGAAGAAAAAAAAATTACAAAAAAAAAATACCAAAAAAATTACAAATTTTTTTTCAGGAAAATGTATATTTTCTCAGATTACTTAATACATTATAATCTAAATTTTAATATTTACAAAACTTGTTTTGCAACTGAATGAAGGCTTTTAACTGGTTTTGCAAATGTATGCATCGTCATTTTTTTTAAGAAGCAAAACCCGCTACATTCACATTCTAGCCAATCTGAAGTAAATCTTTCGCTGAAACTCGTATTCAGGTTCGCTGGATATTGGTACTTTTGCTTCTGTATCAATCTTTTTGAGTTTTTATTAGTAAAGAACGGTTTTTGAGCCTGTATTTTGTTTTAAAATTGAATCCAAAGTTATAAAGTACCTATTGATACCAAAAATGTTTTTTTAAAAAAATTTAGATATAGTAACCATGTTTGCATTATATTTTGTCAAAAATAAATGTACATTTTATATTTTTGCATTTTTTCTGTGTTTGATTTTTAAACTTTTTGAAAGTATATTTTAGTTTTACTTATTAAGTAAACTTCACTCCAGAAACTGCCCATATAAATAACACTACTTATTTCCCTAACAAAAAAAATCTATAGCACAAAAAATTCGAACTCAATTTATTTATAAAAATTACCCGAAAAAGTCATCACTATACAAAAACCATTACTTTCTTATAATACAATTTTAGTTTACCCAAACATCGTAGTTTCAAAGAAATTAATTTTAACTATTATAAATACAAGTATTTTCCCGTTTAGTTATATTATTTATTCGAATTGTTTACAGAGCATCTGAAGTACGGCGACCATTATTTTTTTACTCCTTTTCAGAGTTTTTTTTTATTGTGGTCGATTTAATGCTTTCCATCACTTATTAAAAGTTAAGTTTGTTTTTACAAGTTTTTTCTCGGGGTTGTATATAAATGATGTATTCAATTCTATTCTTATCATGAAAAAAGAAAACACAAAGATGTGGTTAGCTATAAAAAATTAGAAAGGAAAATAGAACTAGAAAAGAATAAGTTTGATTTTTTTTTAAGACCTCAACAGCAAATATAAAAAGATAAATGCAAAGCAAAGAAAGCAATAACATTTAGATTAACTAGTTCGAAAGTAAATTTCTGCTGTATTTTACGATATAAAAAAATAAGAATTTTGGTCGATCTACTTAGTTAAAAAAATTGCGCCTGAGTGGCAAAAAATAGCAATCGTTAGGCATTGAAATATAAGTTATAATATATAAAGGGGCCAGGAAAAACGATTAGAGTCCAATTTTTGTTGAAATCGAGATAAATATCAACGCTTTATGTAAGCTAAAAGGCTATACTTTCATTGTACTAAAATGTGGAACTGAAAGAACGCTGATAGTCTTGCAGACGCTGACTGGGTTTTGATCACGTGACCATGAGGTCCGTAGTATGACGCGTAATCCCTCGCAGCCAAAACGATCGTCATTGTTTTAGAATATGGACTTATTATTTAAGGCATACCCCCACACGAACTTCTTTATATGATTTCAAAAAATTTTGAGAGGAAACAAGGCGAGGAATAAATCAATGCTAAATAATTAATCTTGTATGTGAAATTGAAGTAAGTCTGTTGTTAAGATATAAACTACAAGTGTGAAATATGTTTTTGTATTTTTAAAAACTTTAAACCTAATTTTTTAAAACTTGACGAACAATTAATTTTTTATTTGGTATTGGCGATGATTTATAATAACAACGAACACTTTCTTTATTAGGAATGCAAAATCAAATTTCACGGTGCTAAATCGAAAACAAAGGTACAAAAAAAATTTATGACTTTCGTTTAAGATTTTAAATGTGTAAAAATAAGGTAATATCGAACGGTTTTATGAAAAATAATGTGATGTTGTATTTTGGTTTGAATATGATTAGAAATCAGATAGCAAGGCCATGGGGAATTAGAATTACCAAACAACTTTAAAAAGTATTTTAATTAATCAGCACTGTTACCTAATTGAAATTCTGCGATTATCGTTTTTTATTTCAATGAAATAACTGAAAATATCAATCAAAGAATAATATTTAACATTTAGGTTTAAGGTAGTAAAACAAGAAATTTCAAACAAAAATTCTTTTTATGCTGTATAGTTATAACTATATAAAATAAAAATGTAAATAATTCGCATTGTTCTATTTAGAGATAAACGTAATTGAATCGGCATTTGTAAAAAGGGATATGTTTGACAGACTTAACTTAGACCATATCCTATTTTTACAAATGCCGATTGAGTTGTTCCACTCTACCCACTGTCCTAGACATCCCCACTCTTCTCTACACTTGCGCCAATATGACTATTTAAAGGTCATTTGCAAAAAAGCAGAATCTGGAATAAGAGCATAATTAAAGTTAAAAACGAATCTTAATATGAGCTACTCAAAGGAAAATCGGAATAAGTCATCTGACTTTCAACATAATTTGAAATGCCTTTTAAAAAAAATCCTCTAAGCGTTTACGTGACTCTTAAACATGTTTTATTTATAAAATTTTACTCCAGAAGAGGAGCTCAGCAACTCAATAAATTACACAATACCATGTTTCAAAACTCTTCCAGACAATAATCATAGAATTCCATTAATACGCATTGATCAGAAGACGAAAGAAGTTTCTTAATAAATGGAAACCCGTTCTTACAATTATTTTTTTATTCCTTTGTATGAGGAGATCTCAGTCATAAGTAGTGCTCTTTGAACAAAGACAGTTAAGCAGTTTGTAAATGCCGGGCAAAAAAGAAACCTTAATGTGAGTTATTCAAGAAGCAAAAGAATTTTTCCATCTCACAAAAGAAATCAATCTTTTTGTTCGACCCATCATCTAAAAGAAACCAGAAATGCAATTTCTATTCCCGAACTCACGCAGTCTAAACGCTGCATTTCCACTGTCTAATTAGCACTTCTGGATTCCTTATGGTTTATTTGGAGCTAAAAATCAAAGACCGAAAAAAACCTCACCCGGCATAATTGCATATTTAAAATATTCATTAAACTACTGGGCATTGTCAGCTTGCTATGTGTAGATAAGGCGAGCGCATAACCGCTAAACTGAATGAAAAGAACTTTTTTACGAATTTTTTTTACCCGCCAGTGTTTGTAAGTAGGGCCGATGTAAATTCAATATTTAGCCGTTAGTTTGCGCGATCTTTTTAAATTGGAAAAGAAGTTTACATTGACACAATATCAGCGGAGGTAGATATAAAGGAAGACCAGATAATGTCAGGCCTTTGTGTCCTCGAAGAAATCTAATGATTCGAGCTTTTTTTTCAAGCGGCGAATCGCTGTTGAAAAATGGCCGCCTTCCGCTCAAGCACGTGCAAAAGAAGCGACGGCGGCTAAAATAACCAGAAAACAAACAAATGTGTCAAGAAATAAGAGCGCGCGATTAAAAGCGATTGTGCCGAATAAAAGAAAGTCCCTAATAAAATGTAAAACGAAGAAGGAGAAAGAAGGCAGAAAAAAATGGCACACCGTTCAACTGATTTAATCTCGAAATATTTACATTGTGTTCTTGTTACTGGTTTGTTTGTCTAAGGCCGGCTGCTGGGAGGCTTTCTAATCCTGTGTTTCGATCAATTATTTTCTATCAAACAAAACTAATCACTGAAACGCCTCGAAGTAGCCTTGCAAAAACTCGTACAGATGAGGGAATCTGAAGCGTATTAAGCAAAACTCATTTTGCATCTTTTTGTCGGATTTCTTACGACGCTGCCTTTGCCTTCTAAAGCGTTTAATTAGAAGAACTCTTTGTTCTGTTCAGCCGCCAATCACATGTCTCGGCAGCCACTTTATGATGAAGACGGCCCTTTTTCTATGGATTGGGATTCGAGCGTGGAAAAACCGACCTGAAATGCTTGGAGGAATTTTTTGGCCATTGTTTACTGCGCCGCATTATTTGCCAGCTACTTTCGCTGTCGAAGTATTGGGTAATTAAAAAGCAACAGATGACAAAAAACACCCTTCGGATTGTGTTTTGTTTGTTTTGCGAAATGCCTCAAAAGAAAAGAAAAAATATATTAATTTAAACACAACATTCTTAAGAAATATTTAAAGTTCCGACCCGCGATGTTATGCTTTCTAAAATTACAGTGATAATAGAATCGTGAAATGCTGTCTATTAATTATTCATTTTTAATTGAGTGAACATTTAAAAATTACAATCCCGTTCTACCTAATCAACATTTATAATTTGTATTTATAATTTTTTTATTTTTAAAGGAAATGTTATGTTTGCTTTTTGCATGAGTTTTAAATGCTTAAAAAAAACCCAATAAATATGTCCATGGAATTTTATGTTAAACAGCATTGCATGTATTAAAAATTTTAAATCACAAATATAAACTTTGAAAATTATTTGAAAATAAATACTTTACATCTTTTACTAACATTGTAAAAATTACTATTTATTTTTGAATTTAACAGTAAACAATTTCTCCGTTACAAAAAAGTTATTCTAAGCATTTTAAAACGAATTCCCTTAACAGTTGAAATATGCATTCCTACTATTACTCTATTGTACTATGAAACTGATTAAATTTGAGCCTGCATATTTAAGAGAATGAAATATTCGGCTTACCTAACCATTTCTATGGATCATCAAATATATAATTTCTTCGAAACGCTTCATTAATACAATCTGACACGCTTCATATGAAATATTTTGCCAAGTTCAGCGAATGATACATGAGGATGATGTTTACTGGCGCGTTAAAGTCCTTTATCAGTTCAATAGGATAACACACATTTTTCAAATGTGACATTTTTCAAATGTGACACCTCTTACCGAATTTCATAACTCCATCAAACAGTCGCAGACCGTTTTTGCACTGCGCAGCAATTATGAATTTATGCACATTTTCGAAAAGTTATAAATAAATCCACGATTGGGATGGATATTTCGCTGGGTAATTTGCTGGATTAAAATAAAAATAATTTG
This sequence comes from Troglohyphantes excavatus, assembly GCA_963932185.1. NCBI lineage: Eukaryota > Metazoa > Arthropoda > Arachnida > Araneae > Linyphiidae > Troglohyphantes > Troglohyphantes excavatus. Next base: position 44,983,332 of record OZ010676.1, read on the forward strand.
AGCAATAACTAAATTAAAATATATTTTTTAATTAATAAATAGACGAAATAGACTTAGACACAACATAAATGGGACGAATATTCAGTTATTTTGGCGAAATATTTTTTTATCCAATTCTATATCAATATAATCATATTGCTGTTAAAATCAATATATACACAAATTTTTTTACCAGCATTTTGAAAATTCGATATCTTCTATGACCGAGCCGTCGCCGATAGCCCATTGTGTACCTCTAGTGCAATGTTAATTCAACTAACCAACCTTTTATGAAAGAAAGGAACGCGTCTTAAACAAACGTATAGTTTATCGCTTTTAACCCTTTGCAATCGTAAGGCGCCTCTCAGGCACCAACATAACGACAGGTTATTTTATTTCCCTGTTCTTTAAAATAAACGAGAACAGCAGGATATTGTGTTTAGAACATCAATCTTTTTTGCAACTTGTTCTCTTGCAAATACAAAGCAGATTAGGATTTTTTTCCCTTTATGATTATAAAAAAAAATCTGTGGAAAAGACGTAAAGAGGAATAACTGTTCCATAGAAAGAACAGAAATCGCAAAGTGTTCTCGTAGTGCAAAGTGTTAATATCGTCCGAAATTTCTTTCTCACATTTATTTTACAAAAAACATTTTTTTTAAAAAATGTTTTTCAAATTTAAGTATTTATTTGGTAAATGATATAACAAAATATTCATCAGGTATGTGTTATGAAACACATATAAAGTTTTAGAAAGAAATTAAATTCAGGAGTTCGTGAATTTTTAAATTCGTGAATTTTAGATTTCACGCAAGGAAATCTAATAAACTGAATGTAAAAGAACAGTTATTCGTGTATTTATTTATTCATGTCTAAAAGTTAAAAAAGCATGAAAAAACCCCGATGACGCGCATTATTTTTAGCACTTAACTTTTTATTTATGAATACCAGGCGAAGAACGTGCCGGAAAAACTTTTCACTCGACATTCATCATCATATGTAGAAATAAATATTCTTTTGGGGGAAATGTTTTGCTTGAAAAGGTGAAAAACAAACAAAAAAACACAATCCCCTCCGCATTTTTTATTAACTTTACGATAGTAATAATCATTAATTCCTCAAAGAGGGTTGAAATTCTAAAAATGAGATAAAATAACGCAAGCAGCAGCAAAAAATGGAGTCATTCCGGTAACATGTTCTGCAGCACTTTGAGCTTACATACTAGTAGTAACGATTGCAATTATTGCGTAGATTATCGCGCGTTCTAAAATTGTAATCCTAATTCGCATATAGATGAAGAGCAGGAGCGGTTAATGATAAAATTTTTTTAGGCTGTTGTGGGGCTAAAATAATTATGACCATTAGTAAGCGTCATTTTGGGAAGAAAATAATTACGACTTTAATTTTTAGCGTTCTCTTTTCACCATTGAGAGTTGTTCAAAGAGACGTGGAATTTTTTTTTATTTACACCACAAGGAGGGGAGGATGTGAAATTTGATAAAACCTCCCCTTCCCCCCCTCGTAGTTATTTACAGCTTCATTCGCACGTGAGACGACACATTTTATCCCTTGCCCAATAAGAGGAGAATCTACGTCTGCAAAATGCAATTTTGGCGGGAAAAAGAATTTTTCGTAAGGGGAAAAAAAACAAGTATAAAGAAGGAGGGCAAAAAGAATAAAGATAGGCGTGGAGGAAAAAATGATAAACAAAATGCGCGGGAAAAATAATAATAAAAAGTCTCGAGAGAAAGACAAAGTGCCAATAACTATTTTTGTCATTCCTTTTCACATCGCAGTGTCGCCAAGCACGTTCTAGCCAAACAGTCAATGATGCAAAATGCAAGTCTAAAATCGGGTAATATTATCGAAAGTGACAACCCTTCAGAAAAATCCCGTGAGGTCGTTTTATGGAAAGGAATAAAATGATGCAAAAAAGCAGAATAAAATGCATTAGCGGCTGAGCTTGAGTATATGCTGGCGTCATTTTGTTGATGGAAGAGGAAAGAACGATTTAATAGAAACATGGATAAGCAATAACAATCGATTATGTGTCCAGTTTGCTAGAATCTTTCACGTACCACGCATAAAAAAAGCCAAGCATAAGCATAAAAAGATAAAAATAAAAAAAAAAAACTTATTTTTAAACGATGGTATTTTTTAAATAAATTTCTTTACTTTTTTTTATCAACTTATAGTTTCTCGCAAAATGTTGGTTTCTTGTTTTTTTCATGTATTCTCTATTAAAGAAAATGCTCTTTTGTCAGTTTTCTTTTTAAAAAGAAACCTATGGGGGCGAAGAAAGTAACAATTTTTAAACCCATCTCAAGTGGCATCTATTGATTTTATTATTCCATGCTTCTTTTGTTTTAAATTTACTACTACTACTAATAATATAATATTTCTACCTTTGAGTACGTATTAATGCGACTAATGAAATTGTAAACAACTAGTTTTAAATGAAAAGTATGTCTTTCGAAGTTAAACATATTAAAATGTTTCAAGTTATAAATTTGCACCAGGTATTATCCTTAAAGTTTATTAATAAGTTTCTGATTTGACGGATTTGACATGCGCAGTTGTTTAAATTTGATAAAATATTGGAACGTTCAAAACAACGAAATCTTTCATTACACATAGTTTGTAATTTATTTCTATGCAAGTTAAAATTACATTTGTAATATTATAAGCATAATATAAGTCGAAAACTATTTTTAAGTCTTTCTAGATGAAAGCTGTTTGTTCAAAATCGTATTTATGGTTTAACTAAAAATAGTAAATAAATAATTAAAATTTATATAAAAATCAAAAATTAGTTGTCAGTAAAAAAAGAAATGTATTGCTTGAAATTGTCTTCAACCAAAAATTAAAAGCGCTATATATAAATTTACAATTCACTACAGGCATAGAAAATTGTATTAACATTGTGTAAACAGCTTGTTCATATTATGAATAAACAAAACTCCTTTTTCAAAGCAATTACCCATCAAAACATTAAAATGCATAAACATATATTTAAAAAGCTCTTAACTGAAAACTTATATAAGAAAATTATCCCATGTTACTTTAACTCGCATTGTTACAGCAGTTTTATTAAATACTTAAAGGATTTCAGTTAAAAGGATAAGGCAATAAAAACTTTGTATTGCTGAGATATAATTTGTCCCCTTAAATTCACAAGTGATATTAAAGGCGATGTAACATGTTATTAACGAGCTCAGGATCTTTTCCCTTTCAGTTTCAGAAAACATGTTACAGGCTAACATGTTATTAGGGAGTACACTTTTTCTCTTAAAACCTAGAAAATTTATTACGGATGACCTATTTTATAAAAGAGAAAGTATTTTACGGTAGCTATAAAAGCATTTGGAAAATAATATTGTATATTGTGAAGAAGAATTGTACATTGGAGAAGGGTTGTGGAGAATAGTTGAAGAATGATTTATTTACCAAGACTCAACCGTTTTGTAAAAAAATATTCATTCTGCATTACATTCTATGAATGTGATACACTCTTAAAATATTATATGCGGTTAATAATGGTGAAAATTGAATGAAATAATGCTCAAAATTAGTTAAGCTCTCCTGAAAGGACATTAAAAAAATAATATACCTATTATTTAAATAACTAAGTCATTTGAATTCAGCAAAAAAGTTTAAAATTTAAAAAGGTTTTTTTTTTATTCTTATTACGATAATTTACACAAATATAAGTCTGTATATTAAATATTGAACGAGTTATAACTATTTAGAAATAAGTGGTGGAGTATAGTGAAATAACGTCGATACAGATAAGCGTGTATGCAGGCTCTTCTAAAACCAGAAAGTTGTATAATTTTTATTATTTTAAGACATGACATGTACTAAAATGTTTCCAAGTTGAAATAAGTAAGGATAACTTTTATCTGAAAATAAAAATAGTAAGCTCACTTTATAGTTTTACAAAAGTAATGATTATTTTCTCTTTTTACAAAAACAGAAACGTACAAATTACAAATGATGGAGCATTTTATATTTTTAAAAATTTAAAATTTTTTAAAAAATTAAAAAACTCTAAAATTTCAACCAAACACGGCATCAAGTATGTGGTTTTAGTATTTAAAGAGATCTACAACAGAACTCGAATTATCCGAAATCCCGTTTTCCGAAAAAAACAAAGCGGATCGCAATTATCCGGATCCAGATCGCTTTGAGAAAACAAATCAGCAAAATCCACATTTTAAAAGTTTTTTTATTGGGGAATGATATTGTTTTTAATAATAATTAAATTACATTACATACTAAAACAAAAAAAAATTACTAAGAAATAACCTTTTTTTTTCTCGTGAATTATACAATTATCCGGATATTTCATTATTAGGATGAGATCTGGTCCCAATTCATCCGGAAAATTGGAGTTCTACTGTATTTTGTGTATATTGAAGAAAGATAAAGGGATATCAAAGAACTATTTTATTTGTATATAATTATTTTCCCAATAACTAAAAACAGAAGAATATTTAAAAAAAACTGTAACTTAAGTATATTAAAAATGATCTTCGAATAATAAAGTAAAAAAGCAATTGCTTAAAAATTGCCTTATTTGATTAGAAAACTATTTCAAAGACCTATGGTTCAAATACATGGTTTGTAGGGACTATATTAATTGTGTAAAAAGTCTCGTAAAAAAAATAGGTGTTTCAGAGACTAGAATTCCTCACTATCATTCTACAATGATGCCGGCCTGAGCAAGAAGTAAATAAAAAAAAACCAAGGCTGGTTTCAAAAAAATATTTTATTTGTATATAATTCGGTTTCTAATAACTAAAAACAGAAGAATATTTAAAAAACTGTAACTTAAGTATATTAAAAATGATCTTCGAATAATAAAGTAAAAAAGCAATTGCTTGAAAATTGCCTTATTTGATTAGAAAACTATTTCAAAGACCTATGGTTCAAATACATGGTTTGTAGGGACTATATCAATTGTGTAAAAAGTCTCGTAAAAAAAATAGGTGTTTCAGAGACTAGAATTCATCACTATCATTCTACAATGATGCCGGTTTGAGCAAGAAGTAAATAAAAAAAAAACCAAGGCTGGTTTTCAATTCTGTTTGTTCTGGACGGGAATCGGTGCCGAAAATGTCAGAACCCAACGTGCCGCTACTTTAAAATTGGAAAGAAAAGGGGGGAAGAGGCATTAGCGTCAAATATCCGCGTCAACAAAAGAGAGAAAATAAACTTTCCAATAGCGAGAGCTGCTCCGCAAAAGTAACTCTCGGCAATAATACGTTAAAGGGAAAACTTTTTAATCTGCTGAAAGCCGGGAGAGAACTGACCTAAAAGCGATTGACACAAAAGCAAACAAACTTACAAAAACATTAAAGGGGGGAGCAGCGCAAACAACACCAAGGCAAAAAAAATCTATCAAAGGCCCACTATCAAAGAACCCCGTGAACGCTGGAAAACGTTCCTTCTCTTCACTCTTTCCCCCTTCTCCTTCCTAGCACTATTTTGCACGTGAAAAATGTATGCTATCCCTGATTGCGTATTGGCAAGCTACTTAAAAATTGAGGCGCCCACCTATAAAAAGATGAGTGCAAACCGTTGTTTCGTGCATTAGGGAAGTGACAGTGCAGTAGTGTGGCACGTGCAATGATAACCCATTGTTGCTCGCTGCCTACCCCAATGCAACAATGCGTGGCTGGGCCATCAATGGGAACATTTTTCGGTTTCGATTACCCCACCCACGTCCTTTGGACTTCCCTTGGGGCAAGACCTTGGGGCAGTAATATCTACTCACCCTCTCTTAAATGGATGTGTCATTTATTTTCTCGCTTCTTTAGGCTCCTTCTCCTCCCCCATACCTTTAAAAGTTGCCAAGGAACGTTTTTCTAATTTGTCAAGATGAGATGACCTGGAAGTTTAACTCTAAGTTCTAAATGAAGTTGCTGCTTTTATAAAGAGATTATTTCTCTTGTTTCTCGTCTTAACAATGTTGGAAATTATGGAAGTGCGCTGTATCGCGTGTAGCCAGGGACCGACTTACAAGCTTAGGGGCCCAGGGCAAAAGAACATTAAAGGGCCCCCCTACATAACTCAAAATAAAACTGCAAAATTTATATATATGCACACAATGTGAAATGACGTAATTAATCAGCTTTAATGTATAAATACTGCGAGAAAAAATGTGCTACTGTTTCTGTTCCATTTTGTTTAGTTGAGTCAGATTCGCATGCTCTACCTATTTTACAGTTAGAAAATCTCTAATGATTACAATATCAGAAAATTTGGTATAGGAAAAAAGTATCCGTAAACGACTACAGATACTTTTTCCTGTACCAAATGTGCTTTTTCACATATATTTAGCATTAAATCATTTTTGGGGGCCCCCTTGAAATGGGGGCCCTGGGCAAGTGCCCCGAATGCCCTGCCATAAATCAGTCTCTGCGTGTAGCGTTTCAACCTCTTTAGCGGGAGGCTGAAATGAAGTGCTTATTGCAGTGAAATTGACTTTTCTTTAACTTGGTATTGAGCTGATAGTGTTATTGCAATAAGAATTGAAATTGTTAATCAATATTTCTTATAACATAATACGTCTAGTCATTTTAGAATCAAATTTTGATCTATTCCACAAAAAGCTCTAATTTTAACATAACCTTTGTTTTTATTTTAATAGCGTAACTTTTATCGGTCGATTTCAATAAATTAGTCTTTTACAAATTCATTTACGCATTGGTATATCAAAAGGTGGTTATATTTTTTTTATGCTTTGAATATTGATAACTAATGAAAATTGCAATAATGCTTAAAATAAAAATCAGAAAATAATAGAAAAATATAATAATTTTTCTCAACATTAAAACTTTTACCCTTTCCTTCTTGGCAAAAAAATATTGAGAAAGGAAAAATATCGGACAGCGCAACTACTTAAAAAAGTTCAATGGCTATAGCTATCGTTAAAGTTTAAACATAGTACCACAGATAAGTTATAAACAGTTGTAAAATAATGTTTTCACATATACATTCGTAATTCGTTTTAACGCTTTTAATTGAACCTGTTAATCCATTTAAAAGCGAATATTACAAATTATCCAATATAAATTGATACAATGAATTTATTGTTATTTGACGATATAAAGATAATGTTAATAAATAACAAAACTTAGTAACATGAAGTAGTATATCAATGTTCCGTAAACACAAATAAGGGAAATAAATTTTTAATTAAGGACTTTTATACATACTCAAATTTTACCCTATTAATTTTCTACAAAAAAATAATAATATGCTTTAATCATTTATAACTCAATATAAGATATAATTAACATATAAGACATAATTAAAAAGTTCTCATAATTAAAACAAAATATAAAAAAAAATTCATTTCACAAGCAAATCTTGATTAAAAAAAGCACTGGGTATAAATATAAATTTTAATTGGAAATCACCAGTATTTTATGTGCAATTGTTATGCGTAGATATTTGTTTTTCTCTTGCATTAAATTCATAAAAGACTTCACAATCTTCTAGACTTCTTAACAAAAGAAAGTGACAAAATAATATTCGTAAACAAGACTTTCTTTAACGCCCTAATTCAATCAGAATTGCTTTCAAATGTTTGCAGTACCTTACAGGCTGTGACATACATTTTTTTTCTTTTAAATTAAATTAAGTTCTATCATGTTTCAAAAGCAAGCCTGACAAAGAATCTTTGGCAAAAGGGACTGATATACTCTTTGGAATCTTTTTCATATTAATTGTTTGTAAAGTAGATTCAGAATTAAGAAAATTTTTTATCCATGTAAAAACACATTTTCACTCTTAATTCAATCAAGTGGGAAAGATTGATTCTTTTTTTCCCATCTAGAAGCTGAAACTTTTTGATTAATTTAGATCTCTGGAATTTGATTCCCTTTCGATAAAGTATGCGAAAGAATGATTTCATTTTTATATTTATTTTCTTTTATTTTCGTCCCCAATGGTATTTGAGGGTTAAAGCGTTCTCACCCATCTTATGTCAATATATTTTTTAATAAAAATTTTGAACAAAAGAAAGAATAATACAATTTATTTTATGTTTCTTTCAAATACTGAAACTTTTACCGCATTTAAATCAAAATTCATGCATTTCTTTTTTATGTATTTATCGATATTTGAATAATAATTCCTTTTTTTTACTATTTAACATCCCAGTTTTCTTAGATTTTAAGGCTTTTGTTAACACCTAACATGATATACTATAATATTTCAATTGATATCAATATATATATATATATTATAAATTTAATTTTGTATTTGAATATTTTCATACTCGCTTTTGCCCATAAGTGTCATATAGGAATTAGGAATCGATTGCTAATACCAGTATATCTAATCAATTTTTGACTTGAACATATATAACACTTGTTTTCGTGCAAGTTGTAATATATTAAACATTCAAACTACACACATTATAAAGCCTTAAAGACGGTCGATTATGTATAGTGAATATTTTGAAGAAACTTCGCATCAAGGCATGATTGGCAAAAAAGTATTATAAACATTTTTATTATTTAAAGTCTAATCTGGTTTTTATATGAGTGGTCCAGATGCAAAAGCAGCTATATGCACTAAAAGCGTTTTTTAGTAAATTCAGAAAACTGTAAATTGTTAGCTATTGTTAAAACAATAGTAATTATAATATTGCATTAACAAAAATTTTATTGTATTAAAAAATTATAATTACAATAGTAATAATATTTTTTTTTTGTAAAAATGCAGATTTTATTTTAAACTAAGATGTTTATTCTCAAATTATTGAATAAGTTTATAACCTAAAATTTAATTTTCGCATAACTTGTTTTGCAACTATATGAAGGCTTTTAACCGCTTTTGCAACTGTAAATGACGCCAACTTTTTTTTCAAGAAGCAAAACCCGCTATACTCACATTCCAGGCAAACAAAACCAATGAGCTCACATTCGCTGGATATAGCTACTTTTGCATCTGCGGATTTCTTTTTTGAGTTTTTATTAGTACAAATTGCTTTTTGCTTGTTTATTTCTTTTAAAATTGAAGCCAAAGTTATAAAGTACCTATTGCTACACAAATATAATTTTTCGATTTTTTTTTTGTTTATAACTGTTTTTGTATGTGGGTTACCCAAATTAGGTGTGCCACTGCAAAAGAGCCTATATCTACTACCTGTACATGGATATAGGCTCTTTAGCAATTGAGACGCCTCCTATATACTACTTAAAATACGTTTATGTATCTCCCATAAAAACTTCATAACTTAAAATCCAATGAGTTTTAGCCATGACATAACAAAGCTGTACCTGGCAACCCTTTCTATATAATTTAGGGCATTTTTATTTTTATTTTCATTGTAACATTTAATACGCAGTTCTCGAAATTCTTTACATACTATTATATACGTTTAGTGACGGAACTTCCTCCAATACAAGGTTATAATAATTCAGATAAAAATGACACAGCTTCAACAATATCCAACAACAAAAACAAATCAAAAGGTAGAATGAAATGAAATGAATCGCAATGACATAAAATCCCCAAGTTTGGGTAAATTTTGACACTATGTTGAATACAACGCTTGAACACGAGTCCAAACATTGTGTTATTCACAGTAATACATTGTATAACGAAACCATTGAAATTCCATTGAATAATGCTTTTATGTTCTCTTTCACAAAATAGAAAAAATAAACGTTTTATAGTGTATCCTGTACAAAAATTGTTTCGTTATTGTTTGTCGAAAAATGATGGGTTTTTAGATCATCATTATCAACTTCTGTTGTCATTATTTGACGGGAAAGATGAATATTAGAATATATTTACAATATATATGAGCAGAAATTCCTCGGAAAAGCACATCTCACCATGTTTTATTTTTCCTTTACATTCTACAGTGGACCCTAGGATGAAATATAACGACCCGTTCTTTTATTTGCATGTTTTTCAAACGAGAATAGCTTGTTCTTTAGTTTAACCCTTTGCACTCCAAGAACACTTTTCGTTTTGCGTTCTTTTTACGGAACAGTTATTCCTCTTTATGTTCTTTTTCCCATATTTTTTTTTGCTCATAGAGGAAAACAAAAGCATAATCTATTTTGGATCTGAAAGACAACAAGTTGAAAAAAGATCATGTTTTTTTTAAACGCAAGACCATGTTGTTCTTGTATATTTTAAAGAACAGGGACCAAAGAACTGGTCGTTCTGTTGGCACCTGAGAGGCGACAGCAGAGTGCAAAGGGTTAAAAAACGTCGTTCTACTTTTGATAGCTTATTCTTTCACTACCTCTAAAACATATTTTTATTTATCTCGTATTGAAGTATCAAAAATTTAGGATAAAGGAACAGGAAAGTGGCAACTGTTCTGTAAATAGAACCAATTCGGGTTTTTTTTTGCAGTGTTTGCAGCGTAAACGAACGTATGACATACTCGTATGCAAGTAACCGTATTTTCTCAAAAAATAGCAATGTTATTATATATCGCTAATCTCAGTTTCTGTTCGAGCCATCTTAATGAAACTTGTCAAACTTAAAACCGTAATTCAGATAAAGGTTTTCCTTTTTTTATGTCGATTGGTTAAATAGAAACTGAATCATTACAAGTCAATTATCTTACTTCCCATTTTCTTAGCATGCGTTTTTTTTAAAAACATTTCTTCTGATTATAAGCCCTGATAGTGGAAGGCACTGGACTGCGGCGATGAGGATTGGAGTTCGATTTCCGATAATACTTGTTTGTAACCGTGCATGTAATTTATATTTCTGTATGCCTATTGATTGATAATGAGTTTTGTTGTATTATATATCAATGACAAGTTCGTAAAATGTGGTAATGCAACCTATGTAGGCCAGCATTTACTCGTTGAGCTCATTTTTTAATTCATGTCTTTTTAAAAAATTATACTTATGTATTCGGAGCAATGAAAAGCATTGAATGTATTCAAAAATGAGTACATTTTACTTATTTACAAGTACCTATTTTTAGCAGTGTTACGTATCACTATTGGACATTAATTAGTTAAATACCGATATTAATATTAGTACGACTTTTTTATACTCTTTTTTTTTTTACAAAATACATTTGGTGTTTGTTACGGTGTTACAAAACTTAACAATGTATTATTTTATTGCTTTGCATTATAATATATTTAATTTTTTCGTTTTATGAGAGTTACAAATTTATAAGCTGTATGATTGGTTTTAGAACTGATTTATTAAAATCCATGTATTTCAATTAATTTTAATCCAATACTTTTAACTCACTGTAATTAAGATTTAAATCCACGGGAAATATTTTAAATCTTGTTGTTGCAAGTAAATCTTTCCTTGTAATCAGTGCTGCGTTGTTAGTAGGCGAAAAAATTACCCGACAGCCCTGACCTTGAACTGGTGCACATGCTTTCAACCTGTCGTGAAAAGTTTGAAAGGGCTTTACGGAAAAAAGCTTGTTAATTAAATACATTACCTAATTTTTACAGCGTGTCATATTTCAGTACCATTCATTACATATGCACCGATATCCAATATATGACGCATATCATGTTATGTCTAATTTGCACCATAAATTCTATTAAAAAAATTCCATTGAAATACAACTCTCTCTCAATTTAACTTCACCTTCAGTTAAATAGACTTTTCTCGAAAGCATATCTACCCTTATTTAGAATCTAGCCATCCCATATCGCGAATTGCCCCATAAAAAATAATTGCTCCGGTCAAAAAACCGAAATAAGCAATTTACTCCGCAATGAATATCTAACCTATTGTATCTAAGCAAGCCTCGCACGACCATGACAGGCTACTTAACAATCTCATCGAATAATAAAAAAAAAACTCTTTATAAAGTTCAAAGCTTGAGGTTATGGCATGACAACCCTCCGTTGCTCATAAACTTGGGGCTGAGCCCAGAACATCTGGGTGCAGCAGTAATGTCGAACGCAATAGCAGTCCTTAGGTAGTAAAAAAGTCATTCTTCATCTTGTTATATCCGCAACGATGCAGGTCCTGTTACTATGTTGATGGAAGTCATCAAGGCTCGACAAATACCATTCCGCGAGACGTTTACAGTCACGCGAAATTTATATAGGACGCGTAGGGGAATCAGGTTTTATTTACAACCGTGTTAGATTTCTTATAAGCGCAAAACGGAATCGATGCTTATCTATTTAGTTATCTCAGATTTAATGGAAATATGTGGGATATAAACAACGATTCATCTTTGGACTAGTGTAGATTCGTATTGAGGCTGCTTTCTTTTATTGGTAGTTCGCGGTGGGATTCTTAGAAAGTAGTAAATTTGTTTGCATGATTGATTTTGTTTGGGATTAATATTGACTTCTTGAAAGGCTTTGTTTTGATTTGTAAGCGTGTTCAAGGAGGGGGGGGGGGGATTGGTTCAAAGAAAACGATGTTTCATAATGTGGTTGGTTTATAAATGTTTATATACATAGTAACTGGAAAAGTCTTCCATTGTTTATTTAATTACTTTTTGCAGACTTAGTTGATTGATTCATTTCTCTACAAACACTTTTTATTGGATTTTTGAGGAGTTTGTGTTCGAAATAAATTAGATTCATTAGAGTTAGCATTATAAAAACTAAATGCTTTTGAAATCTATTTCTCAAAGGTATCATTGCGAACATTAATTTAAAATCACCGAAGTTTACATAAGATTAAAAGAAATATTTAGATATTAAAACAATAGTTTCATCATTTAATAATTGAAAAAGTTTAAACATAATTTTATAAGAATTCAGTTTTTTTATTGCAAACTTTCATTTTTAATGATGGATAATATTTTTTGAAAAAGACGTGCCCAGGATTTTGATTTAGGGATGGTCTACGTACTATAAATTGAATAATAAAAATAATTAAAGTTAAAAATAATTTTATAATTTGAAATTAAACACCAAAAGTTTTTGAATTAGATAACTAACAATTGTAAACCACTTAATTATTTGTTTAATAAACTAATTACATAAGCAATACAATATAATAACCTGAAATACATTAAAGACCTTACAGATACATCAAATATCACTTAATTTAAACAGGTTTGGAAAGGTTTAGACCCCTTAGACCTTGCATTTTGGGTATGTCTTCGGAAACAATGACTTTAGTCTGACTGAGCAAAAACAAGGGATCTTTAAAAATATTACAGATACGGAAGTATTTGTAACGTATACCGTATTATGCAGTAGAAAAATCCTATACTAATATCTAACTAAGTTACATAAAGTTTTTGTTCTGTTATTAGCTGCTTCCCGGTTGCATTTTACCAGTGCCTCATCTCTGATTTGTGTCCAGTTGCCTACAAAAATAAAAGGCGTGTCATCGACCTTCGTTGGCAGGTCCATTGTAGCAGTATGAAGAAGGAACACTACAAACCAAATGTAAAGCAAAAAGAGGAGCTCTATTTCTAAAAATAAATAGGAATGCACATCAGTCAGCTGGGATAAGGAGAAAAAATATGTATCTAAAAATACACAGCCTACCTCTGACGCCATCACTTATTGTGTCATGCAGCCTTACTGAAAACGGGAAGAATTTTTAGATGGTACTGATTCCTTATACTATTGTCTTATACTCAATGCCTCATGCAATCATATTAATATGCTAAATTTTTTATATAGTATATTGGAAAAAATCTATTTTACATATTGCATTTTTTTTAAGTTCATAGATGAGAGATTTGTATCCAAATGGACTAAAGATATTGATTTGGTTTCAAATACATTTTAAAATGTATATTTCTATTTTATTTATTGATAGGATGTACTAAATAATAATTTTGCATATGTGCTGTGCAAGACTTACCGCAGTAATGTCACATATTAATATGCATGAAAGATGCTTAAACCATTTCATCCTTTCCATTGACCTGGATACGCAAATATTTAAATATTATATAGCTACTCCTTTGTTAGTCATTAAATATTTAAAGTTACTAAACAACTCGTGTCATGAAGCAAAAATCGAAATAAATAAAATTTATTTTAAGTAATAATTACAATGGCATTTAAATAAAAAAAAGTTTTTTAAAAAAACCTAGCAAGCAAGTGTTTAAAACATATATTTTAAATTACTTCACATATATTTTGCATTACTTCACATTATTACAGTATTACTGATATCCATGTTGCTTTAATTATTATTTCTGTAATTTATTTTTCGTAAACATAATAGGGTAGCATTTAGTAATAATTTAATTTTCTAAAATTGATTAATGCTAAAATTGTAGTTTAAGTTTGGTTTCTAGTAATTTCTATTTTTGTAATATTTTTGTTAATTACCAGTAGTTATTATTGGAACGCTTATTAAAATTAATTAATAACTCATATATTTCTACATTAATAATTTGAATAATTTAATTCATATTAAATGAGTAATTATTAATATTTATGTTAGTTAAGATGTATATGTAATCTGTAATTATCTTAAAATTAGTTCATTATTTATGCATTTTTACGAGATGATACATATTAAACAGTTTAAAAATCTGCAGCGGATCACTCATGCGTGATTCAAATCGAAACAAAAACCAATCCGATCTCTCGCAACTGAAGCGCCATCCCTCGGGAACAAACCCATTATTCAATTCAAAACTGAAACTGAAAAGTCGCATCCCCTTTTTTTCAATACTCAGCATATATATTCATCTCCTGCATGGGACGCTGAATACATATCCTCCCCCTCAGTGACATATGGCAGGTGCGAGGGCCATCTTGACTGGTGACACGGAGGAAGGTCAGAACCAAGCGTTCCATAGCCATTGAAGCGCGATATTAGTGCTGTCGGGGGATGTGACCCCCCCTGAGTACCCCCCTTATCGTTCGGGGGGGGGGGGGGATGAAAATCCCAGTAGAAGACAAAAAAAAATCGTCTGGTAGCGCTTTCCCGCCATAAACAGGGGCGCAACTCCCTAATCCAAGGGTGCGCGCCGACCCGAACAGTGTAACCCCCCCCCCCCCTTCAGTCAATGTTTTATGGTCATTTGAACCCCGTAGGGTAATTCCGTTATTTTTATTTTCTGTTTGAGTTGGAGAAGTCATTTATTACTTCATTTTTGGAGTGGCTTTTTTCGGTTGTCTTTAAGGAGCTTCCCGGACTCGACACAAAAAAGCTGATGTAATCTCGGAATGGAAGGGCGGCATTATAAATATAATTACGGAAACAGTCGGGCCCGCACTGTTAATACATCTCACATGCCCGAAAGAGCAACCGATTTGCATTTTATGTACGCTGACAGCGTTGCACGCCGAATTACGTACTCAGTTAGTGTATCGGGGATTTTGTTATGTTCGGAAAATTTAGGTTGACATTCAGTTTTTTCCCATAATTTAGTCTCTCTTGTATTATATATTTAATTAAAATATCAAATTATACGTTATTTTCTTTTGAATTTATGTTCGTATGTTGATAAATAGCATAATGCTGAGTTTCTCTAGGGGAAAGGGGGGGGGGGGCTTCTATATGACGTCAAACAAAATCTTTATGAAACATGATTAAGGTTTATTTATTTTGATTTAATTTATATTATTAGTGAATGATTATATTTCGACTCAGAATTCAATAACTTTTTTTGAAAATTATCATAATTTTTTGTAACTACTAAGAAATTTAATCTAGAAAGAACAGTACTACAATAACAGAAAAGAACAACATAAAACACACAAATGCAAGTAAAACTATTCTATTGTGTTACTTAAAAAGTACACTGAAATAATAAACAGAGGAATTCATAAGCGGAATTATCACACGTTAAGAACATATATATTATTGTTATCAAATTATTTATTCAAATTTTTGACTACTTTAAAATAAGTTTAATTTTTTTTTGGTTTAAAAAAACATCTCGAAACCAGAATGTCACATTTACATTGCTATTCATATATCACTAATTTTTCCAATGGTCAAGTATTTGGGTGCAATAATCTAATTATAAACCAAATTGAGAGCCTTAAAAAAAATAGCTATGCATGCATGTCAACTCTCGTTTTGAATTAACTCTAAAAGTGTTGTGTTTTCTAATTTTTTACTTTTGTTTATCTTTGCTCTTACTATTTGTTTAAAGCAACTTATATTTTCCTACGCTGTGAAAGACTCAATGGGGAGAAAATATTAAAATTCCAATATATAATAAAATAATATTTTTGCTTTGTATATACTTTTTTAATTGGTTTTTTTTAATAGTAGAAATTTACAAGGAATTTTCTTTAAAAAACCACCCTCCCTTAGAAATAACACTCGCATTTTTAAGAATTCTGCGATCGTTTCTGTCGTTATATTCTTTCGTTATATTTGACAATCGTTTCGTCATTGAATCACGTGACTTTTGACGAAAGTGAAACAAGAATCCTTAATTTTGAACAAAAGCCATTTACTCAGATTCCTTTACAGCCCTTTTCTGGGTCCTCCGTTCATGTTTGATTCTAATACTTATGTTGTCAGAATTTAATCGAGACTTCTAGGCCGAGTGGATAGAGCGTTGGACTCTGGAACGAAAAGTCCGCGGTTCGAGTCAGCTCGTCGATATTTAATTATTATATTGTTTAAAACCGTACATATTTCTTGACGAAAAAATTTCCTTAAAAAAACGACAAAATTAATTTTCTCAGTTTGACGAAATATTTAAGTATTACAGATTATTAAATATTATTAAATATTACAGGCGTCTGTTTCGTCAAAAATGACTAGAGTTTCTCCAAATATGATTTTTAACAGTGAGTGCCGTCGATTGGTAAAATTAGCAACACATTAGAAAGGGCCCTAATGGGTTTTCGAAATCGCTGGCATATTTTCAAACAAAAACACTTAAGATTATCCACTTATTAAATTACTCCCATTTCCGAAATGACTCGCACCATTTACGAGTCGTTCACAGGCCGCCCGACATTACATCCGATCCACCAAGCGACGGCCTAGGCCTCCATCCGCACCTGAGACGCTTTCCGTATTAGTCATATACTTCATTTCCATACAATAAAACCCCGGCGAGGCAATTACTTTACCGGCCTTGTGTACCCTCAGACACCGGCCGAAGCTAGGCCAGGGCCTAAGCCATATTAATACGTGCCTCTACTTGTCATCTTCGAGAGCGGGGCCCGGGGGGTCATATGTTAGACCGATCCCCACCCGCCTGACGTATATTTATCCCAAGGGGCTGGGTTCATGTCCCTGTGTATACAAGTAATACGGGTTAGTTGGCCCTGCCTAGGCCATGATTCCTATATTACACGAGATAATCTCGGGGCTTGGGTCATTCGTATCGCATTGATGGGGGCCGCTCTATTGACGGGGGGATCAGTGGGTGTCGGTTGGAAACACTTCCTTCGGATACAGATTGGACAGGATGGAAATGGTGTGGAGGTCCTTCACTTGAGGTGGATGGTTTGGGTTGGATTGGATGGACTCTTGGTTCTGGAATGGCGGAGGGGGTTCTGTAACACCGTTTTGACGCTTTAGCACTTTTGTGTTCTTTAAAATATGGGTTTGTGTCATGTTTTTAGTGTTCCATATATCAAAGGGGGAAATATCGAGACATTTATTATGCGAAGTTCATGGCTCCACACAATACAGGGGCGTCACAAGTTGTTGGGCAATGGTTATTGTTTAACGACAGATAATAAACCATTGCTGTTGCCATAAAAAATTTTTGTTGCTACTAAAGTACTAAGTTTTTTAAAATATAAGCGAAGTAATTGGGCAAACAGTATGTTGTGTTATGCCAATACAGCTAAATGCGATACAGCCTAACAATAACCAACGCTCGCCCAAGATTTTGTAATGACCTTGTACATCCAACCCCCCCCCCCCCCCCCAAAAAAAAGGGGGGGATTGTTTGACGCCACATTAACGCTACATAATGGGTTACTAAGACACTGCGCAGTAAATTTGAACCACGGAAACGACAAGAATAGCCCCTTAAAGATAAATTTTAAGAAGATTATTAAGAAAGATTTTAACAATTTTAAAGGAATAAAATAATTAAAATTTGTACGCCATTGGTGGACTTTTTCTTTTAATAGAACACGTTTAAACATGAAAAGTATTTTAACATTTAGATAATTTTATAATTTTATTACAAAATATATAAATAAACGTCTACATATAAAAGGTTGTTTACCTAGTATTTCTCAAACAAACCTCCTATACTGTTGTTGAATATTTAAGTTGCACTACTGTTTTTTTTTTAATACAAGGCACATTCATACCTTTAAAAATACTATAGTAAGTTCAAAGTGTCATTTTAAATAAACGAGTTATTAAAACATTATTTTATTAACTAAATACTTTTCCTTATTAATATTAAATAATTATTCTATTGTTTGTGTTTAAACATTTTGGTATTTGTAAGACTTCTGCAACTTTTAATGTAATGAAACATGTATATATACTTAAAATCAAATTAAATGTTCATTAATTTAAATAAAATTATTAATCAAAAACACAACTTCAGCATAATCATAAGTTTTAGCTCTATATGTACATACCAAATCATATAAGTACACCTCAACGTAAGTACATAAAAATATAGCAAGCAATCTAGTGAAGTACAATCTACTTTTTATATCACAACTATTTATATAAGCGGATAGACATCTTTTCATACAGTGCCAACTCTGCAACTCATATTTTCCACACACATCTGTATCAAAACCAACTTATTTCACTCGAATGGCTTTCTGCATCTTTCAATCACGAATCGGCATATATAATAAACCACGAAACGAACCACAAAGCAAAAGCTCCCACAGAAAAGTGGGAGAAAATAAACCCTCCATTGACACTGTAACAAAGGAATCCGGGTGGCAGTTAAGAACCCCAATATGTATCCAACTTTTATGTATCCAACTTTCGAACAGAGCATTCACAGACCAGCTACTCAAAGTTAATCTCCTTTTTGTTGCTTAACTCTGTGGACCTCATCTCCAATAACAATGCAACCGATGCTTTGGTCTGTTTTGATCCGCCGAATAAACCGACATTTTTTTTCTTCCACTTTCGACGCGACTTTTTTTTTTTCGTTTCGATAGTGGCTGCATTTTACTTTCCGCCATTTTGTTTGATTCAATTCAATTTTGCCCCTCAGCCCCAGACACAGAGATTCTATGCTTGACGAGAGACGGCGAATTGAGAGCAGGGTTTTAAACCTGTAGGAATTTGCGGAACCATCTGTCGCTGTAGAATCGCTACTACGACAATGTTGTGCCGCTTTACTTTTATATCAAAATAAAGTTCCATTTGGATACCCTTTCACAGGGCAAATGTCCATTTAACAATGATGTTAGTGGATTTTAAGGATGTTCAAATATCAGAATTTGGATTCTCTACAATTTATGCAAGAAAAGTATTAAAATAAGCATGACGGTGTTAATTTTTTTCATTTAGCAGTGATGCTAGTAAAATTTAAGGATATACACATTTCTGAGTTTAGATTTCCCAAAATTTATACAAGAAAAGAAGTTTGAATTAATAAATGCATGAAGGTCTTTATTTTTCCATTTAACAATGATGCTAGTGAAATTATTTCAGATATAAATTGTTAAATTTGGATTTCCCACAATTTATACAAAACAATTAGTTTATTGAATAAAAATATGCCTGAAAGTGGCTATTTTTTTATTTAAAAATTATGCTAGTGAAATTTAAAGTTATACATATTCTTGAGTTTGGATACT
Organism: Troglohyphantes excavatus; assembly: GCA_963932185.1. Taxonomy (NCBI): domain Eukaryota; kingdom Metazoa; phylum Arthropoda; class Arachnida; order Araneae; family Linyphiidae; genus Troglohyphantes; species Troglohyphantes excavatus. Next base: position 45,002,981 of record OZ010676.1, read on the forward strand.
TTACATTTTCCAGAAGAAAAGTAATTTACTGAATATATGCATGAAAGTATTTATTTTCCTTTTAACAAAGATGCTAGTAAAATTTAACGATGTGCAAATTTCTGACTGTAGATTTCCCACAATTTATTGTTTTAATAAAAAAAATGCATGGAGATGCATATTTTTAATTAAAATATTATATATATGTATATTACTAAAAAAATCATGTTATATTGAAAATAAAATATATTTTTTGCAACAGAAACCTCAAATAAAATTTCCATAATAAAAGAAAAAGTTGTACCATTAAAATTACATATTAAATAATTTTAATGTATTTTTAAAATATTTCAATTTTATTTTAAAACCACATCTCCACAATCCAAACATTTTTACTTAAGTAAAAGTTAAATTGTATCTTTATCTCAATCAAAAACAACCCCACTTCCAAACCGAACATTTCCTAAGCAATATCTAGTTTCATAAACCCGAATCCAAGCAAACAATTATTCTGATACCCTATGTGACCCCGCCTCCTCCAAAGCAGTCAAAGTCAACAAGACAGTCAAAAGTATGATCATCCACATTCGGATTCATCAAACGGAGATAGATCCCCTCCACCATCACTTGAGTCAACAAGATGCAAAAGCAAGCCAGCTATTGAATTCAGTCCTGGCCCTGCTAATGAAATAAGCGGGAAAAATCCCCATCATAGAATATGTTTATGTTGCGAAAACTGAGAAGAATGGCTTGACGAAAGTGCTTAGGGGCCCTCGAGGGGTTGATGAACAAATAATCATGGCAAACATGATACGTGTTGGGGGGGTTGCAAAGATTCACTCCCCCCCCCTCCCCTGCAGTTCAAGCTTTTAATTGTGTGATATTCAAACTGGAATGTAGTAATTTTTGATCCACCTTTCGATGTTTCTCAGTCGTTGGAGCGCTCAGTTGGAATTGGATCTTTTAATGTACACTTTGAAGATGACTTTGAATTATGTCTTGCAGGCTAATAAATATGCTTTTAAAAGAATGGCATCTTTGGAGGTAATATCAGGTTGGAAGACTTGCTTTTGAAACTGAAGAGTGGAGGAATGTTAACAGGACTGTTAAGTTATAAAAGTATTTCCACTTGGTAGTTATATCATTTAAAATTTAGTTGTAGTGATTGGACTGCCAAACATGCTTTGTAAATTATATATTCTGGTATTAATTGATTTTTTTATACCATAAGTGTGGTTTCAGACTTTTTATATTATTATTTATCATTAGTGCAATATTCACTGTGAAAGCAGTATTTTTGTTACCTATTGTTTGAAATACTTTAGCCTTTGTTTAAGAAAACAACTTTTAATATGCACTTTGCGAGTAATTTTAAATTATATATTTTTCACTAATAAATGTCCACGTGTCTTGAAAATAATCTTTGATGTTGCTATTAATTCATAATAAAATTAATCTAAGGCATCCCAAAACATATAGATGTAACATAAATTATACAAATCTTCATAGAATTATATTTTTCAAAGTGAAATTACTAGGAACGCCAATGTTTTTTTTTTTGCTTTTATTGTGATATACTCTCTAAACCAATGTACATATTAAAAACATTTCTATATTTGGACCTTTCATATTCTAACTACGTGACATAATTAAAGTAAAATGAAAAGCTTCAAGTTTTTTAAACATAACTAAAATCATTGTATATATGCGAGAGAAAAATGATAAAATATTTCAAATTAATTTCTTGAACTTGTAATATATTAATGTGTATTAAAAGTTGTTCCACTCTTTATAAAAAATAATTTATTATACGCAATGTCAAATGTAAATAGAAACATTCAAAATTTTTATAGTGAAAAACATATATATTTTTATAGTTTTATAAAAAGGAAGAGAGTCTCGATAAATTAATAAGCAATAATAAGAACAATAGTTAGAATTTAATTAAGATTAACAATAACTTATTCTGAGATACGTTTTTCATGTTTGATAGAGCTCTTTCTCGTCTTGGTAATTGAGAAAAAAAAATTATGGTTTATAAAAGAAATTGATATAAAGTAGATTATTAATGAAGACTGAGTAATTCGACATTAATAATGACATTTTATTTCTAAAAGAAATATTTTCAAAATATTTGTATGAATTTATTTTCATAATTAATTTCTTAAATTTTAATTATTAATAGAACTATATTTCTTAAATAGACATGACATCATTCAATAAACTTGACTTATGCCAAACTTGATGTATTTTATTAATTTTTATATTAGGATGAAAAGCCTTAAATTTTTCGGACGAAGTAAGCTTCATAAAATATTTTAGTGATTTATTTGCAAATGCAATAAAAATGCCAATCTCCATATCACCGGTTTGAATTTTGATCACCCTTTACTTCGAAATCATAAAAGTTATAAATAGAGAAAAGGTCAATTCTTATAACCTTCATAATCTTAACTAGATGAGCAAAAATAAAATACATCCTAATGGATATATATATTTTTTTCTTCTTAAGTTACACATATGTTACGTTATTTAACAATATGACATTTCACGCTATTTATAAAAAATGAAAACTACTTAATATATAACTACGCACCAATAAACTAAAAAAAAGTCCCTAAAACTAAAGGAGAACAATAAAATGATTTTTTTTACATTGCAATTATATTTTGAGTAATCACATTTCATTACATTAAACGTCCCCAAATATCTCAAACCCTATTCATTAAAACGACATCTACATAACACAGAGAAGCCCTGACAAAAAACCCACTAAATCTCCCCAATCGGAGAGGGGTAAATAGGAAGCTAGAGATTTACCGAAAACGGCCTGATAATCCGGCCGCAGTTTATTTTATGCGCCCGCCCCCGAGCAGCAGTTTTCAAATTACATTTTTAATTGCAATATCCCAGCCTAAGGAATTCCGGAACGAGAGAGTGAGAGATAGCGAAAACTGTTGGGAAAGGGGGGAGCATAAATTGAGAGTGGGTAGGGGGGGCAGGCACCCCCCCCCACACACACAACTGTTATTAGTCGGTGCCATAAAGCGGCGAGGCCATTCTTCGAGCGTCTTAAATGCCTCCCCGGCGGTGCAGCGGTTAATGGGGCCGGTTTGAATGTCGTTAGCAGTCAATATTTCACAAGAAATGGTGGCAACAATAAGGCGTCTCCAGGCGACGGCGGATATGACGTATGCGCCTCCCGCGATATATAAAATTAAACGGCATCGTTAAAGAAAAGCGACTGCACTCCCTCTAGTAATATCTTTCTAATTCTCATCTGCATAGAGGGCTCTCATTGGCTAGGTGAGGGCAATGAATGGATGAGGGTGGGGGGGAGTGAATTATTCTCTCCAACTCGACGTCAACCATAATCTTGGGAGTGAGGACAGTCTTCATCAGTCTTTGCCGAGGCGCTATTGCTTACGAATTACATATAATTTTCATTCCCCCCGACAGGAAGGAAATGGACGAGGCCCTTTAAGTAAACCATTTATCAGGGCCTGCCCAAAGAACCTACCCACCTACGTATGCATAAATCTCGTTTTATTTCTGCCAGTTAGATATGTTCCTGAGGTCTCTTCTACCGGCTAATGTAATTAACACGGCGGTGGGAGAGCAATGGCTGGCCATTTAGTTTATGAACGCCGTAAATTTGGTGGGCCTTTCGGTGCCGTTTTTCCCCCCGCTTTCTTTTTTAGAGCGGGGGTTTAATAAATAACAAACATTACCGAGACGGAAAAGATTTTCAATAATTAGTCCTTTAATAGTTTCACGACGCGCTACTATCACCCGGTGGCGCGCAAAAGCTTGCGCTGAAGCACCGGGACTCAAGCAATTTGAAGGAGTTAGCTGATTAAAAACGCCCATTTCGCTGGTTATTGCTCTGAAGATTCATCGAGTGAGACCTTTGTGTGAAGTTATATAGGTGGATGACTCTTTTATCATAATTAATTGAGTATTTTTTCATATATGAACCCAAATGGGTATATATCATGCTATGAGCATTTCTCAAATAAAAACAATGTATTTCCCTTCGAAATAATTTGTAAGCATACCTTTCAGATAAAAACTATAATTTAATGTTCTAATCCATCCTGAGTAAATTAGTAGACATATCTCATTTTATAAAAAAATTATATTTACTATTAAACTTTATAAAGACAACTTTAAACTGCGTTTTTTCATAACTTGATTTTTTTCATATAACACCTTCACCGCTATTCTCCTGTACAGGGTGATCACAAATTGTTAGGCAATGGTTATTGTTTTGCTGTATCACATTCAGCTATATTGACATAATAAAAAGTCGCTTAGCTTTAATAGAAACAAAGTAGTTAAAACATAGAAAATTTAATGGTTTATTGCGTGTATGCCAACGCCAAACATCGACGTCGCCCAACAACTTATGACCATCATGAATATCACTTGACCAAACTCGAATTTCTTTAAACTCGAAGAGACGTTAGTTTTTAGAGAGAATGCAGACATTTATAAACCATTTTGATGTTCATCAATTGTTTCGAGTTATCAACATTTATTGATAAAAAATATATCACTAATTCGAAATGATTATTTGTAATTTGCAGATGTGTATATTATTAATTAGATAAATTATTTTTTTGTTGCCAAGATGTTTAAATTAATCCTAATAAAACAACAGAATCTAAGGTTCGTAAAAAAATGGGTAAGATGATTAAAGAAAGCAATTGTAGAAATATTAAAATAAATATTTTTACAATTACTTCCCTTATTTATTAATCTCCTTAATTATATGAAGAAACAAAAAGAAAATCTAATAAGATACAAATTAAATATTTCATCGATATTAAATATTTTATTATTAAATCTTTTCAATTTAATAATATTATCCTGTCGAGTTCAATGATACTATAGTACAATGGCATCTTCCGGGGACAAAGCAAGGCCATTGCTCAGCTACCACGAAGAGTTATGAGCAAGACATTCATCTGATTAAGCCGATGAAAAGGAAAGCTTTTGGGGAAAGTTTCGGCTACCAATCGAAGCACACTGATTGATGGATGGTCCAAACTAGCCGACCATCCTCTAATTGTCCATGCCTAGTCCTTCCATAATGAAGAAGTGGTCCAAAGACAGCGAGAAAGTTGGGGGGACTCTATAGACTTTTGCTTCAGCTGGAGAGACTTCAATGGGGCGTAATGACAGGCCATAATGGTTCAACAGTTGCCATTTCCCCGCTAGTAGACCATGGGCTCGGGAGGTCTGTATAGGCGGGGATAGATCGCTAATGGGACCTCAGTCTAGTTGGTCTGAGACTGGAATAAAAGCAGTTTTTGTGCCAAGGAAGGCGTTGGCTTTCGGGATAATGTTTAAGAAAATGATTCCTTTGGATTCAGAAGGGTGGTCTGGCTTTCACTATCGAGATACTTTTCCTTTCAAGACATACATTGTTGAAAATTCATTCTTCATAGCAATTGCTTTATTTACGCTGAAGAAATCATCTTAATGCACGGTTTTGAAGCATATAGAGGTCATTAACCGAAAATAACTTAATGTATCATAGTTCAAAGTATGTGTTGTGTCCGATGCTATTCTGTTATAAATAAATTTAAAAATGGATTTTATTCACATATATGAACTGAAAATCAAAGAATTTAAATACTATATTTAATTATTATTCACATAGTACATAGTGGTATGTTTATTTGTTCTTCTATTAGTTAAAATAATAAAATAAAATAAAAAGTTGCTGATCAATAATTTATTGTATACAGAGAAATAAAAATGTTTAGTGAAACGAAAGCGCAAATAATAACTTTTGGAACAACTGCCACTAATAATCTTTATTTATTGATTTAATAGATTTTTCAGAATAGATTTACAATAATATAGTTAATTCTAACAGAGAACGCGTGAAAAATTAACCGAACCTATACAGAATACACAGTCATGATTGCGCCAAACTATCCTGTAGAAAATTGAAAAAAAAGAAGAAAAAAAACATAAAATGGCTAGTTAAATACGAAAATTAAATTGCAATAAACTGCAAAGAATTGCTCATCTCATCTTAGAAGAATCAGAGCAAAAGTTAATAAGTTGTGTTAAAGAAAAATTCTAGTGATGTTCAATTTACTCATCCGTAGAAAATGCAAAGCAAATAAAATAAAAAAATAATTTTGGTTTATTTTTCCCTTGACTGAGTTCTTTTACTAGGTCTTATTCTCAAAATTCTCTTTATAAAATTCCTTCCTTGATGTATTTAAGAAATATTTTGAAAGTAAGTTAAACTTCACGAGGAGAAATCTGAGATCTATTTACAGTAAAATTGTACAACTGGGTACCTTTGAGATAAAATATACCCAAATTGGGAAAGAAATGTCAATCAATATATTTAAATTGATATTTTTTATTGATTTGGAGGGTTAATCAAGGACATATTTAATGAGTTTCAAATAAATGTTAATATTGTTTTTCAATTACCGAATACTTTTACTTCAAGTAAACGTTACTAGTTTAATATCACACGTAGTGTGTAATAACTTGTGTAATTGTATGATTCATCAATAACATGAAGCGCATTCCAAGCTGATTTAAATAATTAAGTTTTAATTAAAAACATTTTATTATGCTTTCTTATCAACTCATAAACATGTAAGGAAAAATATTTTCTTAATCTAAACTTTTTTTCAATATTAATTATAGCTTTCGGTTTTAACCTAATATCGTATACTTGAAACGTTTATTAATTATCAAAGTTTCAACTAAATAATTAAAAAAATATTTTAAATAAATAACATATTTTACAATCTAGTGTTTGATTCAATACAGTTTAATGAGCAACGTAGCCTTTTTTTGCTACTAGAATTTCTTTATCCAGTATAGAATGAAACAATCTATTGTAATTTATACAACAGTCTATGTTTAATATAACTACGAAGTATATTTTTCACTATAAACATTGCATAGCAGGTCAAGTTCGTGCACTATTATTTCAATCATGGTCAATTTTTCATTATTTAATTTTTCCTTATTCATTATTTAAATTTTCGCTTTATGTCATCAACCAATTAAACAATTGCCTCAAAGAATCTCCTCCCCTTTTACTAAGACTAATCAGTAGAATTAAAAAAAATTACATTGATTATTTTTACGAAAACTGTTTTGGCATGCTTAAACACGCCCAAGAAAACCTTCTTAAACTTACCAAAGGTGGCGCCACTGTCACACATAACTACTTAAATAAATACAGTTAAAACAAACACCCAAATTTAAGACTCGAAATGCTATACATTTTGAAACACTTCCTTGTCAAGGCAATGAAATACAAGTCCCATGTCCCAATTGACCCATTTTAATCCCAATAACCGACCATCTGAAAAATCCGCAATATCCATTACGTTCAATTTCGAAAGCAACTTTAACACTATCCCTGATAAATTTCCATCATAGGGTGCGCGACTCCATCACTCATAAGCATTCTGACCTCCTGGTTACCACCCTTACGCTCCCAACACTGCTAATCCACCCTACGCAAATGAAATTTCCGTGTACCGATAGGGGATTGAGTTTTTGTTTTGCAATTGTGCACTATTCCCCCTCCCCTTCACACAGCACTCCCTTTGTTATTGAGAAGCTCGCAATGAATGGATTCAATGAATGAATGAATGAAAGTTTCCACCCCCAGGGATGCCCCGTAGTACGCCCCTTATGTTAGGGGAACGTTTCACTTTTTCCCCTTTTGCATTTTTTTTTTAAGTATAGTGCACGGTATTATGCAAATAGCTCCTCGGTTGAGAATTGCTTGTACGGGTTTAAGTAACTATTTCTATTTTTTGATTAAGTTAGTTTTAGTGGTTTGTATCATAGAGTAATGATACAAATAGAGGAATAAAAATGCTGATTTCCATGTGTGCATCATTGAAACCACGTGATTTGTGGAAATGCCAATTCATTCATGCGCCAATATTACTTGGCAGGCCTTGGCGACTTTCAGAACTAAGCGAGATCGAAGTATTGTAATATGGTTTTGTGTTTAATTTTGTATTTAAATATCGTTTTTTTTTAACGAGTGGCACAATTTAAGGGAGTTTAACAGATATATTAAGGGGATTTTACTTACTTTGTACTTTTGAAATAATTGCGTTACGTTTTTATGTAAAAAATTTACCATAAGCGAAGTTCTTTCAATTGTTATTTTGTATAATTCAATAAGAAAATATGAACAAAAAAAAAACGGAGAAATATAAAGAGTTTCGTTTTTTCGAGTATTGAACACAAAGAAAATTATATTTTCGTTGCGTTAATGAAAAGAAAATATTTAACGCAAATTGTTTGAAAATAAGTAAATACCTACATATATGTTAAGAAGTTGATTACGGACAGAACGCCTTATCACCAAAAAGAAGAAAGTGCACCAAATTTGGAACTCCTGCAGATGTCTGAACGCCAAATGTGGCAGCGCTAAAACCACGTGATGTTGGTTTTTGTATTTCAATGTTCACATCGCGGCCTTACGAGAGTCTGGCATTGAAGGCGCTCTTTATTTAATATTACAACTCTCTGGTTTGTATAGTTTTATAGCGAAAGTTTAATCCATACTGTATGATAGGAAAATAATAACTCCATATAAAAGTTAAAAAGGTATTTAGTACGTAAAGTTTTATACAATGGAGGGTTGAAACAACAGCTGTAAACCTTCTTTTTCTACAATATTTTTTTTAAAAAGTGTGTGTGTGGGGGGGGGGGGGGACTAGCTGCTTTAAAGAAAAATCACATTTAAAAATTATAGTAATTGTTAATAGTTAACCTATATTTTAAAAAGTTAATTATTAATAATGTATTCTGATTATAATACAGTAATATCCATTGAAAATAAACTATTTCGTATTACAGAAACATTTAATCTGAATAATTATTGATAACTAATCCCAATAAATATTATTGATATCCTAATTATTAACCTTATCCTAATAATATATATTAAAATGATAATCAAGATAGAATTGCACTATTTATAATTACAATTTATCCAAGGTTTGGTTAAAATACTAATTAATAACAATCAACTAAATTAATGTTAAAGTATTGTTTTTAGAGTAAGGATAATATAACTATTACAATCATCAATTCAAAATTTTGTTAATTAAACTAATTATACGCAATTAAATTTTTTATAAATTTACAAATTGACAGATATGAACTTGCAAAATTGCATCTCATTTTCCATGAGAATCGAACTATAATGGCCATTTTTAGCTTGGTAAGTCAGAATTTTTAAGCATTCAGCCACGAGTCATGCATTTATAGGTTAATAAAGAATATTTAAAATCCAAATACCAACATAATTACTTCCCAAGAAATGAACAAAACAAAACCAAAATATTTTAAAAACAACAAAAAAGGATGATATCGCAACGCGTCATAATTGCATTGCAGGCTCGAGGTTAACCAATAGTGAATTGTGTCACACCTATAATTGTCTGAAATGTAATCGTTGTGTAAATTACAGTTCCTCTCAAACCGGATTTTTCATTTCCTGTGCTACCGTTTAAAGTCCCAAACATGATCCCATCCGTTTGCGAAACGTTTCTTCATTGTTGTCAAACACGAAGACTTTAATACCTTAAGCTCATATCTTCTTTCAAAAGAAAGATTTGTTTTTTACATTGGACATTCACTAGATAATTGGTATTTCTTATAATAAAAGTTATTATTGAGCAGAAGCGTGACCAATATCTTAAATTATGCAACACAAGGAATCAAATTTGCAAAAGTAAATATGAAAAAAAATATTAAGTCATAAAATAGTTTAATAGAAACAAAGCATAATAATTATTTGTATTTTTTTAACGTTTTAATGGATAGTTCAATATTACATTTTATATTAAAAATATAAATACTTATTCTCCATCATAGTCGTTAAAAATAAATAATAATAATAAAAAACATTGCATTTTTTTAAAGAAAATTAGTTATATTTAAAAAATTAAAAGTTTTTCAATAAGAAGCCAAATGTATGTAGATCAAGCGATCTGCTCCTAAATATTTAGGAGGTAGATTTTTTTATCCTTGTTATAGGATGCATAGTTCAAATTCCATTTAGGTAGATCACAAAATAACTCTGAAAATTGAAATGGCATAAAAAAAAAAATTATATTAAAAAAATTATTAGACACGCTTTACTTCTAAAAATTTCGAAATAGTAAATAAATCTATACAGCAAAATATAATAAAAACAATAGAGTAACTTCGATAACGAATGTTGGATAGTAATGGTGTTTTGCTCATAACTAATTCATAATGTAATTAAAATTATAATAAATTAAAAAATATACAATTTTATCAATTTTTAGAAATATAAATTGAAATCATATATATGATATAAAAAAAATCAGGGTTTCAGAAACGTAAAAGATTTTTTTATAAGCTAAATATTTGCAAAAGTAAACTACAATGGCCATATTTAGCTTGGTAAGTCAGAATTCTTAAGCATTCAGCTACGAATTATCTAACAAAAATGTAAACACCCCCGGAAAAATTATCTTTTTCTGATTTACAAAACAAACAAAAACAATCAAGATAACTAAACAAAATCGCCAATTTTTGGAATTTTTAAAAAATATCTTTAACCTATTCTTCAAAAATAACACACGGGAACCACTTTTTAAATAAATCACTTAACATATAAAATCTATTCAAAATTTAAAAATCCGATGCATCTGTAAAACAGATACATGAATCACTGCTTTTGATTTCCAACTATCAGTCCCCCCGTTTTTTACCAAAGCAAAATAACGAAAGTCCGCAAATTGATTGCCTGTGAGAACTGCCAGCCTGCTTTTCATTTCCTCCAGTTAAAAGGCGGGCCGTGATCCCTCTCATTTGCGTAAGGCCCTTCCACACATCGTGATCTAATAGGGTGGTTTGATTAGTCCCCTGAAAGACCTCCCGAAAGCCAGGGGTGGCTGGCGGCAGACCTAATCAACGCCATTTGGGTTGGGGGAAGGTTTGCACAATGGGGCTATGATTTCATTAACCAAAGATATTGGGGTTCGGTGTGGAAAATGTAACACGCAAGGGTCGGGAGGTGGGCGGGGTTGGTGGGTTTTGTCTTTTGGGAAAGTAGAAAAAAGCCTGAAAGAAATGAGTAACTTATATTCAGTGGCGATTTTTATTTTGAGTTTACTCTTTAATAAGGTATTGTTTTCGTTGATTGCGATTGAATGGTACAGGGAAAGAACGATGGCGACCGGAGTGATGTTGCAGAAAAGCAAAACAGTTTCATGTCTCTTCGAAATAATAGCTTTCCATTTTTTAACCATCTGACGCTCATGGACGTGATATCACGTACAGATATCTCTCGTTTTTCAATCAATGCAATCAATTTTTAAATTCATGAAAATATCCCATTTTTCAATCTAATTTTTTTAGGTATACTTTGACAGCTATTTCATTACAATTAATTAAAATGTTGGTAAAAAAAATAAAAGTGCACACCTAGGAAAAATATTTACACCTCCAAGCAGTGAAAACAAATTTACAATTACCAATATCGTGTGATCGTCAGTTGATTAAAGGGATATCATCGTTTGTATCGTTTCACGAATTGGTATATTGAAAGTAAGGTTTTATAGCTAACTATTATATTATTGACACGTAGGGAACCCTGTACCTGGTTCTTATTACCTTCTTTAGGTCCCTTATCTTTATAATTATTGATTGTATTTAACTATATTTTCATACTTTTTGAAAATTATTTTAGTAATTACACATGAATTTGCATATACGCTACACAATGGTTTTAATTAATTATTTAATTAAATAGGCACTTAGGATTTTTTTGTATATTTTTACAGCGGTCCAGGGTCAAAAATAAAACGAAAGAAAAAAAATATTTTATTAAAAAAGAAAAAAATCATGCACTAGAAGGTTAAAACTCGATGAATCATTTAAGATACCCCCGTATTATTATCATTAACTAGCTGAATGGTTGAGTCTTTAGAATGCCGATGATTGGCAAAACGAAATAACTTTTTTTTTCACGAAAATCGTCATTATGATATTTTTTATCTGTAGTGAATCAAGAACAACCCTTTTCATTTGGAAAATTTATATTTTCTTTAAAAAGACACTGAAATAATTGAAGATACGTTTCGTGAGTTAATGAATTTAAACATGATTCATGCGTTTTAATTGCAGAGTAGTATACACAAACTATGATCAGACATGCGTGAAGTAGAGTTATATTTCCTTTCAAGGTTATAATTTTTCTCTGCCAAGAAAATGGTTAATTATCACTCTTTTATTAAAAATTTGATATGGTATTTAAAACTAAGTTAATTTTCATTACAAAATAGTGTAAAATTAAAAGAAATCTTACTTTAAAGTTTATCTAATTATTTTATAAAGGTATAATGCCAATTCATATGTCAAATAACTGGAATAATTACATTTATTAGTTGTCATATAAAACTCCATTTCGCTCCAATCGAAGGTTATTAAGCCAAATCTTTTCAAACATATCAACTGTTATTAAATTCGCGCCTTTCATTAATAATCATTTATTATTTTTTTTCCTGGTTTATTTTCTAAAAGTTTCATATCAATATATGAGAGAAAAAAACACGTCACACAAGAAACAAAAGCAGCACCTGTTTGTTATTTCTTCTTTGAAATACGTTATAAATAGTTTTTTTTCCTCCGTGAACTTTCATTTAACTTCGACACACAATAAAAAGCAGCCATTTATAAAAATTGTACCGAGGCATATATATCCCTTTTGTATTACATTCCGGACCCATTTCAATGCAACAAAAGAAAACAATAAATTGAAAAAGCAGAAAACGTCCATCATGAAATGGTTGATCTTTTTTATTTATCTCTCCCAGCGATACCGTGGTGCAGCTAGATAATAATTCTCAGATACTTTATGGCTTCAGAAGAATGGAAAGTCAAAATACAGCGTCGCTAATCGCAATGATACATTCTATCTATCCAAAAAAAAAAAAATGCCCATTATAAACACTCACCGTAGCACAACGGTGACGACTTTTGTACGCCCATGCAGTATAAAAGCCATCTTTGAATTCATTCCAAACCCAATTATTTTGCCTCTCAACTCTTGTCTCATAATTCGTTTTTAATCCTCGACCACACGACAATATTTCTTCCCCAGTAATTGCCGATCCATTTAGATATGACCATCATAAATGCTAAGAGCGAAGAATTCGTTAGATTCAGAAAGTCAATACTATGCATACAAGGGGATTGGTAGCGATCTTGATTGGAGGTACATAAAGGGAAATGCCATCGGCATATAAAGTAGCTCGTAGGTCTTTGTGGGGCTACGATCTGCATGGAAACTTAGTTTGGGCTTTGTTATCCTTATCCAGCAGACAGGAAGAAGGAGAGTTCGAAAACGTTGGAAATAAAGTCCTAGAAATATCGCTTGCAGGATGAAAAACCGTTATAGTTATTTGAAAAATGTAGCATTTTTTTAAAATTGTGCTAATGAAAATGTCTTGAAGCACATTGAAGATTTTAGCCAGATAATTGGATGATTTCCTGCTGAGAAAACTTGCAGTATTTTTTATTGAAGATAAAATGTAGCAAAATTCGTTCAATGAATAAGTTTTGAACAAAAACCTACGATTTTTTTTATAAAGGTTTTTGGTTGATTTTTTGATAAAATTTAGAAAAAAAGTATTTAAAAGGTATTCCATCTGATTACCCCTTATTCTCAATTAAAAATCTTTGTTTATGCATTACTTCAAAGATGGATATGGAATATCCATATTTAAATATCAATTAAAATATTGAACGTGTTATACGAAATAAAAGCATTTTTTTTAGAAGATATTTGTTGTAAATAAAATACTCAAACAATCAATGCTGCGAGATCCTCATAACTTATTCTCTAGTTAACAAATTCTCCTTTTATTCATTGATAATTGAAATTTAAAAATTTTGTAGTATTACGTTAAAGACGAGCTCAACCAACAGATGACTAAAACAGCTGATCTTAAGATAATTCGAAAACTAAATGGTAAAACAAACGAAAACAACTCATTGCAATTGTTGTATATCACTTGATTTGTAATAACTGTAAGAAATTGAATCTTTATAGAGGCCAATACAGTCTTAGAAAGATATTAAGATATGCAATTTAAAACTGAATGAAAAATGAGGAGGAGGAGTTTTATTTAATGAGCGTAAGACAACTGCTAACAGTGACTTTCAAATTGCTTACAAAAATTTAACTTATTTAAAAAAAAACATGTTTTACCATTTATTTATATATTATGTTTAAAATATTAGTTACATAGTATTAATAAAAAATAAATTAATGCATATAATAATAATATTGTAAATTCAAAGATAATTAAAATATAGTAAATTAACAAATATAATTTATAATATAGTAAAATATTAAATATAATTTCTAAAATACTAGCGAGCTTTAGATGGACGTAGTTATGCAAAAAAGATTAAACCCTTTGCAAACAGATTGGCGTTGGATCTTTTTCGCATACCTATTTATAATAATAAAAAAAAATTAGCTTCCCCTCGAAAAAAAAAAATTCTTAAAAATATTTAAAAAATAAAAAAAGGCTATAATGTCTTCCAGTTAACATATCCTGGCTCAAATATACCCCAACATTTGAATATATTGGCTTTTCTTAAACTTACTATTTTGAAGTGTTTGGATAGCATTTAAAAAAGCTTCTTTGGGGATTGTGGCTCTCCCTTTGTCTTTCATTGTGCAAATGTATTGTCAAATGATTGTTATTCAAAACTTATGATATGGACTATGTTTCCTTGCGTGCAACTATATACTTCAATTAAAACTACAATAAGCTTTGCTAAAAATATGTCACTAGACAAAACACGACCTTCAACAGTAACAAAAGAAGAGATTTATTCCAATTTCATATGAAAAGTTACGATACAAAGAAGTAGTGGCTTAAAACAAACTTATCATTTTATGTGGGTGGTCCAAAATTTAAAGGGGAAATGTGTGAAGAGGTTTATTACTAGAAAAGGTTGAAACCCGCTGCTCAAGGTCAAGCATTGTTCTGTCATTCTTCTGTTGACACATGTTATTCGATGCATGGTCGGTTCGGTATGTTGTACTACATCCAAGGAGGACCAGACTAGATCATCCCAGATATATCATCCTGAATGGCGCATTAACAACAAGAGTTTGTAAACTAGGACCGTGTTTTGAGACGAAAAAAATGGGGGTTAATGAAGCACAGAATAGGCCAGAGATGTCTTGTATACGCCACACAATCGCTTTTTGTCTTTAGTTGTTTGTCTTCATGCTTCAGTTCAGGCCTCATGTCCATCGCTTGTGGTCAAGATCAAGTTCCGTGAATGCGCCGCACTATCACTCATGCAAATATCATCACATCCGCAGTGAATTCTTTCAAAACAGTGGAGAAATCAAAACAAAATCGAGCAGGAAATGACAGGTTGGAGGAGGGTTTTTAAGGAAGTCAAGGGCTTCTTCGGCAAATCCAGAGGACGAAGGTCACATTTGGGGTAAAAAGAGGGTCATCAATCAATAAGAAAAGATCAATTTGCCTGGCCAAAATATTTGACAACGGATGTTTTCAATATTTGAAAAAAAAAGTTTGTATACACTATTATGTCATACTATTAAATAAAAACTTAGTAAGCCCAGATTACTTCAATATATCAAAGCATACAAATATGTGGGTTAATAAAGTCAAACTTTAATAATTAATTTCGCACGATGTTCAATAACATGTCAAACTATACTAACTATTACTCGCTTTTAAAACGGGAAATTTGCTTATCTCTTATGTTTTAGAATGGAAAACTACTTCTTGTTGTAAAATTCTTAATAAAACAAGGAAATTCGGTGGGGATATTTGCTGTTGCGAGTTTAAATATAGGATCAGATAAGACAAGTGCACTCCAGAAGGTTCGTACAGGATTTCTTAAGGCAAGTTCCATAGGTTATCAAAACGTCAAAGACAGAAACAAATAGTTTTTTAAAAATAAAAGTCAGAAGTTTAACTCAAAGCCAAAAGGAATTAAGTTCAACCATTTTCAAATTTTGTATTTGAAAATGGTTGAATCAGGAGAAGTGTGTTATCAAAATTTAAAGATATAATCTTGTCATTGTATAGAGGTTTGGTAAGGACTCATCTACAGTATGGTGTGCAGTTCTGGTCACCATATCTTGAAAAAAAGTATTGATTTGTGTTGGAGAAAGTTCAGCACAGGGCTAATAAAATTGTCCAAGATATTTCAGGCATGCATTATAGAGGTAGATTAAGAAATTTGAATAGGTATGCTTTGTAAGGGAGAAGGATTAGAGAAAAGTTGATTCAACTGTTCAATGTTATTAAACAAGGAGGATACGAGGATTTGGATTTTAATATGAGTGACACAACGAGAAGTCACGGGTTTAAATTATACAAATCCTATTTTAATCAGAAAGGGAAAAAGCTCTATTTTTATAATAGTGTAATCGACAAATAAGAACAACTTTCCAGTATATATTGTAAATTCTACAAGAGTAATTGATTTTAAGAAGGCCCTTGAGCCTGTTGTTGTTTATCAATATTTGTATTAATTCTTTTTTTAGTACTTTAAGGAAAATTAATTGCAGGTATATTTAATAACGTTCACATTTTTTTTATTTATGATTACTTTTATTAAAAGTATAAAGTGCGTGTGATACACGTGACAGTAATTTACTTGAAGTTAAATTTTATCGGGATTTTACCGGATAGACTCATCGATCGTTTACACTCGACTTGATTTATAATAGTTATTAATTATCGTATAAAACGTCTCAACGCTGCTGAAAATGTGTTTCTACTTCTGTAAGTTTTTCGAAGTTATTTCACAAGCGCAAATACGACAAGCAATAATTCGAGCTCACTGGTTTCGGATAGTACCTCCAGTGTTTTGAAGGTTTTGGAAGTCAACCAGCAAACATCAAAAGCCTGCATAAAACATTTAATGCTGAATATTTCAACATTAAAACCTGCATAAAACCTTAAATTTTATAACTTACATGAAGGCTTTATGCTGTTTTTTTTTAGCTAGGTACTTTCAACATTTGAGATTGAAAATACTTTCACTCGTATACGAGCCTCAAAGATATTCGTTTATAATACAATTGCGCCTAAACCACGAGCAAACAAATTCTCATTTCAACAATGCCCATGTATTGCATCACGTCATTATGCATTTATTTGCATCTATAGTGGTCTTTCAAACGTGTAACATTTAAATCCTCACATCTTGACCAGCTCACGTGGAATTCTTGTATGGATTCCTCCTTGGTATTTTCACAAGTCCACCGATGACGACAATCCGAAGCACCAGAGAAATCTCTTTGCAAGTGGATCCAGCCATAAGAAGAAGTATCATGGCATGTCTGCTACCCCCACTTACTCCCCGCTACTGAGTGGGGTACACCTTCGCTAATGCATCCATAACAGGATTAATAACAACATGTCAGCCGGCCCCACTCAGTCAGTTAGTTCCTTTTCTCTCAGGGTGAGTGGGGCCTAAATCACGGCCCTTGTCACGCGGCCCCCATCAGGAACTCTCCGGCCCTTCTATCTATTTCTATCCACACTGGATTGACTGTGACAATTGATTTCTCTCTTTGCCTTGCTGCTGCGATCGATTTGATAAGCGCATTGATTCATTAGGAAATCGATGGGGAAGGAAGTGGTCAACGAGAACTTGACGCAAGATAAGTGACACGACGCCAATAACGTGTGAGAAATTCTCCAACCGGGATTCAGTACCTGTTATGTAAACACATCGAATAATGCAATAATAGATTCGATTTGTTTAAGTAGTGGATCATATTTTTGTCTTGAGAAGACAAATTTAAAATACGTTTAATCCGCCCTCGGTCATCCAGCAAGAAAGTTAAGACAAGTTGGTACCCTCAAGTCATTAAATCTCAGTTGTTATATTTTAATATTATTATATACTATATTTCAACAACTTTCCAATGATATAATTCTTCGGATTGTGCGTTAGATAGAAGTTTTTAAAAAATATAATTCAAAATAATGTACACAGCCTTTTATCGTATATGCGAGCTGTAAAAAAAACTCCTTTTATTTAATTTTTTTAATTCTAGTATGGTTTGTTTTCAACCCGAATTTTCTAGTTGTATACTAGCATGTTTTTTTTTATTTCAATAGAATTTTAAAGGCTAAATATGCATTTGTGAACGATTTAAAGAAAAAAAAAAAGACCAGAAAGACTAAAAATATAATATAAAGAAAAGGCGGCACAAAGTTATCCAGAAAAATAACTTTATGAAACTGATATATTTTAAATCAAACATGTTTTCTCTTAAAAATTCGTTTTTTTTTTTAAAAAGACGTTTTTTGTAACTACGGTACTTTTATCAAAAACTACTTTGTTTCAGAAACTTTCTCTCTATTCTATGTACGTATTATTCTTTACAAAAAATTATATATTTTTGTTTTTAAAAAATAGTTTTTATTAGCGCTTATTTTGTTCCAAATTTTTACAAATTGATAGTAATCTTCAAAGTGACTTTAAAAAAATAATAATAATGAATTTAAATTTAAAATGTAACTTCAGTAACATACCTAGTACCTGTATGAAGTTCTAAAAAAATTCATCTACCTTTATTACTTTTATAGAAAAGGGTACCTAAAATGTATTAAGTTGACATTACCAGTATATAGGGTAAAAATATCTCGCCGTTAGTTGGATGTGAGATAGTTACTCACATATTAAACTCCTACATTAATTATAACCTAACAGGAATGTGAAGTAATATTTTGTTTTGGATGTCTCATAAAAGTCAGCAACATTTCTACTTAAATATTTGAACATGGTTAAGCATATTCTAGTTCATTGATCATTTGAATCTGCATTTAAATAATACCATTTCAAAAATGACCATTTCTTTGAACTGTCAGAATGTATCAGTACAAGTAAATGGTAATCGTGTTGCAGATCCTTCTGGTCTACTTTACGTCCCGTCAAAAAACAATTTTCTCTTGTTTAGATACAAGATTCTTTATTATTGAGTAAAATTGATGCTGTCTCTTTTTTAATCTTTCGCAATAAAACACACTTTATATTGTTAATTTATTAATGTGAGCAATTACCTTGCATCGAACTAAACAACATGTAGCCCAGCAACCAAATCAAAGAAAAAAAATATATATATATAACAACAGGTTATGAACTATGAAGTAAATATTAATTTAGCTTTGTTGGATAACAAGTTAATTACTTTCTCCCATCAAGATTAATGTTGACAAAAAAACGAATGGTTGGATGTGGTTTATGGCGCAAGAGCCAGTTTTTGGCTAAGCTGCACCATAGCAAAAAACGAATTAACTTACCTCCTCTGGAAATGGTAACGTTCAGCAGCAAATTAATTACCTCACATATTTATTAATTAGAAAGTTTCTACTTTATATACACAGACTATTCTACAGCTGCGAAACAAAAGCAAGTATTAACAATGACGGTTAGTGTGAAAGAACGTGTCTTCCTTAGATACTTTACCATCAACACAAACTTAACCCTTTTTGACTGAACCCTTCCGTTTCAATACATACTGAATTATCACTTCCCATCAACCAGTCAAAAGATTCCTAATTGAAACCTTCACGCGCTTTCCAACTTGAATTGAAGCTGTCCGATTCTAAAGCCGCGGATTAACTGAGCCCTAAAATACAAAGGGATCCAGCGTTGCCAACTTAGCGTCCCCTTTTATAGTTGCATGAGCACTTACTCAACGGAATCAAAGGCGATAATATTATATATCAAATGATTTGACAGTCGCGCATAAAAGCGTCGGCCGTGGACTGGAGTGTGCGTTGAATTACAAATAGTTGTGAGCTGAAAATAACTCATATTGGAATGGCTAACGGTGACACGGGCGTTAGTGGTTGACTGCTAATTATTTTTCAATAGAAAAGCTTGCTTGTAGCTTGCGTTGAAACGTTTATCACACAAGCAAGAAATACGTTTCTGCAGATTCCTAAGAGCCCACGTATTTTCAGTCGGATAATATATATAAATGACAACGTTATTCATCAATATGATTAGTAGTACTGAAGATAATTCACAACAATGTATTACAATGCCATTTTTTTTATAACATTTGCACTTTTTGATTCACCGAAGCAAATTACAGGAAGTGGGAATTATTTTCTTTTGTTATATAATAATAATAAAAGAAAGAGTGTATGGCACGCAAAACACTATCTTCCACTGCTCGGGCCTGTCTTAAAATGTCTATATAGATACTATGCAATCTCTAATTGTGCACCTGAGGATTGAAATTTTAAAATTTCATTTACTTTTCCGTTTATAACGGTTTTAGAAATAAATTATTTTTTAATCGCCAATTTAAAAAAATATCTACATTGCTGTAAAATCGTAAGATCTTGACAACAATGAAATACTTTAAAATAAATTAATTGTTTTAAACAATTGAAAGTTGACGATTTTGGCAAACTAACTTTCGAACAATTATACTTAAACGGGAAAGCTGACGGAAAAGCTACCATTTGGAGAAGTACCCGGAGAAGTCTAAACAGTAAACCAGATATTTTGCCTTCGGAAAATAAAAGGGAAGGAATAAACGGTGAGAATGAACAAATTTAGTAAAATTTTTAAATCGTATGAAACCGCGGTAACAGTAGTTAATAAGATGAAGCAGCCGTACTACTTTTGAACTAGTTGAATCTCGGGGGGGGGGGGGGAAATATTTACGTACACTTTTTTGGGATATGCGAGTAGTTTCCTCATAGAAACACCCGATTAATCGAGGTGGATTTTTTTTGATTTTTTTTTGTGAAAGACTACTATGAGACAGCAAAACATTTACTCAGAAAATTTTATTATGCAAGACAAAACTTGTAATAAAATGCAAACTTTGTACTAAAAAGAAAAATGGTTAGAAATTTAAATCCTAGGATAAATCTAGTAGCTTCTGTTACATATACTCTAAATAATGCAAAAAATATAATATTAATGCATATGAATATATTAAAAAAAAATTATGGCCAGCAATAACTGTATCTTATGTTTACGAAGGGATTCAAATGTAAGATACGGGAATAAAAACATTTTAAAGCTTCCAATTGAAAAGATAACTATTTAAATTATCCAAATAACATTTTTCTGCTGTTGACTTTTTTTCCCTAAACTTTAAAATTCAAGTAGAGAATTGAAATCAGATTCAAAATATTAAACATTATTTGAAGGCTGTTATTTTCACGCAAGTTATTTATTTCCCGTTATTGAAATGTGATTTACTTATAATGTAATTTAATTAAAATAATTTCAAATCAATATAATTTTTAAGATTTTATTACCCTCATCAAATTTCTGTCATTGCCCGTTTTTGTTGATAAATCGTACATAAGAGACAATAACAAATGTTATATTCAATGGATTTCTTTAAAATTTGTTTAAAACAAATATGAACATGCAAACCAAATATATCATAGAGAAAATTTCAGTACTCTTGACCCAGTCAGAGTCGCGCTTCTAAGCTTAGTGCGACTTTCGCAAACATCTCAATGGACTTTTAAATACAACTCAGAATTTTTTTTTTATTCACAACCAAGCATTTTATCCTACAAATCATAGTAAGTTTGCAATAGCGTAAAAAGTTCCAATTTATTCCGTAATAATAATGCTTTCAGAAACTTTTTGATTTTATAAATGTATATAAATTAATAAAAGTACGCGTTAGCTAAATGATTGTAAAATTGAAAATAAAAATAACATTCACACACATTAGTAAGATAAAAAAAAAAAAACTATTAACCCATACAAGGAAACTCAGCAAAATTATCGATTAAATGTGGGGGGAATATATTATCGAAGAAGGGATAACAAAATCTACTTAGAAAGGAGGCGGAATCTCTAACTTAATTTATATACTACTTCCGAAGCAAATGACTAATGGCAGCGTAGTCTATGCTCTTACTGCTTTCCACAGTTACAAGCTTCAAATACATGAAAACGTTTGCAAGATATACACATTTGTATTTATATTTTAAAGATATGTCATAATCGTTATTCCTGAAATTGGACTATTATTGCAAATAAAAGTTTTAAATAAATATATGTAAAATCGCGAATCAAACACTATGCGATCTCAAATAATGATTCTATCAACGATTCATGTGAGCGCAGTTGCAGCCAAACAGGCTGTGATCTAATAATTATATTTTAATTTTGTTTAAATAACGTTGCACTAGAGCTGCACACTTCTGTGTAATTTAGAACCATGGTCAGATGAGTAGTACAACTCCTGAGCTTGTACCACACGCAATCTTACATAAGCGTGAGGACATGACATTGGACCACGATGGATTTAACGTGCAACAGGTCTCTCTACACGCCGGTTTATTTTTGGCGCGCGAAACTATTAATTTTAAATTATTTTACAACACAAAATTCCAATATAATTATTTTACTATGATTCGATTTAATGGAAACACTAAGAATGATCTCGATTTAATAATCAATTCTTCATATGTAAGGAAATAATATATATATTTTATTTTATTCATCGAAACCACAACTGATTATGGTCTCCAATAGCCCATTGTGAAGCTCTAAATCGACGTTTGGTCAGATATTCTTTCTTGAACAAGCTACATAAAAAAAATTAACATGTAGAATATGATTCGTTGCAAAATCCAATAGACTGATATTATCTTCTAAATCGCATTGATTAGTTATACCATTTTCATGCACAACGACTACTAAATAGAAAGTTGAGAAGTTATCAAAACGTAGATTTTAACCTTTAACACTAGGTAAGCTCCTCTGCGGTTTTGTTTTGTTTAATCAACGTCGCACTAGAGCTGCACAGTGTGCAATTGGCGACGGTTCGGGGTCTACCTCGAAGGAAAGACCCGGGAACGATACCTCGTATTTTTGAACCATGGTCAGATGACGAAGGCTCCTCTGCAGAGACATGTATTAATGCTATAGAAATCGGAAAGCTCAGATATCGAAAAGATTTTGTTATCTCATATACATAAATAAGGTGAATGCGCCAGTTACCTACCACGTACCAGTTACCAACTATTTTGAAAAATATATTTAAAACTAAAACCATATCGCTTTGTATTTAAATGTATCAATGTTACTCAAAGACTGTTAAAAATTAGATAAATTTCCTTTTACAGTCTAATGGTAGTTCAGTAGTCACAAGTTTGGCTCTGATCCGAAATTGATTTTACCTGGGTTAAAATTGGTACATTCACTCTAAATCAATCATTTTTATAATGTAAAATTGGTACGTACGTAACTTTACGGCTCCCGCGATGAAACACCAAGGATTGTTACCAAACGGCTGCCAGTGAAAAGAATCGACACAAAAATATGCTTGGGACTTACGAGTTAGCCGAACCCCCTTGATATGCTGGTCGATATTATAATAAAGTAACTATAACTATACTCTCGAGCGTTAAAGATAAGTTACCCAACCTCCACACCCAACTAAAACCTCAATATGACAGACAGAAACGCCAACTTTCATGGAAAGACTCTTCTCACTCAAGAATTAAGTTTAACAAGCTATTCCTCCAATGATTAAGTTGGCCATTAGCGCTGTTCTCCTGCTACTGTCAAGTTTCGGCAGTCATTAATTGCGCAAATACTAATTATGACAAGACCACTCGAAACTGATTACGGACGTCACGTAAAAGTATACGCATTAAAGTACGATTGTTAAAGAAACAGTCCAGTTTGCCACCAACTTCTCATAAAGCAGTCACCGGCCGTGGTCGTTAGTTTTTATTTATGGCCCACAGCCAAGGTGGCTGTATATCAGTTTTGTCATATTCGCCAAGATCTTAAAGCAGAAAAACGTCTCTTATAAGTTGTCGTCCCTCCCCTTTTCATACTACAATTCCACACTATCTTTCTCCCGCCCTTGCTTGTGCATCATAAAAAGGAAAAACCGTTTTTGTTTTCACCTCCAGTTCAATTGATTGTTTCAGGTATGGCGCTTGGCAGTCTACCAAGTGGTTTTTATAACTGCCCCCTCTTCGTTTCTAGCAACAAGGAAGAGGGGATATACGAAAATTACGTCATGATAAAATACTGATATTTTTTCATGCAACCCTTTTTGTAGTCAATGTGATTTTCTTAAGCATATCCTCCCAAACCATTGTCCGACTAGTTACTCTATACGTAATTGTTTTATACAATTTATTGAAAGTTCGTTTTTATAGAAAGTGCAATTTTATAATGAAGATTTTTTTTATCAAGAAAAAAACTAAAACTATAAACACATTAAAGAAATAGAATTACTTAGACATTATCCAACGACTGTTTCTACAATGTGTTTGCAAGAAAGTTTAAATCTTCTCCTTTTACAAGTACTATTTTATTCTGCAGTGGTATATTTATTTGTATATTTAAAGATGAAAACTAAATACGCGTTTATAATTTCCACTATTTTTTTTCGACATTTTCCAAAGCAAGATATAATTTTTTTTCCAAACAATAATCGGGATATGAGTGGCTGACTAACCTTAACTCTTTTAGTGACACATTATTAAACTTACAACGTAAATTCGTAAAAGAAAGTGAAGTTCATAATGTTATATATTATTTATATAAGAAAATTTTCTTAAATATTTTATTTTGGTGACATGGCAAACTATATGAGGTGGTGAGAAGCCAAGGGGTACAAGTGACTTAAAAAAAAATAGAATTATAAGTGCGGTTATGTATAGTTAATACATATGAAATGTTGGTGGCAAAGAGATATATGTAAATGTTGGTCATGTGCCGAGATCTAGAGGCGTAAGAATAAACTACTTCAAGAATCAGCTGACTCCAGCTAACTTAAAATTGCGTTTTCACAAAATTATGAAATTGTCACTTCTCACTCCCCCTCGTTTAAAATTGGTTCACTTGTAATGGGGCATATAGAAACTTTGTGACTTAACTAACGTCGCACTATTGCTGCACAATGGGCCATTGACGCTGTCGATTGAATCGAGTTCTACATCATTTACTGCTTTGATCGCAATATCACATTGGCTTTTTGAATATAAGGGATCATATACATGGGCGAGTTTTTCCTTCCCAGATAGTAGTTCCCAGTACTTTGCGATTGCTAACATTGCGATTTGTCCAGTTATTTCAAAGTATTGACACTTAAAAGTAGAAAGTGGTCTAAAAGGCGGGAGAGTTCTTTACTTTCTGGGAGCTGAGAAATTAATTGAAGGAACACACTGAACGTTAACACCAGAGGCGATCTTGTTGTCCAGAAGCATTTATGACTTTCATTCTTTCAAAGTCGCAACAATCTGAAGGTTTCCCCGATATGAATAACTTGTAACTGATATTAGAAAGGAAAAACTCTTCCGTTTTCAGGAGTCGTCATTTTATTTACACTACTGAATTTAAATACGTCAGGAGGATAATTGTACATGCCTTACTCGATTGTTAGGATATTCTTCGGCCTAGGTTATGGTTGAGTACTCCACCTATCATAATGAAAAACGGCATGGCCTTACGTATTTTATGGACGCTCCCAATGGAAATGAAATATTCGCCACCATAACGTTTTGTCATAAAGCAAGGCAGAGTCAGCGCTTAACGAGGGACCTGACTGTTGTAGTGTTCACTTAATTTATAAGCTAGGGTTTCGCTTTATTATTGAACGCGTGTCAGGTGAGCCGTCAAAGGTTTACTACAAAGCTGGCTTTTGGTGAGTCAGGTGGCAAGGAATTGGGGCCATCTGGAACAATCTTCACGTACTGCCCTGTAGGAAAACTTTATAAACACACGCATATTTATGTCGGAACATGTGTCTTCCGAATAAAGATGGTGGGCGAGGAGGTCGTTAAAAGAATCCTGTTTCCTATGGCGATTAGTTTGGAAATATGTATCTGGACGCGAGGTGAATGACAATTGTTTTATGGTTTTGATGGATTTGCAGATGGGGTGGTTCAAAGCGATG
Source organism: Troglohyphantes excavatus (assembly GCA_963932185.1). Classification (NCBI taxonomy): domain Eukaryota; kingdom Metazoa; phylum Arthropoda; class Arachnida; order Araneae; family Linyphiidae; genus Troglohyphantes; species Troglohyphantes excavatus. The sequence continues at coordinate 45,028,944 of OZ010676.1, forward strand.
CAGGTGGTCCAAGGAAATGAAAGTTACGAAACATGTCCTCGCAATTTTTTTTCTGTGGCGGTTACGTATTTCTTCCGAGAGGCTCGATTGGTTGGTTGGATTAACCTACTAACCCAGCGTCTCGAATTATATCTTTTATACGAAAACGCAACAACCACAGAATAAAACGCGAAGACATGTTTCTTTAAATCTGGTTGCGTTTGTGTTAAATCGATGTTCGTCGCTAAGTAGAAAGTTATACATTGAAGGCCGGGTTCAAGCTAATTGCCATAAATACTTATCTGAAATTTAAAAAGTTTTTCTGTTTTTCAAAGATATGCGCATAGGATCACTAGTAAAATTAAATTAATAACCAGGGTCCAAGACCATAAACAAGCTGTGTTTACTAATCGCACGTAAATTTGTCGTTTACGGATACATTTTTCCTATACCAAATTTTCTAATATTGTAATCATTAGGGATTTGCTAGCTATAAAATGGGTAGAACATACTAATCTGGCTCAACTAAAAAAAAAGCTAAAAAGGAAGAAAGAACAGAACTAGAAACGTATGAAAAAACTCTGTTGCAGTATTGATCATTAACGTTAATTCAAATTCTCAAAAGAAGAAAATTAGTAGTTTAAAAAAAAAAATTTATATTTGCATTAACGCTGACTGATTACGTCATTTTGTATTGTGTGCTTGTGCATAAATTTAGCAGTTGTATTTTGAATTACGTCGAGGGGCCCCCTAATGTTATTTTGCCCTGGGCCCCTAAGCTAGTAAGTCGGTCCCTGACTGATACTACATAAATTTTAAATCAAACAGCAGACATTTGATACCAAGAGTATTATTGTAGATAAAATATGCAGAACTCAACTGCAACTTGTACAATTTTTTTTAAAAAAAAGCTTGCAATAGGAAGAAATTTGACAATCGATACCAATATTTTGGATCTTACAAAAAATACCTAGTTCCTAAAGGTACACAATATTGTCCAAATCTCCCAAAACATTTTGGACTCAATTTCATATAACTCATTAGGAGACGGGCCCGATTTATTGGCCTCTCCTTGCTGGTTAGTTATTCTTTTGATATTTTTTAGAGTTATTAAATAATCGGGAGAATCGGGTTCGCCTATTTTTTGCACTTCTTTGTACAGACGCAACGCTTCGTCATATTTTCCTTGCTGATCATAAATTTTAGCAATAAGTTTGGCTGTAAGCAAAGTTATTGGGTTATGAGGTTTATGTTTATACATCACATACTGATCATTGAACAAGGACAGTGATTTATCAAATTTACCATGCTTCTTAAAAATCAATGCCAGAAACCATTTACTCTGTAGAAGCGCTGAAAAGTCATTCGTCTTTAACTGCTCATTTACTACTTTCTTAATAGCAGACTCGGCCTGGGCATATTCATTCTGGTCTGCAAGTAATATTCCGATATCTTTCAAATATGACAATGTTTCAGGGTGATTCTCACCCAAAGCATTTTTTTGCTTTTCATATAAACATTTAACAATATCTAAAGCTTCACTAAATTTGTCTTGCTTACATAACGCAATAGCTTTGTAATTACACAAAGCAAACCAGCTTATACTTTCCTCAGATTTAATCCGAGGTTCCAAGTCGGAAACTTCACCCAAACCATTAAAAGACTCATCATGTCTACTCTGATCACACAGTTCCAATGCTATATTGTTTCTAGTTGCCAACCTGGATGACTTGCGAGGCCATTTTTCAGACTGAATTTCGTACATCTCTTCATAAATAGGCGATGCTTCTGTACCGTTTTTTTTTAATATATTGGAATTGTATCCTCTAGCAAGCAACCCGTCAGCTTCATGAGGTCCATAAACCACATTCATTCTTGAGTATACATCTTCAAACATAGGCAAAGCTTCTTCGTACTCACTTAACATATACATAATTCTTGCCATGCGATAGTTCGTTTTTATAGTATCCAAGTGAAAGTCACCAAAAGCGAGTTTTTGTTGATTAAAACAATTTCGGAAAATTTTCAAAGCTTCCCTGTACATTTCACTTTCTTCTAACAGTCGATCAAGAAGATATGCTATTGAAGTCTGATCGGCATCCTTAAGCGAAATTACAGTAGCCATACTAGATGAACAAATCACGAAAAGTAGCTTACTAACGATAGATTTAAACAAAACGCTCCAAGCGAATATCGGTATTATCGCTTAACTTACGATGACTTTTATATTGTAAGGTGTTTCTGATTATCTTAACAGTTGCAGTTTATCTTTTTGGTTGATTGAATAACGTAGCTGGTTGACTGATTGAATTAACGTCGCACTAGATGGGATATTGGCGATGGTTCGGAATCCAACCTTACATTGGTGTGAGGACTTGCACCACGGCGGATTCAACGTGCACCAGTCCCCTCTACACACGGCCCCCAGGGGATAAAGGCGTTCGGCTAGTAATCAGATGGTTGCGAGTTCGAGCCCGACTGATGGACTTGACAAAGAAAAGTAAAAATGTAATGATCTTGAGATCGGAGCGTTGCCAGTTTCGCTACTAAAATACTAGGAAGTCGTCTAAAAATATCCAATTAATTATACTGGCGTGTATACGGGCCTGGTGCACAATAAATCTGATCGGAATCCAATGTCTTGATGCCTATTGAGATTGTTTCGGGTGCCAGCTCAAGTGTTGTCCTCGTCATCTGACCATGGTTCAAAAATACGAGGCATCGTTACCGGGTCTTTCCTTCGAGATTGACCCCGAACCGTCGCCAATAGCCCACTGTGTATCTCTAGTGCGACGTTAATTAATAAACCAACCAAACCAATTATTTTTGGCCAACTGCCATACCATGATGAACATACCGGTTCTCGTCAGACCACTGGTCAAACATTATCGGGCGCGGTCAATACTAGGGTGGGTGACCACCTGGGAACACCGCGTACAATATCCGGCTAGCAATCAGAGGATTGTGAGTTCGAATGAAAACAGGCTTTTCAAAAGTTAAGCTGTAGCGTGTTGTCAGTTAAGCTCCTAAATTACTAAAGTCGTCCAAAAATATCCTGAATTTCCACAATAACGAGCTTGTGATCGGTGGGTTTCCGACTTCGTAATGGCCGTGTATTGAGGACTGGTTTACATTATGTCTGTCGTGATTCAAAGTTCTCAGGCCTTTTTCATGTTGCGTGGGGTGCCATGCCAGCTCAGGTGTTGTCATCTGACTACGGCTTAAATTTACGAGGCAATGTTCCCGGGTCTTTTCTTAGGGATTGATCCCAAACCGTCATCAATATCCCACTATGTAGCTCTAGTACGACTTAATTCAACCAATCAAACCGTGGTCGCCAACAGCTCCTTGTGTAGCTTTAGTTCGACGTCAATGCAACCAACCTAGACAGAGACTTTCTTGAAACAAAATGAAGTTATTACGCCTGTTAAGTTTCGGCCTGCAACGTGTCTTATCCATAAGTTGCGCCTCATTACGACCCGATCTTTTGCTTTAATGGCCATCTTATATCCTGAAGTCATGCCGAAATGACGGTCGGGAATACATTTTTAACGACACCAGTTATAGCTAATAAAGTGGGGACTGGAGAGTGAAAGGCCACAATGTCGGATTAAATGATACCTGGCAAGCGATTGACCTTCTGCAAAAAAGGCATCGAAGTAAAACATCAGGAAGAAAAACTGAGGCTGGGGCAAAGAGGAAGAACGGCCTAATCACAGTTTTCCAAAGTTGGCAGGCTGCATTTCTGGAGAAAGTGCATGTTACGCTATTGTCTGTGCCAGACAAACGGGGAAAGGAAACGTATCATTATAGAAAACTTAGTTCGGCTCTGGCTCGCTATGGGGTAGTACCATATAGAAGTTTCCGGTGAACTGTGATAGAGTGGGGAGAACCTCTAATTTTTTTTGTAAGAGATACTGGCCAAACAATAATAACCGCCTGCTTTGGTTATTTTAGTTCTTCAAGTATATCTTTTCTCTTCCGGTTTGTTTGGGGGTAATCCATATGGTGGGCACTTTGACTGGGAGCTTGTTATTACTTGTATGTTATCAAAGCGCAAAGTTAGAATGCTTGTTTTAAGTTTTTATTACTTTGTGCGAAATATAGGAATGCAAGAGTGTGGTTTTATGTTTTTCACTTTGTCCACAGTTAAAGGTTACTTAAGTCTAAAATCAGATGTCATCTTTGTCAACGAAATGTCAAAAGTGTTACGTAACTAAGTTTGTGCGTCACTGGGACTCGGGTAGTTAAGTTGGCCACAAAGTCTAACTATTCCAAAGGCTGCCATAATTTGAGTATCCCAGTTGCAAAACGGGTTATATCCAAAAATTAAAAAAATATGTTTTGGTATCAATAGCTACTTTATCAATTTGGCTTCAATTTTAAAATATAATAAAGGAGCACAAAATCCTTTTTTTTCTAACAAAAACTCAAAAAGAAGTCCGCAAAAGAAAAAGTTGCCATATCCAGCGAACGTCAGCAATAGCTGATTGGCTGAAATGTGGATTTCTTTGTGAACAAACAAGCTGGTGACGCATACATTTTCAAAACAATTAAAATCCTTCATCCACTTTCAAAACAAGTTATGTGAAGATTAAAATTTAGATTATAACTTATTCAGTAATCTGAGAACTCACAAATTTTTGTGAAAAATTATTAATTTTTTTTTTAACTTTTGCAACAACCATTATTGTAATAACAATAGTTTAATTTTGATTAATAAGAAATTGATCGAAAACTGATATAACGATTTTAGTCAGTATTTATCTAAATAATAAATTAGAGTTAAATCAGTGCTGTAGTTGTAAAGAAAATTGCACTCAGTTGAAGTATAAGGTTATGACTGGTAAAATTTAAAAATAATAAAATACGTCATGAAGCGTGGGTTTTAATAACGAGCAATGAAAATCTGTTTATTTTTTTTGCACTTGATTTTTGTTGATGTAAAGAGTGAATTGAAGAATTAAAAGCAATATTAAATTAACGTTTTTCTAAACAGATGTCGTTTTGCTACCGATTCGACTGACCTAGAATTTTTTTAATAAGGTACAAAATACTTTTTCGTGAATAGAAGGGCTTCTGTATATTATTAAAATTTACACAAAGGAAAATAATACTTCCGACTTTCGTTATTCTTTTATAAGCACTTTTATAAAATGCCTAGAGCGGTGTGGACCATGGTTAAAATTTTAAATGTAGTCTTCTCGGTTCTCTCCTTCGAGATATTTCCCAAGCGGTCAACAATAACTAATTATGAGTTCTGTACAACCATAATTCAAACAATCTAAAAGAATTAAATTCATATTTTTTTCGAGAATATTTCAACAGCTTGCACGTTAGCAAGTAGCCATGTTTTCATATATGTGGTGGATAAAAAAAATCCAATAAAAATTATAAAATAAAAAACCAAATAAAAATGATAAATTTTTGAAAAAAATCATAAAAGTTATTGTGATTGTCCTTTAAACGATTTTACCTTTGCGATATGTACGTATTAATATCATGTTATTACCTTTCAGGATTATTAACACGAGCTTCCCATGCCCCCCCCCCACTAATTTAATATTAATTTCAATAGCCCACTGACATTCTCCGAATAAGCTAAATTTGATTGAGGTGTAAAGACACTATCTGCGACATCCCACAAGGCTAATTCCGAATTTTCGAACATTTCATCTTCGTAGACATAAATTCTCATAATCGGTAGATAGACACTTTTTAAAAGGTTTATAAATTCATAAAAGTAAGTTATAAGCCCTCATTTTGGTTGTTTTTAAAAATGTTTAACCATTTATAAAGAATCTTTGCTCAAAAAGAATCCCGTAAATTCAAAAATCGTAGCTTCTACTATCCAAATCGTTTACCTCACCCTCATTTTCAATACTATGAGTGCCATTTTAATAGAAAAGTGCTATTAAAAAGTGAGAATGGTGTCACATTAAAAGGTGATAATCTCAATAAATGGGTTATTTAACTCCTAAATTGAGTAATGAGCATTTCTTTACGTTGATTGGTGGTCCTAAAAATTTTACAAATCCGCTTCCATTTATAAACGGCAACAGTTCCTACTCAAAAATGTTCATGTAATTTCAGAAACGTACATTCTGCAGATACCTCTTACAAATTGTTTACCTAAATCTCATTTGCAATTTGAGTGCCATTCTAACCGAAAAGTCTCATTAAAAGGTGAGACTGAAAAAAGTGCATTCATTATCGTTTTTACTATTTTCCTTCCCGCTAAAAGGTCCAAACCCGCATATTGGCAGGGAAAATATCCAATGATTAAGACGCGTTGGCATTAAGGATACGACGCGTACAACAGAGCCAGAAAAAAAATTAATGAAACGAGTCGGTTCTACCAACAAATACTTAAAGAGACGGAGCAAATTAAAACCCAGATAATTAACGGAGGACGATCCACGAGACACGTAGCGATCAAAACCCGCTTCTTAAGAAGGCTTGGGCGCATTAAGCCTAATTGCCCTATACGGATCTACTGACACGCCTTTCAGATGTCATCGGCAATTCTTGAAGCAGCAACGAAAACTGTACGACGCAATTAACTGAAAACGCCGCTAATGACCAATGGTGGGGGAAAAAACGGCCAGGCTTCTCATCAAAACAGAATGTCTTCATCTAGGAAGGTTTGGCCATGTGAATGGTTTCATCGATTTGGTCCGGGCTTAGCAAATTTCCAGTCCCTCCCCCCTTAAATATCTCCTTTTTTAATTTCCATTTCTTTTCAATCGCGCCCATATGAGGCAACGAGATTAATTAAAAGCAGTTGTTTTACGAAGTTTTTTTCCCCCCCTCTGCAAAACTTGTTGTTGTTTTCTTCTTTTTTTTTAATCGCTAATTTGCCAAATGCGACCTTCCAGTAGTTCTTGCTGGGGAGGCGTACGGTAGAAATGTTTTCGTCTGAGTAATAAATTTTCACTTAATACTTTGGGACTTTTTTTTTATCTTTCTATAACGCTAGCAAAGAATGGTTCTTCACTATGGAGATGGAGATATTCGCAAATATTTTATTGCCTTAATTAGAAACTTGTCGATAACGGGGAGGGGTGGGGGGGAGCAATTCGCATGATTTACGCATCTTTTGCCTTTTAATTAAATCACGAAGTTCATTAAATATATTCGCTCCTATACCTAGTCCTCATTAGGGTTGTGTTAATTCTGGAGACGCTTTTTAGAGATGTAGATGTGGGACATAAAATTATGGTAAGAGGAATGAGATGGCTCAATCAAGCGACAACGAATAACAAATAAAGTGTCCAGGGAAATAACGATGACAATTCGTCGGAAGGGACTTTGCAGAAAATTAAAAATGAAGTTTCATGTATATTGTTTTCAATCAACATTATACACTTTTAAATGTTGTATTGACGGGCTATAATTTTATTTATGTTTTAAAACTTAGAACAATGAAAAAACATCCCTGGTTCTGCCATTAGGCTCTAAGATCGCGATTTCAACAAAAATTGTACTCTCATCGTTTTCCTTCTAGATCCTTCAATAGCATTGACTAATGGTAGACAAAAATTTGGATCGGGATAAATATTACATCACATTTCAGTCGGTTGAAAGTTTTTCTTAAATTTACTAAGACATCAAAAGATTTTTAACCTTTTCACATGGGCTCCGTAAAAGAAAAATTGCCCTGCCCGCAACTTGCCTTGCAATAAGAGGCGTGTAAATGTTTGACGGACGGATCGTTAGCAATTTTTCCTCAAAGCAGGTAAATTGGCAAATGGGGGTAGGATCACTTGAGGGATTGAGAAGCTGAAAAGAAAGCTGAAGACAATCTGTAGAAATCATTAGTCAAGCGTCGCATGTCACTATGTAATTACCTGTTCTACCGCAAACAGCATATTTCAGACCTCACATGTTTTAAAAATTCTTCACCCTCCAGTGGTCAAAACTGTCTGAAGCCCCTCTCTAGACCTGTAAAATCTATGGGACACATGATGTTCCAGCCTGTTTGTAAAAGTTAAGAGATATTTCATATCTCAAACTTAATACATACAATAAATACAGAAATACTTCAGTCTGTATAATTTTTTTTAATAATTTTAAATTGGAATGAAGAATGTAATGAAATAAGAAATGCAATTAAATACAAAATTAATTGCATTTCTTATTAATTCTTAATTATTTATTTCTTAATTATTTAAGTTATCAATTGTACAATCTTAGGAGTAAGAATCTCTTCTTGCTAGAAGGCGTTGCAGCCGAAAAATAGTGGGTGATTAGTTTTTTTGGTAACAGGAACTAAAAAATAAAAAAAGGTTGTTTTCGTTTTTTTTTAATTATATTTTACTTATCATAACCCCCTTAGTTTTCATAAACATTTAGTTTTCGAATTCGAATTCATAGTGCAGACGCTTTACATGAACGCTATAGGTATATTCCTAACACAAAACCTTCAAAGGTTATTCAATATTTAAATATTAAAAACTATATACTTCCTAATAAAGTAATCTTAACATACATTAGAGTATAACATCATAATTGAGAATATTTAGTATATTTTTAATATACGTAATATTGTAGAAATGTTTACAATGTTTATTTTGTATAAAATTAGAATTGATATGAAGAGATCGATGAACAACCTGAATCAGAAGCTCAGGGGCGATTTACGGCTGGACAGCCACCCATATAAAGAAGCGCAAAACTAACTTTTAAACTTTGATTGTAATATTTTGTCACTCATTTATTTCTCTTCAAAACCTTATCTTGCCCAGGTGAGTAATTTGCCTTGAGCCATCTCTGCAGAAGCTTTTCCCTTTCTAAGAATTTTTGGAAACATCAGTACATCGATCAAGTAGTGTAGGACTTGCTGTTTGAAGAAAAAAATCTTCATTACAAACTTTTCGAATGCTCACCACGCACGAGGTAAAAAGCTTTCAAAAGCGGCTTAAAATACACAGAACAGAATGGGTTCAATTTTTCAGCAAGTGAGTAAAACCAACACAACATTTGTTTCAAAATTCTTTTCTGGAGCAAAAGAGGAGCAAAAAGAAAAGGAGGAAAAAAAAAGACCTGGAAGATTCGAAGGAATAAAAAAAAAATCGCCGGTTATTCAGCCAGCGGTTTCCAAGGAAAAGATTCCAAAAAAGAGTAGAAGGGGGGGGAAAAAAAGTGCGTTAAAGGACTGTTTGTTTATTTCTTTTGATCTGTCTGGTAGTAATTTAGAAGAGAAAAAAAAATCACTGAATGAATGTTCAATGACTAGTATGTTGCAAGGTTATCGAACACAACTTCTAGAAATCGAGAGTAACTGCTACAGTTGAGCTACCAAATTGATGTACTTAGTATAAACAATTAAAAAAAATCATTGAATTTTTATTTGTCGTGAATCATTTATGTATATACATTTATAATTATATATTCATTTAAAGCAACATCAGATTATTACTCATTGCTTGAAAAAGGGGTTTTATGGCAGTAGTTTATTCTTGAACAATTGATGTTTTGATATTTCTATTGAAAAAATATATTGAGAATCTCATTACTTTCTGAGTTTGGTGTTTTGAATTTTCATGAAAAACTAGCCTAGAAGTTCAGCCACTATGTTCCAAAATTAGCACAGTTGTTTATTTTTCTGCATCTTTTTAAAGAATTAACACGTATCAACAAGAAAATAGTTTTCATGGAATATTTTTAATGCAAAACACTTTGTAATTTTATTTTATTAATTTCATTACTAAGTAACAGTAGTGTAATAATGTTTCGGCTTACTTGTAGAACTGAACCTTTGTACTGCTGATAATATTAAATTATTCTGTTAAAATGTTCTTGCTGTTACTTTAACTCTAACTTTGCTACTGTTACTAAAATATCGTTACTTTAACTACAACTTTGTTACCTTAACAATATTTTTACGATGACATAGTTTGCTGTTATTAAAATATTGTTACTATTACAATGTTGCTGTTACTCTTATTGTAGCATTGCTATATTACTATAAACAATTGACAAGAAAAGATACAATGATGAATTGCCATAGCATGTTAATGTAAGGGTAAGTATAAAATAAAAATGGCGTAACAGCAATGTGTTATTGCAAGTAGCACCTTTTTTAGTGATAAATTATGTAATTAGAATCACGAATAAACATATTTATTATACAATTTGTATTTAGTATATTTGCTATTAATTTCATTTCCACGTATTATTAAAAAAAAAATACTGTGCGAAAACTTTTTTTGAGGTACTTCTTAATATGTAAGAAATATAGAAGAGGATTGTATATCAGCGCTAAATTTAGACTTGGTGACCGATATGTGAACTATATATCTTTCTTGAGAAATTAAAACCCTGCACTGAAGACAGCTTGTTTGCCTTAACATTTCTTAAATAAGGCGGATTTAAGAAAAGTTTGTTAAAAAGCTTAAAGAAAATAATTATTTTTAAAGTAATTAAAAATACCATATTTATATAGCATTCAATCGTTCTAATGAGATTAACTTTTCAAAAGCCACAACACAATCAGTGGTTTCGTAAATGAAAAAAAATATATGGGTATTTACCAATTCGGGAAATTTATATAGGTGGTCACAAATTCTTGAGCGAGTCATTGTGTGATTGCTTAAGTACACATAATAAACATTCTTTTTTGCTTTACTGCTAAAGCTAAAGCGACTTGTTTAAAATATAATCAAAGTAGTTCGTCAAAAAAAAGTTTTATTATGCCAATACAACTAAATGTGGTAAAGCGTATTATTGACTATCGCCCAACAATTTCAGGAAAATTTCGTCAAACTTTTATCAACCGATTTTAACACTGTATACTTTTAAAAATACTCATTACAGAACTGTTTACTCAGTTTTCAATCGGAAGAAAAGAAATAATTTCAATGGCTTTAGCTTGCCCGTTTTAATTAAATTTGTAATAAATTCATGATTCGAATTACTCCGCAGGAATAGGTTAAGCATTATGTCGTTTAAAAAAAATAACGGAAAATACGAAAACGGAAAATGTTTCTGTATAAGAAACAGAAATTGTGAGAATTAAGGTCTTGGAAATATTGGAAAATTGTACTGGCACCTGTGTTTCTAATACGAATTCCATTTTACTTTTATTTCCTTACTCTAAACCGCCCCAAAGACTTAGTTAAAATAATTTAAACATATTTTATTAAATAAAAGGATGAAGTACGCATAAAATGTGTGAAATAATACGAAAATTATTGAAGGGGTAAACACTTACAAATTCGGTATTGGCCAGCAAGATGAATTAATTACCTCTAACATAATAAATTTGTTCCTTACCTGAAAAAAGAAAATATGTTTTTTATTACATGCGAATTATTTACGAATAGGAAAAATAAATTAAAAACGTATATAATGTATATTGAAAATTTTTGTTTATCAAAAGGAGGTTTATAAAAATGTAATTTCTTATCCCCAAACCTATATCAAGACATAAATTTTTTTTATTGAGGAAACTTTATCAATAACTGCTTTCATCCTTTCATTTGATTGATTTGGCAAATATATAAGTGCATATTTTATACACAGGGTCAAATGAAACTATATAAACTACAAAAAGGATATACAAAATCGTTCACAATTATTTTTAACAAATTTATACAACCGCTTTTATATCTGTGGCATGAAACAAAACGACCAATATGAGTTTTATCAATTAAAAAAAAATTGAATATATCAATTTTAAACTTTTAAATGAAATAGAAACCAATGTCGTCAGGCTTCTCTAATCCTCATACAAAACAATTCCGCGATTTCTGTAACATTGTTACAAGGTTGAGCTTCAATTTTTTAAGCCATTTGTCTTAAAACTGTCAATTTTGACATTACTCGTTGTTGTTTTAATCCACAGATATAGCTAATGACTTTAGATCAGAATAAAAACTAACAATCATTAATTATCTTTTAATCAATTTAAATCCTTAATTAATCATTTTTTAATTTAATAAAATTACATTAAAAAAAGGGGATTTTTTTTTCTTTGTTTGCGTGAAATGAAACAGTATAAAAAGGTTTCAACACATACATTTATAGTTTTAAAATATTAATATTCTAAGTCAGTGGTTTCGAGCCCGTTGTCAGAGGAACACTGGTGTTCGTGATAAGGCTCACAGTGATTCGTGAAGGTTTTTGTAAAGAAATATTTAAATGGTTCTCTTCCCTTTTTACTCTCGGTTTTTTTTAATAAAATATATTAAAACAGGTGCAAACATACACTTAAATATCCTTTTGTAATATAAAAACAAAATATCATTGATTTGAAATATTACTTAAATAATATAATGTAAGTTAAATACGACATCATTTCTGTGTTAGTAATAAAATGTATTTGCAAAAATATAACATTTAATAGTTGAATTATACAGAAAGTTTACAAATTTTTGGGTGAGGATCATTGTTTGGCTGTATCACATTTAGATGTATTGGCATAATAAAACATTTTTTTACCAGCTACTTCGATTATATTTTAAATAAGTCGCTTGGATTCAGTACCAAGTAGCAACAAAGTATTATATTTTAAATAAGTCGCTTGGATTCAGTACCAAGTAGCAACAAAGTAGTTTAAAGTATAACAAATGAATGGTTAAGTAGGTGTAGTTAAACAGCCAAACAATGACCAATACTCAACAATTTGTGACCACCCCTTACTTAGAATTAAAATATTCGTCCCCCTGAATTTTATTTAGTGTTATTAAAAGGCAATGGGTCTACGTCCACGCTTTATATAACTTTAAACTCGGTGGTTCGTGGATTTCCAAAGGTTGGGATCCATTGATCTAAGCAGATAAAAACCGATTGAGATAGTTGTGTGCCATGATACAGATATCCATGACACGAGCTTAACTATGAATCAAATGATGGATGATGATTCCACTTATATGAAATTAGGTTGAAATCAACTTATACCATCTTCAATGAAAACATGACTAGGTTCCTAATATATATTAAGTGTACACACTATCTGCTCCAATATTAGAAGAAGCTCTCCTGGCTGGAATTCAAGAAAGTGACTCAACTTTTCTGAAGGCTCCTATTTTTTTCTGTAACTCGTTCATCACAGTCTCTTCCCCCTGACTCAGTTTCCCCAACACTGCATTTGTTGATCTCATCATAGTTGGAAGGGATCCATTCTCTTTCCAGGGAAACAATGCAATACATTGCGATGTTTGGTTACTCTGGATGGACTACTTCCGATACCCCTGGAGCCATATGCAGATGACAGACTTTCTTGGCACAGAGCCTCGTCTGCAAGGGAATCAATTCATTTTTCAACTTGGGGAAGTGGAGGAATAGACTTCTGCCATGTGCCTCCTTCCTAGGTCGGGTACTGGAGATTCGATTGTTGAATTGGAGGTTGGTCCCGCATTGATGAAGTTTATAGAAGTAGAGGGTGGATAGCGATATGACATATTTAGAATTACCATGAAAGTGCAATGGAGAGTTATGGAGATTCGGGTTGTAAAATTAGTGGTTGGTTCTGCAGTGATGAAGTTTATGCAAATAGAAGATGGTTTTCCGGTAATGAAGTGGGTAGAATTAGAGGTTGATTCTACATCGATGAAGTTAAAAATAGAGGATGATTCTACTTCGGTGAGGTTAAAAATAGAGGATGATTATCCAATAATGAAGTATTTAGAATTAGCATGGCAAAGTACCACTTATAAAAGTAACCTTTTCAACTCTTTCAATAGATGAAATTGAATTGTTTGAGTTCTTAACGTTTACAATAGAACCTCCGCACATTCATTCGGCATTAAACTTATGACGTTTTTATTTCTTGAAGGGAGGAATGTTTGTTAGAAAATTAAAGACGCATTTTGTATTTAATTTTATAATTGTAGGTTTAGCATGACGTCATTTCAAAACAGCATATTGGCTACTGTTTTGGCTACATTTCCTCGGAACTAGAGATAACTTCTTCAATTTAGTAGTTTCATGAGAATTAAAGGTTGATTCTGCATCAGTGTAAAGTTTGTAGAATGAAAGACTGATTATGTACATTATACGTTTATAAAATTAATTGATTCTGCGATAATGAAGTATACAGTATAAAAAATATAGTTTTGCATTTGTTAGGTTGTTAGAAGTAGAATGCAGATTATAAAGCTTGCAGAATTAAAAGTCAATTTGGATATATATAAAAAATAATGATTCTAAATAGTGGTGCTTATGATTTCTCGATCCATTTGTTTCAGTTTTTGCAATGGGCATTATTAAATATTTGATTTTTTGAAACTGAGCATTTTAAAAGCTCAATTAAGAGTTTATGTTATATATCCAAATATATTTTGTACAGAAGCGTTATATGAGATTTAATGCCATACAACCAGTCCCTAGAGGAAAATGATACGTTTTCTAACAAAACAAGCACGCTATAGAAATTTCCTCGAAAAGTGTGGGAAAACATGATAACAATAAAAAATCAAAGGTGAAATAATGTCTTACAAAATAATAGAAAGAAATTTAGAAATATTTAAAAGAATTATCGCCAGTAAGGCGGACGGTAATTCTAATAAATATACCCAAATTTTATGCACTTAAAAAAAATCTACCTAATTATACTTAAATAACATATATTAAATTAATATATTTAATTTCAAATTGAAACGCAATTTTTATTACACATACGTCGAATTTATAATAGTTTTAGTTATAAATTTATAACGTTTTAAAACAAACTTACCAAAACCCCTACAATACCCTTTTTTTTTCGCTTTCTGCATATATAATGCCTTATTTACTTCAATAAAATAAATAACCCAGTTCGCATGGCATAAACAAAAGATCCTCCGGATTTTCCAACTGGTCCAATTTCATTACCAGTTTTGTCCCTTTATTATTGTGGTAGGGTTTTTTTTTACACGCACTGCGCCTGCGCAATAATATGAATGGACAAGAGTCGGTCTAAAAAATTAAGAAATAAAAAGAAATCCCCCCCCCCCCCCTCTTCAATAGAAACTTACATAATACTCTTGTTTATTTTGGCTAGTGAGATGTGATTTTTTCCCAAGTAGTATCAAGCATGTTCGAACCGTATTCAGCTGAGACGAACAAGTTTTTCAATAGAAATCCAGATACGTGGAAATACGGTGACTTGAATCATTTGAGCGTATTTTGAGTAAGTGAGGCATGAAATGTCAGCCGAGTTAACACGAATTCTGTCCATGAATGAATACAAAGTTTTTCATTCATCCTAAAAAAAGGTTACTCTTCGGGATGGAGGAAGGGGGGGGGGGGGGGGGGAGGGGGTCGAGGTTCTAGCGTAAAATTATTTTCTATTTGTTCTTTCCCCTTGCTTACTTTCGCCGAGTTTCTTTAGGAACGAACACTAAGGCATCCAAAAACATTCGATTTGAAGTGATCGTCTTTTTAATTGTTAATATGCAATTATTTCTATTAAAATGGCTGGCTGTATTGGTATGAAAAAGTTAAATGTGTGTATGCTTCCAAAAGTAGAATCAGTTATAAAATCTTCAAATACGCATTGCTACAAGGCGATATATAAAACCTGTTTACTCGTTTTATTTCTTTCAAGCGAATTGTAAAAATATAAATTTTTTCGGCCCTTCAACTGAAAAAATATGAGGACACATTTAATGCTTTAATGGATTTCCAATATAATTTTTCCTATGTATATTTCACATCATTTGTTGAGTTTTCTTACTCATTCTATAAACACATCGAATGCTCATTAAAACATTTTATCTAATTATTTAGACAGTGGCGCCATCTAAGATCCATATATGGGAGACAACACATGTAAATCACGTTTATTTATTTATTTTATTCGAAACTAAAATTTTAGGCTATGAATAACTTTTTATATGACATTTAAAATATGTATAGAATATCTTTAAAACTATGAAATAAAAAATAATTAAACTTTACGGAGTACCATTATACCATTTAAAAAAAATATTTTTAATACCGATTAAAAATAAATGTATCTTTTAGAAATGATCATTATAAAAAGTAAAACCAAATTTAATGTAAATGGTAATTTCAGAAATTTAAAAATGGGTAATGGAAATAGTTTATAAAAAATCAAACATATTTTATTCAATATCAAATAAACATTTTAAATTGAGTTAAAAATAAAACTCTTTTTACAAAAATTATTTTCTAAGAAGCATATAAACATTGAAGTATATGTTTGTGGAGAAACTTTATTTACACACATACATTTCTCTCTCTCAGGGGAAAACTAAGTAAAAAAAGCAATTTCACAAACTAAGTTTAGTCTCAAAATACAATTTCAAACATATATTTAAAATTATTTTTCTAGGAAAGAGACAATCAAATGTCATCACAGAATGAAATATTTTAAATGTTTGCATTCATTTTCTGACATCGTTCATGAAATTAATTTTAATTAACGGTATCGTCCCTAGAGGTCAAGCTACTTCTTCAAACATCCAAATGCAGGTTAACTAAGAAAGAAGATTTCTTAATGACTTTTACTGACTAATCGGGAAATCATTTTGAATTATTTTAAAAGTAATTTCTCGCCAAAGTTGAAGAATCTTGACTTATTAAAGGAATTCTAAAAACTGCATTTTAATGAAAAGAATAAAATTTAAATAAAAAATCTGAATTTGGTGTATGCCCATGAATATTCTTTTGAAATGGTTTACGATAGGAAACTCTATCTATTAATGGATATACCTTTTTTAAATTAAGCAACGGTTCATCTCAAACTTAAGTTAAATTAAATATATGTAGATTTTTTTTATCATTATGTAACACACATTTTAGCTGTTTCAATAAACAACACATCTTCAACAAACGAGCTTGGCAAACGTCTGGCTGATGCAACACGGCGATTCAATCAAGCGACCAAACGTTCAATTAATTCGCTGCAAAAACAAGACAGCTCTTGGAGCTGTACGGTTCTTGCACCGTATGAGACAACAGTACAGCTCTTTTTCTTTATATATCTATAGCCATTGCTTGCAGCTGTTTGGTTCTTGCACAGATCGATAAAAGATTTTTTTTTCTTTATAGGAATAATTAAAAGTGCAAATAAGACAAAGTAAAGCTACATGGTTCTTCCACGCACTCCTTCAATTGTAAAAATTCCAGAATTAATTTATCGTAAAATAATTTTAACCCTTTCTTGGTCGGCGTCGCATTTCATACGTCCAGCATTGTCTGGTCTGTATGGTCTCCAGGAAAGTAAGAATAGTAGGGCCAGACAATGGGCAGAATAAAACAGACGGATGATTATAAGGATGGAACAGGTAAGATTATATATATATATATATATATATATATATATATATATATATATATATATATATATATATATATATATATATATATATATATATATATATATATATATATATATATATATATATATATATATATATATATATATATATATATATATATATATATATATATATATATATATATATATATATATATATATATATATATATATATATATATATATATATATATATATATATATATATATATATATATATATATATATATATATATATATATATATATATATATATATATATATATATATATATATATATATATATATATATATATATATATATATATATATATATATATATATATATATATATATATATATATATATATATATATATATATATATATATATATATATATATATATATATATATATATATATATATATATATATATATATATATATATATATATATATATATATATATATATATATATATATATATATATATATATATATATATATATATATATATATATATATATATATATATATATATATATATATATATATATATATATATATATATATATATATATATATATATATATATATATATATATATATATATATATATATATATATATATATATATATATATATATATATATATATATATATATATATATATATATATATATATATATATATATATATATATATATATATATATATATATATATATATATATATATATATATATATATATATATATATATATATATATATATATATATATATATATATATATATATATATATATATATATATATATATATATATATATATATATATATATATATATATATATATATATATATATATATATATATATATATATATATATATATATATATATATATATATATACGCACAAGACATTTAGAATTCAAGATAGAACATATTGAAAATGAATGTAATGGAAATTTTAAAAAAAGGAGTGAAATTAAAATTTGAAATTTCAAAGCAACACTCACATATTTATGTTACTGTTGATTTACAGAATCCATTTAAGGTTTAAAACATTTTGATAAAAAATGGTTAACATCTAAATTCAAGGTTACAAGATACACTGTAAAAAAAAGGTACTTAAAACTGAATACCTCAACCTACTCGTTTTTTAATAAGCATCGTATAATTGCATCGTAAATGAGCGATGACGTACTCAATTTTAAGTAACCGTACTTTCTCAAAAATTATCAACGTGATTCCATATTGCTAGTCTCAGCTTCTCTTCAAGCGATCTTAATAAATCCTGACAAATCTAAAATAATTGTTCAAATGATGGTTTTCCACATTATTTGATGTCGATTGCTAAAATAGAAATTACAACTCAATTATCTTATGTCTCATTCTTCTGTTTCTTAAAAACTTCTTAATGCAACTCTGGTAGTTTAACGCACTGGACTGTGGTACTGAGGATCTGGGTTCGATTCCCGGTAAGACTTGATTGTAATTATCGATATTTATTGAAAGGGATTTATGAAGACAGCATATGTAGGCAAGCATCTACTCATTTTTACTCACTGTGTTCTCTTTTACGCACATGTCTTTTTCAAAATTAAAACTTATGTATTTGGAGCCACTATAAGCATCAAATATACTTTAAAACGAGTACCTATTTTAAACATTGTGTCTCTATGTAAACTTGTTCAATCTTTAAATAAGTTAACATTCAATAATGTGGCTCTTCAGCAAGGACATTTTACCGGTTCTACCCAACTTTAAATTATCCAAAACCTAATATATTTTCAATTTTTTTCCCAAGTAGAGATACAACCATAAAGAAAGATTCGTAAACAGGATGGGTGAGGCCTTCCAACGCGAGCATTGTTTTTATTCCGTTTGGCATCAAATACTGCGAATCCACGATACGCCAGATGCAACCGAACCAGATAATCAGGAGTTGAAACAATCTCAGTGGCGTAAACATTTCAAGCAGCGGGATTGGAGCAGAACCGCGCATAAACTGCGCGAGGAGTCTGGACATGACTATAAAAACGATTACCATTGACGTTATTGTTTTAGTCAAACTCCAAACAAACGTCATGAGGTTTCAGCTGACTGATAACAGCAAGAAGGGAAACTGTAACTTTTCAATCTGCCCATGGCATTAAGTGCACTGTGTAGCGTATAAATAAACGGGCAGGTAGCGTATGACCGCTGTCTTCGTTAGATCTCTTGCAGTTCGAGCAGTCCAGGCTTTTTTGGGGCATTCCTGGAGGTTAATCTTCCGATTGCTAAGGTCACTGTCCAGTTCACAATAATGAAAAAAACCGTAGGTTTTGGCTTGCTGGGAGGATTTTTCCGACGTATTGCGCTTAAAAAATGTGGTGGAAAAGTGTGGATTTTGCGGTGTCGCTGTTGGTGGGAGAGGTTAGGCTAAGTTTTTTTTTTTATGATTGTTGTATTGCACAGACAGTTTTTTTGTCTTGTTTCTTCTAATTTTTATACATAAGCTGTGGAGCATTACAGAATAATGTTTGGGGAAGAAAACTTGTGGAAAAGAGATTTGCATATAAACAAATAGAGAAGAAATAAATCAAGTGTATTAAGATTGTTGATGATTTTTTTTAATTTACATAAACTGGATACTGTTTTAGTGTGTTTAATTTTTATCAGAAATTGTGATTGTACTATATGATAAAAGCACTTAAAACTGACTCTGCACCAATAGCTGACACCTACTTTTTAATTGATTTGGCATAAGGGAGTACTTTAATTTAGATGTCTTAGGTTGGTACCACTTCTTGTTATTGGTTATACTGAGTTGAGTTGCAAGAGAATAAATTATTATTATTACTTTGGAGGTAAAGTTTCATAGTGGGTCTTCTGTTGTCACTGAGTTGTTGTGCCTTTTTTAATGGACTCATTAAGAGGTGAGCGTATTTTATTAAGGTTTAAATTGTACAGTTAATGTGTTATAGAAATAACAAACATTGATATTAATTATTTTTGTAGTGAAATAACTTGTGGCACTATTATTTATATACATAACCTCAAGAAATAGGATCTTTAAAGGGTGTCAGGTTTAAGATACAATCCCTTACCTTTGCCCCTTACCGTGACACCCCTGTGTCAGGTGATGGAGCACTAGGTTTTTCAGCCTTCTACACCTGACACATTTTAAAAATGTTCAATTTAAGGTAATATTTGATAAAGTATGGAAGCTAATTTATAATTAATTTAGACTAGATGTTTATAATCCGACCACGAAAAACAGTAAACCAGTTCTTTCGTGGTTCGACTGTAAATAGCAAGTCTAAAATTATTATAAAATAGTTTCCATAATTTCCTTAAACTGAATTTTTTTCAAATGTGTCAGGTTTAGAAGGCCGAAAACATGCTCCATAAGCTGACACCAAGGGTATTAGGATATGGGGCAAAGGTAGGGGACTGTACGCTAAACCTGACACCCGTTCAACAGCCTAGCTTTTGAAATTATGTGTCTCAATACCTTAAGTTATTTCACTTCAAAAATATTAATTTTTGTTGTCTCTGTAACATATTAACTATACAAACTAAACCTTCATAAAACACACTCACCTCTTAATGAAAAAAAAGTTGTTTTAAAAATAATTTAAATGTACTACACGTAACAATATGTACGATATTTGTCTCTATACACAGATTCAATTTTCAACAAAGAACCAAATAATTTTTTAATTAATTAATTTTCAACAAAGCATATGTATTTTTACTGTGGTATATCTACTTAAATAAAAAAATAGAGTCAAACAATTTTAAGGCAAGACGCATATGAACTTCACTCATCAAAATTGCAATTTTTTCAAAAAATATTAGTTAACTTCTTCTTCCACTAGCCTCTTTATTAAAAAAAAAAGTATTTTTTTAATAGCAGGCACTTTATAAGTTTATGCTTCGAGAGATCGATTCCCGAGCAGCGCCGGGTGTAGAGGTTGTCAGTAATTGTTAAAAATAAACAACTCAACTGAAACCATAAAAAAAAAGACTATAAAAAATTTAAAGTGAAATATAGATTAACTATACAACGACTAACTGATAACAATACTACTTTTTCCCCTAAACGGTAAACCATTCAACCCCCCTTCCCTACCTGTTGTATTTTCCTCCCGAAATCACAGTAAAACATGTTTCTGGTACAGGTAACGTTCCGCCTCATAAACCGCATTATTATTTTGTCTTGTTTGAGCGTCTGTTGCGGGAAAAAATAATCACTTTCTAGGAATCGAAAGTTGCAACTTTCATGTTTAATGCGTCGTATTGAATCATTGAATCTCATTTCGTTGAAATTTTACCTCTATTTAGAAAATCACTTTTTGAATACATGGTTGTTTTGTATAAAATGGTATTTGTAGAACATGCGTTTTGAGTGTAATGACACACATCATTTTTTTCACCTTCAATCATGGAACCGTATGTTTTTTTTTAGTTTATCAGAAATTCAAGGCGGGGAGGAATTCTAAAAATTAAGGAATCAATTTCTATTTGTGGGCGTTTCTTTAAAAATAATTTTTATAAAGTTACATCAATGTTATTTTTAGTTGTTAAAAAACGCACATGCTAGTTTGATTTAAGAAAAAGTAAATATTATTAAATTAATAAAAATTAACTCAATATTGAAACGTGTTTAATACAAAATCCTTTTGATTACATAAAAAAAAAGTATATATTTGTCATAATAAAATGTATATAAAAAAATTCAATAAACATTTAAAAAAATACTTTAAATAAAATGTTTAAAAAATATCTATAGAACTTACATTTATAATGAAACTATCGTTTACTTAAAAAAATACTTAAATACAAAGCTTATATTACAATGGGATTTCTACTATATATGTCATATTAATTGCTCACAATAGTAATTCATAAATTACAAAATTAGGCTGCAAACTGTTATAAATAGAATCATGATTTGTTACGTTTTCAAAACGAAAGATTATGTATAGGGCTTTATTTCAAAATGTTGTCATAGTTTCTATGTTTAAGGTACGACTATAAATCAGATAATAGTTTATAAATATACGATAAATCTATAGTGACATTATTTCTTATCTTTTTCAATGTCATTCTTCAAACCTTTCTAAAAGGGAAATGATCAGCAATGGATGACCAACAAATGTACAACAATCAGCAGTAGACGGAAACCCATTACTATCAAGTCGTGTGCTTAGCAAACCATATCCACAAGCATTAGGATAGCTCAATTTGTATTTGAACATTCTTATACAGCTCTCTTGTCGCATATCACAGGGCAGTCCAGATTTCAATGTGCACATGGCCGCATTTCACTTAAGTCCTGCTAATGACTAGTTTTGATACCTACGCCGTTTAGGCTCAATGATTTTACTTACAGAGCACAGAGGGTTAACTCCTGTATATTGAATTCTGATGATTTGAAGATGAGAGCCATTCAAAGATAAGAAGTTTTTTTTTTTTAAGAATGCTGTCTTTTTTGAACACCTAAGGAACGTTTTTATATAAAATGCGAGGTGTGTTAAACTATCAGTTCTATTTTCATTTGGTCGAAGCTGATATTTGCACTTTTTAAACAAAATATTTGTTTAAATTAACTAATGGAAAGTTTTAGATAAATAGTAATTCTTTTAAAAAGTAGATGATTTTAACAAAAAGAACTTGTAATTACCAATGAAATTTTTTTTAATAAATTAATATTAATTTAACATTTTCTACTAGTTAAATTTTTTGTGTTTAAACAAAATCATATCTGGAACTCCCTTTTTATTTTTTATTTTTTTGTCTCATGTTAGTTCTGATTTAATTATTGATTTTGTTTCAGTTCTCCGTTCTATAAATAGAAAATATAATACTTATATTAGTTTTGTATTTATTCGAAATGTGAAATGTTGAATAAAGAAGTTTTTTAAGCAATTTAAAATCGCAAACACTGTACATTTTTGCATTAAACTTACTTTCTGTTTATTGACGTTACTTTTAATTTGTTCCGCAGACGATTTCTTATTTCATTTAAAATATTATATTGAATTCTAATGTAACAAGTAAACTCCGTCCAATTTTTTATACAACTATGTTCCTTTGAAGACAGTTTATTTAAAAAAAAAACAGGTATGTAACTTCATTATATTAATATAGAAACAGTGTTAAATATATTGCAGTTAACTCTTCTATTTATAAGCTTCGAACTTTTTTTTTGTAGAATAATTGCACTTCTGACGAAGATTTTTACATTTTTACGAATTTCCTATTGTTTAGCATTAATAATTCGAAAACTCATTTTTTATATACAAAACCCACGAATATTGGTAAATAATTCGAATTTTCTAGTGTTGATATAGAAGTTTAGTTGATATAGAAGAAGAAGTTGATACAGAATTTAGTGTTGATATAGGAGTTACAATACCGAGTTTTTTTGTATACTCTAACAAATCCACTGTTGAACTTTATTTAAATCAACCAGAAATGTAATTTTTTGCCAAAATGTACTTCATTAAACGTTTTATGTTTTTTTAAAAAGATCGATATCAAAACATTAGTTTAACACACACAATATGCAATTTAATATTTAATTTTAAAAAAAAATTTACCCCATGACCTATTTTTCCCCACTTTACCCTAACTCATTTCTCAGTGTGCAAGATTCTCCAAACTATTTGGGCACTAAAGTAACGTTAGTTGGCGAGGTAGACAAAACAAGTCGAATAAAAAACGTCATGGGTCTGTATTGTGTGCGATTGGTTTGTTTATGCTGCTTTTGTCTGATATTGAATGTTTGCCCACGAGCAGTGTGGGGTCGTTCCGTATCAAGATTTTGATTGCTATTCATGCCTCTGTGTTTGAGTTACCGCATATATTTTTATTGAATACCATAACTACCAACTCACCGCTTTGCGAATAGCGTTTTGGCTGGACAGACTGAATATTGACTTTTTAGACTTTGCGGAACAACGCTTCTGGTGTTTGTAATAAAAATTTACAGTTACTAATACTTTCTATCTCGTTATTGTTAAAAGGCTTCAAAATATTTTTATACTTCTAATATTTTGACCTTGGATTGGCTAAATTCACTTTAGTTTGGACTATTTGAATTGATTTGAAATGTGTATGAAGAAACCAATTGTCTTACCAAGTCTTTAATATTTTTCTTTTTAATTTTCAGTTTTATATCATTATAAAAAAGTTTTATACCTTTATTTAATTTTTCTTTTGAAATCTTTTAAAGAGGGAATCTGTAGCATGCGTTATCATCCCTATTGCCTAAATCAAACTGCTCATCTATAGTTAAGATTTATTATCATGGAATCAAATTTATATTTATTTAAATTTAAAAATATGTATTCTATTCGATGTTAAATTATAAAATATTTTAAAATTTTGCAGTAGTAGCGTAAATCTAATAGTCCATGGTGTAAAATATAGATTTTTGTGGATTCAACAAGCAATATTTAAAAAAATTTACTCACAATCTGATTTTTTTTTTAATATTACGAGGTAATTTTTCTTGCAAATTAATTATCAGTATTTATTGTATTAATTTACAAAACAACTGAATAATTTGTTATTCTGAGACACATTAAAATCACTATTGGCGATTCTCGTCTTCTGAATTTTTTTTTACTTTTGACGAACAGACAATCGTATGCATAGTGACTTATTTTCAGAGGGGGTTTAGGGGGCTATAGCCTGAAACGGCCAAATAAAAAAAGGTCAACACATTGTGTTTACATATTGATATTTTAAAGGATATCAATCAAATTTGAAAATATTTTATATATTCTTTTTAATTATGAAATATATATTTTTAAATTGAGAGAAGTTTTCTTTATATTTAATGAGTTTGTTTTTTATGGTAACAATAACACTAAATAAAATGAACTATTTTATATATTTTTCTAACAAAAATCGGTTTAACTGTAACCCAATTTCAAAACATATATTAAAAAATTTAATAGCGATATTTTGACCGATACTCAATTTCCTTTTAAAAAAAAGGGTGGGTGGGCAAAAATTGTGTGACCCTTATTCGGCAAATTTACAAATCCGCCACGGCTAATGTACCCCAGCAAAAAAAGTCAGCATAAAACCTTCAACAAAATTTTGAAATTGAACGTTTTATGCAGGAAAATTAGAGGTTTTTTTTTAGAGATCTATTAAATTAAAGGTTTTTGTTTCAATATCCTTCATAAAAACCTTCAATTTTTAATCACGAAGGAAAAATGCAGATGTTTTAAAAGTTTTATGCAGGAAAATTAAAAACTTAAAAAAAAACTGCAGTTTTTTGTTTCAATATCCTTTATAAAACCTTCAATTTGACAATTTTGTTGAAGGTTTCATGCTGACTTTTTTTGCTGGGATACTTCAGAAAAAATTCTATTATATTTCAGAATCCACATGTAACACAAGTGGGCAGACTATCAATCCAAATTTAAAGATATTTTCCGTATAAAATTTTTAAAAAAAAACCATTCTGCGGCGTTCGACTAACCCATATTTGAAGTGACCGCCATCGCTGGTGCCTGCTAAGTCTCCAAAACGCGTGGTAGATAAGTAATCACCCCATGGTTCTGGTGACAGAACGTAGCTCGCCATTACTCAGTATCAACGTCACACAGAAGCAGATGGGTTCTCCAACACCGCAGAGGTGCCATTTTCTCGAATTGATTCCAACCTCTCCCTTCCCAAGCTCCCTGCTGGACAGTTTCACATGAGGGGGAGGGTGTCATAGTTAAAATTAAGGGCTCGGTCAGCAAGGCGCCTCCCAGCCCGGATGGTAACTCAATAACGCTTTCTAGGTGACAGAATGCAGAGGACCTCGCAATGGGAGGGGGTTCTGTGGTGTCGTTTTGTTTGTTTTGGGGGAGGGGATAGAGAGTTTCCGCTGGTGAAAAAATGCAGTATCGTTTGATGCGTTCTGAAAAAGACCAGTCGGTTCAAGGTTACGTTGGTGTAATGACTGTTTGGAAAGAAGGTTGGAGTGATACTTTGACTTCAACCGAGCAAGGGGGTGGAGGGATCGAAATCTATACTTTATATTGAAGAGCATTATAACGCAGTTTATCGTACATTTTTATTATTTCCTTGCGTTTTGTGGTAGTAACATTTTACCAAGAAATTTTCTCCAATAACTATAGAAAAATTATGATTAATAATTTTGATTAATCTGTATTATTTAAACAACTCAATAAATTTTATTAGTGAATAATAAGCACTGACATTTTAAAACAATAAGCGAGAAAGATAATACAAAAGTGCAGTCTTCTTTCCCCTTACGCGGTTATGAAAACTATAAAACTAACAAAGGCTCTAAAATACTAATCTAATTAGTATGGTAAAACTTTCAATGACCATCTAATGTACAATAAACAGGTCGAAGCGACACAAATGGCGGCTTGGGGCACTAGACACACAAAGGAAAGGGCCAAATGTTAAAAGCCAAATGTTTATGTGTTAAATGTTATGTTTACAAACAGACTACATTTTATCAATGACGTTTCCAGATTAATTTTTAAGAGCGTGCGCTATAAAATCACATTATTATAGAATATAATTCACGCAACAGAATTAAATTTAAATTCTCGTTTTCAAATTTGGTTTCTTTTCGATACATTTGAACTAAATAATTTAAAACATTTCACTTTATTGTATTACATTCAATATTACGCTTTATTGTATTAAATTCGATATTTTTAATTAAATACCAAATTTTATGGAAAATTAAACTTTACTTTTATTCAATAGACATAGAAATGTTATTTAAAGCATATAAAATATCAAGAATTGAAAATAAACATTGTAATTTAATTTGGTTACTATTTATTAGAAATTTTACATGTGCCTGTGTTTATGTTATAAAACTTCCTATATATTTTCATAAAAAGATCTTTATACATCTTAAAGTATAAATCTAAGGAGCTAAGAAGACATTAAAAAAAAGATTTTTTATATTTCTTTTACAATGCATGCTATGTATACAACACATTTTTATAATAAAATACCTAAGAGCTATTCCACGGTATTTGTCTGTGATTTGTCCCCTCCGCAACTTTCTGTTATTATTTTGTTATATATTAATTAACGTAAAATAAACCCATTTTTTTTTAAAAAATAACTAAACTGAAAATTAACTAAACCCACTAAAAAATTGGGTTTATTTTACGTTAATTAACATATTATAAAAATAACAAAAAGGAGGGGGGCTAATCACTTACAAATACCATGGAATTTCCCATAAGCAATTAGCATTTTATACTTAAATATCATTAAAAATTTCAAATTAAATTATGTCAATTAAAATTACATTTGCTTAGACAGAAAAACTATATTAGTTGATAATTTATATTATCAACTTTTATAAATAAAATAAAAATAAATTTAAAATAAAATAATTTGAAGCCCACATGCATGCAATAAACACTGATCTGAAATGTGTATCAATACAAGTAAAATTATTTTACTATTAGAAGAATATATTAGACATAAAGGAGCTAACTATTACAGAAAGGTTTCATTTGACGGGAGAAAATGCTAATTAATTTCAATGAGTTAACAATGGAGATTGAAGAATGTTTAAGCAATAAAATCGCAAATATTTTTGGTAAATCTGACAATTGATTTTAAAGTGGCACACCAGTGGCTGATTTAGTTATAGTGCAATAGGGGTACTTTCCACCTTCGAGAATTTATCTAAAATGAACATTTGTCGTTATGGAATGAATAGTTAAAAAAACATCTGATTATATATACATAATCTCTATTATAACGAGCTTTCATTTCACCACCGAAACTTTTGAAAATAATCCTCATAACTCCACGGATAGTACAAGAGCTGATAACCCGTTCTACAAACTTCCACGTAAGATTAAATACGCACGACAGATTAAACGTACACCAATCCCCTCTACGCAGTACAGCCCAATAGGTAAACAATTCTTGTTATTTTCTTTTTCTTTCTTTGGTTCTTTTTGAAATCTTTTTTCTGTGTAAATATTTTCAAAAAATAGGAAAAAAAAAATTATAGAAAAATATAAAATAAATACTTGTGTATTATTTACAACAGAATAATATGAATATTTCATATGTACATCTTAATTAATAGAAAACATTAATTATAAAATCTAATTCGGTTACAATGATTGGTTTTATTAGTAAAAAATGTATACAAGAACGAATATTAGTATATAACGTCCCATCCAATATTAGCAACATGTTTACCAATGATTTCCCCTCCCGATTCATTCCTGTATCCGCCCTGCAGAGAGTGTTTACAAGGGAAGGGCGTAGGGGGTTGCGCACCCCTTCCTAAAATAAGACTAAAATCCACATGCGATGCCGGATATGAATTTTTACAGAGTTAGGAACCACATAGATAATGCCATTTATCGTATTTTTTTAATAACTTTAATACCAAATTAAAATTTACAGTAATTTTAATTATTATTAACTATTGAGGATTAATAAGTATAACTTACAGTTGTATTTTATAACTAAATTATGATATAAAAATTTTATGTGTAGTTGTCGTGGACAAACATGGCCACTTATACTTATACCCTCTCTTCTGCGACGCGATGTCTCAAGTTTTGCACCCTTCTTACATATTTTCTTTGCCTTGTCACTTCGTTAAAGGACCGTTCATTTATTACGACACGCACTCTTTGGGAGCAAAGGGTCAATCATGCGTAACATGGGGGAAGAGGGACTCAGTAGTTGCGTGATGCAGCAAAACTTTAAATAAAAAAAATGCTGACATATCTTTTACAAACTTTGATAAGTCACTTTTTCAAGAAATCACTATCTTTATAACGGTATGTTTAGTAAAATACAGAGCATAAAACTTTTAATGACTGTTCTTAACTGCAAAAATGGATCGTGACATGGCATGGGGGATACAGATAACGTGACAATACGTGACATGGGTGAGGGGGAATACATAAGGACTAAAAATAACGTGACGTAATAAATAAACTCTCCCTAAAAGTTAAATCGCAATTGTCAGTTCCGTGCCTGCCAATTTAAGCAAATGCTCCGTTATAAACAAAAGAACCAAACAAGCCTACAAATGATAAAGCCCATGGCATTCTCGCAAAGAATAAAAACCCCGCGACACCGTCTGAACATTCCAAAAACAGAAACATATTCTTCCCCTTTGCGTCCCCCCTTATCAGTATAAACATAGAAAACAAAAGCGGTTACAATTATCACATCCATAGCTGTGCGTCTAAAAAGGATATAAAGAAGGGCTCACTCTTGAAAAAAATGTGAAGAACCCGAAAACAAAGGGAGTTCGGGAACGATATGAATAGAAGAGAACATTGTCTCCTGCCGGGAAAAGAAGTTATTTTTATCAGAAGGAATGCAATGCCACATCTTGCAGGCAGAATGGGACTTCCCAAATCTCGCAGCCAGGATCATATTTGCAAGGGATGAGAAACAACTTTATATGGAGAACTGAGAATACAAAGCAAACAGACCAGGTCCGATTTATTTTCGGTTTTGAGTTATCGATGTACATGAGTACAACTTGACGAGGTTTATCAATATACTAATAAACCTTATGACTATCGAACCCGAAAATAGTGATAAATATTATAATACAAGCAGACCAATTCGTCGATATATGGGAAATTCAAGACTTTGATGTGGTGATGTTTAACATGGTGGCAATTGGTCTATCTGCTGAATGCGATAATAGCTTTGTTATTTTTGCTTATTTTATTGTATTGATTATTAATTTTATTTAATTATTAATCTCAGTAGTTATTTTCAATTGGGTCCTGGCTATTGAAGAATAAAATTAATGTCTTTAGCAATTAATCAGATTCAATATTTTTTTTCCAATTTCCAATATCAGTATGCTGGATTATGCTTCTAACATCAAGTAACATAACCAGTGTGTCTGGATATATAACATGTAACATATAATAGTTATGTCCGATGATGATCGATTGGTTCAATACGTCTGAACTCTGCCGTCATAGGTAAAGACAGAGTGTGTTTTTGCAGCAGAAATGTAAGAGCATCTGGTCAAGTACTTGAAATTTACAATATATTCTCTGATTTATAAACACAGCAAAAAAAAAATTAGAAGGTTCAACCAACTATTCTTTATGTTTTAAAAAGTTGAGTCATCAAGTTTTTTTTACAAAGATTGTAATTTTTTAAATATTTAGATGGATTTCTTGTAATGGTGCTTCATTTTAGTTTTTCTATAAATGTTTAAATTGCTTTGGGAATTGAAAACAATCACAAGTCTCCATACTTATGGAAGAAAGGCCTTTACCCATATTAGCAAATAGTATAAATTTAATTTTTTGAGCAAGTAGCGAGAAAAAAAAAGTTAGATCCCTATGGACATTTATTATATTTCAATGAGGATGAGAATACATCTGTAACCTAGAATAAGAAGGACCAATGTCCTACGTTAAGTCAATGAGACATTGCTCCTTGTTATTCCAAGTTCTTATCAAGAGCTATCATTTAATTAATTGCAGAATATACTTTTTAAACTTTCTGTCAAATTTCGAATTTTATTTCTTATTCTTATTATTTCCGATATTTTTTTTTACTATTATCTAGATGCTGAATTGCACAACTATATCATTCTCTTTTCAGACTATTTAGTTTTTGATTTTATCCAGGTTATTCAATTTAGTTTTGAACACTCAGGCAAGTACTTCATAATCTGAGTTTTTCTCTTTTCAGTATACGGAAAAAAGTAAAAACAATTGAAAGTCATAGTTGTAAGGAAGCACTAAGAAGCTGTAATTAGATATTGTATTTTTTAAAGTCCATTTAATAAATTTTCAAAGTGAAATTGTGAAAAGACGTGTTTGTTAAGCAAGAAGTAATAAGCATGACATTATTTTAAATGACTCAGCATGTAAAAGAATAAATTAATCAACGTATATTACACATTTTACAACACATACTTGACATTACTAGATATATGTACCCCATGTTATTTTAATAGAAGTACAATTGTTTCAACTGTACTTGATTTTTTTTTTAATACATTTTCAAAACAGATCTACTCGTCTAGCATAATAGTTCTAGTAAAGTCGAATTTTAAAGAATGAGTTTATAGTTATTATTGTAAGTGAGACAAATGAATAATTATTAATTTATGTTTTATATTTTAAAATATTCTATGATATACAAAAGGGAGACTCATTTATTCTAAAATATGTACCTAGTTTAAATTAGATTAAAAAAATACTCAAAACTTAATAAGCTACTCAAAACTTAATAAAACTACACAAACTATTTGTACTCTGTTACAATATATATAGTATTTTCTAAAGTTATTACATGTAAAAAAAAAAAACATTTGTATATTGAATGTTGCAATTCGTAACAAATTTCAGTGATTTGAGGTATTTATTTATAATGACAGTTAAATACTGAAATTATGAACCTGAATTTGTTAATATATTGTGAATAACTAACATAAACAATGAAACATTAACAAATCAAGCGTCAAATGTTTAGTGTTAATTTTGTTGCGTTTACTAGTAAAAACTTTTTCTTAAAATGAAGATCCTCATGTTACGAGTTTCTTATAATATATGAGTACAAATTCAAACAAATGAATCTCATCAGTATTAAGTGCAATTTATTTATTGCATAAAATTTACAAAACAATTTTATTGCACAATTTTAAATCTAAAAACCGGAAACATCAAAGATAATATGGCTAACCTATACTAAAATGCGTCTATGTACATTGAAAAACCCTAGAATATAGACCCATTTAGTTCCAGATAGTCTTATAATCGATTGCCTGAAAATTTTATATTCCCTCACTCAACCTTCAACAAACACTTTTCAACACCTCAAAACGTTTCCAACTATCATCTGTATTTCATCCCCACGCCACCCTTCATATTGACTTTCCACCTTGTCCCTCGCCCTTATATTCTCAGTTTGATTCCCCCTTCTGAAGAGCAGAATAACTGCAATTAGATCCGACATTTTCATGACTAGCCTCCTGTCCACTTGAGCGTCAAGTGGCCAACCTACCTGAAGTGTTCACTAAGGAGCCGGAATAAGGTCCGGGTAGGGCACTCTGTTTTACTTGAGAAATCCGGCAATTTGCATTATTGCAGGCACCTGTGTCGGGCTTGTGAGATGGGGAGGTTATAGTATTTGTGGCCACCCACGTTCAAGTCTCGGTTTGAACAAGGTCTCCAAGCGGCGTGGTTCAAGGTCTTTTATGTACCGTTTCGTTGGGGGATGTTCTGTTTTTGTTTCGTGCCAATAACGTGGTTGAGGGTCCTTTGGTCTTTCCCTTTGTGTGAAGTGGGAAGTCAGGTTGGGATTTAACATTTTGTTTTAATTTGCACCTACATGACTTTATTTATTTGCGCAACTTTCGAGATGTTAAAAGGAGATTTTCTGAAATTATTATAAGAAAATTAAGGGAATATAAGACATATTTGGCTATTTTTTTTACTTAATTTTGCGGATATCTTTATAATTTTTTTCACATAAGTATGCAAAGCATATTAACGTAATCACATGGCCAAACATTTAAAAAAAATTATAATTTTTTTAAAATAAAATTTACGAAAGAGTCATATTTCTTATTTTTGATAAAATTCTCAAGAAAATATTTTCAGCCAAACTAAAATTTTGTATTTTTATAGAATAAAATGTGTTTTAGACTATCTATACAGAAATTTGTTATTTCCAAATTATTTTTTTGAAATATATTTTTTTTAAAAATACAGCAATTTTTTTCTTTTAAACTATTTTTTAGAAAATATGAAAAACATAATTCCTATAATATTAATCCCTAACAGCAAATTAAAGTAATATATTCGAAAATACTATGCAGCAAATTTGGGTCAGTTCCTACAAATAGATCTGAACTTATATCAAGTATATACACACATGACAAAAATGATCACTGAAAAAAATTATTTACAAATTCAGGTAATCTTGAACCAAAATTGAAGATTTTTAATTATTTTGGTTCCATACCCCCTTAATTAATTCCCCACATGATTTGAAAGTAAAATTTCGTAAAATTTTATATTATATTTGGAGTATAATTTTGTTAAGAGAAAGTAAAATTTTCGAATGTAGGAAATAGTTAAGAAATTTCAAAGACAAGAAGTGTGACGTCATCACTAGCCATTTATACATAACAAAACGTGACAATCAATAACATATTGTTACAATTTTGTTCACCTGTAAAGAAAGAGTATGTTTTTTTTATGGCGTAGATGGGGGTAATTAAACTAGTTCTTACCGAAATACAAAAGCTGTTGCGTGAAATAGAATAACGCATGAAATAAATTGTATTCTACCAATTAGTAAGGTAATATTAAGTTGTGTTCATAATTTTTTTATTTCATTTTCTCCCTCGGTCAAACTGATTATTAATAAAGGTAATTCTGAAAATTATTTTTGCTGAAATATAATTAAAAATTAAAAACTCTTCAGGAAAAACATTGATAAAGAATATTAAAAACAATTCACAACGTAAAACCCGTAATTAGTATATCTTACGAACTGTACGAGGTTCGGGAGCAAAACATCTGCAAAGAGATTAAACCAACAGCTATTTCATCTGAATATTAATTAATAAATCAAGCAAAAATTTAAAAATTAGAAAAAATATTGAAACTAAAAATATTTATGAAAAATATTGAATACATATATTAAAAATATTTATGATGTATTAACTTTTTTCTGTATAGTTTAGTACTCAAAAGAAGACACTAACAAAACTTTAGTATGAATGGTTATTTTAATTTCTCCAGTTTTCTGCGTTAAAAGCGAATATACAACTGGAAAGAGAAATAAAAGATCAAAAGTACAAGTCTGAAAATTAAAAATATTAAACACTCGAAAGCTCATTATTTTAATGGAGCTTTTTTGATGTCATTGTTTTTCAGATCAAATACTATTATTTACTTTAAAAAAAAAAAATTTAAAAAAAACTAAATACCCGTGTTCAAATTTTCATAAATAAGAGTGCCATGTCGTCGAACTTTTGAAAAAAACAATTTAAATTAGTTATACACTGCAGCACATAATGCAAAGTTTTAATAATATATCTCCTTCATTACATAATTAATAGAACCCTAACAAATACAAATTCTTAGTTTTTGAAAATATTTATGAAATCGTTGTTAGTCTTAAATGAATATAACTATAATTTTTATTTTATTACATAAAAAACCGTAATTAATCCTTAAAACGTTCTTTATGTTAAACTTCCCGGTAAAAATTATATATTTTCACTCATGCGTGTCCAATAAATTTTAACACATCCAAATCAAAAACCGTTTTTGTAACATGAATTAAAAATATTCTAAAAAGAATGAGGCTTAATGTCGTACATAATAAAATTAAGAAGTAATTTTTAGTAAGATACGAAAATTAAAATTTTTATAATTTATCGCTGGGGGTTCTTTGTTGCAATTTAGTAGTAAAAATATATAATCCTTTCATTGGGATTGCATGTAAAGTATTTTTTTAAAGTATGCACTGTGTATAAAGCATCAATATTTCTCGTCACACTTTTGTTTGACATGTAAATGCTAATTCAAATAAAAATGCACATAAAATCCTTTCATCAATACACAAAACTACAAAGAAAGCGACCGCGAAAATATAAAAGTTACACCAAAACTTACACATTACAGAATGAAATAAAATCTCTCAAAACACTTCCATACAGTCTCTACACTTCGCAACCCCCTATATTTACAAGTCGTTCTGCAAGACCGATTCTCAAAGCAGAATGTACTACTTAGAATCAAGAGAGGAAAAATATAATATCGAACACTAAAGCGGTTCGCCCCCCCCCCCTCAAAAATAGGGGGGGGGGGTGAAAGAGAAAAATAAGGGGTCCTGAGAAATCGTAAAGAGCGAAACATTACGCCCACTAGGTAAGAAATGGGACAAAACGATTGTAAATAAACAATCGAAAATGGAAGCAAGCCCATCTTGAATCATCTCTTTGTTACTAGATCATGAAATTGACAAGAATGTAATTTTCTCTTTATTGTTAGTATTTTTCTCCCCCGGCCTATTCTGGGTATCGCCTCGTTTTCTTTTTTATTGTAGGCCTCAAGGCAATAAAGTAGATTTGCCTATTCTGGTTAAAAACGGAGATAATGCGTAGAAACTTGGAATTGTAATAAAATTACGTAGATTTGCTTCTTGGGCGGATATTGAATTGGTATATATCGATCTTCTTGAATTGTGGTAATTTTATTTTTTAACTTAATAGGAAATTGTGCTATGTGTTAATAGTCGACCTGTATGGAAATTACGGTTTTGGGATAGCTATTTCAATATAATAATTGGCGTAATGAAAAGTAGGGTCCAAAATCATTTTATTGTTTAGATTTTCTAAGAACATATTAACAGGCGGACAATGAACTCTGTTTGCAATTTTAGTCATACTATTTTGAAATCGATTTTTAAACGCAGCTTAACACCGACGTTTTTGAAATAGGTCGTTTATGCCAAGAATCAGATTTAAGTGCTGGTTTGCTTAAGAGGATTATATTCATTTTTTACCATTTTGAAAAGTATTGGTTATCAATCGTAATTGGTAAAACGCTGACCCGCCCCGGTTATCAATCGTAAAAAAAAAGTAATCGAGCCATTCAAAAAGTCTATTTCAATAACGTGCGCATCAAAAAATCTAATAATGGGTACAAATTTAAAAGTGGATTTGAAAACTTTTTGCATACATTGAAAGTTTGATTTTCTTAGTGAAAACTATCGAAATAATATGTTTCTCTTATAAATACTATGACAATGAATAAATACACTTTGAAATTTGCTTCCTCTATCTCTGTCAAATAGTGTTTTTAAGTTTTATTATACAAAAATAGTAACGCATATTACAAAAAAAAAAAACGGCATTATACTTTTATATATATGTCAATTATAAAAAAAAAAACTTCCATGCTGCAAAAAGTTAAAAGACTTTTTATTAGATTTTTAAAAGTTATAGTGCTAAATAATATGCTTTGAAGAATATTTGTAGTAAATTTTTTATTTGAAATTATATACTAAAGATAAAAAAAAACATTAGGCCATAAACTTCCAAAATATCTTACAGTATAATCTTCAGCCCTCAAAATAATAACACATATTAAAAGAAAATAACACAATTATTCTTCAGTAGCAAAAACGGCAATATCACCTAGGAGGTCTCAAAATAGCCACTGGCAACACAAACTGTTTTCCTTTTACACAGTATTGCCACAGACCCTTCCAAAATGTCAAGGGCAATCCTTTATGGATTCCAAAGATCTTAACTAGCTCGCAGGATGACCTTCACTCCAGATAAATAGTGAAACCCTATCCACAAAACTTAACCAAACCCACTTCCTCCCTCCAGAAGCCATCCCGTAATCACCCCCTACCATCTTGGGGGTCTTTTTCCAGGAACTGATGGCAGACAGCCCCCCTTTTCCCATTGCGTAGCATTGCTAACCCAGCAGAGGATGGGATTCTGTCTGACCAGGGTGCAAAGTTACGTGACACTTACGAGCCGTAGACTGAAGGATATGTGACCTTGCCTGCTGTTTTGGGGGGAGTTAGAGGTCATGGCCAGTGTTGACCCCTGCGAGGAGCGTAAACGTGGGAGATAAAGCGTCAATGCCTTGAAACAACCGCTACCCGAGGGGTCTTCTGCTTTAGGCCCTGCATTTCATAGTGCTCCAATTCAAAATGGTGCAGATTGATGGCTGCAAAGTTTCGGGGTTTGATGGATTCTGAGAATGGGAGATTGGTACAAGCGATGCCGCGAGTCATAACTCGTAAAGTTGCGCGTGCTTTGTTGTTCTTGTTATGCTTTTAAAGGTAATAAAACTGGCAAGGGGAATCATAACACGCATCGTTATCCTATTGCGGAGAAAAGAAACAAAATAAGAGATGTTAAGTTTCTTTATGGTGGAGCCATTTAGGTGGTGCCACTATGAATTAATGGAGATAACTTTTAACCATTCCCACGTGGTGGTGGATCATTTGACAGCGGTGCAAACCAAGTTGTGGCGAAGCGATTTCTGACTCTGCTGTCATACAAAATAATCAACTCATTTGGTAAGGGAAAAATGTATATTGCTAGTGTATGGTTGGAAATTAGCGAGTGAACTGTGCACCTATAAACAATGCGCAAAATGCGGGAGAGTTGGTAGCTCAGGTATTACTGTTATTTTTCGATAAGTCGAATTTCAATTATATAAGGACTATTTTAATATCTATAATTAAATCTTAAATTTCTTGAAACCTAAAATTGAAATTGTGAATAGTGAATTTGCACTTGACTTGTACTCGAGCATTTAAATCTTTATAGCATTTAAAGCATATAAACGCAGATAAACCATATCTGCGTTTATTTTTGTTAGTTATGCATAAACTTTTATATCCGGACAACTAAAAAATATTATATTATTAAAGTTTCTGCTTACAGATACCAAGTTACAATTTCATGAAACATACTATTCACAAGTTTTTTAAATTTTATAAAGTAATTGTTGCGCACTTTCACAATTGCTTTTTGCTATGTAAATTTTTAGCGCACCAAACTCTATTGAGCTAGTGCATCAAACTCTATTGATAACCTGCGTTTTTAGAACAGGCTTATCAAGATCACACATTTCCCCCCCCCTTCATCTATTTGCCTGGGAATTCAAACATTAAGCATTCTGTGCTATAAGATTTTGCTTTTCAACATTCCAGATATGAATTCAAGAATGTTGGGGTTTCTTCAACCTTGATAAAAAAAATTGCCCTCAAAAGGCTGAAGATCATGAGAGGTAAACATTTCATCACCATCCCTGCTCGTTATCTTCCTTTGCCCCTACAAACAAGAAACTGCCTTGCCTTCCTTCTCCCCAAAAAGAAAACTACTCGTTTGTGACGCATGGGGGGCACACATTACTCTCCCCACTTCCATATCGAAACGCATGATGACTTTAATGCTAGTATTCATAACGCAGGCAGAAAGTAGACCCTAGTGACGTCACTATACCGGAATAGCAGGGGTGTGTCGAGAAAGCTAATGATTGCGCGTGGACAGATCGTCACTGTGCTTCACCAAATTATAGTTATTATGAGTACTCCAGAATGGGTTACCAGATTGGCCTATTTCAATCATATTTGGCAGAAGAGAGCATCTCAAGCTATTAATTGAAAGCTATCAGCATGAATAGTATTAAATCAATACGATTTTTATAAATATTACCTACTTGTTTTGTTATACTAAAAATAACATGAGCATCCACCAAAGTATATTTATGACGAAATGAAATATTTATCAGACTCGTTTTAAGCAAATATTTTACGTCTATAATAATAAAAGAAAGTATCCGTCTGTGACTCAGACTTGTGAAATTCCATTTAGTTTTTTTTTTAAATGATTGTAACGATTTTAGAAATATTACATAAAGAAACATCTTTAAAAAAAATATTTCCAATATCTTGGGCGTGACTTTGTAGCTTAGTCGACAGAGGACTGGACTGTATATGACTTAACGGGTTCCCTCCCCTGCATCGCGGAGCCAAAACAGCTAATATTTTGATATGTCAAATCTTTTTTTATAAAGATATTTAGTCTAAAAGAGGCAATGACAAAACTTGATGTGCTAGGAAAGTAAGAAATTGCAATATTTATAAAAATGTGCTGCAATACTTTAAACGTTTGAGTATCCTTAGTTTAAAAAATGAAATTTTGAGTATTTATTAAATTTATTTGCAGTTTATTAATTACTAAATTTTAAGTTTAAATTGTTGTTTAATATATTTTTATTAATAGGTTGGTAGTAACATACGGTCTGTGTATTACTTTTTGTTAGTTTTTATTGCAGATTAGTTGCCATTTTATAATTTTTATGAAGAAAAAAAATCCTCTTATCGTGAGTAAATAAGTAAATATAAGAAATAATTTTATTTTTAAGTAAATTACATTTCTGCAAGATATGAATTAAAAATTAAAAGTTACTGCTATATTGTTTTAAAATAAAAAAAATGAAGCATTAACACTTTTATAAAAATAAACCCTGTTGAAAAACCCCCATTCATTAACATTCGCGATATGATGAAATTTACCACTCTCAGTTTCTTCTAGATTTCCAAAAGATTCCACTCTTACTGAATTTTGTAAAACTCCGGCACTTTAATCTACATCAACGTTAGTAATGTTAAAATCTAACACACATCCATCAACAAGCCATTCAAGAGTTAAATATCAGTTATGAAATTTCAATGCAACCATAATCCAGCGATCTTACTCTTTGTGTAATATTAAACACAGTGACTTTGTCTGGGTACCTACTCATTACAGCCACAAACACAGTATACAAATTTTTATACCTATACACGTTCAAGTGCAATCATAGAACGACATTAACAATCCATCAAGTTATGACAGTGCCGTAATTATGACAATCCCAAAAGATGATTCTCCGTGGCTAGTTATTTACGTACTTCATCTCGGCAATCAACCTCAGAAATATTTATTTTAGAGTAGAAGATGACTCTTTGTTGTTTTGGGGTGGGTTTTCTTTTCCGTGCACTACCCTTGACTAATAAGTACTTTTTTTTGTACAAGCCACATTTTGTCCCGTGGTTCACTAAACTCGAGTGGGATGGGCAGTTATGCATCTGCACCCTAGAAGTAAAAGCCGCTAACTGCTTTTTATCCATGTTTGAGTTATAGTTGCGAAATTATATTCAATTATTCTAGAACATGTAACACTTTGATCAACTGCTCTTTTACAATGGTAAATAATGGATAATCTTTTACTTCAACCACCCCCAAATTCCGTTTGTTCACACTTCTCTGTTTTCACACCATTCCATCGCAGACCTGTTGAAAATAGATTGTTTAACTTTTGACTCTATAATTGCCCTTTTTTTCTCTTCGTTGTTTTTATTTCGCCTAAATATGCATTGTTGTTCGATCTTACAGTTCAGCACAAAGTTGTAACCTTCCTTTGTGTAACTAAATATCCTCTCAGAATTTAACTTATTACTTTTGTGATACATTTAATCAAGTAACTAAACATCCTCTTAGAATTTAATACATTATTCTTTACTTCTGGGGTACAAACGTTTACTCATTAAATTTCCTCTAACAATTTTAGTTCATTATCAGTGCTACCTTACGAGCCATTTGTAAGTAGAAAAAGAGGTTGCATAGTTATTTTTTTTTATACGTCGAATCGATCCCCTCAAAAATTGTTTTAGTACGTAATTTGGTATGCGAATTTCTACGAACAATTTTTATTATCTTATATTTAACTTATTACTCCTGTGATACATTTAATCAAGTAACTAAACGTCCTCTTAGAATTTAATACATTATTCTTTACTTCTGGGAATACAAATATTTACTCATTAAATTTCCTCTAAAAATTTTAGTTCATTATCAGTGCTACCTTACGAGCCATTTGTAAGTAGAAAAAGAGGTTGCCTAGTTATTTTTTTATACGTCGAATCAATCCCCTCAAAAGTAGTTTTAGTACGTAATTTGATATGCGAATTTCTACGAACAATTTTATTGCAATTACAGTTGGGGTGTTGTTCAATTGAGTTAAATCGCACCCAGAATTTTCAATGAAAAAAAAATGGGCTCTTAGTGGTTGTTCTTTTTTACAAAATTATTCCAGTTGCACATCCACTTATTTTCCACTTCAGATGACTCAGACAAAAGTCCAACTACGGCGTATTTGGTGGGGTTTTTTTATATAAAAAAGTCTCCATTACAATGTTTATATAGGACTTTCAGGCGAAAGCGATTTGGTTGCAAAAATAAATTATTTTCTTAGAACTACAAGTATTGAATAACCATTGAAGCGAAAAACTTCATATTATGGACGCTGTTTTTTAGTTGTGTACCCAGGTGATTCTTTGAGCGTTGTCACACCCTTGTTTATGTAAATTTAAAAC
Organism: Troglohyphantes excavatus; assembly: GCA_963932185.1. Lineage (NCBI taxonomy): Eukaryota > Metazoa > Arthropoda > Arachnida > Araneae > Linyphiidae > Troglohyphantes > Troglohyphantes excavatus. Next base: position 45,070,099 of record OZ010676.1, read on the forward strand.
TGATTTACAACTGGAACCATTTTCTCCTTATCCCGTGCAAAAGTAAAAAAATACTACCAGTATTTGAATTTCTAAATCCACACCATTCATTTTTATCAAGAAACTTATTATATTTACTTTCCGAAAGCCCAATTGTTAAAACATGAGGTATTTCAATCCAACGTCATCATCGATAGAAACTACCATCGATGGCGTTAGGACTATTAATAAAATTTGTAAAAATATTGATAATAAGTATTATTGCAAATTATTAATTATTATTTTTATTAATCTAACATCATCATAGATCGATTATAAAAATTATCAATAATTTCTTTAATATATTAATCCGTATTATTGATAATTATTAATTGCAACAATTCGCGTTTATTTATTTATATTTTTTTTACGAATTTTATTAATAAGTATTATTGCAAATTATTGATTATTATTTTTATTAATCTAACATCATCATAAATCATCGATTATAAAAAATATCAATAATTTCTTTAATATATTAATCCGTATTATTGACAATTATTAATTGTAACAATTCGCGTTTATTTATTTTTTCTAATCTGATGCAAATTTTAAAAAGTGAAATCTTAAAGAATGTTCATTACATTTGCAATATGATTGTATTGTTCAATTACTTTACTCTAAAATGTGCAAATTGGGGTAAAAAGTTAAGAGAAAATCCCAGAAAAAATTCAAATTAAATTACTGATAAGAGTACGTGTATATATTAAGATATTTATTTACACACACGCTTACAAATTTAGACTAAAAAATGAATGCCTCCTTAAATTTTGAATTGCTTGGAGAACTGTACAAATTTATTTTGAATTGTTTAGACAACTGTAAAAAATATTTAAATACATTTCGTGGAAAAATCAGAAATCCTACAATTTTATTAGCAATTATTAATAATTTACAAAATAAAACAAATCGTACATTGTACTAATAATCTGTACAAGTTACTATTTATGACTACATATGAAATGAAAATTTCATGTGAAGTTTCGAAAAAAAAAGCTTCTTTTATTTTAGTATTGAATAAATGTAAACCAATGCCCCACGAACGTATTTCAACCTAGAACTAGAATCCACAAACAAAATCAAGCTCTAACGGGTACATTGCGAATTTAAACTGCTACTGTATCCCAAACTTTATTAGTTAGTTGAAATTTAAATACGAGTAAATGTCATTAAACTCATTCCGAATCCGAACCCTGAATTCAAATTGCACAAAAATCCAACATATTCCAACCTAGACTTAGAATCCACAAACAAAATCTAGCTCTGTCGGGTACATTGTAAGTGCAAATTGCTACTGTATCCCAAACTTTATTAGTTAGTTGAAATTTAAATACGAGTAAATGTCATTAAACTCATTCCGAATCCGAACCCTGAATTCAAATTGCACAAAAATCCAACATATTCCAACCTAGACTTAGAATCCACAAACAAAATCTAGCTCTGTCGGGTACATTGTAAGTGCAAATTGCTACTGTATCCCAAACTTTATTAGTTAGTTGAAATTTAAAAGCGAGTAAATGTCATTAAACTCATTCCCAATCAGAACCCTGAATTCAAATTGCACAAAAATCCAACCTAGACTTAGAATCCACAAACAAAATCTAGCTCTTACGGGTACATTGTAAGTGCAAATTGTTACTGTATCCCAAACTTTAATAGTTAGTTGAAATTTAAATATCAGTAAATGTCATTAAACTCATTCCCAATCAGAACCCTGAATTCAAATTGCACAAAAATCCAACCCAGACTTAGACTCCACAAACAAAATCAACCTCCAACGAATTCCTTGCAAGTGCAAATTGCTACTGTATTTCGGTCATCCTCTCCTTTGTTGCTTCCTGTTAGACCACACAGCGTTTCCCCGAACCACACAATCGGAAGTTACGCCGAAAAATAAATGGTAAGCGCCGGGTTTGACAATCGCACAGAAGTTCACACACTTCACTCACAGACATCATACCGAAAAAAGACTGACGGACTACACAGTCAATTATCAGACAGGGCAAACCTATTATTTTCGGTAGCCGTGTAATCCGGCTAGTCATTTTCTCACTGGTGGCGAGGGAGAATTGATATCCTCCCCAGTCAACTGACAACTTGGCTATTACAGGAGGGAAAATGCACCTATTTTGGTTGTGGTGGGCTTAATAGAATCAAATTTTTCTTTGTTTCTAGGAATCGTATTGAGATAGAATTTTTTTTTTTATTTTAAAGTGATTCCGAGTACTGAGATTTTTATTCAATTGTTAAATTGCTGCTAGCAATTGGGAAAATTTTACAATGAGAATAGGACATTTTTCGACAATAGTGCACTAGTACATTTGTAGTACAGGGTGGTCACAAATTGTTTGGTGATGATCATTGCTTGGGTGTGTCAAATTTAGCTACGACATAATAAACCATTATTTTGGACCAACTACTTCATTTATATTTAAACAATTAGCTTAGCTTTAATAACAACAAATTTGATTTCACATCTTTATCAAATATAAAGGACATTTTCACGTGGGTTAACATTTAACATGATGTTATTGCCACTAGTCAACATACCGGAAAAAGACAAACGTACAAACATCTTTTTTGAAACACCCATTGTATATAATTTCTATCACCGTAGTTTAAAAAATAATTAGTTATACAGAGTACATAACAAAGTTTTAACTTCATAACCATAACTATTTTCATAACTATGAGGGGAAATGGACGAATAGAGATATACAAGTGATAATTAATTTTCTTGAAAAACTATAGCAGTATCTTTTCTTTTTTAAATGGCATCCATTATTTTCAAGTTTACAAAAATGCAAAAATTTCAAAGATATTAAATATTTTTTTTAAGTTTTGGATTTGACGAAATATAAGAATCGAACTTAAATATCTAAGCTAAGAGTTTATATTTCCATATCTAAGCTGAGAGTTTATTTTATCCATATATCTCTTCATAAAATATGGTCGCAAGGATTCATCGCGTCGTTTTATAGCGAATAAATTTAACTTTAAGTACATTTTCCGAGGGGACATATATCTTACGATTTCAGTATTGAATAGTGATAATGTGTTTGTAGCTTTATTTTGAAGTTGGCTCGAAAAATGACAAGTTATTTTGAAAAAGTGATGTTGACTCACATTTGTTTCGGAATCATATTTTCACAAGTGGATAACATCGCTTCAGGAAATTATTTTTTATATATTAAAGACATAAATTGTTTCTTTCTTATTTTATAAGTGGTGATAGTCTTTTAACCAAAGCTGTGAGTTATTGTTACGTATAAAGCTGAAGTAATGGTTTGTTTTCTGAGAATAAAAATATAACGTTTTCAGATTCGGCGCAAGCACAATAAATTGATAGTTTATGATGGTACATTGTGTTCATTTTATAAATACATGGTTACGCTTATGATGCTATTTACTAGAAAGAATATTATTTCATGAAAATGTGAAAATTACTGGTTTTATAGGTAAAAGTACATTATAGAGTAAATTTTATTTTCCGAAACATTTTTTACATTTAACTGCAACCACTAGAATTTCAGCAAACCAGCAAATAAATACATTGTTATTTAAAAAAAAATATTTTAAGGTTAAAACAATTTTGCTTAATATAGTCACTTGTTGTCAGCAAACATTTAAAATTTTCGTACGTAATAGAATAGCTAAATTACTTAACTTAACTTTACTTTACAGTTAGTAATTTTGTCTGTTTAATTAATAATAGAATGTCAAAACAACCTTATTAACAAATTTTAAATCTGCGAAGTAGGAATTATTTCTAAACTAAGAGTTAAACAAAATCTTTACAAAGTGATTGCACTCCTAACAATTATCCCTATTAATAATTAAAAATTATGTTTTAAAAGTCCCTAGAAACTGTAACCGAAATATTTATCTCGCACTTGAAGTTAACCTCTGAGAGTCCATCAAAATTCGTTCAATGATTCTCGCGAAATATACAAACGAAAATAAAAAGATAAATGGTTACAAACGCTATAAAATATTTTATCTTCTAAACATTTCAAAAAATAAGCCACTTTTTACATTACTGTATATACATATAAATAATTTTTTCAGAACTTGTCAAATGTACCATTCGCTTGAAAATCTATACAGCTTTTACACGGGACACGGCACTAGTGTGAACGCGACCCGTATGAATGTGCTGATTTGATACAATGTTAAATAAACCTCTACGGCTCCCTTAGCCGGCTAACAGTCTCTCGTGTGAAGGCTTCCTTGGAGATTTGTTAAAAGCAATTTTTCCCATCCTCTCATTGTATCCACTCTCTTCGACTAAGAGGTTCTGCGTATTCCTTTATTAGGTTTCCCTGCCCGACTCCCAGTGAGTCACTCAAACAGTTAGGATAGATCTTTATTAAACTACCATTCTAATATTGGCAGGGGAATAGTGTGGTGGCTGTGGATAGCCTTTTTGGAAATGTAGTTACATCTTGGGCAATTTATATTTATAATCGATAACTGCGGTGTACTTTTAAATAGGTCGGTACAAATTAATTAGGAATACATTTTATAGTATAATGAATACTGCTGATTTTTGCTGAGACATTATGGCTGCTTGTTTCTGCAAATAATAGAAAAGAGGAAGGTAAGGTATTGTCTGGATCTGATTAATTGGAGGATGGGGTAACGCTCCTTTAAGCCGGTTCCAACGAAATAACAAACAAGTTTTGGTAAATTTACCAATGGGTTGATCTAAAACCTGTAATCAATGTGATGTCGCACCTGCCAGTTAACCGGAGCCGAACTAGAGCTTTTCAGCAAATTTTGAAGCGTTTAATAGCTAATTTGGAATAATTTAGATTTTGGAGCCTAGGTTTTACAATATACTGAATCCATTTAAGTTGTTTCTTATTTTTGTGGTTGAGATTGATACATTAAAAATAGGCGTTTTCTCTCCACACACCTTGGAAATCCGTGTTCAACTTCAACCATTTAAGAATAAATTTTCTCAGTATCAATATATAAAACGTAAAAAATTATTAACAACGTGCATAGTTAGAAATAATTACTAACAGTGTAATAATACAAACAGCTGTATTCATAATAAAAATCAGTATAATTATAATTTAAATCGTTATATACAACGCTTTTAGTTTCAAAACCGGCTTAATCCATGTTCATAATTTTTACAGGATACATTAATTATGGTATGCTAAATCCATGAGTTGTAATACACATTTAGATTAGATTCAGACGCTTTTGGTCAATATCGTTTTGTTAGGTTATGTTGTGCATTGAGAACTTGAGAAAATACAAAATAAAAGATTTTTCGAAAAATATGGATTGAGCCAGTGGCGGCCCGTGGTCAAAAATGCTAGCGCAGCCGAAGACAAGAAACCTCTTGCGCTACGTTTGTGTCGTCACATCCTCCATTTTAGCGTGTAGGGGAAGTCATACTACGTAAGGTTGCCATGACAAGGATGCAGCCGATTTCGAACTTCGCTTTTTGGCTGCAATTTTGATGGAATGGAGTTTTTTCTCTTCTAAATTTGTGCATTACGGAAACAGGTTTGCTATTTATCGGAGATTTTTTTTTACTTAGAGTTTAAATGTCATCTTCATTTCCACTTCTAATCTTCATTTAAGAACATTAGTAAAATATATCATTTTAGTTTTGAAATACACTAATAAAATTAGGTGCAGCCCGGCTGTACTTGCTGTAGTGCACGAGCCGCCACTGGATTGAGCCGGTTTTGAAACTAATTGCCTCGTATACTAATATCTATGCATACTATAAATCGTTATATGAACACGTATCCGATATAAAAAGTATGGTCTAAGCTATCCTTTGCTATTCAGTCTGACCATATCCGTGTTCAATTAAAATGGATTCAATTTGTGTTAAAAATAGTAAAATCATGTCACTTTGGTACGCAGAATTGATGATTTGAATGTAGTTTTCTCACTAGGTGTGAGTTAAAATTACCACGAAAAGTCCAAAGTTAATTGTCGGTGTTCTATTTCCGGAAACATACGTTAATTATAGGGGAAATGCACCTCAGACCTTGGACCCAAATCGAGACAGGAAGTTCACTACAGGTAATTTCATCGAATAGTCTGAGTTTCGGAGTAAAGTTCGGTCTTTTCGGCGAATCCCCTAGTGCAATTAATTGTGTTCATTGTAGATGATAAGAGGGAAAGAATAAAGCTAGGGTTGTTTTGTTTGTGTTTAGACTGATAATTGCTGTTAAGGATATTTTTACTGGCGCAAAGTTGCGGATTTCCGTGTTAAAAAATAATTGATTCAATGGTGTTGTATTTGGTTTTGCTTAGATTCCGTCAAAGACCACCATGGGTGTTTTAAGCGTTATAGTAATTTTTTTTTAAATCTATTTATAATTATTTTCAATTCCGAAACCAAAAAATAATGCGTTTTTATTAATATTTATTAAGAAAACAACGAACTTCCTATTTTACTTAATTTAAAGTTGTTTTTTTATCCTTGTTCATATGGTGAGAAAATAGATAATAAATATCTAGGTATGTAAAGTTTTCAAAACTAATTGTTTTAATAGCTATATGATCTATTTCATTAAAATACACAAAGCGACAACTTTGACGGTATTTTTTGTTAGCAAAGCAAAAATCGTAAAAATGAATAGTACAGCCGTTACTTATTAATAAATTTAATTATTATATACTTTCTTCCTAAGAAGACACGATACCTAGACATTCGAAAACAATTTTTTCTAATTTCGAGTATCTATAAACTCCAACGGGTTCCCACAAAACAAGTTTACAATATCTTTAGATGTTTATTTTTTAAATAACTTCCGCTGCCATCGAGCCGTAATTTGCTTGTCAACTAAAAAACACAACACATTTTGACTGCGGTAAAACAATTGGCCATGTGATTTGTTTGGAAAACCGCCCATCCTCCTTGACACGTTACGAAACTAACTAAGAAGTCTCAGCTTAGAACTGTTCCTTGGGAACTTACCAATGTAAATGTCTTTCTGAAAGGGTGCCATTTTTAACAAATGGATAAATATGCATCGAAGAAAGTTCCAACACAAACAGAGGAAGATGTTACACTGTCTAACGAGGCTAACTTTATATCTCTTTGTACCAAACTGAACTAAAAACACGCTTTTGGAGTCGGGGTTACTTTATTAGTACACGTTCAGAAATTTGTCAGCTATGAATGAATAATATTTGGTTAGAAGTAACTCGCTTCCCAACTTTTACAGTTTGCTACTTACAACGAAATGCGAAGCGCCCTTTCAACTCCATCGAAAATAGTCTAATAAATAAGAGAACTTTAGTTGTGTATGAGATTGAGCTATTATAGTTAAAATTAAATTAGAAGCGAATAGTTGCAGGCCAACTAAATGCTTTATAGTTCTATTTAGGACTACCAGTTGCTGATTTTAAACGAGAATGAAGCTATAATAAAAAAAATTGAAGGAGAGAAAATATAAATCGTCTAAACATTCTCAAAAATTGTTTTTTTACTACGTAGATATTTATAGGTTTCCTTATTGACACACATATAATTTAATTAAAATTAAATTTTAAAATTTACACATATAAATATGAATACAAAATAAATTATGACTTTAACACGTTCGTGAGAACTCAATAGATCTATTGAGTCCGCACTTAGCACGTTCAGTGCGGACGATCAAGTTCGTATTTATCCACAAGTGTAACACGGGGTCAATTAACCCCGTGCTTTAACTATTCGCAAGTGTAACAGCAATTATCCCCGTGCTGTAATTATCCTCAAATGCGTCAATCGTTCCCTCCCATGCCACACTGAAGAGTTAATATGGACTTTAATTTTAAAAAAAACGCCTACCAAAGACTTGAACTTGTATTTGAAGGGTTCTAGGAAAGAACAATAAACCTCCATTCAGAGTGTGCAAAATACTAAAAAACACAAAGTTCCATGTCTCATACAGCTAGCATAAAGCATTCAAATCTTTAATTCAACAAAAATGGACCCTCACCGTTTTTCCCTGGATCGTTCATTTTCAATCCTCCTATTTCAAAACAATCAGTTTCCCTATTGAAAATTTAATATGGTAAATGAATATATCCATGCTAAATTAAAATATATTATTTTTGATTCTTATAGCTATATAGCTTTAGCGAGATATTTTTTTAATGGAAGCATTTCCGTCCATTCAATGTTGTCCCATCCAAACCCTACAGTTCCATTCCTTGACCCCCATACTAAAACTTTCCCCCATCACTTAAATATCCAATGGGCGGAGAAAAAGTGCGAAAAATGGGCATTTCTCAAATCCACCCTAAAAGAAAGTGATCTTATCTACTCGTCCTTTCTTTCAATGTCGATCGTCCATTTCACATCCCCTCCCTCATACTCCCCACCCCACCCCACCCAGCCCGGGGTTGGGCCATACAGATATTACACTGTAAATTCTATAGCAGCATTCATTCGTGCCAAATAAAACGGACGACCCCGCTATACATCGAAAGTTTATGAGAAACAATTTTATTTCCCCAAATCCAGAGACAGTTATGATAGGGTCGCCTAGTCCAGTACAGATGGGGACAGCTATCGAGGGCCACTAGGTCCAGCGCTGCCTTTATGCCTTACCCTAGGGACCTCTGGCCTTTGAAAGAAAGGGCCACCTCCAAGTCGTAAATCTGTGTTTAGTGGCCAGGTTACGTATGGAATTCTGAGCTCTGTCGGCCAGCCCCGGCTGAGATCAGGATTTACGGAACCAATCCGTGGAGAATGATGTCTAATATTTTTTGTTCCTAACCTCCATGAATGGGGTTGCCATGTTTTAGGTAGGCGCCAAGCACCTGTTATGCAGTTTCATATTTGGCCACAATTTTATTTTGGATAATACCCGTTGTTTTGCATAATTACCAAATTGCATTTATATCAAATTGAAATATCGTGTTTGAAAGTTTCTATTAAACAGAAGAAGAAAAACATTCAAAAAGAATTATATGATACGTTATTGATTATTTCAATATAATTTATTCGAGAATTGTTAATTGGTGCTTATTATTTTTAATTAATTTCAGAATTGAATACTACCTTGAAAATGTGATGTTATAATGTATGCAAAGTATTTTGGTAATATATAAAAAAATAAGTGTAGTAAATACTGTATAATGAAAATGACTTTAAATCTATCTATTAAATTGATAATTGTTTAAATTACATTATACTTATTTAACCTCAAAGCGTAACATTCCATTTGTTGCATTTTCTAAAATGATCGCACGAGCAAAAGAAATACTTTAAACTTGCTAAATAAAAATTTCAAGCCACACATATATTTAAAACAATATGTTATTGATTATTTGAAATATATTTTATTTTAGAGAATATTTAATTATATTTCGAGACTATTAATTAAATTTCAAAACAATTTGCATTCAAGGAAGACAATGCCTTAAGGTGATACAATATAGTTTAAAAGTAGAACCTTATAAAGCTCTGGAATTTGAGTCGCCGTAATTATGATTGTTTTTTATCAAAATAAAATATATGCTGTATTATTGATTATTTAAAATTGACATTAAATAAAATATTGAAAAAGTTATAAATAAAAACTTAAATGTAAAAATAAAACGTGAAAACTAGAACATCTACATAATATAAAAAGTTATAGTTAAATGTAATTAAAAGGTATATAGATATTTTTGAGTAAATTCATTAATGATGCACAAATTATTTAAAATTTTAAATTCACCAGTAAAGGTTATCCTTAGTTATCTTATGTTAAATATAAACTTTTAATCGCAGCACAATTATCCGTTATTACCAAAAATATATACATTAGTTATTTGGAAGTGACTTAAATATCAACAAACTCAACAATAATTCAAAAATAAGAAAACTTTGATAACAACACAAAGTCAAATAATCATTAACAATGCAGCGTAAATGCAATTAATAAAATAAAACTATTCGAGAAAATCACATTTTTAAACATTTTGCACTGAAATTAGTGAAAGAAAAACAATAAGAATTAGCCCACGAACTCATATTTGATACTAATGTTTTAACTATTGTAAAATAACAATTTAACTTTATACTTAACCGCTGACTATCTATAATCAAAACGTCCAATAACACATTTGTTTTTATATATATAAAAAAATTCTGTCATATATCGTACATTGAGTTGGGCAGCCAAATCCCATATCAAATCCAACTGTGGAATACAAATAAAGGCGACAATTCGCCAAATATGAAATCCCGTCATGTATCTTTCTGAATGTCGCGACCCCCCCCACCAACCCCCCGAGGATGCTAAGCCAGACCTTTTCCTTGATTACTCAAAGGTAGTTTAGTTTATGGCTCTAGACACCAATATGGCAGAAGACCCCCGAAGTTTCGAAAAAAAGGTGAGGATAGCTTGTTTACAGTCGCCTATAAAAACGTAAAGAATGGAAAAAGATTCCGGTTTTATATGCCACTGGTCCTCCCTAAAGACCCCCTAGGGGATCAACAAGCCTTTATAGGGGACGAGAAAGATATATCGTCTATCCCTCGTGTCGCGATACGTTGTCGTAGTCATACGCTATATTCCTATATTCGCGGGGCGTGTGTTGTGTATTGAGGATATGCACGCAATTGAAATAATAGCATAAACTAGAAAGATATCTCACAGATAAATCTGTGAAAGATATTATTTTTTATGTCAACGAATGATCTGACATTTTTCATGGAACTCTCAGAAATAACACTTATTATTTTTAGCATCCTGTGATCCTGTCATGGCTATTTTCGTCAATTTTGATTATTGTTTCGGCATTGAGTCACGTGACTTTGAACGAGACAAGAAACCTCAAGTTTTTAACAAAAGTAATTTATTCCGATTTTTTTTTTCGATGGTATCAGCTCATTCAGTTCTAATTTCGATTCTTAGATATATTTTCCCACGTTCCAAAACGAGCTTTTCTGGCTCGTTTGGTAGCGCGCGCGATTTCGGACCAAGATTCATGTTCATGCCATCGATTTATATTTAAAATCGTCCTCATTTTTAACGAAATAAATTTCATGCAAAAAAACGACGAAATTAATTTTCTTTGTTTCACGAAACAGTTAATCGGAGCATTTCGCAGACAACTATTTCGTCAAAAATAACGTAATTTTCTTCACTATCAATTTTTAAAATAATCTATAAGACAATTTATTTTAGTTTTTTTTTTTAAATTATGGATAGTTATTCAAGGATAAATCGAAATATTTTTAATTGATTGTAAGTAAATTTATTGTTTATAAGGGCAGTACGCAATGCATGGTTTACAAAGTTTATAAGGGCAGTACGCAATGCATGGTTTACAAAGTTGCAATTAAATGTATGGCAAATTCATTATTATTTAATAATTTTTAATATACAATCATTTTCTTTTACTGATTTAGCAATATTACAATTTTAACCTTAACGAGTAATCGAAATTCATAAATATAAGAAAACAATTTTAAACAAATGAAAATTATTTCAGATAATCGAGTTGTTTTCCCCTAAAAAAACATTTACGAAAAGTTTGAAATATAATAATTTAATTTTATATGAATCTGTAACTTTTAATACACCGATTAATATTAATTAACTGGTGATTTGAAAAAAAATATCGAAGAGCAATATACAATTATCTACAAATATACATGTTTATCCATAAACTGGAAATATATAGAGTAATATACGGGTGGTCACAAATTGTTGAGCGATGGTCATTGACAAAAACAGCAACAACAAAAAATATGTAAAGTTAAGCAGCCAAACAATGATTATCGTCCAACAATTTGTGACCATTCTGTATTAGCGAGCAATAAAACATAGCGAAAAATAATTGAATTTTCATAAATAACTCAAATTATGTCTCAACATTTGATACTAAAAGTCGTTTGAAATATTTCAATAATTGACGGGCCTCTTCCGAGATATATAGCGCCCCACCCAAACTTCACCGCATTCTATACTTGAGCATAAATCCACCTGCAATACTCCTGTGTATGATCGAGCAAATTGACGTTCAGCCATAAACTGGAAAAGTGACGTATAAGACCCTATTTTGCGAGCAACAAAACACTACTGGGTCGAGCAGGGGTTTCATAAATTATTCCAATGTTATTTGTTTGCTCGAAAGCGGTAAGTCATGACAAGCTACCTCACGAGAAATAGAATTTACGAGCCGATGTATCTCTTATTACCGATGGCCCATCGGTTATCTAAGACATGACTGGTTCTTTATCTTCCAGAACGGCATTCCCAGCCGGAAAATGGCTTCACTTAAAAGGAATGGGCCCCTTTTTCGAAGTGCATTTGCCTTTCCAGTTTATCAAATGCAATATTTCTTATATGATGACTTATCGAATCGGTTTTCTTAAATCCCAAAAAGCATTTATATCTCACTAATTGCTTGTGTTTTTTAAAAGTCGAGATGGTAGGATAAAATTTATATTCTGTCCATTCACTGTACATGTTAATAAATATATATTTTACTTTGCTTCTCTATGGTTGTTAATAAAACGTAAAATATGTGGTGATATGATACTCTAGATTAATTAATATGAGTAAATTAGCATTTACACAATTAACATTCCAAGATTTTTAAAAGCTACTTTTTCTAATATGTAAATATATATTTAATGCTTCTATCAGATAAAGTCCAGTACAACATGCGTTAACAATAAATTTTTATGAAAATGTAACATTCGAACAGTATTGCCGCGATTCGGCATTGCAACTGTCATACCCATTTACAACCAAAAGTAATGGGTTTCAAAATAAAATATTCTTCCATAAAATACGTTCGAACTTCTCTGCCATACTTCTCAAAATCCATGTGCAAAAAGCCTCCCAAACTAACAATTTGTGTACCTTGTCTTCAAATGTATTGAAAGACGAAGATCAATTCGCGATGTATGGGAGATAACAAAGAAACGCATTCCTTTCAATAAAACCGAATGAACTTGTAACATTACATGCATTAGCTGAAGCAGGCAGCGCTGTCCATCCATGTGCAAAAAGCCCCCTAAACTAACAACGTGTGTACCTTGTCTTCAAATGCATTTAAAGACGAAGATCAATTCGCGATGTATGGGCAATAACAAAGAAACGCATTCCTTTCAATAAAACCGAATGAACTTGTAACATTACATGCATTAGCTGAAGCAGGCAGCGCTGTCCATCCATGTGCAAAAAGCCCCCTAAACTAACAACGTGTGTACCTTGTCTTCAAATGCATTTAAAGACGAAGATCAATTCGCGATGTATGGGCAATAACAAAGAAACGCATTCCTTTCAATAAAACCGAATGAACTTGTAACATTACATACATTAGCTGAAGCAGACAGCGCTGTCCATCCATGTGCAAAAAGCCCCCTAAACTAACAACGTGTGTACCTTGTCTTCAAATGCATTTAAAGACGAAGATCAATTCGCGATGTATGGGAGATAACAAAGAAACGCATTCCTTTCAATAAAACCGAATGAACTTGTAACATTACATGCATTAGCTGAAGCAGGCAGCGCTGTCCATCCATGTGCAAAAAGCCCCCTAAACTAACAACGTGTGTACCTTGTCTTCAAATGCATTTAAAGACGAAGATCAATTCGCGATGTATGGGCAATAACAAAGAAACGCATTCCTTTCAATAAAACCGAATGAACTTGTAACATTACATGCATTAGCTGAAGCAGGCAGCGCTGTCCATCCATGTGCAAAAAGCCCCCTAAACTAACAACGTGTGTACCTTGTCTTCAAATGCATTTAAAGACGAAGATCAATTCGCGATGTATGGGCAATAACAAAGAAACGCATTCCTTTCAATAAAACCGAATGAACTTGTAACATTACATGCATTAGCTGAAGCAGACAGCGCTGTCCATCCATGTGCAAAAAGCCCCCATAACTAACAACGTGTGTACCTTGTCTTCAAATGCATTTAAAGACGAAGATCAATTCGCGATGTATGGGCAATAACAAAGAAACGCATTCCTTTCAATAAAGACGAATGAACTTGTAACATTACATGCATTAGCTGAAGCAGACAGCGCTGTCCATCCATGTGCAAAAAGCCCCCAAACTCTTTATTTCAGTGGCAATTTCACACATGCACATTACTCATGGTGGGTGACGACGGAGACAAGCTACGCTCGAGTGCAGCTTGCTTTCTCAACAAGAGACGCGTGCTCCCATCCCACCATGAAGCGACAAAATGGGGGAGCTGCACAAAAGGGCAACTTGAACCCCACGCTGCTGCAAAGGTCGCAACCTTCGACAATGGCGCACCCCCGGAGCAGCTTCCTGATTAGGACGCGAGGCAATTACACTAGGGGGGGATCAGCTGCTCTTTTCCGGGACATTTTATAGGACTCTTTTGGCAAATATTGCAGAAGGGGGACAGGGTCGAGGAAAGTGAGGATTGAAATGCCACAATGGGATTGTAAGGGGTGTAATTTCGAATCTAATTGAAAGTGTGGGGTGTATGTGTACAACCGGAATTGCATTTATATTGATTTGTGTTTTATTTATATTCAAATTACAGATAGTGGAATAGTAATGAGATAATAGTAATGAGATAGAAATTTCTTCTTGTTTAAGAAACATCAGTATGTGTTAATCACATATTTAGCAACACTCTCAAAAGTTGGAAGACATTAAATGTTAAATATTAAGATTGCCTTCTTGTAGTTTTAAAATACAATATTCAAATCATGATTATCTATCTATACGACATATTTTCAGATAATGAAATATATAATTACGATGCACTTAAGTATAATAAAGAACTTTAAACAGGTGGTACCAATGCTTTCACAAAAGGCAAGTTACATGTAACAGGATGCAATTTAATTACTGATTTGAAAACATTATTTGTTATATAAAACTAACTTTAATATGATTTTACTCAACAATAACGTTCTGAATTGAAAACGTTACTGTTGAGTACAATCATAGTATTAAAGTCAGTTATTAACTTCTTAGATTTAGTCATTGCTTAATTCAATAAATGAAAATTCGACTTTGAAATTTTAAGTATGAATTCACTTTAAATGAAAATCACAGAAACTTGCTTTATACGCATATTCATTTATGGAGATAAATATTTTGATACTGTGCATAACATGTACATTTATTTTATATTTATAATTTCTGAAAAGAACTAACCAAAAATGTATATTCGTTTTCAGATGCAGAATCCGATTAGTATAAATTTACTTTCTTCTATCGAATGAAATGTTAACTTATAATTTATGACTAATTTAAAATACCTATCAATCATTTAAAAAAAAAACCTTTATACCAATTTTTACAGCAATCTCATCAGGAAGAACAGCCCAGATATGTGTTTTTACGTTTAATCATTTAAATAATCCCATAAACCTGCTTACCCATTTGAGTTAGAACTGGTTTGATGTCAAAGGTTACACACATCGCATGAGTTACGCTCAGTTATAAATTGAATTCCATTTTCAATCAGTTTGAAGCCGGGGGAGTTTATTTCACAGCAAACACGACCAAGAAGGCATCTTGGAAGAAAACGCAGAAGCCAGACTTTGGACCACCAAAGGTCTTGACGGTAACTTATCTTTACGGCGCGTGGGAAATCGTTTCGATATTCTATCCCCCCAGAATTTGCTGGACCCCCCCTCCTTAAAGCAACCCTCGGGCCTGGAGGTCTTTTACGACTCCGGAGATCTATTTCACATAAATATTTTTTGCTGACTTTGGGGAACACTTTTAGAGGGATTTTTCATAACTCCCTATCGCGTTAGTAGATCGCAAATTCTTCAAACAGGTTTCTTTGACAACTTAAACTAGCGAAGAATTTTATTTCGCGGCCCCCTCCCTACTCCGTATATCCCGGAGTTGGGGTTTATTCTCTGCATTTGGAAGGGGATATCCACGGGCGATGGTAGAAAAAAGTTTTTTAATTATAGCACTCAAGAGAAAGGAAAATGATTTGAAAGGAGCAGACGCAACTCTTTTATTGCTTTCATGGAGTAATAAAAACCATTTTTATCATGTCCTGCCCTTAAATCTGTAATAAATCTTGCATTAAAGTGACTTTCGTGCTTCGTGAAGGAGAAAAACTACATACATTAATAGAGCAGCTGGGATATCATTAAACAAGGAAAGCGGTCGCCCCTCAAAAAATTTAAATGGCATTTAACAAGAAACTGGGGGTATGGGAATAAATTAATATTTCTCCATATAAACTAGCACTGGAAGTTACTATCAAACAGTGTTATAAGTTTCTAGAAGCCAAGTATTTTACATGAAATAAGTTGGGGGGAAGCTCACATAACAATTGCCTTTACTTGTATTTTACGCAGGTTTCAGCACCACAATAAATAATTTTGTCTTCGTCTGAATTCTAATACGCCTTTGCCGACACTAGCGTTTTTTCTGGAAATTTACCGCGAGAGAGAGATTTGACAATGTACCGTATAAAATTAAACACATCATAAAAGCAAAAATAAGAAAACTCCTATTTAGGTGTACACTACATTAGTGTTATAAATTAATGAGAAAACATACATTTTAAGTGTAGCATGTTAAATAACAAAACATGAAAAGCGTTCATAAATATGCTAAGAACACTTAATAGAAAACTCATTAAAGAGACAATCCTTATACAAATGCCAATCGGTTCGGAGAGGAACGCATTTTATTTTCTTGTTACACCGAATTAGCGCTACATTTTGTAACGAGCGCGATAATGACACTGCACAAGTTAAAAACATCATCTTCCCCCGTAAATATGTAATTATGTAGCATTTCGCCGATTTGAAAAGGGGGTGCAAGAAGTTTATTTAATAAAGACCCAGGTCCCCGGATTAAAAGATAATGGAGCGTCGGTCTGGGACTCGACATGTCGGGCAATAAGCGGGACTCTCCCAAAGAAAAGATTGTAAAGTGATTAAGCTGGCTAAGTAATAAGGCTAATAGCTGACATGAGTCGATGCGATAAGAAGGGGACAAAGACAAAGCGGCAAAAAGAGGAATTCTATTCCCAGGCAATGACTGCTGCTAATTCAGCTCCGCAAATGGTGTTCCTAGACATAATGCAATATTCCCTGTAATGAATGCAAAAGACGAAGAGGCTTAAACGCACCTAATTAGATCCAGTGCCAATTAATGGAGCATCCGAAGCAGTTTTCTCGCGCGAGT
Source organism: Troglohyphantes excavatus (assembly GCA_963932185.1). Lineage (NCBI taxonomy): Eukaryota > Metazoa > Arthropoda > Arachnida > Araneae > Linyphiidae > Troglohyphantes > Troglohyphantes excavatus. Next base: position 45,087,253 of record OZ010676.1, read on the forward strand.
TTTGGAAAACATCTTCGCTGGGGAAGATAAGTTCTGGAATTTTATATGAGTTGCCGCTTTAAGTCGCAACTAAATCCAGCAGGCACTGTTTGCGGAATTTTTCTCGCGACATGGTAAACAGGTTTAGCGTCCTCCGTATCCGTCATCGCTCGCTGTAGGATTTAATGACATTATTTTCACTCATCGCAGTCTAATATAAATTTGTCGCCCGTCTTCGTACTTAATTTCCTCGCGAAGAGTTATCGCTAGCTTTTTGAAATCTCTCTCCAACTCATCGGGGGATGAAGGGTTTGAAGTTGCCCAAATGAAAAATAAATGTATTTTTAATGGATTGGACTGGAGGACTGGGACAATAAGGAGAGTCGCTTTTTGTCGTCGCCCGCTCAACCATATTTCGCGTTATATGCACATCGTGCTCATCAGTATACAGTTCTTTGAGAACCTAGCAGCAGCGGAAAAACTACAAACAGAATTCGAAATATTATTAGCGATTAAATTTTGAATTGGCTCTTGGAATATGTAACCTTTCAGGGCACGAGGCACATACATAATTGAGCATATTATCTGAATATCGTGATAAGTTCAAAGAATGACTTCTTTTTAGAGGCTGAATTATGCATAATTGACAACAAGGGATTGAATTTGTGAATTGACTGTAACAATTTGAACACGTTTAGGTAAGATAATTAAGATATTAAAAGTGAGGCATTGCAACAAATTTGAGCAAATATTAGTACCGTCATTCAGTTTAAACAGTTTTACATTAATTAGCTGTTTACATAAATGAAAAGGTAAACAATGCAAATTTTGAAAAAAGATTTTCAAAGAGTTGTTATGATAGCATAAAATTTTAACTTTGTTTTATGAACATAAAAAATATGCTTAACTAAATAGTTAAATAGATCATCCAATTAAGTTTATTTTTATAAATGATAAATTCCTGAACTCAATAACTGTAAATTGTGCAGATATTTTACCTATGTTGAACTTTCAATAATGTCAATATTAAGATTGACATTTTATTAATAAGATTTTATTCTACTATCCACTTTCGTTATAAAGACCAATCTCAGCTATAAAATAACCTTATCAGTAAAAACGCTTGTCAGCCCAGCAAAAAAAGTCAACATGAAACCTTCATCAAAATTGTCAAATTGAAGGTTTTTCGAAGGTTTTATAAAGGATATAGAAACAAAAAACTGCAGTTTTTTTTAAGTTTTAATTTTTCTGAATAAAATATCTGCATTTTCCCTTCATGATTAAAAATTGAAGGTTTTTTGCGGGTTTTTTTTTATGAAGGTTTTTTACAGTTTTTATAAAGGATATTGAAACAAAAACCTTTAAATTTATAGATCTTCAAAAAAAAAACGGTGAAGGTTTTATGCAGTTTTCCTGCATAAAACCTTCAATTTCAAAATTTTGGTGAAGGTTTTATGCTGACTTTTTTGCTGGGAGCTTTAATCTTCCAGCAATAAAACATGAATTCATCAAGAGCTATTACCATTTTATAAAAATTATAACACTTTCGTGTCACTTTTCAATTTGAAACACTTATTAGACCTGATTAAAAAAAATAAGCAAAAACATCCATTCCAGAATTAAAATAAAACTAAGAAATAAAAAGTTTAATTATCAAGCAAGTTTGCTTCCTCTTGAATATTCTCTTAACTCTTCGGCTATTTCTTTCAGCGTTTCTCATTGGTCCCTTGAATATTAATCGAAACAATAGCAGTTATTATCGGGCAAAATGGTAAATAGACCACTAATATTCTTTAAAACAGTTGCACAGGTAGGAATGGGCGGGTCCATACCTTCGCGTGAGATCAGTGGTTGGTTAGGTGGCCCCGGAAGTGGGCGGGGATCGTAACAACAGGTATATCAGCCAGAACTCTGAAAGCCTTTTTAGCTTGACCGCAGACACGCCAATTAATGTCTGATGCGAGACCAAAAGAACATACAGCATCCAACTTTTTTTTTACTTATATGTTACTTTTTTACCTCAAACTTGACATATTTATACGTTCAAAAACCAGTTTGTATGGGGGGAAGGGATGGAAAGGATGCTCTTACCTGCTCATTGGAGGTCGAAGCGGAATGTTTTACTGTTCGATCAAGCAGTTTTTGTACGCAGAGTTGATTGCAATCTGCAATAGGTGTGATGCAACGTTGTAGGTAGGAAAATAGAATTTACAGTGTATAGGTTTTGTGAAAAGGTCAATTACCGGCTTAGTGTCATGTGAAGGAAATAATAATAATAGAAAACATCGGTATTTTTTTAAATTCATTATGCGGATGTAAAAATAAACAGTGGAAAAATCCTTTACAAATTCCGAAAATTATGTATTACGTTTCAATAAATATTTTGGTATTTGGTTTGGGGTGTTAAGGATTCAGTTTCGGAGCGGGCCCAAGCAAGAGTTTGTCAAATGAGAAATAATTTTAACATAATAATACAGTTTATTTATTGGGTTATATTTCCCAAATCCACCTGTAAATAATATTAATTAAAATAATAAATTCGTAAAATAATTTTAAAACCGTAACTTTTTTTATTTAGAAATTAATTAATTTTAAGTCGGGGACTTTTTACAAGTTCGATTTAGTTGAAATAAAAAAAAAAATTCAAAAGGTATAGGTAAATTAATATCTGTCTTTTCAATGTCCTTTGTTGTTTTTGTTTACAAAGACAAAGGGAAGGCCATAGCTCATCCTCCGGGTTCATATTAAAGATGCATAAATACAATGAAATGAGGCGAATCAACATACTCTATAATAGCTTGCCAACCTTGAATGCAGTTATATTTTTAATAAGCTTCAGGTGCACTTAGAATTGGTTTTCTGAACGTTAATTATATATTACCAGTTGCGCAACACTTCTTAAGATCAAAATATTAACGTTCAATATATATTATAAATTACATTTTGCTAAGAAACACGTGCGATATGTACTAAAGAGCATTGATCTTTAACTTTCATTTTGCTTCCTTATTCATTCGAATGTTTTACTTTAAATGAGATATTTCGAGAAATTTACATTCGTTTGAATAAACATGGCTTCTTATCTCAGTTGGGGTTCACCTTACAAGATGACAAAGTTACACAGTTGAGGTACGGCATAAACATGCAGATATTAGTTTTTGAAGTTATTTACCGCTAATTAACATTGCATCTCCCAGATTTGTATGCTATAGCGAAAACTTTCATTTGAGTTTAATTAGAAACAATTTCATCTGACTTTTTAATAACTTATTAACAAAGAAGGCAATGTTATTGAAAAATGACATCATGAATCTGAGTAAAGTTTTCATTTGGAAAATACCAAACATAACGAATTGTTAATGCTTTCAAGTATTATAGGTTGCAATGACAGTTGGGTGAAATATGGACAGTAAAACTTCAAAATTAAAAGTGCAGGAAAATATTTTAGTATCGTTACCGATAAATTCCAATGTAAAGTTCTATATTTCAAGTAAGCATATGTTTATTCTCAAATTCTTTTCATCAAAACCCTGTAGATATATTTCAGTTTGATTGTAATTCAAATTCATTAAAACTTTGGAAATATAATACTTATATAACACAAATATGTTGTAAACTTTTCATATAAAGTGGAATTACAAATTACATATACAGTAGACCCTTCCTATATCGACCTTTTCGCTATAACGACCGCCACTTTGCGATAGATTTTTTTTTAATACAATGACTTTTCGTTATAACGACCGGTGCTTTGCGATAGATTTATTTTTTATTAATACAATGACTTTTCGTTATAACGACCGGTGCTTTGCGATAGATTTATTTTTTATTAATACAATGACTTTTCGTTATAACGACCGGTGCTTTGCGATAGATTTATTTTTTATTAATACAGTGACTTTTCGTTATAACGACCGGTGCTTTGCGATAGATATTTTTTTCGTACAATGACTTTTCTTTATAACGACCACGCGTATTTTTTCCATGAGGAGTTATTATATCGAAGTTTTAATGTATATTCATAGACATGACTATTAAAAAAAATTTAAACAATTCTCTACATTATTTTGACAAAGTTAATTATTCAAGATTAACTTTAGAATAGTGTATTTATAATGTAGGCTATTTTCTAAAGCTTATCATGATTTAAACTTTAGAAACTGAAGGATTTGTGGTTAATGGTTATTTGCAAAGGTGGAGAATATTCGAAAAAACAAAAAATTATTTTAAGATGTGGGAAAAATCTCCTTAGGGACCAGAAGGTTTTTTTTGTTTTGTTTTTTAATTTTGTTTTTTTGCAATTGTATTAAACATACATTCTATTTATTCTAACAATGTTCATACAAGAGTGTTTTGTTCAAGATATTTGAAGAAAAACAATAGCTTCTAGAAAAGCAAAAACATGTACCGAATCTCGATCATTAATAATTAATTTTGCCGAATGTGTGTTTAACAAAGTTTTTAACACATTGTTTTGAACAGTAGGAAAAAAAAGCTCTTCACATTTTTAAGAAGATACATAAAAAAACTTTTCTAGGAAATGTTTTTTTAAAGCAACGCATTCTCCTACACATAAATAATGTATACTCAGAACCGAAAGTTGTCAGAGGATTAATTTTAATCTAAAATAAATTATTTAAAATATACCTGCCTAAAAAAAAGGAGCGGGAAAAAATACCCAAAAAAAGCACGGAATCTCTAAATCTTTTGACCAATACTAATCTTCTAAAAAAGACAATCCTATGGCGACAAAATATTTAGAAGAAAGCAATTCACAAACTTTTGAGGCTCCAACGAAAGAAGAGCGAAAGAAAGAAACAAACACAACAGCATCGTTTTCATAAGTTAAAAGATATATGAATAGATACAAGCAAGGGGAAGGGGGCACCAAGAAGTTTTTCTTACGCTTTTTTAACGAACGCGAGCGTCTACATACCCTACAGCTTTCTAAAAGATTTTTGCGACTGATAAATTATTCAAATACAACGCAGCGCCATTTACTTACTTTAAGCAGTCCAACAGAGTTTTGCTAGAGTATGTCTGCAGCTATCAAAGCTATCGGGCTAGATTAACAAATAAGTCGCAGGGAACATAAATTTGACATTTTTTCTGCGCTTTTTTGCTAATCGTACATTGAAAATTAAAGTGTTTTTTGGCGTGCAGATATAGATCTGTCTATCGGAAGTCTTATTTTCTATATGAAAACTGAATCAGTCCCCGCCCTTGTAGGTTCGTAAATATTGAATGGTATGTTTCATTTGAAGAAGCCAATCGCGATGTATTTAAATACGAAAAAAGACGGCAACAAAAAAAAAATATGAAGTATTTTCAATTCTGTTTATGAACAAAGGAATACCGACGTTTCAAATGTAGAGGGGGTAAAAATGAAGGTTGGTACTAATTTCGATTTAATTATTCATTGATCATGGAGATGGGAATTTAAAGTATAGCTATAGTGTTTTTCAACGTTTTGATAAAGGCATATTAAATGATTAATGGTGTACAGAAAATATATCTAATGCCAGCAGTTTACTAGCAAATATTATGAAAATATGTCTAAATGTATTGTATTATAAGTATTTTACTCGAGACAAAAGCGGGTGATAAATGCATGAATTAATAATGAAAAAAAAGCATTAAAAAAAGTACGAGTATAAAGTAAGGAGTTCACGAGAAATATATTTTAAATTCAGAGTTCAAAAATAATCCTGCCAAATGTTTGTAGCACGCATAATAGAGGAATTAAATCTCAAAAATGTTATCACACTACCAAAATTTTAGTTTGTGTGATTTAATTTTTGTAACATACTTTTACGCACATATTTAACATATTTCCCATATTATTTACTAGTAAAATTTTATTACAACTTATCGATTTACTTTCACAACAACGTAAATCGATCAGTTTTATGTTGATTACAAAAAAGAACATTAATAATGTTAAAAGTATACCATTATTTTCTATTTAGAATACATAACTCTAAAATGCCAAAAGTAGTCAAATTGTAATTTTTTTTTTTTAAATGTACCCAAGTTGTATAATAATTGTGTAAGCTTAAATGTAGCCTATGTATCCAAATTATGTAATAACTGCGTAAACTAAATTATCTAAATATAGTCAAATAATGTAATAACTGTATAAACCAAATATCTAAATGTAGCTAAATTGTGTAAAACAATTATCAATATGTATCCAAATTATGTAATAACTGTGTAAACCAATTTTCTAAATGTATTCAAATTATGTAATAACTGTGTAAAGTAAATAATCAAAAGTAAGCAGAATGAGCAATAGTAGTGCAAACCAAATTCTCTAAATGTAGCCAAATTATGAGACACATCTTTTGGCTTATTGAGGGGTGGGGAGGGTAACATAAAGCTTACATCTGATCACGGAAAGTAACATTGTTGGGGTGGCGAATTGGAACATGGGGGCAAACGATTATCCGAGGGGGGAGATGTTTTATAACGCAATCTACTACCTGAAATATGACAAGATGAGCCCATAAAAGTATCTTTTCGAATGCGGCATCCCTTTGTTCGGTGGTGACTCGCTCTGGGGAAAGCTATCGGCTTGCAATAGTGATGAGGTAAAATATCAAAAATGGCTGCAAAAGGTCGCCGTAGTAATAAATGCCAGGGGGTGCTGAATGGTCAATTTTCTTATTTTATTAGAAACTATATTTTTGCGATTGAAACTGCTTAGTGAAACTAAAAATTATATTGGGCAATGTAGGAGTATTTGAATTGAGGATTGGTAACTATTTAAAAGAGCAGAGAAAAATCATGTCAAGAGCATTTTTCAATAAATATATTTGACGACATGGATGAAGTTATGGGAAATTTTTTGTAGAAATTACAACATAAGGATGTATTCTAGATAAAATTGTCCGGCTGGATGGATACGTTATCTACCATTGAGCAGTATGAAGATTCAAAGTTTTGTCATCCGGTTTTTTTAAAAAACTTTTTGTAACAAATGAATGGTATGATCTATAAAAAAGGGTAAATTAGTGTAAAACATCTCTTTACCTGGTATGTTTTTAACTTCTTTCATTAAAAATTAACTATATTTCCTTATTTTTTTTTGTTTAAAAAATGTTCCACGTTTTGGAATTAGTAAACCTTAAGACCTAATACAGTTGTCGAACAAATTGCATTTGAATAAAGTTTATAATAAAGCTATATAACTTGAGAATTTTTAGAAAGTAAATCTGAAGTATAAACAAGTTGATTAAATATTAAACATATTAAAAAAAATTCATATCAAATTTTAAATATTATGCTTGGTGATGGCAACTCTTAGTGCTAATATTTTCTTGATTACCAAATATTCCAAAATAAAATGAATTATTAACAAAATTGGCATGCTTTTGTATTTTAAAAAATTAACAAAATCACCGTTATGGTATCTAAAAGACTTATTATCCCGATGCCTCATTTATTTAATCAAAAATTAGATAATTAAAAATGTTTTTTAATAAGATAAATATTCATCTATTAATTAAACTATACTGTAGCGAAGTTTTTATTCTTTTATGAAACTTGAAAAAGCAATATTTGCAAGTATTTTTATTCGTTCAAAATTAGGGAACTGATTATGCAATTCGCAAAAAAAAAAATTCATGCACAAATATAATACTTTACATCTTAAATAAAAATAATCGAACAAAGAAAATTTCTTTAAGTGTATTATTAATTTTGGGAACAATAACTTCAATTGATATATTTCGAGACTAAAAGAAAACATAAAAATATTTTCATTACAAGAGTTTTATAAGAATATCTCGTTTCGTTTGTAATTAAAATGCCATCTGGTCAAAACAATGCTTAAAGAGCTATTAAACAAAACCCTACACGAGTTTCCACGAAAACATTGTTTTTTTATAGACCCCAAGAGAATTTAGCTTATGAATATTTTTATTGAATGGCAACTCAAAATTGGCGCTTCAATTGAAATACTTTTTAATAAATGGAAAATAGGACAAAGAAATCTTGAAAAGGGAAAAATTAAACTGTTCTTGAATTAAAAAAAAAAACAAGCACTGGTGTAGTAATTATTCAAACTCGTCTCTCTTATTGTATTTCTTTTAATTAAGAGTAAGTATTCCGAGTTATTGCAAAGCTTCGTTTTATAATGAGTTGGATAGGGTTCTCTTGATACATTAGTATGCAAATTAAAAAATAAATAAACAGAAAATCCGAACGCTTAATGTTTCTATTAAAATATAAGCCTAAATTAGGAGATGATTTTTCTACCAAGAAGTAAACTGTTTCTGGTGGATAAAAAAAAGACTTTTCATAAAAGTCAAAGCAACTGATTTATTAAGGAACAACTAAAAGATGGGAATGGTATGTACTAATAGAATAGCTTTTCTTTTTGGCCGATCTTTGCAAATACGCTTTTGAGGTAAGGAAGAAATTTCGCTTTAGAAATAAAAGTGTATTCCGAATTGAACCTCGCGAGAATATAGAGTTTATTCATCAGAGGAGTAGTGGGATTTTATTTTTGTGCAATTCGTAGAAAAGGAAAATGGGGAAGAAATAAGAAATATTGAAAATAATATATCTCATAGTTTCTAATTTTGTATTGAATAGCAAGTCGGGTGTGATTAAATTATTTGTCTAGTAAATAATTTGGTTGGGAATTTTTCGTATCCCCAGTTGAGTTAAATAAATGTGTTTAAAAATTAAGACTTTTAATTTGTGTTTTGTTAACAAAAAAATGTTTTAAATTACTAGGATTATTTTTAAACTTTTTTTTTTTAGGAAGAAAAACATTAAAATTGACGAGGGGAAATGGAAAATATTAATTTTCTGAAAATTGTTTTAAACCATATTTCGGTTAAATATAACATTTAAAATAAAATGTATTAGCAAAATAAATGGCCATACTGCAAACATTTACTTAATAAAAAGATATTTTCGTTTATTTTACGATTAAAATATATAAAATATCAGAAGCATGTAATATAATTTACAAATGTTTTATACTATTAATGAAGAAAAGATCAGATATCGGAAGTGTATAGAAAAATATTATTAAAGTTCTTTATGAGATTTAGTTTTTTAAAATGTTTTCTTTAAATAACAATTCATTGGAATGCAATTTAATTTGCAAATCAGATGTGTAAAAAGTATTGAATGAACTGCTATACATTTTGGAAATACATTTTGACAATAAAATAATTAAGTTGGTAAAAAAATTATTTTCGATGTTTCGTTTTAAATTATTGCCTTGAATTCATGAAGCGTCATTGACTGGAATGACCTAGGCGTTGATTTAGAACTTTAGTTCCTTCGGAGATTCAATTTCGAGCCAAATCACTGAAGTTTGTAAGAAAAATAAGAAAATAGATAAAGTGTATATTTATAACACTCATTTTTGGAAGTAATGGGAAATGCACTCTTCTAAAACGGAAAATATGTCAATCGCGAAAAATTTATTCTTGTTTCAGCTGCTGAAGCAATCAATGAATCGTTTAATTTGAAAGAATTATAATGTATCGTTTGGGTTAATCTAATTGGTTGATCTAATTGAATCTAAGAATATCAAACTATATCCCAGAAAATAAGAACAAAATTGAAAATGATTATTACCCCATTAAATTTTATACGAAAGATATAAGAAATATATGTACCGATAAAAATAATTATTTTAAGTATATGAATTGATGAACATTTGAATTCACCTCCATCAATATTTTATAACTTTGCTTTACACTACGAATCCCTCTACACATGCGTAAAAGATGTATATGCTTACAACTGAATCTAAAGAAACAAATCGTTTATAAGGTATATATTTTCTTAATATCCTTTTAGTATCCCAAATACAAAAGCAGTTATATCCAAGCAAAAATACAGTCCAACAATTCGAAAACTGATATTTTGGTATCAATAGGTACTTAATAACTTTGGCTTCATTTTTTAAATATAATAAAAGAGCAAAAACTTATTTACTAATAAAAAATTGAAAAAAGAAGACACTCAGAAGCGAAAGTAGCTATATTCACTGTTGGTAAACATGTTAAAGCAGTTACTTCTAGCTAACGTGAATGTTAGGATCAGTGAACGTAAATTCTGATTAGTTGGAATGTGAATATAGCGGGTTTTGCTTCATAAACAAAAACAAAAATAAAATGGTGACGCATACATTGCAAAACAATTTATGTGAAAATTTAAATTATAGATTATTTATTAAAATGAAAACTTACATATTTTAGTGAAAAATAATTGCATTTTTTTTTACAAAAAAACATTTTTGTATTAACAATGGTTAAATTTTGACAGTTTTTCGCGATTTAATCAAAAAAGTTAAAAGTGCTTATAGCTTCTTTTGCACCTGGGCATTTACAATTTCCCCCACAAAATACAGCATGATTTCAACTTTTAACATATGTGCACAGGAGAAATTTCATCAATCGCTAAAAAGTATAATTATTTCTTACACTATGCGTAGTGTTAAAGCGAGCTGAAAAAGAATGGTTAAAACTCGGGCAACGAAATGCTAAGTCACATATCACTGGGAAGCTTTCGCCTCCCTTCTACAACAGCTTAGAAGCAATTTCAAATAAAATCTACAATAACATACATTAAATATTAACACAATTTTATTTTCAGACCTTAGGAATAACAATCATATGAAATGGCAACACCTTTTTTACCTTTCAAGTTTGCCTTGTGTAAGTTAATTATGTTTAACTTATCTCACTGTGCCGGTAATTTCCAGTTCTTATTTGCTTACGTAGTTTCGGGCACTTTTCTTTTTGTTCTTGATTACCTTCTTCAAGAAAAAGGCGATTTTGATTCGAATTCAATTAATGTTCCTTTTTAAAAGATGGAAATCAACAGTAATTTCGAATAATTCCAAAGTTTTCTTTTTTAGGGGGGATATTGATCAAGTGATACCCTCTTTTAATTGGAGAAACTGCAGCAGAAATTTTTTCATATTTTTGTTAAAAGTCTTCATAATTTAGATTCTCTATTCCTAATATTTTTGGTCTTTACATCAATTTCAATAAAACTTAAGCAGTTTTCAAATATTGAACATCCTATTGGTTCCAGATCCAGGCATCGAGGACAAGACACCTGTAAAACAATGCGACGTGTTATTCCCACCTGTCCAATGAAGATATTTCAAAACTGATATCTATTTTTTTTTTAAACCTAGGTGTACATGAACAGTGCATAAAGAGCCTGGGGCAAAACGATGCTAAACCTAACCTTATTTTGAAAAAGAACAAAATAAGTTGTTACTTACGGTAATTCAATTTCAACTTGGATAGTTCAATTTCAAGTTTTCTTCCTTCCGAATTGAAATGGAATCGCTGAAAACGCGTCCAAATACGATGCCACATTTACGTGAGCTTTCACTATTGTGACAAGTTTGGAAGATTACAATTCTCTGTGCATGGGAAAGGCATTTGTTAAGTTATCCACAACAATAAAATCAAAAATGCATTTTTTGCACGCAAAAATATCATCGATCATGTGACTTAGCACTGTGTTGCCCCGAGTCCTTTAACCATTTTACAATCTAAAAATAAGATTTATGTAGTGAAACTTGTTAAATATTTTCCCATTGCATATTTCTCATTTTGTCATACCCATTATGCATATGGATGAAATTGAAATGTTAAAATTTTCTCCACAGTTGAAAAATCTTATTTTTAAATATTAAATAACATATTATTTTTTGAAATATTTGTATTTTATGTCATTTTTTTATAATATTTAAGTTTGAAAATTTTTGCATTAGTTTTGCAAATACAGAACTTCAATTATCCGAATCAAACTAAGCAGATCGCCAATTATCTGCATCCGGAGCTCTTTGAGAAAAAAAATCTTCACAATCCACATTTTAAACGTTTCTGATTGGCAAATGGTATATTTTTTTAATAGTCATTAAATTACACTACATATTAAAGCAAAATTCGTTTATTTACCAAGAAAAAACCTCTTATTCGTGATTTATCCTATTATCCAGATATTCGATTATCCGGGTGGTATCTGGTGCCAATTTATGCTCCGGATAAATGGAGTTATATTGTAACTCTTCCATTCACTAACGAGTGTATTTTTAATAAATCAACTCTAAATTAGTCTTTTGCGACATTTTATAAAGTAATCGAATTTTTTTTAAAGAAAAAAATTACTTTTATTTCACTTTAAAATATAAAAAAAATAGTAATACTCAGAGTTTTGCAATTAAATAAAAAAGTTTTAAGTTTAAAAAAATTATACAATTCTAATTGCTTAATAAATTCACGATATTTTTAAATTAGAAGCAAAACAATTCTAAATGCGCGATAAATTCATAATATTTCTTTTAATTAGAAGCAACAGGCAAAAGGAAAACCCAAGTTTCACTACATTTTTAAATCCATTTTCATAAAATATTACAGCATTCACTTAAAAACGAACATCAAAGATAGTAGCTGAAAAGCAAAGATTAGTATAATAGATAATGAAAAATAAAAGAAAAAGAATAAAGATTCTATAAAATATTTTTAATTCCTTGTCGAACAATAGTTAAGTATTTGGGCATAATTTCTTTTTTCAATTTCAAACATTTTCTGCTAAATTTTAATGGTAGAATCTGGTATTTTTATTACGCTATTTAAAATTTTAAAATTATTAAAAGTAAGAAACCGAGATAAAAAATACCAATTGAATTTTTTTTTTTAAATGTAATATATGAATGTCTCATTATAATATTCTTGCATTAGGAATGTAATCATAACAAGTTTGATTTCTTAGAATTGTTATGCATTTTTTAAAAAATATATACTTAAATTTACTGTAATGTGTTCTAAACACTTTTCCTAAACTAATGTAATTAAATATAAATTTATTTGTGCAAAATAATCCACTCAAAAAGTTTCATATAAATTATAACTTCTTATTATTGATATTGAAAGACTAATTTACATCTGAAAATGTGGGAAATTTGTGAAAAATATTACGCATAGAAAATTCATGTGTAAAATAGCTTTGTTGTTCATAAAGTTTGCTTTGTTTTGTGCATGAGACTCAGTGGTAATTTAGATAATTGCTTAAATTTACTTTACTATAACAGTTAAAAATGTTTTCGATACATGACTCAGACAAAATAATTAAGTTATAATATAAAAACCCTCAAAAAAGAATAGTTAAGGCACACTTTGGTACAATTTCCTTAGAAATAAAATATGTTGACAAATGATTATGTTACTATTTTAATAAAAACGACTGCAGTTTGTTTGCATTTTTCAAAATGCAGAAACTTCTATTTGAATATTTGAACACTAAATATAAATAACAAATCGAACGTTTATAAACAAGTCTTGATTTATCAAAAAGCATTTTCCGCGGGGTAATCTAATTCAGACAAAATAATTGCATTACAGAATTTCGAGACCATCAATTGTATTTTAGTTCTTTGTCTATATAAGTGTTATGTGTCCTCATACATTGTTCTAATACACGATAGTAGTATAATAAAATATCTAATTTACAATTACCATGTTTAGAATCTTCCATGACTATCTAAATCTGAAACACTTACCAACTATATGTAGACCTGGCGAACCTTGAGCAGACAAAACACCTTTCTTCTAGTATTGCATATCTTTACAGAAGATGAGAGCTCCTGCTAAGTAATCCTTTAAAATGGAATATAAACTTACCCTTGAAGGATTAAAACCTCAAGGGGTTATTTACTAAAATTAATAAATCTTACCAATAATAATACATTTTCGATGTCTTTTTAGAATGTGATAACTTTTTGAGGACTGGTTCACTTTCGTAAGTTTAACAGCATATAGTCGTGGTGCGAATGAACTTTAGTCATATTATAAAACCTATGTAATAATGAAAATTGACCGTTTACAATAAAAGTTGCATATTTTTAATATGAAATCGTTATAAAAGGCCAATAAAATAAATAACTTTAAACATCTAACCACAATGAATTGAAAAATCTGTTAACGTTCTTAGATAACAAAACCTTTTAAAAACAATTGATGCCTTCTGTTTGAAAATCCTCTCATGTGTTTCAACAATGCTTCTGCAAGGGAACTTGAAGAAATGTTCCTCGTTTATGAGGTATCTTATAGTAAAATGTAGTATCTTATAGCTATGAAGTATCTTATAGTAAAAACAAAATAACAAGCATTTTACGTTTGGGGAACAGTAAATTGAATACTTATCATAAATATAAAACTATTATAGTGGATAATTTAGTTTTAAATATTTTAAAATATTATATTATTGTTTCAATAAGCAATGATTCAAACACATGTTGCTCCAATAGACGCATTTTAAAGCTTTTTAGAGGAACTAAAACAATTTTTTCCCACATAGTAAATCCAGTGGAGAATAAAGTGGGTGGTCACAAATTGTTTGGAAATGGTCATTATTTGGCTGTTTAGCTACACATAATAAACCATTCTTTTTGCCATAAAAAAAACTACTTTGTAGCAACTAAACTTGTTTAAGCTACTTTATAAAAGAAATTTTTCGGATAAAAATATTGTTTTATTATGCTAAATGTGATGCAGCCAAACTTTGACAAACAATTTGTGACCACCCTGTATATTTTATATCAAATTTCAATTTCAAAAGGAAACCGGTTAAAATAAATGCGGCATTTCTAAACGTGCCATTTAACGCAAACTCCTTTATTCAATTTCAAAAGGAATAAACGCTTTTACAAGCAATATTTTTTTATGAATAATTCACACACCTTTACCGAACGTCAATTTTATTCATATAAATACCCACACCGACATACCCAGTGGCCTCATTTTAAAGTCAGAATATATATTTTCCCGGATTTGCAATCTAGATATTGAAAGCGAGAAAGATATATTTTATTGATAAAGGAAAGAAAATACTCCTCCCCCCATTGAAAAAAAAAAGAATTCAGTAAAGAAATTTCAACTTTCAACTTTGTAATAAAACCTGTCAGAATAGATATAGCATTAAAATATTGGGGGCGTTAGAGGAGTTGGCATTTTATCGAAGATTCCTACACCAACTGAGCGTTATCTAAAATCTTATAAGATATAATCCATATATTTTTATCATTTTTCGCCAGACCCACCGAAGAAGAGAAGCATCTTATGCAAATATTCCTTTCACCCCCCTCCCTTTCTGTACTTGCCCAACATGTTTTCCTTTCAAAAAGAGATGTTATTCAAGCACAGCAAACAGTTTGCAATACTCCAAATCGGTTTATACGCGGAGGGTAATTCTTTCTGCGATACGTTTTATATTCGAAGCGGTATTCAAAAAGCCCGGCCACTCAATAGATTGTCGCCTGCATACATCATAACATGCCGGGAATTTAAATGGATTTGACAATTTTTTGCATTTGTATGGCACTTGCTTTTTGCCGTGCCAATGCGTATCAATCTGTCAGGGTATTAGATGGGGCTGCGGTAAACCTTATAAATCTTTTGACTTCGAGTTTTGACGGTTCTTCATGGGTAATATTTCTTTTATCCGGGGGTGAGCGTTTTTTATTTTTTTTTGATCGGAAGTGCTTTTGGACTTCGGCTATAAACATTTCTCTTTCTATGCAAGCCATTCATACCTCAAGTGGTGTAAGTATTTTGAGAGTCAATAGTTTCGCTTATTTATAGTGATGAACAGCCAAATAAGGGGTCGTTCATTTATTACGTTACTCATCCTTGGGGGGGGGGGGGGTCTACCTAACGCCACTGTGACGTGACATAGGGAAAGGGGGTCTCAGTGATAACAGGACCTAGCAAAAATTTTTAAAAGAAAATCCTGAAATTTCTTTAACAAACTTTGATACAAGTCACTTTTTATAGAAATTATAATTTCAAAGATTTTTTATAAAAATCCCAATTGATGTAAAAAAATAATTTCTGAGATGTTTGGTAAAATACAAAGAACAGAAGTTTTTATGACTGTTTTTTAACTGCAAAATTTGAAGGGGGGGGGAGGGTTAAGGCTAACGTGACACTGCGCGACATAGGGGATGGGGTAAACGAAAATTTTTTTTTAAATAACGTGACGTAATAAATTAACGCTCTTTAAAGCATTGAGTAGCAGTGTACGCATATGTTTAACTCTTAACTGTTTAATGGATTGAAAAGTCAACAATTCAGTTTGTCTGGAAAATTGTCACTAAGTTAAAGGATGGGGGGAATTTTCTAAGGAGTGTATGCAATAAATATGTAGCAACTTCGCTTTTACCAAAGTGTATATTGGAAATGTAGAAATTTACACATTGCTCTTTACAAACTAAAAAAATAATAACCTTTTTTAGAACATTTTAGAGTATTTAGAACATTTATTTTAACGAAGCAAGATTTAAAAATATTTTGCAAGAGGCTCCGATTTTCTTATATTGCTAAAATATTTTAAATGCATAAATAAATTATATTTAGAAACACCCATCATAACTTAATTGATATTTCCTAAATCGTATTAATATCATTTTTGTAGTGTGTAGCTCTCTGGTAAGAACACCCCATCACGTAAATTTTTCTTTCTATAATCAGTGGAAGCGATTATGCCAAAATTGCAAATAGTAAAAATTTAGCAGACAGCTTCAATGCATTTTCAATAAATTAAGGAAACTGACTAAGAGTGTAAAATTGATTATTTCAAAATCCTCCTCTCTTTATAGAATCCCCCCCCCCCCCCTTTTATAAGATTCAATTTATATTTTGGTATTTTCGAAATTATTCTAGTAATTGAAAAAAAAAATTCTGTTACATATCACATAGATCTACATACCTCAATCTATCTCATATCTCAATAATAGAAAACAATTTGTAAAGTTAAAAAATATTAATGGTAATAGCCTACTTATTAAGAAAGGTGTCCCACAAGGTTCAATTTTAGGTCCTTTATTATTCATAATATTTATTAACGATCTATGCAACTTTTAAAGTGGCGTTCGTCTAGTTTTTAGATACAGATAAAGCACAATAGTATATACCATTCCCGGCGCTATCCTCAATATTTATAGAGACATATAACTTCATTGCCGCAAAACCGAATGTCCGAACCTCAGGAGACAATACCATCTGCCCCACGCGTTCAGCAAAGAAAGACATCACACATTCATGGTCACTGGTTTCCGATGCTTGCATTGCATTGTTGCACTTTTACACAGCCGGCCACAATCAAACCCTGGAGAGCAGTTGGTCTAATCTTTCACGGGGTTGCGACCTGCACACAAAGGGCATTCATCAAAGCAATGACCTCCACGAGGGCAGCAGCCCATTGTGTGGATGGACGCCACCTCTGACCCACGGGCACGCGTCCAGTCTCTGCCCCACAGTGCACGCAACTGTTTTATTATCTGTGACAAAACTGGAAGTGCTGGCTACGGAAGGGGCTTTTAGACGGGCCAGTCCAGCCAGCAATAGTCAGGGGCTCGGAATGATCCAATATTTGGGCAATGGAAATTTGATTTCATGTCGCTTGGTAGGGCTTTGTTAACGGGGTTGAGTCATGTTGGGGTTAGGAATGGGCAGTAGCTGTTCATTTCGGTAAGTGCTCTTTGAACAGATTTTTCATAAGATTACTACATTGTGAATAGTACATTCATTTTCTAACAATCAAACACGAATTGAGTGAATAATGGATATATTTTTAAAGTTACCGTTTGAACTAAATAATAAAACAGCATCTTATACTGTAAAAAAAAAGTACTTACTAATGGGTATCTAAACCTACTCGTTTTTCTTTAAATACAATTACGTCGCAAGCGATCGATTACGTACTCAAATGCAAGTAACCGTATTTTCTTATTGAAACTTGACAAACTTAAAAAAGTAATTCAGATAAAGGTTTTCTTTTTATTTGATAGCAATTGGTTAAATAGCAACTGAGTAATTACAACTCAATTATCTTACTTCCTATTTTTTTCGCATACCTTTTAACATTTCTTCTGATTATAAGCCTTGACAGGGAAACGGATAAGACACTGGATTGCGGAGATAAGGATCTGGATTCGATTCCCGATAAGATTTGTTTGTAATCGTGCATGTATTTGATATTTATGTATGCCTATTGATTGAAAATGAATTAAATTGTATTTATATAATAAAATATGGTAAAACAACCTTTAAATAGGCGAGCATTACTCATTTTTAAGCACATGTCTTTTTCAAAATTGAAACTTATGTATTCGGAGCCATGGTAAGCATCGAATGTAATCAAAAATGTATACTTATTTTCAAGTACCTATTTTTAACAGTGTATAGATATACCGATAAACCTTAACACTGCATTAGTAACATCTTCCCGCCTCCAATGTCATTACAATGTAAATACTAGTCAATTTGACGAGTGTTCTGATACAGTTGGCAGACGTCACATAAGTGACTGTGAGTACTACATACAGTCTATTGAACCAGTCACCATCTATTTAAACATAAACACACAGCCGAAAATAATCTCGTGTCTGCACGCACCAATTTGATTCATTATAAAATAAACCACTTTGGCAGCTAGCTATAGCCATCTCATAATCTCCCATGTGAAATACGAGATTTGGTTTCGCTTGTAAACTTTTCTTTTCGACAATGTTGGCTGTTGTATATGGTCAGATGCTATATGGTTCAAAATGGAAATCGATATAATGTTGGCTAGTCGCGCACTGGCAACTATCGGACATGCAATTAAACTATTTAGTTGTACACGATTGGGAAAACTCGATTTGTATCCGCTCACTTAGCAACATTTTTTGTATGGATGACGGTAATAAGAGTTTGGCGATTTTTCACTCTGACTTTGGCGTTTGCAAAATCTGAGATCTGGCAATCATGCAATTAAATAATCAAAAGCAGTTGCACTGTGTTTTTTTGGTTGCTCAGTGTATTAAAAGTTGCAGTGCAATTGTTGCTAGGGAAAGGCTAGCCTTATACAACCTTAATGAATTAACCCATACGTATCATACACATTTATTTACATGCCTTTATTAAAATTCATGTATTTTTTGTTTGAGCACTATTTATAAACAGAACCATAAATTACTATAAATGGGAATTGCAATTATAAAATGCGATTTTATAAAGTGCCAGTACAGGGAATTCATTGTCTAATAAGAAAAAAGTTTTAAATATGTGGTTTCCGTCAATTCTATTTAATGATTTTAGTTTTTTGTAATATTTAAGAAGAATTTTGAACATAGAAAAATATATTTAAAGAATATACATCCATTTACAGGCAATTGGCTATTTTAGAGCTAACTTGTAAAAGTAATGCTGTAATAAGTGCACATAAATACATAATAAATTTAACAAAGTTAATTTTGAAACACTATTTTTTAAATGAGACTGGAACAGCATTCACTAAATGAAACGCTCTGTTTTATTATATTACAATAGAGAGTAAAGCGACAATTGTAGACAAAAAAAAATAAAGGAGGATAAATGAAAATATCACTATCTAGCAGATGAATGCATTACGAAAAAAGCGCCACTTATTTTCACGGGGTCCTTTCAAAAGGCCAAAAGCTGATTTATTACTTTTGATATCAGGTAGGCCGTTCTTTCAGATCATAAAAAAGTTCCTTTTGAGTGACAGGTGAAAAAAAAAAGGTGCGAAATGATTCCCAGTGTGCCGCACCAACGCACGGTAGCGAAAAAAAGTGGGCGAATCAACTTCTGTCACTGTCTACTGAAACATGAACAGATATGTCTGCCCCAAACAAAGGTTAACAAGACAAAAAAATATACAGGATATGGGCCGAAATTCAATCCTTATTCATTGTTGAACAGTTTGACTTCATAGTCTACCTAAAAACAGGAGGATAAAAGTAAAAATGATATACTTTGTTGTCATTTTATGCCTCAGAATAGCCCTGTATTATAGGTTGTCAAAAGGTTTTGTAAAAAACATCTCGTACCTTGTCATTGTTAAAAGATTTAGCCTACTTTTCTTAGCCTTTGAAGAAAGACGCGGAACGTTTAGCGGCTTTTTCTTTGCTTTTGATGTTTCCCCCCTCAAATGACAATGTCCATTAAATTTGCTGGAGTGCAGCCGTGTAGTTTACAATCTAATTTGTGCAAGGTAATTCAACCGAATTTGCTTTATTCTAATTGATATAATTTATTTTCCATGCCCCTCAACCGAATTGTTTTATTCTAATTGATATGCGCGTTATTATATTTTCAATTCTGAATAAAGAATGAAATGTCCGTTAAGTATAGTGCCACCCTTTATCAAAATTATGATATTTTCATGATTTCCCATACCATTGTTCAAATAAATTATGGTTTTAAATGGAAAAAATACTACAGCTTAGAGTAAATAAATACATAAAACTATTGATTACTAAAATTTGAAATCGAATTTTAAACGATTATTGTTAATTGTATTGTTTTACTAAAACACTTTAAATGAGTACTTTTGTAAAAAAAACATACGCGATATGTATGTAATGATAAAAAACATTAATTAAATCTATAACACATATATTATGAAGTCTTCTTACAACATGACCAATTGTTTAAAATGCTTTTTAGTTTAGGTGGAAGTACAAAAGGGTATAGAAATATATTTTGTATTCGTATCTTAAGGACACGACCATTATAACAGCAATTTAACTGGAATAAAAAAAAATCAAATAGTTTGTTTAGATTAATTATTTACCCAACACTTCACAATCATCACCACGATTCAATTCAAAATGCTAATCTTACGGCAAATCCGTTGATGGAAGGTGGTAGTTGCACATGTAAGCTGTAAGATTACTCAATCTTCCAGCCACTGACAAAGTAACCGACAGACACCACGATACTTTCTTCATGTGTAGTTAGTTACAAGGGGGCAACACAAAGAGTAACGGACTCCAGTAATCGGATCTTTCAAAAGGAGCCCTAAACAGCAACAGAAGTTCAGCAAGGTAAATTTCTTTCCAACCTAGCAATTTTCTGTTTCATCGCGTAAATCTTGCACACATACGCCTACCACCTGGCAATTGACCACTGCCCCCGGGCCGAGGATTCAAAATTTCATTCTTACTAATTATGCTGTAGTACCGATTCTCAAAGTGTACTCTTTATGGGCAGTTGGGCAGTGGGGGTACGTGAGCGACATATCGTTTCTATACGTCAAGACGGATTCAGAATTGCCTTTAAACTTTATATTTAGTAGAACCGGTTTCTAACAAAGGAGGCATTTAAGTTGGTCTTATGAATTCCCCCGCTATCCCGTGGTGTGTTAGGATACTAAATAAAAACGATTATACTTGGGCTGTTTTTAGAGCAAACAGTGCCGCTCAGAAGATTTATTTATTTGATACCTTGAAGCCGTATAAGAAATTTGCCATGATTTCCCAGGCTTCTATTCAACTTCTGTGTCTAGTTAACCCTGAATTTAATAACAGAGAGAGATAAGAAACGACCATGCTTTATGAAAGAGATTTATCGTAAATATGTATGGTTTGAATGTTACATCTGCGCTGCAATTGCTGTGGATTTACGCTTTTGTTCCGTTTAAACGGAACTACGCATTTTGTGAAACGGACAAAAATGGAGGGATTAATAAGTCTTTGTTCGATTATTAAATTACGTATTGTATTATCACTTTGTCTGAGTATTGTGTATTCATATAATAATTATCATGGATTTTGCATACATAACAAGACAAGCATGAACATTTTAATCCAGCACATTGTGTAGGCAAATAATAAATGTTAAATTTAAATGTACTTGGTTTAAGTTAAAACGACTCGAGCATTTTTAATATCACGTTATTAATCAGAAAATAAAAATTAATTTTAAATCCGCATGTACCAAGATTTTAAAATAATTTTAAACGATCAATTAACAGGAAAATACCCATCTAATGGGGAATAAAAAAAACCTTCCTTTTAAAGTACAGGTTCTAAATAAGTAGGCAAGAAGCCAGCCTAATGTAAATTAAGTGTTATGAAATCTTTAATTCTTGCATATTGTTAATCCATTCATACCGTTTTACAAGGACGTTTCTTTGCATACGCAAAAACGAAACTAATGGTTTAGAAAAACACTCACGGAAAAACGTGCTTTGTTAGCGTTTCTATAAAATGGTGCTTATAACTACACTGTAAAAAAGGTACTTAAAAATGAGTATATTTGCATCGTAAATGACCGATGAAGTACTCAAATGTAAGCAACCGTACTTTCTCAAAAATGAGCAGTATAATTTAATATTGGTAATCTCAGCTTCTGTTCAAGCCATCTTAATAAAGCGATCTGACCAACTTAAAATAATTATTCAGAAGATGGTTTTCCCCATGATTTGATGTCGATAACTTAAATGGAAATTGAGTTATTATGACTCAATTATCTTACTTCCCATTCTTTTGGCACACCTTTTAAAAAAAAATTATGTTTATAACTTCTTCACGTAGCCCTGGTAGTCAACGGATAAGACACTGGACTGTAGTGCTTGACGATCTGGGTCCGATTCCCAGTAAGTATTGGTTGTAATTGTCGATATTTATTGAAAGAGATTTGTGAAAGCAGTCTATGTGGGTAAGCAACTGCACTTTTTATTCATTGAACTTATTTTTGAGTACATATCTTTTTCAAAAATTAAACTTATGTATTAGGAAATATGATAAGCATCGAATGTACTCAAAAATGAGTAAATTTTACTTATTTTTAGTACCTATTTTTAACAGTGTAATCAAACACATTTAAAGAAGTTATAACAATTGAGTGCATTCTGCAATATTTTATAATTGTTCCTTGACAAAAATAAAACCTAAATGAGACTTTTCCATAAGAACGAGAGTTTAAAAAATGTATCTATATTTATATCCGCTGCAAGTATATAAATAAGCTGTCCAATGCAGTCTCTTTCACGAAAAATCCGAAGCAAAAACGTAGAATATAATATTTATTTTCACCATCCAGATAAGATACATCCGCTCGTTTTTGTTTATAGATTCTTTAGAACCAAACAGCGCAGAAAGTTCTCTCGCAACCTTTTTGGACCGCATCCAAACGAATAGCGGCAAAATTCATCAAAAACTTCTCTAATTCGCCTGTGATTTTTGCGATTTTTTTTCGCTACTGCAGTCGTATATATTATTTTCCTTCCACTCCGAGTAAAAATAACTCCCCTGCTCTCAGGGAAACAGCGCAGTTTTTTCTTTTTATAATATACATTTCGACAAAGTAGCTTTGTTATTGAGGCTTGTGATCCGTGTGTGTTCTGGCTGTAGACACGAGTCGCAAGGACACTGATTTCGCTTCCACAGGATGTTTGCATTAGATTAATTGGTTGAAAATATGTTATCTTATATTTAACAAGCATTCAGAACAGTCTGTTGTATTGTTGAAGTCATATTTGAAGGCAAAAGCCAAAACTTGCGTATAATAATTTTTAGGGTTATAAAGAAACGCCTTTGTTAATTCTTGCGATCCTTTATAATTGGAATTGCGATACTTGTATGTAGGAATTGTATGTCTAATAATTTGAAAATAGTTTAGTCTACACATAACAAGCGTTCCTAAAATTGACTTCAACTGCTGAACTCAACAAGATAAATTACAATCAGTATAACTGTTTTCCAGTTTAATTAAAAACTTATAAAATTTCTCAATCACTGTAGCCATACTTAATTTATGTTCTTTGATTGAAATGGATCTATATCCGAAACGTTTGCCATAGAAAATGCTTAAAAATATCAATATTAATTTATATATATATATTTCAAATGGGCCAAAGAAAATAATATGAAATTGACATTTTCAAAAATAATGCTAAAAATAATCAAAATAAGACTCAATTTATATTTTAACAGCCCGAAATAAAGCCCCCATCAACATTTATAGGCACAGATTTATTTAAAATATAAAAATGTCTCCACTAGAAATGACTTTGTTTCGATAAAACTCATTCACGATATCGACGCATAACTGATATTAATAATTCATCAGCTTAAGGAAGAATAAATTCTGAAAAATCAATACTAAAAATTTGACAGTTACTTTAAATGTTTCAATATGAAATTGACATATCTTAAAATAATGCTAAAAATAATCAAAATATCACTCAATTTATATTTTAACAGTCCGAAATAAACCCTCCATCAACATTTAAAGAGACCAATTTATCCCAAATATAAAAATGTCCACAAGAGTAAGTATTTTGCTGCGATAAAAAACTCACTCAAGATATCGACGCATAACTGATATTAATAATTCATCAGCTTAGGAGGAATAAATTCTGAATACATTTGGACCCAAAGAAATATTTCTTCGAGTCATCGAGATGATTGCTTATTTATTCTGGAATTTAATTCAATTATAAGTTTTCCATTTTTCTTTCGAAAATAAAGAAGAAAAAGACTTTTATTCGAGTTTTCTCACCGAAGCTTTGTTTAGTGGCTTTAAAAGGTCGGAGATAAATACTTTAATTTGAATAAAGTTTTGTGTCAAGGGAAAATGTAACGAATAGTGCTGGATGTTTTAATACTTGGATAATGTAATTAGTTAATAAAAAGCAATGATTTGTTGCGATTGTTTTCGGTGAGAATTGTTGCGAATTTCGGAATAATTTCAAATAAATATGGGCGTTCAAAGGTCATTCGATAACTAAAATGTTCATGAGCTATTCGAAGGACATTGCCTGATACATTTTGAAATTAGAAAAAGTTTGTTTTAAATTTTATTAATAAAAGAAATGTGCAGTGATTTGTTGAGATTATGTTAAATAAAAAGAGAAAAATGTAGATCTAAATTGTTGCGAATTTCCGAAAAGTTCTGCGGGTTTCAAGGTCATTCAATGAGTAACAAATCATTTGATAATTTGAAAGCTACCAGACATGATTTTAGTTTGACTAATCGTTCCAAACAGATGAGCTGTTGTTTAATAACATTTCATACTTCAATTTAGTTAATTAGGAATCATTTCTAATTATCCTAAGTGAAATATTGAGTGTAGATAATGAATTAAAGACGTCATTTAAACCAGTGTTTTGACATATTTTTTGTAAGTTAATTGTTTTTAACTATGATGTTTGACTACAATGCAGTATTGTGATTGGACTGAATTGAGTACATTAAAAACGTTTAATTTCTGAATGAATTAAAAATTTATGTATATGAAATAAGCTATTTTTTATGATTAACTGTAGTAATAATTTTCTTAAAACTTATTTCATGTAAAGAGCTTCTGTTCACTCAAAAAATACATATATTTTAAATAGTTTTCAAATATATGCAAATTTAAACGTTCAGTTATTATAGCATTTTCAAACATCAATGCTCGATTATATGGATACGAGATTGCACGGCTAATATGCCATACGAATCTATTTTTTTTTACCTTATGATTTTAAAATTAAAAGCAATTGAAAAGCAATTATCTCGATTGGAATTTTGAACTGTATCTCCACGTATTCTTCCATCATGAAAAAAGTTAGGATATTTAGATAAGACCATAAGTATAGGAACACTCCACGATTTTCAATTGAACGGTTTTGCAAGTGAACCGTTTCTAATATAAAGGAGTGAAAGATTTTTTTTTATGTATTAAGAACTGTTTGAGTGAGTACAACCATAAATCCATTATAGTTTTGAAATTAAATCATATTAAAAATAGATTTTATTTCATACCACACACAGTATTTAATACAATAGATTAAAATTTTTAAATTGCGATTAAATGTACATATTTTTGTTATATTATAATGCAAGAGGGTTTACACACTAGATGCGTTCCAAATTTCATATGAAACATTGTATTAAATTTGAAACCGTTCCAATATAACTATTGAACATATTAATTCAACATAACTTTTAAAATACGCAACGCCGAAAGCGAAAGCATTTGCTTAAAAAAAGGCAAACCAAACCGTTGTTCTATATTATAGCAACACCGCTACTTACCTTGATGATTTATAAACACAAAAATCGATTAATCTTTCTTTAGAAATCAGCCTTGCAGTCTCAAGCTCTAAATCCTGAAAAAATATGCTTTAACTTACCCTAACGAACAAAATGATTCTGTAAACATACAATGCCACGTATCCGTAAGTAATTCTAAACCCCGTTCTCAATGGCCCAAAATGACGACTTACTGGATATCAAATCTACTTACCTTTGATTAACGACTTCAAAGCAATCATTTATACCTCGCTAAACTTACATTCTTAATCCGTTTTTAGCTTCATCTTTTGAAAAGTCTATTCAATTATTGCAGTAAACCTGCTGATAACCGTAGTTTTACTTCTTGGGCAGAAAAAACACCCATCAAGGCCATGGGATATCATTAGCCATATGTTATAGTAATGTCTTACCATCACAAGAAAACCCCTAGACTGAACTCTTTTTTGCGACGGTTGCCATAGAAAGGACGATTTTAAACAATTTTATGGATGGAATGCAGAAGATTAGAGATGGATTCTCTAACCTGAAACACTCCACACTCTATTTAGAACGTTCCGCGAAAGGAATCTTTGTTGGTAGGGTTTCTCGTGAAGGTCGTACAAGATAGGCCCTAGTACATGATAGGCCCTAGCGCAATGCATTTTGGGATACTGTCAACAGTTTCGTTATGCGCATAACTTGAAAATCAGTCGGAGCGCACAAAAGAAGTCATCAGCGCAATGCATCTTGGGATACTGTCAACAGTTTCGTTATGCGCTGAACTCGAAAATCAGTCGGAGCGCACAAAAGAAGTTATCAGCGCAATGCATCTTGGGATACTGTCAACAGTTTCGTTATGCGCAGAACTCGAAAACCAGTCGGAGCGCACCAAAAAAATCTTATGGGCGCAATGCATCTCGGGATACCGATTACTGCGCAGAACCGGTCGGCAATACTTCATATTCGGCCACTTATAGGGCTTCTCTCTCCTATCTGACAGTACTACACAAGTTTGTCTAACTTCAAGTATAAAATGGAGTTTTGTGTATCTCTCTCAGCCTAAGTCTTGGTTTATACTGATCGTGAAAATATGTCAACGTGTCCCCGTTAATGCATATTTTAATTTGTTGTTCATATGTTGTATTCGTATTATTATTAAATGCATAAAAGTGTACTGTACTTTTCTGGAAGTACAAGATTCATGCTGTTATTAGCAATAATACACCTGAAATACGTTCTGGGCTATTTTCTAAAATTTGATGGTTGTCTTGGTAATGTTTTTGGATGTAGATTTTTAAACAAAATCGTGTCACTCTACATGTTTTTAATAGAAATAGTTTACTCTTTTACATTATCTCTATTTTAGTTTAAATAGCAGATTGAGCACCAAATGATAATAATTATTCTTTTAATAGCTAAGATTGAAAGGGACTCATAACGGGGTAATTGTTACGAAATTGATAAATAATCACTTTCAAATCCATAAAAATCAACAATGTTTTATTCATATCATGTGCAGAATCATAGAAATTGTGTGGTTGATATGATAATTCAAAAAAAAATTCTGAAACGTATAGTTTGATCTTCATTCTGATCTATACAGAAACCTGCTTCGTCTACAGGAGAGTCTTCAGCCATTATCGTAGAGCATTAACCGCTAAACGAAATTTAAAGAACTAAATTTAGTTTTTGCATTAAATTAAATCAAAATGTTTTTTTTATTTGTTGCAATAATCTCTTTCAAAACAATTTCAAAAATCTTTTAAAATATAAAAAAATTAAATTGAATCATTGGACGTAAGTAATTACATAAAAAAAACTAGTAATTATTTGACAACGGTTTGTAGTATATACTGTAAAACAAGCCCCAATATTTTGTGTTTGGGTTGTACAATAAACATAGAATCCTACAATTCTGCATGACTAAGTGTGAAAAAGCATTACTAAAGTGATCGGCAATTAAATACTTTAGCGCCAAATGACGTATGTACATTTGCGGTACTTGTTTATACGATTCCGCTTGGCAATGTTTTCATTTGCCGCATTCGCTCGGAATCTTACAAACAAGTACGGCAAATGTACATACTCAGTTATAGCACTAAAGTCTTCATTCCAGTTGAATATAGCCCCACGCAACACGTCTTTAAACCAGGGGCACAACACTAAGTGCCCCACACCGCCGCTCTCCGCAAAGGGGGCGGCAACCGCAACGGCACCACTTCCGTCGAAGTCAGACCCCTCCTTCGCTAAGCCTAATCAAAAACCCCACCGTTCCAGGTCTACTCAGACAAACGCAAAAAAAAGCACCCGAAAGAAAACGCACCTAACAGTCGCAGTGATCATGTGTGCCTAGTGTTGTAGGTGCCGACAACAGAGCAGGCGAGGCAGTTTGTTTAAATCGGGGGGGTCGCCCCTTTATGGGGGAGAAGGGGGGGGGGGCTTCGCATTTTCCTTTTCCTTGAATCTAGAAAAATCAGGAGGGAGGTGGTTGAGTCGTCCATGCAGGAAGGTACCAAGGGGGGTGGAGGGTCTGAGATTTAGATGTTGGTGACGTGTGGTCCCTTTCTGTGTATTCGGGAGAGGGGTGGGGGTGAGAGAGAAGTATCAAATGGAATTACCGTGCTCCAAAAGTGTGCTGAGGGTGTCGAGATGAAGGGGGTGAGACTGCTTGCGGCGCGACATCCTCGCTGTTACTCGGCCCCTGCAAAAAGAAAAGAAGGCAGCGGTCAGGAGAGAGAAGGTCGAGAAATCGTCTGCGTTTGATCCTCGACCCCTGAAGTGGTGCAATTGGAACGTTTAGAAGAGTGGAAATTCAAATGCTGGAATAAATTAAATGCAATTTTCGCGCAAAGTTGTCTAGACCTGCTTTTTCACAGGCAATTTGCAAAACGCGAATTGTATTACAAGATTATATATATATATATATATATATATATATATATATATATATATATATATATATATATATATATATATATATATATATATATATATATATATATATATATATTATTCACACGATATTATTACTGTTAATATTTTATTAGTATGAAAAGGGTGGGGGATATTATTTTCAAGTATAAAACTTATTTATGAGAAGAAGAATTATTAAAGCAAGCATTTATCTTTGCTTTTTCAATGACTATTCTATCTAATATAAACAAACGATTGCTCCTATCATAGACTTAAAGTTTCTGCTGAGTATAAAATATAGAGACAATTAAATTTAAAATTATATTCGTAAAAATTACAAATCGTAAACATCTCCTAAAAATGTATCTTATCTTTTTAATAGTGCGCGATCCAAAAGTGGTTACTTTGGCCTTAACTGTTTAAATGCATAAATTCTTAATCTCGTAGTATGGCTGTATTAAATTGTAAAATCTGCATAAAAATGTAAGTACCATGATCCTCGGTAGCAAATAAAAATAAAAATATAAACTTATTGTGTTATAAAACTTTAAATAATAATAAAATATTTAGGTGTACAAACGATTTTCAAAGAAAAATATTCAAATAAAGCAAACAGAAACATTCTTTTTCCCAATATCACTTTTTAAAATTTAATTCCACAACATCAAAAGAATCCGAAACCCCAACACTCACCCGCCCCAAATCGCCGAATCACCGCCCCGAGCTTCAAACTCCACGCGGCGATCCCTGCCCACCGCAGCGGCAGAGCGTCCGCGCCCTTCGCGTCGGTCGTCCGAATCGACGGTGGCCGCGACTGTCTCTCGCCGAGGCCATCTGCGCTTTCGCCGGGGAGAGAGACCGAGGGATTCGCGTCGCGGGATCTATTTTGGGATGCTGTGCTCTACATCCTCCTCTGTGGGAAAGAGGACTCGGAGAAGGTCGGCTGTGTTTGTAGTGAAAAAAAATAGTGCCGCTGACACTTCGACAAACGAGGGTTTTACTCGGAGCCTTGAGGGTTGGTGGCCTTGGTTGAGAGCCCTGCCCTGGTAAAAACAAGCGATGTTTTCTTCATTGGGGGATTGCGTAGAACGGGTCCTATACGATTTTCTATGGAGGTCCTTATAAGAAAATAGTTTTCTATGCGTCAATTTAACGTTATAAGAGTGTCATTATCTTTTGAATTGAAGTTAGAAATTTTGAATAAAAGAATTATGAATTGATAAATGGATTCATTTATTAGAATTTTAAAAACAATTTATTTAAAGTAATAATTTTATTAGAATATTTGATTATGATTGATGAAAGGAAGTTTATGCATATGAGCATTTTTCAATCAAAATATGCAATTACTTATACAAGTAATTTATTATTTTTATTTTATACAATTGAAAACGTGGGTGCAAGAAAAAGGCAGCTCCACTTTTTTTCGGATTTACACTTTTTCACTTATTCCATAAATAGAAACGTCCTCAATGGATTGGTGCAAGACTCAGATAGCTCTAAGCAATGGCTATAGAGATATAAAGGACAACGAGCTGTACTTTTGTATCATATCATGCAAGAAACGTTGCGTTTTTCGTCCTTACTGAACAATTTTGAAAACTGGAGCTGACTTGTTCTTGCACCCACGTATTTAATTGTATTGTCTTTTAAATTTTTATAGCTTGATGCAGTTTTAGACTTTGGTATATTTTTGAAATAGTATTACATTGTATCGTATGCAATTGTGTGGTTGAGAAATTGTGTGGTTGAGAAATTGTATAGTTGAGAAATTGTATGGTTGAGAAATTGTATGGTGTGGGATTGTGTTTTTAGGACACTGTTTAAGAAAAATAATTTATAAGTTTTTGAAAATGTAAGTATTTCAATAGTTAAACCGACAGAAACGTTGAAGAGAAGTATAGATTTGCTTATAAATAAAAATACATTGATCTAATAGATGTGTTAATTGTATGTGTTTATCTTATGTATTTTATACATTTGTGTTCGATATAATAAATTGATTTTAAAACGTACAGGAAAAAAAATATTTTAAAACTCCGGGAATTGTTCAATTTATCGAAAGTTTTAGATAATTTATGGTTTATTTAAAAAAATAGGAGGAAAATGCTTTAAAAACACAGTAGAAGTAATAAACTTATTCAAATTGTGAAAACGTAAAAAAAAAAAATGGTGATTTCAAAAACGAAAATAAATTTAATGCCGAGATTATAAAAGTAGTACCCATATTTTTAACACCTAAAAGATTTCAGATTATTGGGTCAGTAAAACTGCATTTTCAACTAAACGTAAAACTCGCACCGAATTAGGTTATTTACATCAAATGTATTACATGATGACATGAAATCTATCACAAAAGTTTTTTTTTTTAAATTTATTCGATTTTATTGTGATTAATAGTCTAACACCGGCTATTGATATACGGTCGGTTTGAGATCCATTAATAAACAGAATACCTTTTGTTGAGATTATGAATTAGAATCCTTAAGTCTATTTTGGATCTCCTCATTGTAGGGTCACAATCCTTGTATTATTGTGTTACTTATGCTTATCCGCCTATAACCTGTAGCAACCTGTGGTTATGTAGCTAGTAATTAAAAATGCCTTTTTTAATGCCCTCTGGGAGATTATTGAATACCTTTGTGTTATTAGTAACTAAATAACAATTTAACAACGCTAATTGTTATGTATTTAAATACTTTTAAATGAAATTCGGGGTAAAATTAGTATGAAAGTACCACGAAATTGTATGGTATATTGTAAAAAAAATTACATATAAATTTTAATTATATTATATAAATTTACTAATGAAATATAGATAGGTAATATTTATGCATATCTAAATACAATAATCTACATTTACATTTAATATTGCTACTTTTTATCTAATTTGACAATTTTATGCACTATATTTTCACATCATATTGGAACCGATTCTTTGGAGAATTATATACATATGGTAATTTAATATATCTAAACAATGGATTCAAATAAGCATACCTAATATCAATGGGACTACATTTACCTATATCAAAGGGACTACGTATACTTATAACATCTTTGTAATATTTTTAAATTAAATAAAAGTATTTTCAATTGGGTGATTAACAAAAAAGTTATTCAAACGTTGCAGCAAAATTAGTACATTTAAAATACAATAAACGTTCTAAATCTCGCGATTTCTTAAACAACTTGAAACAAATTCTCAGAAGAAAAAAAAGATAGAAACAAGACGTTTAAAAATTAACAAAACGAAAACAATTTAAGATGACAAACTGTACGCATCAATATCCATGCTTATTGATTCAAACATGTGATAAATTTATTAGAACACATCTTAAATGACAACTTTTTTTTTTCAAAGCAAGCAAAAAACAGTATCCCATAACAACGCAAAGTTTTTTTTTCTACTTATACAAAACTACGTGTACAAAAAAAACCTTTTTTAATACGAATTGAAACTTAATAAGGTGAAGGAAGAAGATCAACTTGCAAAACACTTTTAAAAACATTCCACTTTTTTTTTACGTCATCACAACCCAGAATCAGTATAGAAAATGATTAGAATTTTTAGCTGTAGAACTCCGGGGTTTTTATTTTAATGTTAATCCAGTTTTCCCCCACATTTTCCCCTTTTTCCCCCACCGCGTCTCAGTTTATTTTTTAATAGGAGAGGGATTTTTTTTTGTGTATTTTCAACTCGGCGAGTTAATGAAAATCTCAGGCATTATATGTTACAAATGTACAATCTTAGAGGAATTATTTCATTCGGTTTCGCTAACTTTTAATTGTAAGCTGCCGTTGGTTTCCATATTTTTATTCGTTATAGCGAGAAGACGTATTAAAAAAAAGGTGGAAAATACTTTCTACTCGGATATTAGAATTCTATGATATTAAAATGATAGTTTGACTCGAATCTTCAAAAGGCAATTATATGCAAATGTAGCAATTTTGAATATTAATTTTCTTATTTTGGAAACAGTTTATTTCTTATGTTAGTTTCAGCATTGCTAAATTATCCGCGTATTATCACCCCTATTTCGTGTTGTTTTTTTTACAAAATATGTCGGTCTATTCCAATACGTAGATTTTTTTTATTTTCATTTAACATTCTAAAAGTATGTTTCTATTGTATGCATAAAACTTGTTCTATTTAACGTTGTGAGGTAATGGATAAAAGTGTCATCTAGCATAGCAACTGCTAGAAACATAAAAATAGGTAAATTTCAATTAAAATGTGTTTTTTCTCATCTGTTAATATAAGCTTTTTTTTCCAAATTGGCTTTGATGTATCACATTTAAAATTTAATTATAAACTTTCATATATTTTAATCATAAAATGAATTTATATATATTTCTGATTTTACTTATCGATACAACATAAATAAGTACGGAACTTCCGGTTCCTTTTAGCTTAACATACAGGGAGGCCACAAATTGTTGAGCGATGGTCATTCTTCGCCTGTATTACATTTACCTGTGATTCATAATGAAACATTATTTTTGCCCGACTATTTCGCTTATATTTTAAATAAGTCGCCTAGCTTTAGTAGAAACAAAGTAGTAAAAATATAGTAAAAGGAATGGTTTATATTACGAGTAGTTAAACAGCCAAATAATGACCAACCCCCAATAATTTGTGACCACCCCTAATATCTCCAAATATATATAACACATAAAGTATCCCTATTCAGCTTATATCGCAATTAAGGCAAAAAACGCTGATAATTTTTTATTCTAAATGCCGTATTTATATTAAATATATATGAAATGCGATAAACATTACACAACACATTTTAATATTTTTTTAAAGACTTTTAAGCTGAATAATTGTACGTAAAAGTCAAAAGGAAGACCAACACGACAAGCCTAGTGTCCATTAGAATCAAACGTCCTTAGAATGTGAAAATTGTCCAGAAACTTGATGGCAGCTCAGGTGTTGTCCTCGTCATCAGACACAACACAAAATTAAGAGGCAGTATTCGCAGGCTTTTAATTATGAATAAACCTCTGCCAACAATTCCTCATGATTTAGCAATAGTACAACTTTTTTTTTCAATTAACCTCTTTATAATTAAAATAACTCCTCTAGCAAAATTATAAAAAACATGGTCCCGAGCCAAATTATATCCCAAATTACATATAGTGGAATTTATATATGGGTTATAAAACGGACAAAAAAAGTAAAATATTCAAAACAAATCCCCAAATGAGTGAATCATTACGAAAATCGAATGAAAAAGATACACTTTTACCAGCACACACATTGCGTAGGATACCTTATATATAAGGGCTTTAATGGTAGTTATTATCTCTCCAATTCCGTTTCCCTGATAATAAATAATAGCGCTGTATCGCTCAGTTTTCCAAGTAGCGGAGTCTAAGAATTGTGTTTTGTTTTTAATGTAAGGTTATCGTTAGCAATTGTTGCTGCTACAAACGCTTCTTGCACATTTTTTTCGGAGAAAAATTGCTGTTATGGAAGGTTTTTTTTTATTCGAGGTTGGAAGATTTATTCTTTCAGAAGCTAATAATAAGGCTTTAGTTAATTCATTAAAAAATTAATAGGGTCAAAGGGGTTCTTTACTGGAAGGGTTATTATTTATCACATTGCATTTATTTAATTTATTTAGATTTTTTTTTTATTGAAACACATATAATTATTAATTTTTTTTTTTTTAATGATTTGTGATCTATTTTTTTAGGCTGTTTGAAATAAGATACGTTTTATCACAAACGAACGATGCAATACAATTTAGTTTTAGATGTAAATACTGAGGAAACTTAGCAAAAATATTTTTTTAATCAAAATTAGCAAAACAGTTAAAAAATTGTGCTGTTTTTAACACTCGGAAACAAAAATTTATCTCGTAAATATAAAATTTAAAAATTGTATATATAAATAAACTAATGATAATAAATAATTTAATATTAAATCCAGAATTGAAATTCATAATAACAACGACAAACCCACAAATATTATTTTGAATAAAAGTTTTGAACTCATCATTAAAGTTTTTATTTATGTAATGTTTTATGAAGCATATCTAGATTGATCAATAATATTAATGTGTATAATATGATACATTTCTAAATTTTATTCTATAAAATTACCAATAATTATTATAATACTATTTTAGTTATCCATCTTAATATAGCAAATTATATAACGAATGATAACTTCCACGATTGCTTAGTAGTAAAAATAGTGTGTTATTAATAGTAATTGAAAATTAATATGCTTAAATAGTATTTACGATGCTTAAATTATTAATTAATCAATACTAATCTAATAAAGAATTGTCATACTAATATAAAATAATTAACATTGTAAATCAATTTTAGTTATGATTAATTAAACCTCTAACCTCAAACACACCTTTATATTCTCTTAGTGGTTCATGTGATGAATTCCCCACTAAATACTCCCTGTTTACCTAACACACCTGACCCTCAAAAGTGCTAATCTACATAATTCATTATGTTGGCTAGTTGAAAACTAGTTTGTTAAAGAGCAGCGAAACAACTTTTAGGGGGAGTTGAATAATGTTAGGAATCACCGGAGTGATTCTCCCTTGAATCTGACAGGTGGCTGTTTCTTTCATTGTTTAAAGGGAGAAGGGAGAGTTTGAACTCGCGCAGCACATCCCTGAGGGTTAAGGGATTGATCAATGGGAGATCGGAACATTGTAAGCGCAAATTAGCGCAAGTGGAATTACTGTAATTGCTCTTGAATTCTCAAAACGGATTATTGTTTGTTTTCGAAGTGGTACAGGGACAATAAACAATCGTATGTTGCAAATAAAGTTTTGAAGATAATTCTGGGAATTTACAGTTTCCATATACTAGAAAGTAAACAATTATAAAGTAGTATAGTAATTAGTTGTATAATTAATATTTTTTTTAATTAGAACGTTAAAATAACATATTAATAAAACAGAATAATTATAGAATTATATACATTTCTTTGAAACTTTTCAAAGTTAAAATAAAAATGTAGAATCAAACGCACGTACTAGAAATAATGAAGAATTAAGAACTAAAAATATGTGCAAAACAAATTTCGTAGGTGTTGATTATGAAGTTATGCCTCTTCTTCATGTTTGTTAATTTTTTTTATTGTCATTTTTTTAAAATTTAAATAATCAGGGATTTTGTGAAAGAATTAAATTAAAGTTTTTGTAGTTTGTTTTTATATTTAATATGTATGTCTGTATGGAAAAGGAGATAAATTCAAATGAACTTCTAAATGTTGTTATTACGTATTACTTGTATCCACCACATAAACTGGGTATTATTTATAAAGGGCTGGAAACTTTTTTTAAAAACAAACAATATAATAAAAAATAAAATAAACTTAATACCCCAAGTTTTATTTAAATAAATATGTGTAATTATACTTCGGAGGATCTAACATTAGGAAGGATACAGATTAATTCAATGAGATCATGAAATATTCAAAAATAAAGTATAAAATTTAAGCATAAAAATAGCTTAACATAATAAAATATTAATAAACGTTATGAATGTTTATTAAACGATAAGAAACTAAATATAAGCATAAAATAGCTTAAC
Source organism: Troglohyphantes excavatus (assembly GCA_963932185.1). Taxonomy (NCBI): domain Eukaryota; kingdom Metazoa; phylum Arthropoda; class Arachnida; order Araneae; family Linyphiidae; genus Troglohyphantes; species Troglohyphantes excavatus. Next base: position 45,123,558 of record OZ010676.1, read on the forward strand.
TTTGTATATTTATATATAAAAACAACAATTCAATCTACAATTAGATTTAATAAGCATATTAAGTTTACTTGGTCTCGGAAACAAATTAAAGTCAATGGAAAATTATAAATTTAAGTGTAACTACTAATGAAAAGTTTTTAACTATGCTTACATGAAAGTTTTCTTTGAAAAAACCATCACGCAATGCGTTCCTTATTTAAATTGAAGCAATGACGAATCTTTAAAAAAAAATTGTATGTTCCTAAAAAAAAGATTTATAAATGCTGCAATCTTATAAGAATAAAAGATTCTAGTATAATAATATTCGTTCCTTATAACATAAACCAGTTAAGATATCTACTTACAAAAGATACTATTGAAAACTTTACTTTTTTAGATACGTGTGTTTTCAACATTAAATAAAAATATAAAATATCTCCTTAGCTCATTTTGTTTTACATTCTTACCATGTTGTATTCGTTTTTTTTATTTATACCAGTAATAGTTCCTTATTTCTGTGCCAGTATTTATTATTTGGTATATAACTATTTCACTATGTCTAGTGTTATGTTAGCTTTGTAAAGAAAAGTAAACTTCCCTTGTTTAGGTAGATTATTATGTTGAGTTTTCTTTTTAGTGCCGGACAGGACAGCAATATTTGAATTGTATTCTGACTACGAGTTTTGTTGCAAGTTTTCGTCTTGTTATGGGTGATTTTTTTTTATTTAAGTAAAGAAAAAAATCCAAGCTCGAGCACTGTTAAAAATGGGCGCTCATTTTTAAGGAAAATTTCGTCTTTTTTTTATGAAACAGTTGTGTGCAAAATGCTCCGATTAAATATTTCGTCGTTTTTTTTCAAGGACATTATTTCGTCAAAAATAATTGCAAATACAAATAGACAACACTAAACAGAGATATCTTGGCCTCAAGTCGCGGACTTTACCGAACGAGCCAGAAAGGCTTGCCCTGGATTGTGGCAATATACATGTAAGAACCGAAATTAGAACCGAATGAACTGATACCCCCAGAAAAGAATCGGAGTAAATTACCTTAATTAAAAATGCGAAGATTCTTGTTTCGTCAAAAGTCACGTAATTCCATGACGAAACTATTGTCAAAATTGACGAATATAGTCATAACGATATAAGAGATATAAGAGAGAAAAATAGTTACTTCTGAGGGTGAGTTGGAGCCTATACACGCCGAGTGTTCAGTACAAGTTTTTAAAAACAACCAATAAAATATGAAAAGTTTAGTATGTGAATTATACATTATCAAATAAAGGTGTTTTTATAATTTGATGTCTAAAAATCAATCTATACGGGTATAAACTCAGGGAATGTCTGTTATTTCAAAGGAAATATAACGTTTACCGGTTATTATAAGTAATTTTATATAACTCCCTAGGTTGTTGTATCCTTAATTCTTGCAATTTTGACCATCTGTTGGTGTACTTCATTTGTCTATAAAATTGCTATTTTTTTCAAATAAACAACTCCAAAATGGTTTTTTATTGGAGGGGGGAGGAGGGTTTCAATATCATTTGCAAATTTTTAAAAGATACAATTTCATTTTACAAAAGTTGGGCCACTGAACTCTTTAAATAAATACATTATCTCTAACTAACTTAATTTGTTGTTCATATACAAAGTTATTAATTTTATTTAAGCTTTTCAATTGATAACATACCATATAAACTAATATTTTAATATATTTTATTCAGTAATATTAGTACCAAATGTCTGATTTTTTTAAAAACTAAAATACGTTGATTAATTTTTCAATCAACTTATTTCCTGTCTACAGATTAAATTTCATTAAAGACAACCAACTTATCTCAAACGTCATATAACTGTTTAGTGATTAATACACATAAAATATTATTATAAGCTTCTCTTCTATATCACTGTCATATCTTTACGAAAGTTTAAAGAAATTAAAATATCTGCAATTAATTTTCCTTAAAAAAATATACGTAAATTCATTCATTACGAGTTGTCTATAAAATATGAATTGATAAACAAATACAAAATATTTCGTAATTTCTTAATTGCTTTAAAATATTAAGAAAAAATTTGGTCGTGCTTATGGCATTTTTTTTTTTTTTTGAGGAAATTTTAAGCAAACTTTAGTCATCCTTTTCTGCAGTGATCTTACTTTAATGACAAACAATAACATTCCGGTATTCTCAAATTTAGGAAAGATTTACCTCATTGATAAGTCTTTGCCAGGAAATTAAATACTCCAATTTGTAATAAGAAATAACATTTATAAGAAATAACATTTATAAGAAATAACATTTATTAAGACATTTATTTATCATCTGCTTATTAAATATTTATGACTTGAAACGTTGAAAAAAAGTTGATTCGGTTAGTAAACGAAATTAAAGCATTAATATAATTCCTCTTTTTTTGCCTTATCTATTTTGCAGAAAGACGTAAACTGTAATACTCAACGATTGGGGAAAGTGTGAAAGCAATCCAATTCATTGAAAGTTTTATTAATTTCTTTAAACGGGAATTTTTAAATATCTATATTTACATTTCATCTTTACTCAGGCTTGAATAACGTTACAAAGTGATATTATCTAATTATTTAACTTATTTTTGAAGCTTTGCATATTTTGAAGCTTTGCGAAAAAACTAACTCAATAAGGAAATGTAATTTTAAAAAATATTAGATTTGTTTGTATTAGTTATTGTGTTATTCGGTCAGATAAAAATAATCAAATTTTCAATTAAAAAATTAGTAGAAAAATTATCACAAATTTGTTTTGTTATAAATATCTAAAGATATTGCGTTGCGAATGGTTTTAGTTGTTCTATTTTAAAATAAAAACCAAGATTGAATAGTGTCAAAAGTGCGTAAGTACATTTGCTGTACTTGTGCACATGATTCTGCTTGGCGATGTTTTCACTTGCCTCATCTTGGCGTTACAAAAGGGTTGCCAAAATCACAATGACAGGTAATGAATTGGTGGAAGGAATATGTGAACATCAGTTTTGGCAATACTTTTTTTTAAGTTAATATGAAACCATATCGCCAAACGTAATTATATGCACAAGTACAACACATGTACTTATATACTTTTCGCAATAAAGTCTTCAATTGTATAGTTGTAGCGCATAAATGGGAAATTAATGTACAGGGAAAGTATGCATGTCCATGCGTAGTATTTTTGTGTTTCATACACCTTATCTAACACTTAAAGAGTGCATGCTATGCATATTATTTCCACTAATTTGTAGAGACTGAGACTAGTGCATATACTAGGAATACTATACTAGAAACTTCATATAAAAATAAAAACAATTATATTTGCAATAAGATTAAAAATCCAGCTATAAAGTAGAATCTTGTTTTAAAACAAGACATTTTAAATTTTGCCCGTTACTTTTTTATAATTGATTGACAAAAAATTATAAATAGTATTGATAAAAATTTAAGGTAAATTTGGCAATAATATTTAAATCAAACTATAAGTTAGAAATTTGTATGAAAAAGCAGACATTTAAAAGTTAATCCTTTTAATTTCGTATAATTCATAAAAAAAAAGAATGTTGTGAATACAATTAATAAAAAAAATTATGGCAAATAACCATTGATAAAAAACTTGGTCAACAAATAAAAACACGAAACGGTTTTTGGGTTTGTTTTATATTCTAGTAATTGATTTTAATACTCAATATTTGAAGATCTATTAGTTTAATATTCAACATAATAATCTACAAAACTTAATGTTTTATTAATTCATACACTGTTAAATATGAAACATATGCAATCTATCTTCTTTTGAAACAAAATTCATTCTTTTTCTAGGCTTAGTGGTCAGCTTTTCCGAAGTGCCTTTCTATAAAAACGAAAATATTTTATTTGAGAAAAATAGGGATGAATTGTTCCTAACAACGTCTATATAAAAAACGACAAACAGTCAGTATAAAAAGAGATTTTCTTTTCTGATATGGATTTTGTCTGTCATATAGCAAAGCAGCCAAATATTTCACAAGACTATTTCCATCCCTTTGCCGCGTTTATAAATGCCAACATCTCATTTTTCATATCTATAGTAGAGAGTAGATTCGTTTTATACAATGTTCTGTTTCCTTCAAAAAAAATAAAGCTAATTTTTCTATGTTTAATACATAGTTTTTATAAAGTTCTTAGGGATTTATGCGAATTCGGAATTGGAAGGTCTCGAATTCAAGTTCTGATTTCGTTAATCGAAGACTCACAAAGTAGGGAGGGATCTTGTGCACATTAAATTTGTCCTGCTTGAAATTCCCTCCATTGATTATGGAGTTTAAGTTAAAGAGTGCGGTGCCTGCTCAGATGATTCTCCCGGATTTTCAGTCGCGATAGATCCCGAACCGTCACCAATAGAACAATGTACAACACTCTAGTGTGATGTTAATTCTACTAAAAATAAAGTTTTTTATTTACGTGTATATATAGATCATGTGTCGAATACATACAGAAAATCGTACATCCGTGTACATTACTAATAAATCATACTAGTTTGCAGATATAAATTTGCATCAAACGTTAAATTACAGTGAAAAGCGTATACCAGCCAATATTTCAAAAATAAAAAAATGTGCAAATTTTTTGTCTTATTATTTTATAACATAGTACAAGCATACAAATTGTTAAAATCCATACATTGTATACATATATCCTACAAGTTGGCAGATATGCAAGCGATTTTGTCGATTTTTTTTTCCTTCTACTTTTTCTCGTATAAGGGGCCGTGCACTTATGGAGCTACTCTTAGAAAGGAAGGGGTTTTATCATGCGTGACAGTGGTGTGATAAGAGGGAGGGTGTTTCAAAGGTTGTGCGATGTCGCAAAACTTGTAAAAAAACATGCTGGAATTTTTCCATACACTTTGATATAAGTCCCCTATTTTAGAAATCCATATATTTTATGGAATATTTAATAAAATACACGGAATTGAATTTTTACAAACTATTCTGTAACTGCAAAAAATTATCGTGCCGTGACATGGGGAGAAAAGGGAGTAATATAAGCGTAAGGCTAACATTGCAGTGCATGGCGTAAGGAGAAGGGATAACGTGACATGATGGAAGGATTTGAAGCTAATGTGACATGAGGGGAGTGGGTAAGGCTAACGTGACATGAGAGGTAGAAGTAAAGCTAACGTGACAGTGCGTGTGGAGAGGGGACATGGTTTACAAAAGGACGAAAAATAGCGTGAGGTAATAAATGAATGCCCCCTGAGCGACATGCTGGGAGTGGCTATGAAAGTTTATCTAACAAACGATAAAACACTTGCAAGGGAAAATTAATGCAGATGCCGTTAAAGAAATAGCTAAATAGTGATGCAATATAAAATTACGCAAGTGCACAGCGGTACATTATGTGCATAATTAGCACAAGCGGTGCAATGCACTCTAGGAAAGAGAAACATTAGAATTTATCAGTCCAACTAAATGTTACAACAAACCATTTTTATTTCCTGTTTGAGGAACTGCATAATAATCATTTCAGAAGTTAATGTAAAATTCAGGTGCCGAATGGAAACCGGTTCTAACTAACTGAATATCGCGGATTCCAATTGAAGACTTAGTGCCAAAAGTTCGTAAATACATTTGCTGTACTTGTGTATATGATTCCTCTTGGCGATGTTTTCACTTGCTTCATCTTGGTTTCAGAAAAGTGTTGCCAAAACGGGTTCACACCTATTTCTTCCACAATTCATTATGTAGCATTTGACAACACTTTTTTAAGCCAAGATGAGGCAAGCGAATAATTCTTATCGAATTCGCTAGACTTTAATTTTACGAGTATTGAACTGTTTTCTGACAAAAATTGAAACTTAATTCTGATATTGCTGAAGATTATTTCAATTATGAATTGAAAATTTGAAAATTAAAAACAAAACACCAATCCAATTTGTTAAAGAAATGCAAAATACCAATTGAAAGTCAAAAAGTAGCAGAAATAAAATTAAACAACTTCTCACTTTAATCGGCGATACAATATCCATGGAAACATATAAACACTGGTAACATATGTTTGAAAGGCAACCCAATAAAAATTCTGAACATCACACCATTACTTGCAATTGAAACAATTGAAAATAACCCCTCACCAAAAATTCAATCTTTAGTTATTTCCCAACATGGAGTCAAAACAAAAATCCAATCATAAAAAAACCTCAGCTCAGTTAAATTTGAAACACTGTATACAAAAAGTAGAACCAAAAGAGTAAAATGCAAACCAAAAAACAAGAAAAAAGTGATAGAAGGTACACGCGTACTTGTAAAAGAAATCTCAAAGGGAGCAATTCGATAAAAAAAATAGAGTGAATGATTCAACGAGAATTAATTGTATGTAAATTTAAAGACAACCCCTAATCCAATTGAACCGGGGATTCATTTTAGTCTACATTCTAACCCCCTCATTGAAAATTCATTGATTGAGCCCCAACTCTAAACACTGTTACAAAAACGGGAACACATGTAACACAGAAGCAATGCACTTTTCCAGTCTTTCCCGTTATCATTGTTTCTACATTTTATCCAGTTTTCAATAGGTGCATCTTACGTTATAAAGAGTGGTCATAAGTTATTGGGCGATGGTCATTCTTTAGCTGTATCCTATTCAGCTGTATTGGCATAATAAACGTTTTTGCAGTGATACTTCGCTTATATTTTAAACATGTCGCTTAGCTTTTGTAGGGACAAACAAAGCAGTTAAAGCAAAAAAAAATAATGGTTTATTATGTGCAGTTAAACAGCCAAACAATGACCATTGCCCATCAATTTGTTACCATCCTATATTTTGTGACCAACACTTTGTGACCACCCTGGATTTGTGACCAACCATTTGTGACGTCCTCGCATCAGACGCAAGAGTCGAACACTTTACCTCTTGTTCTGAAGACTATTATCTAGGCCACTCAATTTTGAGATTGTGCGGGGTGCCAGCTAAGATATTGCATACGTCATCTGACCATGGTTCAAAATTACGAGGCTGTGTTCCAGAGTCTGTCCTTTGAGGTAGCTTCCGAACCGACGCCAATAGCCCATTGTATAGCTCTAGTGCGACGTTTTTCAATCAACCTCCCCCATTTAGCTACCACATGTTGATGAATCAAAGGAGAATAACACAAGAAATCTCAAAATTCAGAATTTTTCATTGATTGAATAGATATTCATAGTTTCGTTCAAGCAATCGGTTACTTATTGAAAATGAAACGTTTTAGGTTTTAGAGTATTACAGAAATAATTAAACCCAGTTTTCGACTGTTTATGCTATTTGCCTTAGGAATGATTTAACCCTGAAATGGCAAGGAAATCGAAGTTTTCTTTACTTGCAATTTAATGAAAACTAAATAATAACGGAGTTTTCCAGCCGATAACACCAGGATTTTTTTTAAATAAGAACAAGTATTTTTTGTACAATATGCTGGAATTTAGATTCCATTCCGAACAAATTCACAATCATTCTATTGCTGAATCCATTAATTATGGTAAAACTCTACAGAAATAGAATTTCGTTAGTTTAAAATTACAATAGAAAGTAATTATAATTTTAATGCAGTTTTTACATTATAACTTTGAATTTTCGAATTTGTTTAGTTAAACACTATAAAAAATACCGGCATAAATAAAAAAAACAAATAAAAATTAAATTTTGAAATTAATAAAATTTAAATTTTTGAAAGCTCTTAACCATTACCTATATGTCATATTCAATTGAAATCATCCAATCATCAGCCAAGTTATTCAACTTTTGAACGACTGACCGGACAGACACGGAGAAGTTTTTTTTCTACATTTATGACACGGAGCATTAAAAAACTCAACTGTGTAGCAATACGAAGCGGGTATTCGATGTTTTATCTTCGGAAAGGATTTTTTTTCTACACCACAAAAAAAATTCTTAAAACACCTTTTATTAAAAGTCTCGTTGTCATAGAAACAACTAAAAAATTCTTTCCCGAAGAGAATTGATTTTTAAATGACTAAGGTATTTTGAAACGTATATTCAGGGTTTTTTAAACAAAGGATAAAAGAATACATAAAAACTTGCCAAGCATGGATAAATGTAAGAAAATCAATTAATTTGCGCGATATACTTTGAAGCAACCACATATTCGCTTTCTTTTGTTTATAACATTGTCGAGTTTTTATAATGTGTCTTTGACGAGTGTGCATTTTTTTCTTTGTATTAAATTCAAATATTATGTATACTTTTCTTTTGTTCCTGAAACAAGATAAAAATTTTACATACTGGCTCAGTTGTATGTAAAAAAGTAAAGAAATTAAAATTTGCTCTGCGTTTCTTATCGGGGGGGGGGGGGGGGGTAGTTAAATATATAAAGACGGAGGGGGGGAATTTTTTCATCAGTTTATAGAAATCTGATGGATGTGATTTTTTCCTTATGAAATGTATTGTATTAAGTCGCTCACTAAAAAGATGACAAATTTCTCACATCCATATATATAAGTATGTGTGTTCTCATCAACAGGACAATGGATAATTGAAGTTTATGTTTAAAGAGGGGACCACATTAACCAGTTTTATGTGCACATCGTAATTGATTTGTTTTGTAACATCGCAATTTTAGGTTATTGTTACAGATAAATATCCAATTAATTTTAAAATTTTGAAGAGGTTAGAAATGCGAAAATTCCTCGCTACTCCGAAGCTTCCAAAATGTAGTTTAATAATTAGCTACATTTTACTTTTGTAAACGATTTTCTTTAGTCTGGGGGGAAAATCAAGCTTTGCATTTTAGACGAAGGCCTTGATTACAAAACCTTTAAATATCAATGAATGTTTTTAAACGGAATATTACTTTTTCTTTTATAATTATAATTAGAGATGGAATTAAAATTATGAAATGTTTGAGAATGACTGAAAATTCTGGCTTATTATACGTTATAATCGTAGAGGAATGCTTACAAGGACACACTGAAAGACGAGTTTTTAATCATATTAAATGAAGTCAACTCCAAAGCATTGAGTATACCGCAGAATAGAACCATGTACTAACCAAAATGGCGGTCGCGCGAAATTTCGTTAGTGGCCGTATATTAATTGCTTCGTTAATTACGGAACGAGGTTGCTAAGGGAACCGAAATATGTAGTTGGTCTCTTTTATATTCGACTACTTTTATGGCGAGAAAATATAAAATCCACGATTAATATTTTAGCTTTATTGAATGAGATTGATTAGACTTATCCTCCTATCTTTACTTTATGGTTGTTTTTAAATAGGAACTTCAAGGTCACTATTCTTTAGGAACACTTAATTTAAGGTGTTTCAATGGAAACATAGTATGGAAAGGAGGAACATCTATGAACTAGAAAAGTCATTTTTAACAGAAACAGACGAAAACATCACTGCAATGTTAAATAAAAACTGATGTCATAAACTTAATTTTTTTTTTATTATGTTTTGTGAAAATAATATCTATTTTTGGTAACTTCTCATAATTTTTTTTGTTTCCAAACCTTTCAATAAGAACATTTTGAACTTTAAAAAATTCAATCAATCGACCGTTTATTTCTTGATTATTTAACAATACCGTCGGAGTGGGGAAGGGACTACATTTATAAATATGTCTATAATTAATGTTGCAATAGGAGTTATGGAAATAATGTAATTAATACGAATTTTCTAAAATGATTTTTGAATATGTATTATATGTTACATATACAATAACAGATAATATAAACTATGCAAAAAATTTATAGAGTCGTATGATAAGGCAAAGCATAAAATAATAATTAGGTTTTGACTCAACTATTGTTGGCTGTCCCTTTTAGGGGCTGTTAATTTGTTACTTCAAGCACACTTAGGGGGAGGGGTCTATCACGCGTGACACAGGTGAAGGGGTCTCAGTGGTCGCGTGACGTAGCAAAACTCTTTAAAAAATGCTGAAAATTATTTCACAAACTTTGATAGTTAAAGTCAATTTTAATAGAAATTGAATTTTTAATAGAAATCACTACCATGAGTAGTTTGGTAAAATACACAGAACGAAGTTTTAATGAATGTTTTTTAACTGCAAAATATTTTCGGGAATCGACATGGGGGGAGGGGGGCGTAATTAATAAACGCTGTGTGACATGATTTAATTAATGAACGCTCCCTCATTCAATTGCATCACTTTAAATAAAAAAAATATTTTGTATGTAAAGAATCAGATGGATCTAATATAAAAAACCCACTAACAATTTAAATTTAAAAAAATTATATAATTCAATTTACAAAATATTAACTGATAACAAAATAACGTAAAAATTATCGTTTTACAACGGCAAAGATCCAAATCCTATTTGCCGTTACCCATTATGCCCTAAATCCACATCAGTCCCCGTCTTATTAAATTCAAATACCCCGCAAAAAATGAAAGACATTTTTCTTATATGTAAGCCTCAAAGCTGAGTGTGGTTACACAAATTAAATTACAGGAGTAAGAGATTGGGCCAACCTTATACTAAAGAATGTCCCTGATGCAACATAAAGGGGGAGGGGGTCAAAATAAGGGGGGCTAACAAAAGAAACAAACAGAGATGGGAAGGTCCCCCTCCCCCGCCCTCCCCTTGAGACCTCTTTCGTAGGTCGTGAGCCTAAAACGCCACTTTTTTACCATTTATATCTGGGCCAGTTTTATTTTACTCTTAGAAATCCTGGAAAAGGGACAAGAAGGGCGATACTATCGGGATTTTAAAGGGAAAAATAAGGAAAGGGTAGCGAAAAATTGTGGATTTTTTAGGGATATTTCTTAAAACATTTTGGTTGGGTTTTTGCTTTGTGTCCTTTGGGTTTTGATCCGGTACTGAAGACTTTTAACTGTTGGCTGACATTTTTATTGAGTTTTGAAAAAATTTCAAAATAATAAAGCGATTTTATTTTTTAAGTGAAATACTTATTACCAAGAAGGTGCTGAAAATTAGTTTTTATATTTATTTCACACATATTTATCCCAGCAAAGTTATAAAAAAACATCGTCATTTTCCCCACGCCCCGACACGTAGATTAGAATTGAAGTTACAGAGTAAAAAATGGGAGCATATGAACGAAATTTGACTCATCCTCCCACGCAAACAAAGGTCAGAGGGGAGAAGCATTAATAACCAACCTAGTCAATGCGGCCGATTTACTACACAATATTAGTTCATTTGTTCCAATAGGGTGTTTCCTCTTGGAGTTATGGGACTTTTGCATGGTAAGAAAACAGTTGTAAGACATAAATATTAGCCACTCATTCGCAAATGTTTAATACCATTGCAAAAAGTTAATTGGAGTAACTTTATGAATAGCAAATTCTTCAAACTAAAAAAGAGGTCAAAAAAAATATGCAAATTAATTATTCATATACAAATAATTAATTAAAATGTAAAAAGAGAATTTTTTTTTAGAAACGTTTAATTTTCTTATATTTCTTTAAAACATTTCTTTAAATTCATGTGAGTTCATGAGCTAATCGTGGAACCATACAAACAGTTGGTAAAAACAATACTACAAATAATTAGTATAAGCTGTCAGGTTTGTATTGTTCGGAGATGTAAACACAAAAGCTCACTCTTAACCCGCTCTCCGATGTCGCCTCTCAGGCGCCAACATAACAACTTGTTCTTTTGGTTCCCTGTTCTTTAAAATAAAGAGAACGGCGTGTTTAAAAAACATCGATTTATTTTCAAATTGTTCTCTTGCAGATCCGAAACATATTACGATTTATTATTACGCATAAAAAATTATGGGTAAAAGAACAGAAAGAGAAATAACTGTTCCGTGGAAAGAACTCAATGTCAAAGATGTTCGCGGAGTGCAAAGTGTTAAAATTAAAATAAAGAAACTCTTTTTACCGAGAATAGTATTCACATTGCGTGACATTTACAAAAGATGTATACTCCATACAGTAAAAATTACTTATAACAATAAGTGTTATTTTACAATTTTCAGCTACATACAAAAAAATTGCTCTAGTTACAATGAAGGATAATTTTCAAAACTTCATTAACATGTCCAATATTAATTTATTATAGTTCAGTAAAAAATACAGTAAACATGCCAATTAAAGCCTTCTAACTTTAACCCTTTATGGTCGAGAGGGGGACTCTTAGTCACCAAAACACTAAACTGTTCTTTTGTTTCCTGTTCTTAAAATTGTACGATATATTCAAGTTACCACAATAACGACGCGTTATTTTTTCCTGTTCTTCAAAATAAAAGAGAACAACGCATTTTTAAGTTTAAAAAGTCATTCTCTCACAAACTTTAATAGAAATTGATTTTGTAATCTATAAGAACCAAGTATGTGGGTGAAACTTCCTTCATATTGAAATTCATCCCAATCTTTGTTTCTTTTAACATTTGACATATATCATAAACCATTAAATATATGCTTGATATACTGCGATAGACATTCAGCTGAACTTCATGCATAGAATTTTTATTTTTATAAATATCCACCCTAAAAGTAAAAAGAACCTTAAAGAATACATATTTAACCCTTTGCACTCCGTTGGCGCCGCTCGGGCGACAACATAACGACTCGTTTTTTTGGTTCCTTGTTCTTTAAAATAAAGGGAAACAGCATGATCTTGTGTTTAAAAAACATCGATATTTTTTTCAACTCGTTCTTTTGCAGATCCGAAACAGATTAGGTTTCTTTTTCTATAAGCATGACAAATTCTAGGGAACAGAACATAAGGATGAATAACTGTTCCGTAGAAAGAACGGAAAACGCAAAGAGTTCTTGGAGTGCAAAGGGCTAAAAAGAACAAGAACGGGGCGTAACTGTTCCATTAAAAAAACGTAAACAAGAAACATGTTCCGAGAGTGCAAAAGGTTAAACGCCTAAAACAATTCCACGAGAGAATTACCACGCCAAATAAAAAAAAATTACCTAATATCCATAAAAATAACCACTTTCGATATTCCTGTTCCAGCATTGAACAGAACGGCTTCGTCAGATATCACCCAGCTCCGTGCTTCACTTCATTTCCCGTGCTGCAGTTTCATTAGCGAGAATTGATGGGAAAAGTGAAAATAACAGTTTCGAAAACAATGAATGCTACAGCGGAGGCGACAAGTTAGCTTTGACACACAGATCCGACGCAGCTAATTTATATGAGTAACACAATAGAAGGCAGATGTCGGGACCAGCCAGCAAATCAGCAATAAATGGAGAAAACTGTCGGTAGCGATGAAAGCTTTATTCGTGCCCCTTTTGTGGGCGCATGATGCTTGGAAGCGTGTTTAATTTATACACTTATTAGCAGGGTAAGTGACGGGATAGAACTTGCAACACCTGATACTTTCTTCCCGTTTTTTATTGATTAGAATTCGAAATGGGAATATTCTTAAATGCGATTGATCATTCTTCTGTGGAGACAATGGCTGGTGCGTATAATAGAAGGATATCGAGAGCTTGTTTCGTGTTTTTATTCGCGATATTAGGAAATTCCATAAGAATTCCGTTAACAAAGCGAGTTTTCAATTAGTGCGTAACTTAGAGTTGAAATAAGGTGTGTTTCTTTTTGTTCTGTTAAACATTTGGATTGAAAGGGAGGCAATTTTCGATTTGAGATAGGTTATGACGACGAATGAATGGTTATAGAAGTAATACATTTGACAGAACGTTTTAGAGGTTTTTAAGTTGATAATAGGAAACTATTAACTAGTTAAGGAGTCGCAACATATTTTATGAGATTTGATTTCAATGAAGGTTAAATTTACGATCCATTTTGGTTAGATGGCAACCACAAATCTAGAAATTAATTAAAGTATTCAATGAGAAACAAAATTTTGTAAGAAAGATAACTAATTAGTTTATTAAATTATTGTAATTTTATTTAAAATTTTAAATTATGAGAAATTGATTGCAATCAGAATAAAAGCAAACAATGGTATAACTGGGTTCCGATTAACTGTCGGTTGGGTACCGCCCTTGAAAACTATTTTTAACAAATTAACAAATGAGTTTAGACCAATTGACCAATAAGCTCACCTAAACCATGTAAACAATATGACGTCACAGAAGCCATTTAATCGGAGCCGGACTATTTCACTTAAATTGTCCTTAAACTTTGTTATAGAAATTTGAATATAAAAATTAATGGTTTTCAAAAATAGTTTCAGCTGTTAGACTTATCGTTTATTTTTGCTAAACTTATTCTTAATTTTTGTTATATTTTTTCCCATTTTAGTTACAAAAAGATACTTTTTATTAAAAAAAATTGCATATGAACTAAAAATTAATGTACAAGAATAATTAAAATTGTTAATTTTATTTCAGATGTTTTTTATGTTATGGATATAGATTAGGTTTTGCTAACTTTTAAATTATCATCAGCGTTCAGTAACCTACATGCCAGGTAAAAATGAAAATTCAACAATAAAACCAATATAAATATATAAAAAAAAGCGTAACAAAACTAACGAAAGTTGAATATTTTCAGTTTCCGAAATTCACAAAAATAATATATCTCAAAAGCATTGCATTCATTCGAAATAACTTACAAGTATAATAATAATAATAAATAATTTTATCTCCCAGAAAAATATATTTATGCGAAAATGCATGTATTCTTTAAATAAATTTTTAAATGGCTGTAACCGTTTTTAGGTTAGAGTTTTTTAAGCGCGCAATTTAAAGTTAATGTGTCGGCAACTTTAAATAAAGATTGCCGCAATCAAATTCGCGTCAAATCAATTTCACGCATACATGATGGAAACTTTTCAGTTGAGCGATTTTACAGCATTGTAATTAGCTTTGTCAATTTTCTCATTGTTATGCAGCATTTGTGGTTAATTTGTCTAAATAGTAAAAATAAACCTGATGTATCTCATTTATGAAACGAGTGACTATTGTATAGCTTTAAACTTTGTTTACAGTCACATACAAGAAAACTAAACTGATTGCCATATAAATCTTCCTGAGAAATATGGACACTGTATTTCTTAGATATTAAAATACATTTTTCTTGTTTCGAAAGTTTTTTTATTTTAATTTTTTTATTATTTATTAAATAGAGTGGGATGGTTATAATCATTAAAAAAAGGAAATTATTATTCACCAGATAAAACAAGTAAAAATAATACAGATATCTTAGAGAAATATTAAAAAATATTAGGAAATTGCGTAATTTGCAGATATTTGCAGAAACAATTGTAGATATTTGTAGAAACAATCGCAAACATTTGCAAATTTTTCGATTACCGAAAAAAATGCAATCAATGCTCACAGACAAACAAGCTTTTATCTTGAACAAATTTATCCTCTCCTTCTCTGATTTCACTGATAATTAAAATCTTTTAATAATACAGAAAGATGAAGCCAAACTTTTTTAAACAAATTGAATTAACATGTTAAAAAATTATCAAATTATCCGTTTACAAACCATTTTCTAACTCACATTTAATTTGCAAACCTAAATCTCCATTTGAACTTGACTTCCTGGAGGCGTTTCATATTTTTAGTAATATTGATTCGGTTGTCAATGAAACGTTTGCGGTCCCAATGTTTCCCGCTTGTTGGCACACAATAGTTAACTCCAACCGTTTGTAATAGTTTTTAGTTAGTTTTTTAGTCTTTGGCAACATTTTAGATTTCTTTGGGTTTATTTATATTTCATTACACACAGACTTTACATTTTCCGCTGATGAAGGGTGATGTATCTCCCGAAACATGTCCGGATTATTACGGACTTTTATTGCGTATTTTAACGTTGCATTTGTATTTTAATAAACCATAGTTGGCTTAATTTAATGCAATCAAGCAATTACGAATCAGTATATTATACAAGCCTTTACTCAAACTTCGATATGTTGAATACTTCCTAAACGTATTGTTAATACACAAGGCATTTGCCTTACGCACAAATAGGTAAAAGTTTTTAATTAAAATAAAAAAAAAACTACCTAAATGGTTCCAAACTCAAAATCCGTATTTTAAAAACATTGCACATGTTTCTTAGGGTTGGGGAAAATAATTTAATTTTATTACGCATGGCTTATTCTTTAGTCTCACCTGAACCTTTTCCGTCCATTGTTGCTTCGATACAACATTACATTAAATCCATGCCGAGATTGAAACTAAACGATTTATTTTTCCAAACACACCACCGCAGAGGTCACCATTGTATAAAATTCTGGTGATCACACTAAAGCGATTCAAGTTATAAACATTTATAATACATTTTCTTAGTTTTTACACGCACTGTCCGTTTCTGGTATCTATATTATGACGCTATAGCCAGAGTAAACTTAGATAATATAATATAATATTAAGAACTAAGTGTTTGTCCCTGCGGTACTGGAGAACCTGTTGGAGCATATAAATATAAACTTTCACACACACAAAAAAAGAGTGGTTCCAGGCGCGACTCGAACCCGGGACCTCTTGGGCCAAACCAGCTAGTTTTGATTCATGGAAATTTCGCAAAGGCGAGTCTCGGGTGCAAATCTTGGGGATGAATAGTAATATTTTTCTGCCTTTTATACGAGGAGGAGGTTGGTGTTTTGGAATACACAAACTCTTTTATTATTAAATTTTATTTTTAAGAAACGTTATTAAGAATTTTGAGATAAAGGGACTGTTCATTTATTACATCACGCACACTTGGGTATATGTGGGGGGGGGGGCGCTCAATGGTTGCGTGACGTAACAAAGTTTTGCGGGGGAAATGCTGGAGATTATTTTACAAACTTTGATACAAGTCCGTTTTTGTAGAAATAACTATATTGCTAACGGAATTTTGAATTACTCTTTTTTAAATGCAAATTTTTTACGTGACATGACTTGGGAGAGGGTAAGGCTAATATAACAGTGAATGAAATGTGGCGAAGAGAATGTACAAAAGGAAGAAAAATATTGTAATTTAATAAATGGAGAGAGAGAGACCAAATGACCAAAGAGGTAAATCGTAATTTGACTTGCACCTAATTTAACACTGCAGAGCTCGCGTTGTGCCTGAGAGGTACAATCCAAAGCGAATCGAATGGAGGTGGAAAGAAATTTGAAATATAAGGACTGGGATAGCGTATTCTTGTTAAGGGTCGTCACTTATTACGCCAAACATCACGATTTGACACGCTTTCGGTTTTTTCATAAAACCCTACCGCGGACCAGCACACATTCGACTAGAGTATAATAAAAAAAGATAATCTTAACACAAATATATTTACATATTGCACAGCAGAAAGTTAGTCTAATTCTCATAAACCTTTTCATTCGAAGTAAAACAATTATTTTTCGTACTTTCCCAAACGGTACAATAACATTAAAGAACATAAACCAACAATCACTTGAACCTCTGGTCACCCTATTCTCCCCATGATCGAACCCATCAGGTCGATTCGATCAACTGTTAGTTCTTGCGAGCCTCTCATTCGTAATAAGCGACGGTCCCTAATAGTACGTGATGTCATTCCAGTAAAAATCTCTCCAATTCGCCTCACCACAAATTCGATTCATCTTGCATATAAGAGCGCGAGCGCCGCAGAGTTAAGCAAGTTAACTAAAATGCATTCGAAGCCAATACCAGGTCTCCATAGAATTATTCCATGTAAAAAATCTACCAGAGCTTCAATTGGAACTAAATTATGAACAGATTTGTGTTCACAAAGATCGTTTTGCTTCTGGAGTGAACATTAGCAGCAGATTGTTATCAGAGACCCTGTGACATCTGGAAGGGTCAGTGCGAAAAATGACAAATATTGCGCCACTTAAAAAAGTCGCCGTAAGACAGTATTTGAGCCGCATACGCTAGGGCATGACAGAAAAGAAGCTTTATGTGCACCAACCTCGACAGCGCTGCTGAACACGGCAATAAAGTACAACCGTGAGGGTAAACTAGATTGCACGAGTAGTAGCCCCCAGTAGCATTCGAGCAAGGATATAGTTTATGGCAGAGATCGACTTTCAAGATAAGGACACTGTATGCAGAGGCCCTGGAATACAAGCCGTATTCACATGTTATAAGTAAAAAATAGCTGACCTGTCTCGTATATCAGAGATGCTTTCTGCAGAAAAAATGGCTGTCGACGGTCACCTTTATAATAATTAGATGTCATGCATCATCGTTAATTGAAAAATGAAGTACTAGACAATCATGCGCCCGCATAGGAAGTGCTTCATTTCAGGTATTAAAAATATTTTACCTGCGACAACCGAAAAGTTGTTCTAATAAATTTTTAAAGCGTTTCCGCATTGCCCATTACGGGTGATGCAAGATCGGCAATAAACCT
This sequence comes from Troglohyphantes excavatus, assembly GCA_963932185.1. Lineage (NCBI taxonomy): Eukaryota > Metazoa > Arthropoda > Arachnida > Araneae > Linyphiidae > Troglohyphantes > Troglohyphantes excavatus. Next base: position 45,141,775 of record OZ010676.1, read on the forward strand.
GAGTAGCGATAAATTTTGAGTGGTAGTTTTTCTAGTGTGTCGCTCTCGGAAGTGTATCATGCATAGTATGAAAATAAAATATGCTTAACACTGCATTTTTAACACCCGTCAAAATGACGGGAACTTGCATTTGTTTGGTTTCTTTAATTAACGTCGCACTAGACCTGCATATTGGGTTATTAGCGCCGATTTGGGGCCTTTCTCGAAGGAAAGATCAAACTTGCATTGAAATAACATTGGTGGCGGGAAGATCTTAATATTGTAGAGTTGGCATTCTTGGAAAATCAGGGGCCTCCAGTTGCCCAGTGGAGAAAGGCGTTCAGCTTGTAACGCACGGGCTAGCTCGAGCCTGTGCGATGGACTTGACAAAGAAAAGTAAAAAGTAGTGATTTGGCGATTGGAGGGTTGCCAGCTTCGCTTTAAAAATACTAGAAAGTCGTCCAGAACATCCAACAAATTATTCTGATATACGGGATAGGTGCACGATAAATCTGATCGGGGTCTAATATCCTAACACCTATAGCCCACTGTGCAGTACTAGTACGACGTTCATTAACCAAACCAAAAAGATTGTTTGAATTAACGTTTTACTAGAGCTTCACAATGGGCTATTGGCGACAGTTCGGGGCCTATTTCGAAGGCAAGACCCGGGAACAATGCCTCATATTTCTTAACCATGGTCAGATGACGAGGACACCTGAGCTGGCATCCGACGCAACTTCAATAGGCGTCAGGACATTGGACCCCGATCAGATTTCCTTTTTGGATAGATCCCGAATCATCGCTGATAGTATTTTAGTATGCCTGGTATTTTTGAACCATAATCGGGTAATGAGGACAACACCTGATATGACACCCAACACCACCTCAATTGGCGTCAGGACATTGGACCGATATCAAATTTAACGTGTACTAACCCCATATAAAAAGGACAGACCCGAGAACATTGCCTGTCAATTTTAAACAATGGTCAATTAACGATGACAACACCAAATATGACATCCCACTTTTTAAACTCCCCATGTCGAACGTAAGGACATTTGAACCACGACAGATTTAACCCTGGACCTACAAGGATCTTGTCTGATGACCCTTTGTAATTCCAGGGTTAATGTCCTACAGCCCTCTACCCGGTGAGTTGACGGTTGGAATCTTGTTTGGTTGCTTAAAAAACGTCGCACTAGAACTGCACAGTGGGCTATTGGACCCTCATCGGGGCATATCTTGAAGGAAAGACCCGGGAACACTGCCTCGAATTTTGAACCGTGGTCATGTATTTGGATAAAAGCTGTATGCTATTGTTTTTGATTAAAATTGTAGTAAAGTACTTTAAACATAAGCATATATCACGAGTTGACCTAAAAGAATTTTACTAAAAATGAGCTGACAATAGATGGATTCTTAAATGTTAAATCCTGCTTGGTGCAATGTATATTTGTTTCGAAGTCAAAATACAGGTTTCAGTTAATTAAAAGTTTAAATAATTAACACAAGATTTTTACGTAAATTTCTTTTCTTGCAGATTTCAAGAGGCAAGTGCCTTGCAACATAAAAACACAAAGTTGTGCGATTCGATTGCTAATTGGGGTGTTGTTGACAATTTCAAATGTATTTGACATTTAGTAAGACAAATCTGTACAGTAAATCTGTTTCTAAATTTTTTTGCAGTTAAATCTGTCTTTTTTAGCTGAGTAATTTTAGAATAAAACTATTCTGTATAGTTCCCCTAGAGCAGCTATTGGAGTTAAATGACCCAATCAAATCACTTACAAAGATAAATTGCCTTGATTAGATTGTTGATTACGTTTTCTTCTGTCCTATTTAAGAGGGAATCCACGTTAAACTGTAGTCCGGCCTCACGGGGTCATGCCTCATGCACTTGACACCGTTTAAAAACGGATCTGCACGGCCCAGAAGCTTGCAAAGGGTTAATTATGTTCGATTGGTCAATTTCCTTTGTTTTTACATTTTTTTCTGTGTAACAGTGGTCAAATAACAGATTAACAAACAAAGTTTATCAGGCATTGCAAAACACAGCAGATAAAATAATTCGGAAATGCAACCCGAATTGAAAAAAAATATAAGCTTAAGATTCTGCCTACATTTACCCACTATTAAATATCCAATTTTTTACTTAGAATCTACAAATAAAAGCCACACATTTAGGGAAGGGAGTTGATTGAATAAACGTTGCACTAGAGCTACAAAATGGAATGTTTAGTATCTATCCAAGAGGAAAGACAATAGAACACTGTCTCGCGATTTTGAACGAATACTTTCCGTTTTATTAAGGGACACCCGAGCAATCCTAATATTTTTATTAATGAAATCAGACATATTTTTTTGCACTATTAGAACATATCTTTCCAAACAACAACAATTAAATTTAAAGAAAATGTTTTTGGAGTTTTTTTTAAAGCCAAATATGCTTTAAAAAAACACTACTACACGTTCAATTTTTAATATTATTTAAAAATTGAAATAAATAAATAATGTTAAAGTATATAATACTGCTGGGCAAAATTTGTGTATTTATAGTTTTCAATAAAATATTTTATATTCATAACCTAAAAAATATTGAAATTGTTATGTTCATTAATTCGTAAAAATACATTATAATTAATTATAATTATTTAAAAAAGCTCTTATTACGTTTATAAAACACATATTAAAAATTCAAAAAGAGGTGGAGTATTTGCAAGATATGACAAACGGATGATTAACAGGATTTGTTAACAGGATAGAACAGGCGGATGATGAGCAGGATAGAACAGGCGGAGGATGAGCAGGATAGAACAGGCGGAGGATGAGCAGGATAGAACAGGCGGAGGATGAGCAGGATAGAACAGGCGGAGGATGAGCAGGATAGAACAGGCGGAGGATGAGCAGGATAGAACAGGCGGAGGATGAGCAGGATAGAACAGGCGGAGGATGAGCAGGATAGAACAGGCGGAGGATGAGCAGGATAGAACAGGCGGAGGATGAGCAGGATAGAACAGGCGGATGATGAGCAGGATAGAACAGGCGGAGGATGAGCAGGATAGAACAGGCGGAGGATGAGCAGGATAGAACAGGCGGAGGATGAGCAGGATAGAACAGGCGGAGGATGAGCAGGATAGAACAGGCGGATGATGAGCAGGATAGAACAGGCGGAGGATGAGCAGGATAGAACAGGCGGAGGATGAGCAGGATAGAACAGGCGGAGGATGAGCAGGATAGAACAGGCGGAGGATGAGCAGGATAGAACAGGCGGAGGATGAGCAGGATAGAACAGGCGGAGGATGAGCAGGATAGAACAGGCGGAGGATGAGCAGGATAGAACAGGCGGATGATGAGCAGGATAGAACAGGCGGAGGATGAGCAGGATAGAACAGGCGGAGGATGAGCAGGATAGAACAGGCGGAGGATGAGCAGGATAGAACAGGCGGAAGATGAGCAGGATAGAAAAGGCGGAGGATGAGCAGGATAGAACAGGTGGAGGATTAGCAGGATAAAACCAAGAATTATAATTCAGGATAGATCGCACAGAAAAGTGACTTTTTGATCTTAAAACTGATTGTAAAGGAAATGGAAAAAAACGACAACCAAAAAGGGGTTTAATTTCATGTTTAAACCAAGAGGGCTCGTACTGAGCCTAGCAAGCTCAATCTAATGGGAGAATCGCATTGACTGTGGCAGTGCGAGCTATCCTGCTTCTAGGTTTAAACGACGTTTATATGTCTGAAAACAACGTGTAACTGCACTCTCAGAAAAATAACACTCATTTTTCAGAATACTACTATCGTCATTTTTGAAAATTGTTTTATAATTGAATCCCTTGACATTTGACGAAACAGGAATCTTTAACTTTTTTACGAAATTGATTTACTCAGATTCCTTTCCGGTGGTTTTGGTTTCTACGTTCAAACGACCCGTTCTGACATAACCAATAGAGGGTTGGACTTCGAACCGAGATCCGCTGTTCGAGTCGGCCCGTCGACATTTGTTTGAAATCGTCCTCATTTTTGACGAAATAAATGTCGTGTAAAAAACGACAAAATTAATTTCCTCAGTTTGACAAAATATTTAATCGGAGCATATAACAGACGTCTGTTTCTTCAAAAATGAGCGTGCATTTTAACATTGTGTGGGAGCCCTAACTCTCACGATGAATCACAGCTAAATAAATAGTTTACTGGTTTTTTTTTTAATTCAATAACCCTTTTAAGATAAATCAACCACACATTGCGTAAAGTTTCATTTCAGCATTTTCAAATACCTTAATTATGACATTCCATACCTTACAATATTCCCCTAAAAGGATTACTTAAAATTAGGACAATTACTTTTTGAACCAAACATTAACAAATAGTCTTTGACCTGCTTCTGTGCATGACAAAGAAACCCTGATGCCAGGATGGCCTGAACTTTATGCTTCATTTACCTGAGAGCACCAAGTGATTGATTTCTGCTAGGTATAATCAGTCAGTTTCTATCCGCAGCACGTAACGAGCTAACACGCAGCCAACACATTAATAGAACGGACTCGTGAAGCAAATATGCACATTCTCGATGTTACGTCCTGTTGCAATTTCTCATGAGGGAACATTCCAATGCAACTAACTTCGAGATTCCTCTGACAATATAGTGCTTATGAGAAGCCCAGATAAAAAAAAGTAGCTATACGCACTAAAGCTACACGCTTTTTTGAGTGAACCGCAAAATGTTAAAATTTAACTATTGTTAATGCATTTAAAATTTTGATGTATTACTGAAAATATGTATTACTGAATAAATTATAATCTGAATTTTAATTTTCATATAACTTTTTTGAAACTGGATGAAGGCTTTTTAACTGGTTTTGGTCGCCATCTTGTTTTTGTTTACGAAGCAAAACCCGATATATCCACGATACAGTTAATCAGAAATCAAACTATCGCTGACGCTCATGTTCACGTTTTACTGGATATGGCTACTTTTGCTGCTGTGATATAGTTTTTATTTGTGAAAAACGGTTCTTGTTCCTTTGTTATATTTTTAAGTAAAAGCCAAAATTATAAAGTGCGTAATGTTATCAAAATCTAATTTTTCGAATTCTTAGATATAACTCACGTACCACACTCTTCAGTTTATTATAAAATTCTATATTTATAATATCAAGAAGTTTTCCTGCCTTATTATTTTTTGCATGAGAGCTGACAAAAGTGCTATTGCTAAAGGTTCGGGTGTATCCCCATTCAAAGACCCGAGAAAGTTCTGTGTAATTTTTAACCCCACGACCAACATGACGACAAAAATAGATTTAAAGTGCACCACAGCTCCGCCTATATGGATATGGTTGAACTTACATTAATTTAAACACCAGTCAATAGTAACTTACTCAAAATACTAAATGTGAGACTCAATGTTAAACAAGGTTAGTTTGTTAAATTAACTTCGCACTAAAGCTACACAATGGGTTATGGCGAAGTTTCGAGATATATCCCGAAAAAAATATACGGAAACACTGCCTCGTAATTTTGAACTATGGCGAGTACCTGATTTTGTTCCCCACTATTCAAATTTCCACACTACAATCAACGTGAGGACGTTTTGAGATTTAACACTGCAATAACGTTTATTTCAAATGGAATAAAATGAATGGCGGAAAAGTTTTACAAACGCAGTGTTAAGGTGTAGAAGCTTGAGAACACGCTGAGCCTTGGCCGAACTTCAAAATTCTAAGTTAAACACAACATATATAAAGTTAGAACAATTACGCAATTAATAGTAACATTTCAACTTAAGTTAATTAAGTTCTGTGGTCTTTGCCATCCGAGTATTAACTCTTGTCTTTCGCCCAACCCATGGTTGAGTGGTTAGCGCTCCGATCTCTTAACTTTCCCCTGACGTCAAAATCCCAGGTAGGCGTGGATGTTTTGTTGTCGTTGCGAAGCTACCTAAACTGGTCCCATTTAGCAACTAACGTGCAGAAGATGATCGCTGAGGGTTCACAACTCAATCAATCTCCATTCTTTACAATTTCAACTTCATTGACACTCTGCGCAACTCGAGGCTACTTTTATACTTTTAACGTTACCATTTTTGAAACAAGAGTTTATAATGTCGTTAACAGAAAAATGAGCATGATTTAGTTTTCCTTTTACACATTAAACATTTTGAGCCACAACCTTCCATTTCAACTCTTGATTAATTCGCAATGTTTTCGTACTTATTGGAATTTGAATAAACCTTAGCACTCAGGGTTTATTCGAGTTCGAGGTAAAGTTGGTGTTTTCCTTAAGAATTAAAACAAATCGGGTATTAATGTTTTTTTTTCTCTCTGGAAAAAGTTTCGCAGTAAGAGCATACAAAAATATATAAGTATAAAGATTTCAATCAAAATGTTTAACCCTCCAGAACTCGCGCCGTGAGCGAAATACTCACACCAAGAAGAAAAAAAAAGTATATCTGGTATTCAATGTCATAGGCGAATGTGCTGTTCTCTCTAGCTTCTCCTTGTAACCTTCTCTTGCCGCAATCAATTACATATTACAGTTATTGTTTAGTTTAAAATATTTCATTTACTAACATTTTTTTGAGGGAAATAGGTGGTGTAAGAAAAATTCTCACGCGCGAGTTCTCAGGTCACTCATTTTGCCGCGAGTTCTGGAGGGTTAATAGTAGATCGAACATTTATAAATATTACTCGCACAAACCAGATTTCGATTCGATCTATCAGAAGAATCTCATTCCATGGAATTTACACTATATTTTTCTATACCAGTATACAGTAGAATATTTCAATATTTTGTTAACGTGCGTATTCAGATCAAATTGAAAACTAACTTTTTTGGACTCACGGGACTTAGAAACAGTGTAAAAACAGGAACAAATAAAAATTTTAAATAATTAAATCCCGAAAATAGTACATTATTCTTCATTGCATACACATACAAAAAAATTCAAATTAATAATTTCGCTATTATTATCTTCCTTAAAAATAATGGTCTATTAACGATGCTCGTTTCAAAATAGATTAGAAAGATATATAACGAAGTTAATATTTTGAGCGAAGAATACTTTAAATCCCTCGTGTGAAGAAAAAAAACTGGTTTAATTGACCAATTTCGGTCAACTGCTAAGATTAAAAGTTATATGTTAAAAAACAAAACATGCGAATCTTATGAGAAAACTTCAAAGTTGTCCAGATAAGTATTCAAATTAAGGCTATCTCTCAAAACTTTTATATACAAAAAAGAAGCAATTTAATCCTTATTTAACGATTGTAAATGTAAAAAACGATAATCATTTTTCAGGCCTTGAAGTGACTGAAAATTCACCAATCGTAAAATAAAATAATGTAAACTATTAAATAACTTATGAACTTGTTCGACTTGTTAAAATGAGTGGCAGTTTTCAAGGTCATAAGTTCTTTAAACAACTGACGTTTCTCAATAACGCGTTAACAAAGGAGTAAATTACTTTTGTAAAGATTAATGTAAGATTCGACTTAAAATATACAAATGCGATTTATCTCTGTCTCAGAATTTATATTCTAATGTATAGCTTTCATTTAAAATTTATTTTAGCGAACTTGATAAGCCGGCATAGAAATCAATCGCTCTAAATCTGCAAAGAGGAATATGGCGGTTTAATTCAAAAGTATCATTATATCAATAGCTATCATTTTGAAAACATAAATTGCCGTTCCTATCAAAATCTCTGCATTAAATCCTGAAAAAAAAGGGATTATCAGCCAATCAGAAATGTCGTTATATGTAAACTTGCAAAGTCGAAAACGAAAAATAGTTTTCTAAAAGCATAATTTTGATATTTTTCAGAGAATAATAAAGAGCGCCAAAAACCGAATAACTGTTTAAATCTAGTGATTTTCAAGAGAAATTACCTCATTCTCTTATATGTTTTGCGTAGATAAAATAAATAAAATCTCTAATGTACCTATTTCAACAAACGTATATGAATACATATTACATTCACGTATTTGGTAACACCCTTTCATTATTCCATTAAAAACACATTTTTGTGGAATTTTTGTAGTGTCTATTTTTATTCTGCCGAATTTCAAAGAATGCTTGAAAAAGTTTTGTGTTTATTAATGAGATGATATTAAGCACTTAAACTATACGGTTTTTAATTAAAATTTCGTGGACTATGGATTATGTTATAGTAAACAGTCATGGTTGAATCTGTAAAAGTTAAATCCCTTTTTTTCATTGCTATACCAACAAACCTTACCACAGCTTTATTTGGATAGTGAGATTATCAAGTTATAATTATTTCATCTGATATAGAGCTGATTATATATATATATTTATTTATAAAAAAAAACATTTTAATTTGACTTTTAAACACTAAATATTAGTCAAAGCGAATTATTAGTTAAACTGAGTAATTAACTAAAAAATAAAAGCGAGTTTAATGTAATTGGTATTTTTCAATTTCAAATAATAGTCACAAATTACTATAATAAATATTTTTATTTTAAAAAGTTTTTTTCTTAAAACATCCATAACAACATTAATGGCCAAATCTTACCAATCAATAAATTAGTAAAAACATACAAAGAAAACTTGACAGTACTATCTAGTAAATCTCAACATAATTAGAAAATACGCAGCTAAATAAATATAAAATAGAGTTGTATTGAAACAAGCTGAAGTTTTTACAATGACAGGGGAAAATAAACTTCCCCGCAACGTTGCATAAAAAAAAGTTAATGCATACTATTTGCTTAAAAAACGAGTTGCTTTAAGGAGTACTACATAAAGACAAAAAGAACTTAAGAAAAAAAATAACAATGAATTTTAAAAATATATTGAAAGGAAAAACGTTTATCTTGAAATTGTTCAAAACTAAAATAAAACCCAAGTATTAAAAATTAATATTGGTTATAAATTTTCATAGAAGGGATGTTAAAATTAAAAAATATCTGCGAAAATTTAAATGTGATAATTATAAATCGCTTCTTTCCAAGTTAGGCCATGCTCTTCATACCAATGCTCTTAATTCTAAATATGCACTAAATGATAATTGGAACTCATGAAACAATAATTCATAATTCTATTTACAGGTTATTGTTGCCCAAAAATAATTTTCCTTTGTTTCTAAGAAACTCTGTATAACACATAAATTTAACTTCAAATCATCCTTAGGCCAATAATGCATGCTCAAACTAAGGATATATATATAATACTAATAATTTTTTCTTGAACAGTAACCAAAAGGTTTGTTTTTAAAATTCTATTGGAACGAAAAAAATAAAGTATCAAATAACCGAACAATATTAATAACAGAGGGATTTTCAAATAAAATCAAACAATGTTAACACAAACGATGAGGATTCAAAATGAGGCACAGACAATATTAATATCAACCATGAGGGTTTAAAATAATGTCGCAGACAATATGAATACTGAAGATTCAAAATAAAGCCACAGACGATATTAATATAATTGATGTATTAAATTCTAGCAACATACTAGTTTATGATTGAAATAGCATCTACAATTTGGCTCACTAAATATTTTAGAAATATTATATGTATTGCGCAAATGAATTCAAAATATTGTTTAAAGATAATGCTGTGTAATCTTTGCAAGTTCAGAAAACAATGACAATTTTTTAACTAATAACGTTTTAAATGTTAACAAACTGAAACTAAAAAAAACAAGAATAAAATTTTTATCAATGAAGCATTATTCTCGTCAATATACGTGGAATTACTTATTAGAGATGTCACTGAATTTATTGGTAAAACCCCTTTTAAAATATACATTTCTCGGACTGAGAACACAAAATAAAATCACCAAAACAAACAATAACGACTATTAAAATAAAAAAAATTCTTTAAAAAATAATAGGGGGAAAATACATCACAAACTTTAAACAAACGCAAACTTTTTTTGCTCCCCCTAAAATCACTTCCCAAACTTTCCAAAAGACAAAAACTTTTTTAAATAAAAGAAAACCTCACCGTCTCCGGTTTCCTCAGTGACATGAAACCTCTGAGAGAATCCTCAGTATCAGAGATGAGGATACATGCGAGAAATTCCAGCTGATCGGCTCTACAATCTCCAAAAGAAGAACTATTGTCTCTAGGAATCGTATATAGCGCACAGGTCCGAATCGGACCCACTGCTTCTCTACTCTGCTTCGACTGAGTTGGAACCTAAGCGCGCAGTCGAAAAGAGAGCATCCCATTGGCTGGGAAGGCCCGGCCCAGTGCGTGACGTCAGCGCAATCATGGAGAGTGGCAAATGTGATTTATAGTTTGTGTATGTGACGTTGAAGTTTTGAATATGTGCATCCACCATTGGCGAAAGGGAGGGGAGGGGCTACTGGCCTGTCCGTTGCCCCCCCCAACAATTTTGAAACTGTCATCACCTTTGCTTTTTTCGACAGTTTTGTTTTGGGCGGGGGCGAAATATTGTTACTTTCCATCGCGATTTTTGATCGAGAATAATCGGTTTCCATGTAAATATCGGTAAACGAGTAGTTTCTTAAGGGAAACTGAAGACGTTTATCGTTTGGGAAATAGGAAATATTAAGAGGGCTAAAAGGAAAAAGAGGACTAAAACGAAATTGGAATCTGCGCAAATGTAGGCTAATGTTAGTGATCACTGTCCTATACAAATTGAGACGGCATTTTGATGGTTCATTTAGTGATGCTAAAAACAAAAACGTTTTCCAGGGAGTAGAAAAACAACTCAAAGTGCATAGATATTTTAAAAATTATAATTAAAAACGATAAGGATTTCGCATTTCTGTTATAATTTTGATAATGCTGCGATTGTGATTGCGAAAGTCTTCAAACTTTCTGGAAACAGATGGTAAAATACAATGTTAAAATTAGTACTTGAAAATAAGTAAAATGCAATCAGTATTGGTTACATTCGATGCTTATTATGGATCCGAATACATAAGTTTCAAATTTGAAAAAGATGTACTCAAAAATGAGTAAAATGCTTGCCTAGAAGAGCTGCTTTACCTCATTTTACGAACTTGTCATTAATATACAATACAACATAAATCATTTTCAATCAATATGCATACATAAATATCAAATACATGCACGATTACAAACAAGTCTTATTGGGAATCGAACCCAAATTTTCCAGGTTTTATAATCCGAAGAAACGTTTTGTTTTTTTAAATTGTATGATAAAATAATGGAAAGTAAGAAGATATAGTTGTAATAACCAAGTTTCTATTCAACCAATCGATATCAAATAAAAAGGAAAACCTTTTTCGGGATTTCTTTTTTAAATTTGTCAAGTTTCATTAAGATTGCTTGAACAGAAGATGAGATTAGCGATATTTAATAACATTGCTACTTTTGGAGAAAATACAGTTAGTTGCATTTGAGTACGTCATCGCTCACTACGATGCAATTATACTTTTAAAAAAAACGAGTAGGTTTAGATACTCATTTTAAAGTACCTTCTTTTTACATACCCAATTTTCAAACAATAAACGTTTTTAATTTTCCTAAGTAACATTTTTCTTCATAGATATGTATATAAAAATATTTTAAAAAATCAACTCTTTCCAAAAAGAATATATATGCATATCGAAAAACTTTCTGAACTTGTCTATACAAGAACTTGATTAATTTGTTACAATTTTCTTATTGTCTCACACATAAAAAAGAAAATACCTGATTATTTATTCTCAAACGATTTTTTACAGATTTGCGCAATTCAATTGTTATTACCTTAATGTTTGATACAATTTAACGTTATTATATCCTTTACATCAATGAGAAGCGTCCATCGCTACTTATTCCTTTAAATCCCATCATTTATTTTAACATCATCGGAAAATATAAATGTAGTCGGATTATTCGTCTATTACTTCACATGAGTGAGACTTATGTATAACACAAAACTATTCACCTAGTTTTCTATATCAGTATTTATTATAAACACATTTTTTAATAAACTTTAAATGTCAATTCATATTACCACATAGTTAAGGTGAATTTTATCTACTTTTAAACAAAATATGTATAAAAATATCAAAAAAATTCACCTTAATTACAACTTTTATACTAAAAAGACACAGTGGTTGTATACCTACCCGAAATTGTCAAAAATTCTATTCCCAATTAATTTATGTGTAATGTAATTTATGAAATAAAAATATATCAATATTAGAATTTACAAGATTTAATAAGTTTATACAAATAAAAAAATTAATAATCTGAATTTAAAATTTCCTCGTTCGTACATGCCGAGATTTAAAATTATTTTTGTAAAGCCGTAAATTTAAATTAATAAAATTAGATTAAAAGAAAGATTTATGTCAATTGAGATAGGTTTTAAATTGCCGTTTAATGTTTTCGAAGAATGATAATATAGAGTATTTTTATGCATTTAAAATTGATGTATATTTCCATGAAAAACTGGTAATCTTCTCATGAAATAATGGAAAATTTCATTCAAAAGAAAAATGTTTTTTAACCCTTTGGGTACATTTGACGAGTGAGACTCGTCATCTGCTTACTTGGGCGAAGTTACGGTGGACGAGTCTGACTCGTCATCTGAATTTAAGAAGCAGGCGTTGATGTTTGAGGCACCAACGCCAGTGGGCGTTGATCGCAAACAATTTATTGTAGGGTCGGTCAAAAATGGGATCAATTGATCAAATTAAATTCGTCCCATGGGCAAAAAAAATCTTCAAATAATTCAGAACTCAAAGGGTTAAAGAAATTTAAACCATATAAAATCTTAAGTTTTTTTAATTGAACGGTTAATTCCTAAATTGTACATTTGTTTTAGAACATCAGTTAGTAACATTTTTTTTTACCAAAGATACAAATAATTTGACTTAAAAATTTGTACTCAAGCAAATACAAAAGTATATATAATGACAAATCAAAACAAATAGTTTTAGTTATTTTGGTAAATTACTTTTTTGGGTTTAAAAAAAATCCCACTTAAAAATTTTATATTTAAAACATTAAACTTTGCAAAAACTTCAATGTTCATAAAATACCTGTGTTACTTCTTAATATAACTAAAAATTAATTTGTAATTTTCCAGCATAATCGATATAAGACATACACAATTAAATAATAATAAATACTTTGTGCTTCATATTCACAATGTACAGTGCTTCCTTGTTCAGTACACTCAATATGTTCAGTACACTCAATATGTTCAGTACACTCAATATGTTCAGTACACTCAATATGTTCAGTACACTCAATATGTTCAGTACACTCAATATGTTCAGTACACTCAATATGTTCAGTACACTCAATATGTTCAGTACACTCAATATGTTCAGTACACTCAATATGTTCAGGGTTCCATGTATTACGAATTCTCTATGTTCAGTGTTCTCAATAATCATTATGCTCCTTGTCTTAACTATGTTTCAGTATTCTACTGATTTCTCTATTTTCCGTATTCTGTATGTTTAGTATTCTCTATATTCATAATTCTCAATATTATGTATTGTCCACGTTCAGTATGTCATATATTCAGTGTTTCTTATATTCAGTGTTTCTTATATTCAGTATTCTCTATATTCAGTATTCTCTATATTCAGTATTAGCTATATTCAGTAATCTCGATATTCAGTATTCTCGAAATTCAGTATTCTCGATATTCAGTATTCTCGATATTCAGTATTCTCTTTGTTCAGTGTTTATTTTCATAATTGACTATGTGCAGTATTCACTTTTCCTTTATTATGTTCAATATTCTCTATGTTCAATATTCTCTATGTTCAATATTCTCTATGTTCAATATTCTCTATGTTCAATATTCCCTATGTTCAATATTCTCTATGTTCAATATTCTCTATGTTCAATATTCTCTATGTTCAATATTCTCTACGTTCAATATTCTCTATGTTCAATATTCTCTATGTTCAATATTCTCTATGTTCAATATTCTCTATGTTCAATATTCTCTATGTTCAGTATTCTCAATATACAGTATTCTCTATATTCAGTGTTTCTTATTTTCATAATTGACTATGTTCAGTATTCACTTTTCCTTTATTATGTTCAGTATTATCAATGTTCAGTATTATCAATGTTTAGTATTATCAATGTTCAATATTATCTATGTTCAATATTATCTATTTTCAATATTATCTATTTTCAATATTCTCTATGTTCAATTTTCTCTATGTTCAATATTCTCTATGTTCAGTATTCTCTACGTTCAGTATTCTCTACGTTCAATATTCTCTATTTTCAATATTCTCTATGTTCAATATTCTCTATGTTCAATATTCTCTATGTTCAATATTATCTATGTTCAATATTCTCTATGTTCAATATTCTCTACGTTCAGTATTCTCTACGTTCAGTATTCTCTATGTTCAGTGTTCACTATTTTCAGTCCTCTATATGTTCATTGTTCAGTGTTTACCATTTTCAGTGTTCTCTATGTTCAGTCTTCTCTCTGTTTACTGTTCTCTTTGTTCAATATAATCTTTGCTCAGCATTAGCTTTGCTCAGTATTATCTATGTTCAGTATTCTATATATTCAGTATTCTATATATTCAGTATTCTATATATTCAGTATTCTATATATTCAGTATTCTATATATTCAGTATTCTATATATTCAGTATTCTATATATTCAGTATTCTATATATTCAGTATTCTATATATTCAGTATTCTATATATTCAGTATTCTATATATTCAGTATTCTATATATTCAGTATTCTATATATTCAGTATTCTATATATTCAGTATTCTATATATTCAGTATTCTATATATTCAGTATTCTATATATTCAGTATTCTATATATTCAGTATTCTATATATTCAGTATTCTATATTCAGTATTCTATATTCAGTACTCTCTATCGTCAGTACTCTTTATCGTCAGTACTCTCTATCGTCAGTACTCTCTATCGTCAGTACTCTCTATCGTCAGTACTCTCTATCGTCAGTACTCTCTATCGTCAGTACTCTCTATGTTGAATGTTTCTTATATTCAATATTGACAATAGTAATTATTCAAAATGATTTTAATAGTCTCAGTATTAAATATCCATATGTTCAGTGTTCTATTAAGACAACGGGCAGGATTGAACAGTCAAAGGATTAGCAGGATAGAACTAGAGATCTACGGGCCAAACAATTATAATTAAGTTTTTTATTTATTTATTTTAAAATGAATAACACGAAAATTAAAAAAAAAAAAACTGGATTAACGGCTGTTGGAAAAAAAAGGTTTTCGTTAGTTAAAACAATTCATTCATGGTCAATATTGAGAGATTTGAATCGCTTGAAAATGTCCCAAGTACCACAAAATCTTACTAACTAAAATATGTTCCTGGAATAGAGAAACTTGCCAGAGGTAATGAAAGTAGCGTTTATTTTAGAACAGGCGGCATTTTATATACAGTTGCTTTTAGAACAAAAGTTTCGAAACTTTGTTTAAAGTTCCACTATGCAGTCTTCTGACAACATTCATATGGCTTAATATTTTTTGAAATTAATTCAAGCGTGCTGCAGTTGGTTGACAATAAAAGCTGTACATCTGAACACAGCCCAACCCCTTAACGAACCACGGTCAAATGGTTTCCCAGCCAAAAACAATAGAGATATTACATTTGTTTCCGAACAACCAAAGATCTCCGAGTCGAACTTCGTCTGACGATCAGGTGACTTTATTGACTTTAAAGTCCGCTTTCACTCACTTTCGCCGCGGTAAACATTCAATAGGAAAATGACGTGTTTTGCCTGGGGCAACTGACCGTAGAGTCACAGCAAACGACGGGCAAAGGAAGTTTCGCTATTTGAAAGAATAATACAAAATTAACGAACAGAAATGTCATTATCAGAAAGAAAAACTGGACAACTTACTTAAGCTGGCGCTATTTTTGAAGAACCAAGCATCCGCTTTATTGAGCAGTAGGAAACTGAAATTTTGTTCAAAAACGGTTTCAAAACCTTTGATAGTATGTGTACGAATGCATTGGATTGGAAGAATAGCCCCTATTTAAAAAAATAGAACTGTTATTGGGAAATGTATAATTGAACATCTCACTTTTACTCGGGACTTCTCGATTAGTCACACTGCAATTGGCTGGCTTGATGTAGTTGAGTAACCGTGAAGATCTCATATTCGAAGACATTGGCAAAAAAATAAATAAAAAAGGGGAATTGGATAATGGTTTCAAGCATAATACAGAATTAGTCTCAAAGAATGCGTCTATATTGCTGAACTAATGATTCTGTAATACATTAATTATTTATACGCTTAAACTACCACCCCTGCTTTCACCTAACAGGTGGCCCGATAAAAACAAAATACAATGAAGTTGCAAAGCAGACCACCAATTAAAATACATTTTTAAATACATAAAAAAATAAAAATCAGCCCTCAAACGGGCTTCATTACACAGGGGAGGATGGTAATTAAAGATAAACAAACAAAATAAAATGCTATATAAATACAGGAAGTTTAATCCACATTCAATGAAAAGATAGAAGGGAGAATAGAATATTTGTAATACATGGGTGGTCACAAATTGTTGGGCGATGGTCATTGTTTGGCTGTTTTAACTACACATAATTTTCAACCATTCTTTGACTTGTTTAAAATGTAAGTGAAGTAGTTGGGCAAAAATATATAATTATTATTCCAATGCAGTTAAATGTGATACAGCAAAACAATGAGCATATTCCAACAATTTGTGATTACCTTGTACATTATTAAGATTCTTATATTAATGGGAAAATATTGTTTTGCATCAATAGGACCAGAATGGATTTTTAATAGATATGACTAAGTAGTTGGGAGCTAGGATTTAACTTTGTAAGAGGACCAAAATAATAAGTGGGGGGTGGGGGAGGAGGGAGGGAAGGGACGAGAGAGTTATAATGCATTTATCCACTATAATTATCGTATGAGCTACAAAAAACTCATATTTGAGATAATTCATGTTAAAAATAATAAAAATATTTTTAATTGAATATAATTAAAATTTAATAAAGTTCTAAAAAAAAATTTAGTGATATATCTCATGGGTTTGAAGCAATTTCGAAATTTATTCAAAAGTTTAAGATACAAAAGTATTGTTTGAATTTTAATAAAGTTTGTTTCAGGTTTGGAATACTATTTTTTTATGCTACTATCATTTAGAAATAATTTAAGAAACACTAGTATAAAAATCTAGAACACGCGCATTCTATATTTTCTTCAAAATAGAAATGTTAGTAGAAACCTTTTTTTGTTTAATAAAGTATTGCGAGTTACAGTAGTTAATAAAAATCCCGAATGCTGCCTCTTTTTTCATCCTATAGCAGGATAGAACCCTTTAACCTAGAAAAATTATTTAATCACGTTCGTATTAAAGACACTGATATTTAAGATTTCATAGACCAATATGACTTTCCATTGTATAACATGATGTAAAGTCGCTATTTTAAATCAAATATAGAATACAGCTTGGTCACAAATAATTGAGCGATGGTCATTTATTTGACGGTATCGCATTTACTTGTATTGGCATAATAAAACAATATTTTTGCCCAACTACTTTACTTATATTTTAAACAAGTCGCATAGCTTTAGTATCAACAAAGTAGTTAAAGTGTAACAAAAAAATGGTTTATTATTTGTAGTTTTAAACAGCCAAATAATTTGTTACCACCTTGTATCTAGGGCTTTGGGAGATATCCAGTGTGACTTGGCCTTATATGGCTACTCTAGTGATATGACAAGTACGCATCGTTAAAGATACTTTTCATTAAATTTCTTAACACAACTTCCGATTAAAATTTTGAGTAATCGTCTGGTTGTTGGTTGGTTTGCGTTATAAAGCGGAACAAGAACCAATTTGATTAAGCTGCGCGCCCCTGTGAGTTATAGGAATCGGAACAATTAATAATTTGATTTAAATTTAAATTCATGTTATTACTTCTTTTGTAAATATAATTAATTAATATTAATTTCAAATACGGATATATATATATATATATATATATATATATATATATATATATATATATATATATATATATATATATATATATATATATATATATATATATATATATATATATATATATATATATATATATATATATATATATATATATATATATATATATATATATATATATATATATATATATATATATATATACGGATATATATATATATATATATACGGATATATATATATATATATATATATACGGATATATATATATATATATATATATATATATATATATACGGATATATATATATATATATATATATATATAATTTTAAAAAGAATTATTATACAAATTCGGTGTAATCAATCACGTAAATATTTTAAGGGAGTTGTCTTCGAAATTTCCCCCAAAAATCCCTGTAAATGTCGTAGTAACACAACCGAAAATGAAACCTGGAATCATGTATTTTTAATCTGACCAATTTATGACGCATTCAAACGAAAATATTTATCAATTAAATCCAGTAGCATTTCCACCATCCTAAAATTTCACAAAAAAAGAATATCTGGTTTTATAATTACGCAATCTCTGTTTGAAAATTCCGACAGGACTTGATCAGCGAACTTGTGATAGATTCCGAATAAAACCCTAACTACAATTATCCGTGTAATTTACTTTTGTCTTTCTTTGTAATTTTGTTCAAAATCAATTTAAATCTTAAAAAAATATTGTATTATTTTGTACTTTGTGTTCTTTTATCTAATTTTGTATCTGCCTTTGAAAAATTATGTTGCCAACCATTGTAAATCGGCTACGCTCCACTACAATAAATACTTTTTTGTATATCTATAATTAATTAATATCATACACGATTCCTTGACTATTATTTTTTTTGCCACACACAGGTAAACTCAAAAGCAATAGTATAAACAACGAAGTGACAAGAAATAACTTCTTTCCGTTAGTTACAGAACCCCAAATCGCACAACAGCAATTGATTTTGCCTTCCGACTAAAGCTACCAACTATTGCACTGCAATTTTTAACCAACTGAGCAACTTAAAAATAACACACCAACTCCGAGCGATTCTTTAATTGCATCCAACTCAGGGATACCAGGTCTCAGATTTCGCAATCGTTAAAGTGAAGGTGAAAAATCTTCGAGCATGGATCCTTCATAGTAGAGAAAACATAATGATATAATCTCGCTAACATCAAAGTGTGGCCAACATGTATGGCCTCAGACACGTGTTAATTACGTCATTCCATTCATAAATTTTCACTGTTACACATTTCCCAATTCATCAGCCAATCGCGAGTATTTTTTAATTCATAATTTTGAAAAGAAGTCACCTGCCTGAGGCCATTCGGTCTGAGGTGTTGGTTTCACGATTATTACGTCATATTCGATCTACTACAGTCCATTCATGCTCGAAGTGAAAAACCGACAAACCACAATCTGAACAAAATCGACAAATGATCGAAAATTTAGCAAAGCGCGGTAGAGAGGGAAAGGATATTTTGAGTAATTAAAAGTTGCCCAATGAGCGGATACGATTTGAGTACTCCAGTTGCATGCATCTAATAGTTTAGTTACATGATAGTTGCCAGTGCGCGGATAGCCTTACTTCTTCGCAAAGAAAACACTCGAATAAAACTAAAACTATATCAATCCCAAAGCCCATTTTGTTTTGACATTGATCCCTGTACGTTGATCCAGAAACATGTACCCCCGCCAGAACATCCCAATTTAGCAATCACCAAGAAACTGCATTTGTTACTCGGAAATTATATATAAAAAAAGTTTATTTATTGTCCCCCTTTCCCCTTAAATATGGACATCGACCATCCAAGCGTAAAAGTGCAAGTGATTGTCCCCCTCCCCATCGTACCATTGTCCCCTTTTCTTAGAGCTGTCTGAGGTCTCGTTTTTTATGCTTTGTTTCGCGTTGACCTGTTATTATTGCTTGGTGGAGTCCACGCCAGCGGGAAATGTGGTTTTCTTTTCGGAGGTTTGCGCTGTAAAGTGCCTGTAATTGGGGTTTGGTTTCTGGGAGAGAAGTGTTGTAGAGAATTGTAAAATATCTGGTTATTTTTACATGGAATCAATTTAAAAAAAACAGGGAATGTTTTTAAAGTGAATTTCTCAGGTTAGGGTTAAGCAAGTTCTGAGTAATATAAAATGATTGGCATTCGTGTTCAGTTGTTCATTCGCGATTATTTCAAAAGTCACGTGCAGTTTAGTTGAAATAATTATCATAACGAATATATTTTTTAAATAATTACTATAAGAAAATATATATAACACAATTTTTTTTTCGTCATTTGATGTAGGTTTATTTACGAGTAGCCCATCTGCAAAAGCAGATGTATGCACTAAAACCTGTGAGTAAATTGCGAAAAACCTTCCAAACTTAGCTATTGTAAAACAATACATATTTTTATATATTTGTAAAAATGAAAAAAAAACAAGATTTTTTCCCTAAAATGTGTATGTTTTCAGATTACTGAATAAGTAATAATCTAAATTTTAATTTTCTTATAACTAGTTTTGCAATTGGATGACGACTTTTAACTGGTTTTGCAACTATATGTGGCGCTATCTTATTTTTGTTCAAGAAGAAACCACGCTATATCTATTCACATTCCAGGAAATCAGAAATCCAACTATCGTTGACGCTCATGACGTCACGTTCGCTGGATATAGCTATTGCTTCTGCTGACTTCTTTTTTAAATATTTATTAAAAAAAACGGTTTTGGCACCATTGTTATATTTTAAAGTTGAAGCCAAAGTTGTAAAGTACCCATTACCAAAACCTCATTTTTCGAATTTTTGGATACAACTGTAATAATTTGGATTTAACTGTAATACCCGGAATATTTGGCTGCGAATTAAATTAAAATTTCTTCGTCACTTAAAAGAGACTAGCATGTCCGTGTAATTCCTATCGCATGAACAACCCTCCCCTCCCTCCCTCCCTTCACATACACACATTCGTTGTAACTACTCATAGATGGCAGCACTACCAACGGTTCGTATAAAAAATACTTGGAAACAAATTATTTTTAAACGCATTTTTTTAAAAAAAACATTAATATTCATGAGACAAAAGTACGATTCGTCACTGCTCCGAGAAATTCCTTTTTTTATATATATCTCGCATGTTAAGATCCGTTGGAAAGGGATCTTTTCTACTAAAATAATATATATATTATAGGTCTTAGGGTTTTCAAACTTTTAAACAGTTGTTACAAATCAATCGGCTCGAGTAAAAAAACTCCGATAGTCAACTTGTAATAAGTTTCGTCGGTTAGGGAATATGTCTGAAAACTGATCTTAAATTAAAACACGCTTCTCTACGCTTTTTTTTTCTCTACAGTGTACGATATAAAACAACGAGTTTCTCTGACTAATACTCAGCTGTCAGACAAAAAATACCACGAGTATTGTGGGTTTTAGGATTAAATTTATTTAATAAAGTAATAGGTTTAAGGGCTTGTATACACCAACGGGATTTTTACTCTTAGACAGTTATTGGAGTTTTTGTTCTTGAGCAGTTTGTTAATACGATTCCGTTTGGCGATCTTTTCTCTTGGTCGCCAAAAGCAAAATACTAGATAATGAAACACGATGACGTCAAGTTATACTTAAAGATATGCTTTAACAAAACATTAATACGAAATCTATGTGGTTGAAGAATTTCACAATACGTTTAGGAAATATGGATTATAGAATTATACAGTTTATTAAATTAAACTTCAGTTACACAACACGACTGCTACATATAACATAAAACGTAAAATTCTAGATCTTTCAACAAATAAAATGTTCGAGAATGAATAGCACTTAAACTTTCCGAGCGCTTCAGATATTAGAGTGTAAATAACTCTGCTATACCCAGGACGCTCTTAAGGGTATGCCACGTGTGCCACCGCACATGATCCCTCATTTTTGCAGGGGCCCCCACGCTCAGGTAAAATGAAGGAATTAAAAGTTTTGCAAGGATATCATTGTTCTTTTTTTTTTAAGTATAAATTTGGATTATATTTAATTTGCAGTTACTCGAATATCTAGAGCATATCGTTCACCAATCAAAAGTTATTTGTTATAGCAATTAATGAATATTTCGACTATAAGTAAAAAAACGGATTCTGCATTAAAATTGAGTTCTACTGCAAAATAAGTTAGTTTTATGTAGAAGGGATATGCACTTCTTAAATTGGGTTTGTGTGATATAGCACTTTTGAACGCTCTTGACCAAAGGGGCAACTCGCAGCTTGATTCGTACTCTGCCTCACGAATGCAAAGGACGGTCCTGCTAATACCGTCTTTAAGGCATGCAAAGTAGTGTATTGGAAAAAAATCATGAAATGTATCAAAAACGATTTTAATTGAAAATGATACATTACAAAATACTACAAAATAATTATTAGATATAAATCGTATTAAAAAATTCAAACTGAAGCGTAAAACCTTTCATGTCCTTGAGCTGCTTTACGGATGTGTTAAACCTACTTATTTAAATTAAAATAGAGTATAATATTTTATAAAAAATTTCGTTCAACAAACGAATGTTTAACTAAAAAATCAACTAAAATATTTCAACTGTAAAAATCCTACCACCATCATATCTAGTGTTTCATTAAAAATATTTTATTTACACATAATAACAATTTATTGTAAACTTTCCATCGAATGTTTTTTGAATACATGCCGTCATGTGATTAAAAACCAATATATTTTCAGATTTTAAAATGTGTTAATTATGAGAAGGAGAATGAATTAACTGCAGGAGTAAATTCAGACAATTTCCATCCACCATTACGTTCATTACCTACAAATGGGTGATACAGAAACATACCCTGCCTTAAACATTTATAATCAAATGGAGTTGTACGTTCCTTATAACAACGTAAAAGGCACCGCAAAGCTTACTTTACATGCGTATTAAAAACACCTACAGTTTTTCGGCCGACTTAATTTTGGTTGACTAATTATTTGATCATTGACCAATGACTCGGCTCCTTTAGAAGATAAAACAGATTAACAATGAAACTTTTGAACTTGAAACTTTTGATTGAACCAAGAATTACATTAAAGAAGCATACAGATTAAATAAAAGTTACAGTGGCCACGGATTGACTATAGACAATTAAACAGTGTGGAGCATTCCAACTATGCTTTAAAGCGGTTGACTGGTGACAATGTTGGAAAAGCATACCCAGAATCACAAAAAATAATTCATACATGTAATAATGAGTCAAATAATAATTAGGCAAGTAATAATGAATGATTGTCAGGTCAGTTTGTAAGGACAAAAATAAGCAAAGATACAGAATTTTCAATGCTAAGGCCAGTACATTTGTATTTATACCAAATGTACAAGAATCTGCTATTATCTGTAAGTGTAAAGGTTATATTTTGTATCACCTTCAATGCAATTTGAATTTTTTTTTTGCTACCAATAAGGAAAAGGTAAGCTGCATTGGAAAATGTAATTTAGTTCCATTGTCTGCCATTGTATTAAATTTTCATTGCACATTACAGTCTATTGTCTGTCATTGTTGAGAATAAAAAAAGTTATTTTTCAGAGAAACGTCTTAAATATTTTCACTGTTATGGCCAGTACATTTGTATTTATACCAATGTACAAAAAAAATGTGTCTTTCTAATTTAGACCGATTTCAATCTTGCAATTGTATGCCAGAGTAGGGATTTTTTTAACAAATAAAAAAATTTAATAATAAAACTTTTTTTTACAGAAACCAAGCAAAACTAACTTAAAACATTAGTTAAATGCATTTCATAGTTCAATTAATTTTAAGCATTAAGGCAATTTTTTTTAAACAATTTAAATTAATTTATTTTTATTAGACTAGTCTTAACGACTAGAAGATATAAAATTATAAGTCTTCGATTTCGGAAGACTTTAGAGTTTTATTTAATTGCCCGAAATCAACAATTTTGTAAAATATCTCTATGGATATATAAAATATCTCCGAGGATTGAAATTAATGACAAATATTCGTAGTAATCGGGCAAATGGTTCAAATTGTTAAAAAATAGCATTCCTCCTAATATAAGCATACTTTAATTTGTAGTTACTGCGTTCCTAACACCTTAAAAGTTGTCTGTACAGCCTTTAAGTTATTTTATATTCAATGGCGTAACGGGCCGTGTAAAATTATAGCCAATTTTGCAACTTGGATCATATTTTTAAATATTTGAATTTACTAACTTTGTCAATTAAAAAACTCATAGTCGACTTTGAGCGAAAAGCAGCTATATTCAAACCACAGATTTAGCATCACATATATTTCACATAAATTTTCCAAAAACTGATTTAATCATCTAAAATTAAGTCTACGTAAATTAGATCACATTAAAAAAAAATTTCGTTAGCAAAATCTTACTTTACTATTAAAAAATAATTAAAAGTTTGAAAATAAGTCCATTAATGATGCATTTCTTATTATAATTAAATAAAAGTTTATACAGCATTAAAATATTACATTAAGGTAATATTTTTTTTGCTTATCCTTGTTTCAGAATACATAAGGTTTTATTTAAGATCGCTTAGATAAACGTAGAAAACTTTACATTTTTTTTTATTACACAATATAATGTTTATAAATATAAAATATATACAAATCAAAAACTATTTTCTACTATTATACTTCATTCAAACACGTCCCGCTGTGGTGATAGATATTACTTAAAAATTTGGCTACTCCAAGAGAAAATTCTTCCAAATGTGGTATTTATTCATATCCCCCCATAACACCAATATACTTTCTCAAATATCACTTCTACAACGCATTTTTACGATTATTGAATTCTTCAATCTAGACACACTCGTGAGGAAATTCAATATGTGTCAGAAAGTATATCGTAAAACGTGCGCAAACTTATCCATATGATGACAGTTGAAATATTTTTCGATTTTATACACAACAAGAATTCGGATCTGCATCGCAATAGTTTTTGACTAGTTGATAGAAGTATAGAGGGAGAGTCTTTTGGATAAAAGGGGGGAAATATAGCGATGAATTTACTTTACATTAAGTAACCGCAAATTTTTTTCGTAAAATCACAAAACTTTTTATTACCCAAAAAAATGGAAAAGAGGATATTCCAGCGATACGTGTGCGACATTCAAAAACACTTTCAGCATATTTATAATTATTTTGACTCTAAAACAACTGTGATTTTGATAAACATAACTTGATATCTGTCATTGATGTCTTTAGATATAATTAATCTCATTTGAATTTTTATACATTGCATGAATACAGAGACATTTTTAATTTTACGTGACGTGCGTGACCACTTTGCGAACGTTTTCCGCACTCTTCTCAAGGAATTTGAATATTTTATATGAATTATTTTAAAATTCACTAAAATAAATTATTACTATCATCAAAACATATATGTAATCATTCAAAATAGTATTATTAGGAATCTAAGCTAGAATTATTAGGCTATAATAAAATAAATAGTATTGTGACGTGTGTGATATTTAACGTGACGTGTGTGGCACTGAACGTGACATGCGTGACTATGTGTGATTTTTTGCCAATGAAATTCTTATAATCAAAATTTCTGCTTATAAAAGTATATATATTTCCAGAAAGATGTTAACAAATTAATAAAATTAAACATAAACATGTCAATAGATACAAAACAATCATTTTTTATATTTGCGCAACTTTAAAAAAAGCTTTATTCTTAATTAAAGTTGATTCAGCATTGAATTGATTCATTCACACATATTCACTTTTGAATGGACATATCGTCAAGCAAAGTTAACTATTGTTGGTCAATTTACTCTTGACTAGACTAAATTTATGTCAATCGTGCTATTGCCAACGAGTTAGTGTCGGAATGGATACCTCAAAAAGCGTAAAAGGATGTTTCTATCCTGAATGAATCTGATTTTAAATATGTTTCACGTTAAAAAGTGTAACCATACAAAGTTTGTAGATGCATTAATAAAATTAAATAACAAAAATTATAATCGTAACTCTTGTTATTATGAAGAAAATTTACTAAATAAAAAAATGACTTTACCTTTTTTTTTCTCCCAAACCAAAGTTAAGATTCTATTTAAAAATTAAAGATTAAAAACTTTAAATTGTTCCATTTAAGGCATAACTATTTGTCAAATTTAAAAAAGAAAAATATTTAGCTAAAAATGGAATTTATAGATTACTACTATCCATTTTGATAAAATTGCATTCGATTTCAAAAAGTAATAAAGAAATAGTATTGATTTATCCTCCCATATGCTTCATCCTATACATTTTTTACAGAGGGAAAAATGCAACGTTAGTTCACTAATTTTTCCCATCTCTATGATCACCGAAAACTCTTAAAAAAATAATTTTATTAATGACAATCACGGACATTTGGTAACCAGATGTCAGACTCCATCCAGTTGTGTCTGCTGATGGATTTTATCATGGAAATAGAGTGCAAGCATTCATTTAAAAGCATGAGGCATCAAACACTTGATAGACAATTGTACCTGGGAAAGGTGTGAGGGATGTTATTATAAATTGTTGTTTACTTATGAATACTAATTGTTTCTATATGTCTATACTGATTACTTCCATTTTTCGCTATTTTGAACAGAAAACACAATTATTTTTCAAATTGGCAAAAAGGGAAAAATCCCCCTAGAAATTTAAAAATCGTTAAACTCCAAAATTCTATCCCAGATGACCCAAACATTCGCCAAACCTGGGAGCTCTGCAAAATACCTAATCGAAATCTGAAACTATCTCCGCCAAATATTTTTATCAACAGATATACTTGTTGGGATATCTGTCACACACGTCACGATCACAAACGTCACAAATAGTGACCAAGCCCAATTTTATTTATTGTTTCAAGAAATAAATTTCTAATTTTTTTTACAGGTTTCCCAAGTTGAATAAGCTTAAAATAAAACAAATCAGTATGTTAAAAATTTATAAAGTTATTACTTAAAAATATTAACTTTGTGTGACGTGTGTGACACTGAACCCAGAACACGTTCTTTTAGTTTAATTAAATTTAAACACAACCTAATAATTTAATCAGCCAAATATTTTTGATCAGAACAAATTTTCTTGTTATAATATATATTATTTATTTGTTATTTATTATATTTATTGCATTTTTAATTAAAATTACACACCCGATTGAGATTTAAGCAAGAAAAGCGAGTTTTCAAACATGTACAATTGAGTAAAATTTTCATCCGTCTAAATATTTTTTATATAAAATTTATTGTCATTTTCAATCAATATACACGTTGAACTATATAAATTAATTTTTTTGAAAACTTATTTCTAATTTTAATATTTTTGACCATGGGGACCACTTTACTTGGAATGCCCCAAATGCTTTTCTAAAGTTTTTCTGAGCGATGAATAAGTAGTGACTTATTCATAGGTAAAAAGCATAGGTAAATGTTTAAAAAATTTCGTTTGGTTTTTGACATTAGGTAAGGCGGGGTAAGTGGCACGAGGCACCTGGATACCATCTTTATATTTATTTTTAAAGTTGTTAGAGGGAATTATACAACCATGTTTTGGCAAATCTGGATGTGTTTTCCCTCCAAATCAATAGCACGGCTGCCAATGACACTCCAACAGTATAGAAGAGGAGTTATTCATAAATTAAATAGCTTTTGCTGCTTACAACTTGTGTCACTACGCTTTTCAAGCTATTCTGATGAGTAAAATTTTAAAATTACAATAAATATAACTAAATCCCTTTAAAGATTACACTATATAGATTTAATTTATGTTTAGTCTAATTTTTTTGTTTAGCATAAAAAAGTTATAAGGAGGTACCCAGTTGCCCCGTGTCCAGAACTGATTTGGGGCAACTGGGCTTGGAGAACTGGTTGGTTGGTTGGTTGTATGGGTTTTAATGGCGCAAGAGCCAAATATGGCCAAGCTGCGCCAAACACTCGGTAATTCAAACCAACATTAAAAACAAAGCAAGCTGTGCCAAAAACAAGGTAATTTCAACCAACATTAAAATTCTAAAAGATATACATATAAACAAAATATAAATTCAAAGAAGAGGTAAAAATCCTGTGTAGTTTAAAAAGATAAATAGTGATGAATGAGGTGGATGATTCAATAAATACGACAAATGGGGAGATGAAGTATTAAAAAAGCGATTATATAAAAATCTGAGACGAGGACAAGAAGTTAAAATATGAAAAATAGTGAGAGGTTGTTGGCAATGATGACACGGTGGGGCGGTTTCATTGAGCAATAGGTGTCTATGTGTTGCTCTAGAATGACCTATGCGGAGACGGGTTAATATTACATCACACCGTCGAGATGACAAGGAAGGTAGGAGCGGGATGCTAGGAAATACAGAGGCTAATTTATTAGCCGTCTGTAACCTCCAGCCATCGCTCCAGTCCTTCCGCACAAGGTCCCGTAAAACATTACGCAGGTCGTCTTGGAGAACTGGGAACGGGTAAGCCCAGTTACCACAAATTATTAAATTGATATATTTTAATTTTTATTTTCAGAAAAATTAGGAGGAACTACGTTTGGAAAATAGAAAAAAGGAGCTGATGGGAATATATACACAAAAGAACATTTGAAAAAGGGTGCGTAAAAAATGGAAACTGAACGTTATGTGGAACATCCTATTTTTGTGATATCCCGAAGACTACATCGAAGCATTGCAAACGAGGTACTCCAAGAAGTATTAGAAAAGTGGCAGAGAATGGTGAAGAGTGTGGGGGCAATGCAGAAATTCCATTCAAAGATAAAAAAAAAAAGAATTGATTCATTGTGTGAAAGTTTTAGAAAAATGGGGATTGGAGTAAGTAAAGAAAAAGTGCTCGATATTGTTCAAACTTATGTAAAGGCGAATGAACTGAAAACAAGATTTAAGGTAGAAGGCCTGGATTCGACTGGTTTTATAATTTCTCAAATAGACACAGCCTGTCACTAAAAAGCCACAAAGGGCTGAATATGTAAGAGAAATTCAGACAAACCCTACAATGGTTTCAAACTTTCAATTACCACTGCAATAAAAATATTAAAATTTGTATATTTTAAACATAAAGAAAGTACTTTAACATTGTTAAATAACTAAGGAACATTCCAAATTCTGAAAAAAAGGAAATTCTTCATTATTTATAATTATTATATATATAAGAGGGGAGTACCCACTGATCCCGATGATATGGGGAACTCTGACTACACATAAATAAACTTTATTTAATCTTAAACAATTGTTTCAAGAAGTTCTATCATGTTTCAGTTTAAAAGGGAGAATATACTGAGCATTTCGATATATTACAATAGTACAAAAACAGTAATTTATATCAAGCAAAAACGTTTAAACTCAAAATAAATTTGTGGTATTGTAATATCGGTACCCCTTACCTCGCCTGACCTTATTTAAACTTTAAATACATATATCTCACAATTTATTTTTCGAATTCTTCACAAAAGAAAAAGGCTTTTTTAAAAATAAACTTTGTTAATTTTTTTTAATACACTTACAATATTCTACTTCACAAAATAGCTTCGAATTGTTTTGTCGTTTTTTAAAAAATATGTATTATTACAAAAGGCATAATTCTGTTCAAAAACTTTGCTAATGTCTTATATTTTTTTTCACTCAAAAAGTTTTAAATATTTAAAAAAATTGAGCTGTTTTTTTTTTATAACGATATACTTTTACCAAGAGAAAATTTTCAAATCTATAGCCTAATATGTAAAAAAAAAAGTTTTAAAATATTCTATTATTGTTTTTAATTAATAAATAGAAATAAATAAAAATGTGAAAAGATTTAGGGACGGAAGGTAAAACTGATCTTCTGGATCTTCTTTGATCAATAACCAAAGCTTGGGTGCAACTGACGCTACTTTTATCATATGGGCAAATGGCACGCCACTCTAATAACGAGTTCTTCTGCCAACCAAGACATTGCGATTAAGAACTTAAACGAGGACATTAAAATAAATAATTTACAGAATCTGTACTCTTCATATTGGTATAAATAGACTTGATAATGAGGCAAATTGCTGAAACACATAATAGGGCTCCATTACATGCGTGTCTCGTAACAGTAACCCCCGCAAAATCTAAATATATCAAACCCACCATCGAAGCAGTCATAATACAGATCACATTAGCATCTTAATGGACACATTGTGTAAAAATACTACTACAATTGATGGGGAGTATCGAATCACAGCCAGTAATCCCCCTACAAAATTACGAGTCTATTCGGCCATAGCTTGAGTGAATTCACATATCAGTCTTTCCCAAGTCTCCTGATGGCACCTGCAGTCCCACACAGACTTGGGGGAGCAGCGTACATGAGGCTTTTGCACCCCCAATGAATGAATGTGCCTTTATGTCGTGATTCATAACTACCGCCGGGCCCCAGGGGACCCATTGGCACAGGGGGCACGTTCCCGCTAGCCTCATGAAACCTATATTACAAGACCTGGCCCCCTAGAAGCCATTCAGACGCCCGTTGAAGGGATCCGAGTTCGAGTCCAAATCTCTAATTAAACTTCAAGACGAAACTGGATATCCTCCTGCGCTACTTTCTAATAATATCATAGATGTCTCGTATGAGTTGGGGCAGAAAATTCGCTTTACAAAGCCGCTGGGGAAAAGGGTTATTCGTATAATTGCCTTACAGTCAAACGTGCAGTGACTGTAAAATAACTAACGGCCATTCTGTGTTTTGGAAGTTTTGGGAATATTTTGGTACCTGGAAGACCTAGACGGGCCGGATAGTTATCGCACGTAGATTCTATTTGCTGACACAGAAGGATTTTCCTGATGCTAATTTGAATTTTAATGAGTTTCCATAGTTGAAAAGAATGTGGGCTTCCAATATTCTTAAATAGGATATCTAAAACTATAGATAGTACCGTTTTTATTCATCAAGACAGCTTTAAAAAAATTCTTTGCATTGAAGCAAAAGTCACAGTAGTGTAAAAAGGCCGATTCTAGGCCGCGGTGCTGTGAGGAATAATGAGGAATAATGAGGAATAATTGAGGATCTGTGAGGAATAATGAGGAATAATTGAGGATTTCTGAGGAATAATGAGGAATAATTGAGGATCTGTGAGGAATAATGAGGAATAATTGAGGATTTCTGAGGAATAATGAGGAATAATTGAGGATTTCTGAGGAATAATGAGGAATAATTGAGGATCTGTGAGGAATAATGAGGAATAATTGAGGATTTCTGAGGAATAATGAGGAATAATTGAGGATCTGTGAGGAATAATTGAGGAATAATGAGGAATAATTGAGGATTTCTGCGGATCTTGGTGGTGCTGTGCGGATTTTGGCGGTGCTCTGTGGATTTTGGTGGATTTCTGTGGATTTTGGTGGATTTCTGTGGATTTTGGTGGATTTCTGTGGATTTTGGTGGATTTCGGTGGATTTGTGAGGATCTGAGTGGTGCTGCTGTGGATTTTGGTGGATTTCTGTGGATTTTGGTGGATTTCTGTGGATTTCTGTGGATTTTGGTGGTGCTCTGTGGATTTTGGTGGATCTTGATATCAAGCCGTGGATCTGCGAGGATCTGTGAGAGGAGTAATGAGGAGTACGAGGAGTAATGGGAGTAATTGAGGATCTGACGGAGTACCGGGCTCTAAGCTGTGGTGCTGCGAGAATCAGGGCGGATCTCGTCTGTCAAGCCGAGGGGGCGTGGCCTAATGGAGATGACCTCAACCAATCAGGTGGCAGTAAGTGACGTCACATGCAGGGGACATGGGAACAGGTGTCGATGACTCATCGCAGCGCTGCCGATGGGCATGTTACATCGTGTCTCAACGTGTATGTACAGGAATGAACCAATCAGAGTCTTGTGTGAAGATGACCTCATGAACAACCAATCAGGTGTCAGTAAGTGACGTCACACGCAGGTGGGGGAAGGTTTTACTAGTTCTGCTTGTAACCGCAAGACAACGCTGCATGTAGGGGAACGGACCAATCATATGCTTGTTTAAGAATGACATCATGAAGAACCAATCAGGTGTCAGTAAGTGATGTCTATGGAGTGTCATGTGATATGAAAGTTGCTTTTTTGTTATTTTGCGTTTTTATTTGGGTATTGGTGGAAATTTGCGACGCACAGCATCTACACATTTTTAATTATAAGCTGTGGGTTGTGACATCATAGGTATAATGTTAGGAATGGTTGGTTGTTGAAAAAACTGTGAGCTGTGAAAGTAATGTGAAAAAACTGTGAAAGTAAATAAAATATGATAGAATTAAACTAATATTCTTATTTTAATATTTATTATATTTTAATATTTATTTATATTTTGATATTTATTTGTATTTTATTATTTATATTTTTACATTTATTTTTAATATTTAATTATATTTTAACTTCTATATTTTATTATTCATTTATATTTTAACTTCTATATTTTATTATTCATTTATATTTTATATATATTTTAATATTTATATATATTTTATTATTCATATATTTCATACATATTTTAATATTTATTTATATTTTATTACTCATTTATATTTTACATATATTTTATTTACGTATACATCTGTGCCAAAAAAAATTAACTCAGTGAGAGCAATTACGTCCCACTAGAGCTGCACAATGAACTTATGTTAAAGGGAATGACAGTAGTGTATATATTTTAACTATGGTTAGTACAAAAGAAAAGAATTTTGCAAGAATGGTTTTAGAAAAATATATTTTATGTGACCAACTCCAGCATATAATTTCGCAATATAACTCTATGAGGAATCATCCTATGGGGGTAAATAACATACCATCGTGTACAGAAAGGTAGACCAGATTAATAAGTAAAGCTTTTTTTATCTTTTGACATGTGTACTAAGGGTATAAAAAATGACAGTCTGGGGTTCTATGAAAATAATGTTTATAACAATATACGTTTAAATTACAATTTATATAACGGAAATCAGTCTCAGTGGATGAAAAAAAAAGTAATTAATATGAAAGCTGATACTTTGAAAAAGAACCTTGGGAACCAAAACCTTGTATTACGGTTAATTAAACTTTTTATAAAAGTAATGTGTTCTTTAAATGTTTTTCACATCATACGTAAAATTATTATTTTAAGAGGGAAAATATCATATCGTTATGACTAGAAGGAGGGATCTCACCTTGATCACAATTGGATGCATTAGAATTGCTTACTGTTTAGGAATATGATGTAAAAGTTACTCTATCGCACTGTTTGTTATGCTGGGCTTGATAAGAGCAGATTTGGGGTTGGTATGTAAGATAATGGATCTATTACTTGTTCTAATACGTGTTGAATAAGGGAATTTGTCTTAGATGTTGCTGTTTTAGGGGTGTTTTATAATTGGTTGTTTGATTGAACGATACAGTGCAGCTATACAAAGGGGTTTATTTATACGCTTGGTACAAGTACACATTTTTTCTTATGTCATAAAATTACACTATAACAAAACGCATAGGTGGATGGTAGAAATGAAGTAGCACCATACAAGGGGAATTATTAGGGCTGGCTGATTAAATTTTCAAAGACTAAGAGGCAACAAGTTCCCATATGAGTACAATTGAGGGTGAATGTGTAGATTTTGGCGACATCAAGTATCCACAAGGGGACAATTTGAGAGGTGTATTCGTAAAATTGGCGACATAAAGTACCCATAGGGAGACGTTTGTAGGCGTATACATAAAATTGGGGTGAAAGCGGGGTTTGTAGTTGTACATTAGACAAGAATAAATGTAAAATGAAAAAGTTTAAGTTTGAAATAAATTATAAAAATAATAAATGTTAAAAAAAAAAGTTAAAATACAATTTAAAAAGCAAAATGTAAAAAAAAAAAAAAAAAAGTTTAAAAAGAAAAATGTAAAAATAAAAAAAAGTTTAAGTGTGAATTAAAAACTAAAAGGTTAAGTAAGAAAAAAAAAATAACTAAAAGTGAAAAAAAAATTTTAAAAGTGAAAAAAATATATATATATTTATATAAAAAATATTTGAAAAAAGTTTAAGTGTGAAATAAATTATAAAACTAATAAATGTAAAATAAAAAGTTTACGTGTGAAATAGATTATAAAAAGTATAAATGTAAAAAAATAAATAAAAAGTTTAAGTGAAAAATATAATGTAAAGATAAAAAAGTTAAAAAAACAGTAACTGTAAAATAAAAAAAAAGTTTGTATAAAATGAACTTTTAAAAGAAAAATGAAAAAAAAAAGTAAAAACAATATATAAAAAAAAAGTTTTAAGTGTAAAAATAAAATTAAAAAAAAAAATTTTAAAAAAAAAAAAAGACAAATGTAAAAAAGAAAAACGTAAAAAAAAATTTAAAATTTAAAAAAAAAAATTTACAAACGAAAAATATGAAAAAAAAAAGAAACGTTAAAAGAAAATTGCTAAATGTAAAAAAGAAATGTGTTAAATGTAAAAGATTAACCATCATAAGTTTTTTACCCGAATCGACCCAAAGCCATATGGTGTTACGGAACGTACTAGCCCCATATAGGCACAGATGCCCGTGGTGAGTTCTGTGAATGGTCTACCCACTAATCAAACGACAAGTACCACAATTACATTAAATAATTAGCAACAAAAAAAGCAGGAAATACTACTATAGATATAAAAAATATTAACAAAGTATCGAAAATAGAACCAAAGGTAACTAATAAATCTGTATAGAATGAGTGTCTATAAATGTATAAGAGAAACCAATGTATATATTTCTACTAAAATGTTGACACATATACTAAATTTTTAACAAATTAAGTCAAATATTTGCGAAATAGAGAAAATAATACATACTTTTTAAAATTGTATCAAATAGTCTATGAATGGATAAAAAAAATATCATGACATGTATTAAAAAAAAAATTAAAATAATGGACTTACGTGTAACACATTAAGTTAAGAAATTTATACTTATCAAAGAAAGTAACGTAAGTCATATAAAAAAAAAACCTGTAGTTAAGTACAATTGTTAATTGAATATGCTACAAAATATTGTCAAATTACACCATTTTTAGTGATAGGACAAGCAAACTTGTTAAAATGTCATATAATTATCAAAAATATTATACAAAGTACGAATTTAAAAAAAAAAAAGTAAATGCAAAAAGAAAAAAAAGTTTAAGTGTAAAATAAAATGTAAAAAAAATAAATGTAAAAAATATAAAAAAAAGTTTAATAAAAAAAAAGTTAAAAAATAATAAAAAAAAAATTTAAGTGTAAAATACAATTTAAAAAAAAAATGTAAAAAGAAAAAAGTTTAATAAAAATTACATGTAAAAAGAAAAAAGTAAAAAAAAAAAAGAAAAGAAAAAAAGTTAAAAAAGAAAAAAAAAAGTTAAAAAAGAAATAAAAAGTTAAAAAAGAAAAAAAGTTACAAAAGAAAAAAAAAAGTTTAAAAAGAAAAAAAAAAGTTTAAAAAGAAAAAAAAAGTTTAAAAAAAAAAAAATTAAAAAAGAAAAAAAAATTAAAAAAGAAAAAAAAATTAAAAAAGAAAAAAAAAATTTAAAAAAAAAAGAAAAAATTTAAAAAAAAAAGAAAAAAAAAGTTTTAAAAAAAATAGTTAAAGTGTAAGATACAATTTAAAAAAAAAATGAAAACATAAAAAATTAAAAAAAAAAAAATGTAAGTGTAAAATTACATTTTAAAAGAAAATGTGAAAATAGAAAAAAAAGTAAAAAGAAAATTGCTAAAAGTAAAAAAAAATAAAGGTGTAAAATGTTAAATAAAAAGACCTTAAGTGTAAAAAATAGAAGAAAAAAGTTTAAGTGTAAAATATTACTCATCATAAGCTTTTTACTCGTATCCACCCAAAGTTATATGGCGTTACGGAGCGTACTAGCCCCATATAGGCGCAGATTCCTTGGTGAGTTCTGTGAATGGTCTACCCACTAATCAAACGATAAGTACAATAATTATATTAAAATATTAGCAAAAAAAAAAAGCAGAAAATACTAATATAGATATAAAAAATATTATCAAAGTATAGAAAATAGAACCAAGAATAACTAATAAATCTGTATACAATGGGTGTCTATAAATGTATAAGAGAAACCAATGTTTATATCTCTACTAAAATGTTGACACATATACTAAATGTTTAATAAATTAACTCATATATTTGCGAAATAGAAAAAATGGTACATACTTTTTAAAATTGTATCAAAACCATAGGCGTAAACTTGTATTGGGCCCATGGGCTCGAGCCCCCCCAATAATTTGAAAACCCGGCTAAGCCCCCCCAATAATTCAAAAGTTCGAACTTATATTTTGCAAAAAAAAAAATCCCTTTATTTTTTTTAATATTTAACATGTACCATGAACCTTTCCTAGCAACTACAGAATTCCCTTATCGTCTATTTTCAACAAAAGCATATGTAGCCAGTCTGGCTAGAACCAGTGTCTGTACGTGGAAGAATGGGAAGAATAGGCGGTGTATTAGGGGGGGAAGGGTAGAATGCCCTCTAGTGAATACTGGTCACACCCCTTTTTTCTAGTAACAGTGGCCAACTTTGAAGAGATTTCCGCGAATTGATCACGTGGGTCCTGAGTACAAGAACTTCTGATAGCCTATATCCCAGGGTTAAAGCAAAGAATGGCAAAGACAAGTAATTGGCCCTATATTGTGATTGCCCCTTTTAAAGTTTCAGCCTCGTCTCACAGTGGACAGGGGTCGACATTTATGCAACTATCTGAAACAGACTTTTGGGATACTCTTCAGAAAGGCCTGTTGGGCTTCTTCAGTAGACGTGAGTGTCGGCTAATAGTGGATTCCCGTCTAGGACTTTTCCTATTGTACTTGTTGTACTACAGTGTAAATGTCAAAATCTTCATTTGGATGCTTGTCGAAATTACTAGTTCGTTTAAATGCTTTGCCGCAATGCAACTTATAGCAAGTTTATTAACAGGTAACTTGCATTTAATTATTTATTCTTAAATAATTAAGCTTTTTGTGTTAATTGAAATGCGATACCCTGAGCCCCTTCAAAATAATTCCTGGGGGTGCTCGAGCCCCACCCCCAGGAATTATTTTGAAGGGGTTCAGCCCCCCCCCCCCAAGTGGCGGCCCGTGGTCAAAAATGTTAGTGAAGCCAAAAACATGTAACTCCCCCCCCCCTCCCTTTTCGCCTTTTTCCACAACCATACATGAACGGACATTCTTTAAAATTTATTACTCAAACTCAAATCAAAGATTCCTTTAAACTTTTATGAAAGATAACATGTAAAAATAATAGAAAACACTTATTTTTTGAAAATTAAATCAATCCTCCTATCAAACTTGCGAATCGGTCAATTTTAATATTAATTTAAGTAAAGAAACAACAAAACACGTGCAAACTTATCGAAAAAAATATTTCCGTTTGGAGAAATTCTTCGAAATTATCGTTTTCCTCCACCCCGCCTCGCCGATTCAGCAACGAACCAATCATTTAATCGAAATCCCTTGTACAGCTAATTTGAAAAAATCCTTTTGCGCTACGTTTGTGTCGTCACATCCTCCATTTTAGCGTGTAGGGGAAGTCATACTACGTAAGGTTGCCATGGCAACTATGCAGCCGATTTCGAACTTCGCTTTTTGGCTGCAATTTTGATTGAATGGAGTTTTTTCCTCTCCTGAAATTGTGCATTACGGAAACACGTTTACTATTTATCGGAGATTTTTTTTTACTTAGCGTTGAAATTTCATCTTCATTTCCAATTCTAACCTTCATTTAAGAAAATTAGTAAAATATATAATTTTAGTTTTAAAATACACTAATAAAATTAGGTGCAGCCCGGCTGTACTTGCTGTAGTGCACGAGCCGCCACTGCCCCCCCCCCCCCTAATATTATACTATTTTTTTAAAAAAGTTACATAAAAAACCAATCGTAGAATAGAGAATTCCTACAAAGAAGCATTCGAAAGGAAGCACCCCGTATTTATTCTAAACGTGTTTTAAAGTGGGGGGAATTTGCTTTGAAAGGTACAGGAGGACAATGAGTTCCTTTCTCAACTGTTTCCAATCGAAGACGACTTGTACATATCATTAGTCATATGTCACCTTTTGTGAGAAACACCAGAAAATTACAGGTTTGTCGTCAACAGCTGTACTTCGTTTGCAAAATGCCCGCCATCTGCGGTTACTCGACCAGCCATGTCGGGTAGTACCAGGGGGTGGTAGTCTCATCTTCAAAGCATGTGAATGGCCACCAAAGCTGTGAACTGTATAGTTCGTCCCCATTTGTTTGTAACTTACTGGCCCTCGCCCTTATAGTCGATTTTAGCTGATTGATGATCCCCCATTGTGAATGACAATGACTCATGTATGCTTGTGTAGACAGTTTTTGTATGTACGCTTTTCTGAAACTTGCCTCTAGGAGCCGAAGTCATGGAAGGGCTACAGCAACAAAAAAGAAATCCCTATTGAGATCTTACAACCGCATTCCAGTTTTTTTTTTTTTTTAGTGTAAAGAGAGCAATCTTAGGAAGCATTTCTTTTTACAAACGAATGGTAGTAGATTTCTTCTATCAGCATATTCCTCTGTTTTGTCAGTTAAGTAATTATTTCTGTATTTTAAAAGTCAATTAAAAGTAATACCTTCTTTTCTAACGATAAATGTTTTGTAATTATGCTTATCAATTGGCAGTAACTCTAGTTTTGTTATACACTATTAAGTGAATAACACTAAGCATATGCTTATGTTTAAAAACAAGTTGAAGTTCATTTTAATCTTGAATTACATATAATAAATGAAATGTCATTGTAGAATTCGTGTAAGGAAAATGTGTTTTTACATAAAGTCTAAATTGCTAATTATTTTATTGCATCAATAGAATACTTGTTATGGTTTATTTCATTTCAGTAATACTTAAAATGACAAATTTATAGATTTTCACAATATAATATCTAATTTTATTATTTTTTTGTACTCAGTACTCTGGCTCACGTACATTTTTTTTTATATTACGTCTTTTTTAAATGTCAGAAAAGCATAAATATAATAGTTTAGTTTGAAAACTACCTATAAATTTATCAATTTAAGCAGCTAAAATAAACGTAATTTCAAGTATTTATATAAATGTCTACAACGCTAAAGCTTTAAAGAGTAATTTTAAGAATAATGTAAAAAATACTTTTTAAATAAAAAAAATATTATTTATCGACATTTCCTAAATTATAATCGTATTTCCCATAATTTGTTCCTTTTGAAATAATAAACCATCAGATTCATGCACTATTTTCTAAACAGCTTGTATAGTTGAAATTTCTTCTTTTAGAAAATTACATTTTGTTAAAAAAAGTTAAATAGAGACGAATTCCTCAAATCTGAAAAAATTCACAATTTAGCGTACAATACGGACATTTGAAATTACTATTAACCTGTTCCTGGTTACTTTATGTTCTAAAGCTGTCAAAACAAAAGCGGATACAAGTTAAAACATTTAACAAGTAAAAATTTAAAGCATTGATTGTTTTTTAATTGTTTAATAGCTCAAAACTCCGTACTATTTTATATTGTATAACAATATATATATTGAAGAAAAAAATTCAGCCCCCCTGAAAAAGTTCCTACGCCACTGAATTTGGCCATAAATCTAATTGAATGGACAAACTAGAAAATAATGACAAAGAAAAAATTACATTACCATAAATTTTCGGATTTCAATTATATTTATCCCCCCCCCCCCCCAAAAATATGCAATTTTCGTCAGTTAAAAGTTAAATTTTGGGCCCCCCCA
The DNA here is from genome assembly GCA_963932185.1 of Troglohyphantes excavatus. NCBI lineage: Eukaryota > Metazoa > Arthropoda > Arachnida > Araneae > Linyphiidae > Troglohyphantes > Troglohyphantes excavatus. Next base: position 45,181,414 of record OZ010676.1, read on the forward strand.
AAAATTTTGAGAACTTTACGCCTATGATCAAAACCACATTCAGGCATTAATAACACAAATGCCTGAATGTTGTGAAAAATTGACTATTTGACTCATAGCCGTATACTGACCCCCTTGTTCCTGGTAAAATTGATGTAAATCCACATGGTTTTGTACTATAATCATGTGCAAAGACCTTCCTTAGGTATTCTTCTTCTTAATTTGTGAAATATTTTTGATAAACACAAAGGGGTTTTTTATGTAAAAATTCTACCTACATATTATAAATTGAACAAAGCAGTCTAAAAATATTACATAAATTTCACTAATAAGAACTTAATTTCCATATATATATATATTATTGTAACAAAGACCTTATTTTAGTATTAATGAAATCACTTTGTTAATAATTCAACAATATTATTTGTATACATCTCCTACACTGGGTGTGTACTTGACATTTTATCCTTAGCAGCACACTATTGGTTTTATTTTTTGAGGCAAGATTGCTGTTAATCTCCGTAAGTTTTCATGTGTCGTAGGGTGCTGAAGGTCATTTTGATCTGTTGGGCATGTACTATTGGTAATATTTTAACATATGAAGTAATATTTTTCTTACTTTGTATAATATATTTGATAATTATATGACATTTTAACAGTAATGTGAAGTATTTTATGATAATTATACACATTTGCCCCTATGTTAGTTTCTAAAACTGCGTTATCGTAATCTTTAAAGACAAAGTGTTTGGTTGTTAAATCACTACCATGGAATAACTTGGCAATATTTTGTAGCATATTCAATTAACAATTATACTTAATTACAGTTTTTTTTTTTTATAATAACTTATGTTAATTTCTTTGGTAAATATAAATTTTTTAACTTAAACTGTCACGCGTAAGTCCATTATTTTAATACATGTCATGATTTTTTTTTATCCATTTATAGATACAATTAAAAATTATATATACAATTTTTTTTTTATCCATTCATAGACTATTTGATACAATTTTAAAAAGTATGTACCATTTTTTCTATTTCGCAAATATATGAGTTAATTTATTAAACATTTAGTATATGTGTCAACATTTTAGTAGAGATATAAACATTGGTTTCTCTTATACATTTATAGACACCCATTGTATACAGATTTATTAGTTATTCTTGGTTCTATTTTCTATACTTTGATAATATTTTTTATATCTATATTAGTATTTTCTGCTTTTTTTTTTTGCTAATATTTTAATATAATTATTGTACTTATCGTTTGATTAGTGGGTAGACCATTCACAGAACTCACCAAGGAATCTGCGCCTATATGGGGCTAGTACGCTCCGTAACGCCATATAACTTTGGGTGGATACGAGTAAAAAGCTTATGATGAGTAATATTTTACACTTAAACTTTTTTCTTCTATTTTTTACACTTAAGGTCTTTTTATTTAACATTTTACACCTTTATTTTTTTTTACTTTTAGCAATTTTCTTTTTACTTTTTTTTCTATTTTCACATTTTCTTTTAAAATGTAATTTTACACTTACATTTTTTTTTTTTAATTTTTTATGTTTTCATTTTTTTTTTAAATTGTATTTTACACTTTAACTATTTTTTTTTAAACTTTTTTTTTCTTTTTTTTTTAAATTTTTTTTTTCTTTTTTAATTTTTTTTTCTTTTTTAATTTTTTTTTTTTTCTTTTTTTTTTTTTTTTTTTAAACTTTTTTTTTCTTTTTAAACTTTTTTTTTTTCTTTTTAAACTTTTTTTTTTCTTTTGTAACTTTTTTTCTTTTTTAACTTTTTATTTCTTTTTTAACTTTTTTTTTTCTTTTTTAACTTTTTTTCTTTTCTTTTTTTTTTTTACTTTTTTCTTTTTACATGTAATTTTTATTAAACTTTTTTCTTTTTACATTTTTTTTTTTAAATTGTATTTTACACTTAAATTTTTTTTTTATTATTTTTTAACTTTTTTTTTATTAAACTTTTTTTTATATTTTTTACATTTATTTTTTTTACATTTTATTTTACACTTAAACTTTTTTTTCTTTTTGCATTTACTTTTTTTTTTTTAAATTCGTACTTTGTATAATATTTTTGATAATTATATGACATTTTAACAAGTTTGCTTGTCCTATCACTAAAAATGGTGTAATTTGACAATATTTTGTAGCATATTCAATTAACAATTGTACTTAACTACAGGTTTTTTTTTTTTATATGACTTACGTTACTTTCTTTGATAAGTATAAATTTCTTAACTTAATGTGTTACACGTAAGTCCATTATTTTAATTTTTTTTTTAATACATGTCATGATATTTTTTTTATCCATTCATAGACTATTTGATACAATTTTAAAAAGTATGTATTATTTTCTCTATTTCGCAAATATTTGACTTAATTTGTTAAAAATTTAGTATATGTGTCAACATTTTAGTAGAAATATATACATTGGTTTCTCTTATACATTTATAGACACTCATTCTATACAGATTTATTAGTTACCTTTGGTTCTATTTTCGATACTTTGTTAATATTTTTTATATCTATAGTAGTATTTCCTGCTTTTTTTGTTGCTAATTATTTAATGTAATTGTGGTACTTGTCGTTTGATTAGTGGGTAGACCATTCACAGAACTCACCACGGGCATCTGTGCCTATATGGGGCTAGTACGTTCCGTAACACCATATGGCTTTGGGTCGATTCGGGTAAAAAACTTATGATGGTTAATCTTTTACATTTAACACATTTCTTTTTTACATTTAGCAATTTTCTTTTAACGTTTCTTTTTTTTTTCATATTTTTCGTTTGTAAATTTTTTTTTTTAAATTTTAAATTTTTTTTTACGTTTTTCTTTTTTACATTTGTCTTTTTTTTTTTTTTAAATTTTTTTTTTTAATTTTATTTTTACACTTAAAACTTTTTTTTTATATATTGTTTTTACTTTTTTTTTCATTTTTCTTTTAAAAGTTCATTTTATACAAACTTTTTTTTTATTTTACAGTTACTGTTTTTTTAACTTTTTTATCTTTACATTATATTTTTCACTTAAACTTTTTATTTATTTTTTTACATTTATACTTTTTATAATCTATTTCACACGTAAACTTTTTATTTTACATTTATTAGTTTTATAATTTATTTCACACTTAAACTTTTTTCAAATATTTTTTATATAAATATATATATATTTTTTTCACTTTTAAAATTTTTTTTTCACTTTTAGTTATTTTTTTTTTCTTACTTAACCTTTTAGTTTTTAATTCACACTTAAACTTTTTTTTATTTTTACATTTTTCTTTTTAAACTTTTTTTTTTTTTTTTTTACATTTTGCTTTTTAAATTGTATTTTAACTTTTTTTTTTAACATTTATTATTTTTATAATTTATTTCAAACTTAAACTTTTTCATTTTACATTTATTCTTGTCTAATGTACAACTACAAACCCCGCTTTCACCCCAATTTTATGTATACGCCTACAAACGTCTCCCTATGGGTACTTTATGTCGCCAATTTTACGAATACACCTCTCAAATTGTCCCCTTGTGGATACTTGATGTCGCCAAAATCTACACATTCACCCTCAATTGTACTCATATGGGAACTTGTTGCCTCTTAGTCTTTGAAAATTTAATCAGCCAGCCCTAATAATTCCCCTTGTATGGTGCTACTTCATTTCTACCATCCACCTATGCGTTTTGTTATAGTGTAATTTTATGACATAAGAAAAAATGTGTACTTGTACCAAGCGTATAAATAAACCCCTTTGTATAGCTGCACTGTATCGTTCAATCAAACAACCAATTATAAAACACCCCTAAAACAGCAACATCTAAGACAAATTCCCTTATTCAACACGTATTAGAACAAGTAATAGATCCATTATCTTACATACCAACCCCAAATCTGCTCTTATCAAGCCCAGCATAACAAACAGTGCGATAGAGTAACTTTTACATCATATTCCTAAACAGTAAGCAATTCTAATGCATCCAATTGTGATCAAGGTGAGATCCCTCCTTCTAGTCATAACGATATGATATTTTCCCTCTTAAAATAATAATTTTACGTATGATGTGAAAAACATTTAAAGAACACATTACTTTTATAAAAAGTTTAATTAACCGTAATACAAGGTTTTGGTTCCCAAGGTTCTTTTTCAAAGTATCAGCTTTCATATTAATTACTTTTTTTTTCATCCACTGAGACTGATTTCCGTTATATAAATTGTAATTTAAACGTATATTGTTATAAACATTATTTTCATAGAACCCCAGACTGTCATTTTTTATACCCTTAGTACACATGTCAAAAGATAAAAAAAGCTTTACTTATTAATCTGGTCTACCTTCCTGTACACGATGGTATGTTATTTACCCCCATAGGATGATTCCTCATAGAGTTATATTGCGAAATTATATGCTGGAGTTGGTCACATAAAATATATTTTTCTAAAACCATTCTTGCAAAATTCTTTTCTTTTGTACTAACCATAGTTAAAATATATACACTACTGTCATTCCCTTTAACATAAGTTCATTGTGCAGCTCTAGTGGGACGTAATTGCTCTCACTGAGTTAATTTTTTTTGGCACAGATGTATACGTAAATAAAATATATGTAAAATATAAATGAGTAATAAAATATAAATAAATATTAAAATATGTATGAAATATATGAATAATAAAATATATATAAATATTAAAATATATATAAATATTAAAATATATATAAAATATAAATGAATAATAAAATATAGAAGTTAAAATATAAATGAATAATAAAATATAGAAGTTAAAATATAATTAAATATTAAAAATAAATGTAAAAATATAAATAATAAAATACAAATAAATATCAAAATATAAATAAATATTAAAATATAATAAATATTAAAATAAGAATATTAGTTTAATTCTATCATATTTTATTTACTTTCACAGTTTTTTCACATTACTTTCACAGCTCACAGTTTTTTCAACAACCAACCATTCCTAACATTATACCTATGATGTCACAACCCACAGCTTATAATTAAAAATGTGTAGATGCTGTGCGTCGCAAATTTCCACCAATACCCAAATAAAAACGCAAAATAACAAAAAAGCAACTTTCATATCACATGACACTCCATAGACATCACTTACTGACACCTGATTGGTTCTTCATGATGTCATTCTTAAACAAGCATATGATTGGTCCGTTCCCCTACATGCAGCGTTGTCTTGCGGTTACAAGCAGAACTAGTAAAACCTTCCCCCACCTGCGTGTGACGTCACTTACTGACACCTGATTGGTTGTTCATGAGGTCATCTTCACACAAGACTCTGATTGGTTCATTCCTGTACATACACGTTGAGACACGATGTAACATGCCCATCGGCAGCGCTGCGATGAGTCATCGACACCTGTTCCCATGTCCCCTGCATGTGACGTCACTTACTGCCACCTGATTGGTTGAGGTCATCTCCATTAGGCCACGCCCCCTCGGCTTGACAGACGAGATCCGCCCTGATTCTCGCAGCACCACAGCTTAGAGCCCGGTACTCCGTCAGATCCTCAATTACTCCCATTACTCCTCGTACTCCTCATTACTCCTCTCACAGATCCTCGCAGATCCACGGCTTGATATCAAGATCCACCAAAATCCACAGAGCACCACCAAAATCCACAGAAATCCACAGAAATCCACCAAAATCCACAGAAATCCACCAAAATCCACAGCAGCACCACTCAGATCCTCACAAATCCACCGAAATCCACCAAAATCCACAGAAATCCACCAAAATCCACAGAAATCCACCAAAATCCACAGAAATCCACCAAAATCCACAGAGCACCGCCAAAATCCGCACAGCACCACCAAGATCCGCAGAAATCCTCAATTATTCCTCATTATTCCTCAATTATTCCTCACAGATCCTCAATTATTCCTCATTATTCCTCAGAAATCCTCAATTATTCCTCATTATTCCTCACAGATCCTCAATTATTCCTCATTATTCCTCAGAAATCCTCAATTATTCCTCATTATTCCTCACAGATCCTCAATTATTCCTCATTATTCCTCACAGCACCGCGGCCTAGAATCGGCCTTTTTACACTACTAGTCACTTAGATTTCATAAAAGAGAAGCAAATAATCAAAACGTGTTTTGTCACATTGAGGCGATTCATGGGAAAAAAGTAAATAACTTTTCCTAAATGCTTTGATTAGTATACAGATTAAATTCCAATTTTTAAAAGTTAATTTTATTGGGACAAAACGTGTTTTGAACATATGAGATACTTTAGTTCAATAAAAACATTCGGAGGCGAATTCACTGATATAATGTTATTATTTTTGAAATTTTGGATAAAACATGTTTTGTTTGTTTTCTCTTTAAATAAAGACTTGTTATTGTAATAAATTAAGTAAAGAAACAAAATGAGAGTATCTTTTAACAGCAGTTTCATTTTGGCAATAACGTCTTTTCCAGCATTTAAACTAACATATTTCAAGCAAATACGGTTTCTATTGACGTTCTTTAATTATAATTGATAACGTCGTTTACTAATTTCATATCGGTGTATTAATGGTTTGTAAATGAGTGCCCGTGTACTAAAAACGATTCACCAAAATATGCAGCATACTAAATTAATAACAAATCTTATACTTTGCCATTAGTTTTTTTTACATTTTACAGATAATTTATATTTAAAAAGAAAACTATCAATTAAAAACCAAATTTTATAAATTTAAAACTGGTGTTTCGCAAAATATGTAGATTGTGTTTGAGAGAAAAGAAAAGAAAAAACATTCCAATTTTTTTTTTTTTTTCAAAAATTCTTTAGCAATAAATTATAAATTAAAATACCACACATAGATTTTCTCAGTAAATATTTCAAGAAATTAATATCAAAATAATGGCAATGCTGTGAACTAAAAAATCTTCGCGATTAAACATTTTAAAATTTTAATTAATAGACCACTAAATTTCATTTTCAAATACTTCCCACTTTTTGTCATCAAATTTTGAAGATTCGAAATAATACATCAAAATTACTTTTTTGGCTCTAAATATAGAAAGATAAACTAAAAAAAAAAATATCCTGAAATTATATTTCAACATGAAAAATTTCGACACCTTACCAACAGCGGCTGAAGATTACCCTAATATGAAATAAATTGGCTCAAAGAGTACCTTTGTAAACATTTTTACCAAATTGAGTTTTAGTTCAAAATTTGAATTTTACACTAATGTGATAAATTCCTGAATTTTTTTTTTTAATTTTATTCATTATTTGTGTCTTAAATAAAATTAATTATCATATTAATGCAAATATCAGGTCATAATAAAACATTCATTTAACGTTCCCAAAATTATTTATAAATATTAAGATACAAATGTCCATGCATAATTTTGCATGACATTGTCTCAAGATATTATCAATAGCTTCTTGACACTTTCAAATACTGAAACTATTTGAATATTTAGAAGTTCGGTTCAACTTTTGCTAAGTGTTTATTCCACCGAGGACAATTTCTTAAAATATAGTCTGAAATATAAGCAAAATTATTGTTCAATTTTCTATTTGCGATGTAAGAGGGAGAATACTGATAGGTACATCCATATGAAATAAATTATGGGAAATATTTTTATCATTTCGTTGTAAATATTAATACTTTTCAATAGCATTAATTATTACATAATAGTAGCGCGTTATTCGTAAATTGCGGGATTTTATGTGGAATGTATTTTCATATATTTAATTAGTAGTATTCCAAGATTAAGGGAAAAATAATTTAAGATATATAGAATTCATTTTCAAGGCTGTCTTCACAAATCACTTTCAATAAATATCGACAATTACAACCAAGCCTTACCAGGAATCGAACCCAGACCTGCAGGCACCGATGTCCAGAGCCTTATCTGTTAAGATCCCAGGGCGATGTGAAGATATTATAAACAGAAGTAATGTTAAAGAGGTGTGCCAAAAGAATGAAACGCAAGATAGTTGAATTGTAATACCTCAGTTTCCATTAAAGCAATCGACATCAAATAAGGAGGAAAACCATCTTCTGAACAAATATTTTAAGTTTGCCAGGTCACTGTGTTAAGATGACTTGAACAGAAGGTGAGATTAGCAATATTAAATCACACTGCTCATTTTTGCGAAAGTACGATTACTGAAATTTGAGTACGTCATAGTTCATTTATGATGCAATAAACTCAAAGAAAAACGAGTACCTTTATGCACTCATTCTTTTGCACCTTTTTTTACAGTGTATATTTTTACAGTGTATATATATAAAAACAAAATCTTAAAAATACAAAGCCAAAAAATCCATTATCTCTAAAACTGTATATTGTGATTAATTTAAATTTCAACGTGATGTCAACAGACAAAAAAATTCTTTAACAAAAAAATCAACCTAGCTTTAAATAAATATGTACGCTAAAACAAAAGAATTTTTAAATATTTGAATCATTGATGAGCTTTTCCCAATTAAAAAAAAATAAAATCTTTTTAATTTAAAATTAACCAAAAACCTAATATCCCCATAAAACCATCTCCTTTAAATTGTTTTGATTTCAGTTCAAAACCAAATAATACTTAGTTAATTAAAAAAAAAAATCTTAGGCTAAGTTTTCACAAGACAGATTTGTAATTTAAAAAAAAAACATTTCTTTTTGTGAAAAAAGCCATTTTCTTTTCATAATTAATGCCAATGACCCCCAACGTCTAGTTGAGTCCGTGAATTATGTTTTTTTGCATCATCCTTGGCTCGTTACTTTGGGCTCATTACAAAAATCACTTTCTTCATCTCTATTGTCTCAACTTCCGAAACCTTCCTTCACGTAGCCGCAATTAAAAAGGGCGGATTTTTTTTTAAAAGGATTCCTCTTAGTCTGTTTTTTATAGGCTCTGCTTTGCGCTTTTATTTAAGAAAGAAGAGCCTTACTGTCTTCGTTTTTTCCCCGTCTTACAAACTTGAGCAGACCTCAACGGTTTGGTAATCTCTTTAAATAAAATTGATATCGCTTTTTTTTTTGGCATCGTGATAAAATAAACCTTTGATCTTATGATATCTCGCTAAAAGATTAGATTAGAATTGGATATGAAAAAAAGTAATTACTCTTAAGAAATTAAAATATCATGATTATGCTGAGGGAAAAAAAACTGGAAATAAAAAAAACTATCAACATTCAATATTTTTTTTTCTTCACAATGAGCAAACATTTAGATTTCTGTTCGAGTACGGTAGACTAAAGAAAATAGATTCATGAAATATTCAAAACTAAAAGACAGAATAAATAAAAAGAAAAAAGATATTCCTATTTAAAAAAAAGAAAAAGATCGATTCGCAATATTAGAATATCTAAAAAGACCGTTTTTAGTCTAGAAAAAAGATTTTTTTTCATCTACTATGGATTTTTCAGACCAATTACCTCCCTTGTATACCCATTAATCCAATGGATGAATATTGAATATTAGCTTGATCTTGCGACGGCTGCTTCTACAAAAGCGTGCGAGCCCCAGTTGCTCAGTTGGTAAGGCGTTCAGCTACTTATCAGAGGATTGGTGGTTCGAATCCGGGAAATGGACTTGACATAGAAAAGTAAAAAAGTAGTGATCTTGCGATCGGAGGGTTGTCAGCTTCACTACAAAAATACTAGAAAGTCGTCCAGAATATCCAACAAATTATACTGGTGTGTATACGGGACTGGTGCACGATAAACCTGATCGGGGTCCAAAGTCCCGACGTCTATTGAAGGAGTTGGGTGCCAGTTCAGGTGTTTCCTCGTCATCTGACCATGGTTCTAAAATAACTAGGTGCATGTATGAATGTGTGTATGAATGTGCGTGTGAATGTGTATGTGTTCCCTGGTCTTTCCTTCGAGATTGACCCCGAACCGTCGCAAAAAGCCCACTGTGCAGCTCTAGTGCGACGTTAATTAACAAAAACCAAAAAAAAAATCTACACAAGCGTGCGGCATCTTTGGTTGCCTGGTTGGCAGTGCATATTTTAAGGAATTTTCACAGGTGGGAGCAAATGCTTTTTTATGGTCCCTGATAAGATAGTTGAACCTCAATGTTAACTATAACTTTGTGCTTTTAGTGCCAAAAACAATTATTTTGTCAATTCAAACTAAATAAATGTAATTAATTTAACAAAAATTATTAATGATTTTCCCTTCTAGAAAATATTTAGGACAGAAATAAAAGAATTTTTTTGTGTCAAATCCACGAGTAGTGGGGATTTTCTTAGCACTGGTGGGGAAATTGGCCCACTAACTCTATGTTAAAATATGCCTTGCTGGTTGGCTACTAGCACTTCCCAGTGGCCTGGTTGGCGAGTGTGTGTAACGGCATCTAGCTGTAACCGTTAACCAACTATGGCTGCTTATTATGAAATTCTGTAGCGATTGATTTCCTGTAAATAGCTGAACTTGTCTTATTGTTTTGTTTAGTTTGTTATTAAGACTGCAGAGCTCGTGCTGTGCCTGTAGGCACAATCCAAGGCGAATCGAATTGAAGGTGGGACGACATTGGAAAGATAAGAACTGGGATAATGTGTTCTTGTTAGGGACCGATACTATTACACCACGCATCGCGATTTGATCCGCGTTTTTTTTCCCCCTTTAAACACTACCAATGCCCGGCACACATTCGACAAGAGTATATATAATAATACGAAACGATCATCTTAACACATAAATATATTTACAAATTGCACAACAGTTAATTTTTAAATATTTTTTAATAATTAAAAAAATAAATTATTATTACACACTTTTATATAACACGTTGTGTTGTATCATCATGAAATCTTGAAATTACATTTTAACACATTCAGTATGGACGGTCAAATCCGTATTTATCCACAAATGCAACAAAGGGGTCAAGTAACCCCGTGCAGTAATTATATCAAGTGAGACACGGGGTCAAACGCCCTGTACTTTTTCCTTATTTAAAACGTACCCAGCACCCTGAAAATTGATAATTTTGGAAGAATAATATGTTTTTTTCCACTCAATAGTTGCAAACCAGTATTTGAGGGCGCCGCCCCGCTACAAATCGATTCCTCTAAAGATTCATTAACTTAAGTAATTTTTACTCATAAATAACTTTTTTTTTACTAGAACACTTTCTCCCTAGTTTGAAAGTAATTTTTTCCCGCTCTTTTATGAGAATTTTAGAAATCAGGATTCGTGCCGCAATGGGACTCAAATTTTAAACTTCAGTGCGGCAAGGGGTCATTTGACCCCGTGTTATTTCGTATTGAATTTTGAGAGATTATTGGACTTTACAACACAGAGCCATACTGTTTTCAACCATATGTAAATGTTCAAAGCTAAAACAGCTACAGATTGTTTTTGAAAGTTTACCTACCACATGATCAGCACTAGGGGATAAGGCAATTGACCCCGTACACCACTGAATATGTTAAATCTCTTTTAAATATATCGACTAGAGACTTCGTAAACATACATAAACCCTATCTCAGTAAGTTATATCTGTAGAGTGTTATGCAACAACTGGTTAACCCACAAATTGAAAAAATTTCATTTTCAATGTAAATGAAAGCCCTTTCTATGCTAAAAAATCAATCAGTATCAACACTGGTCTTATAGCGCCGACAATGGACATGTAGTGAATTGTTGCAGTAGGGATTTTCCTTTAAAGACAAATTTCTCAAAATCGACATTGTGTAGGTTGACCGGTTGTTGTATACCACGGTCCATTTAGTCATAATGTTTAGTTAATAAATATTGGACTTATTTATAATGAGTTTAATTTCATATTGAAAAATTGGACTTCAGCAGGCTTAGATCCGCGTTATTAGCAAATTCCTCTAGTCAAGTGTTTGATGGAAGTACATCTCCTTGGAGAAAGGCTTCACAACGAGCATTGCGAATTAATTATAGGAATTTTGACCTTCCGAAATATTCGGAAAAATTTATATTTTGCGCATTTAAAAATAATTTGTCACGTTTTTTCACAAGTCCATAATACTTTTTCGATTAAGATTTTTCTAAATTTTAACTTTTACTTTTACGGATTTTCCTAAACAAAATACAATTTTAAAGGTATTATGTGTAAACTTATTTGTCTGTTTAGACAAATAAAATTAAAAATGAAGGAAAAAGACTAATATTCATTAAACATGTAATAAAACTTCTCTAAACACATACGGCATTTCTTTGATAAAATTCCATATATTAAGGTACACTGCATATTTCTAAAAAAAAATGCAAAAAAGATTTCTTACATTAAAAAAAGTCAAGATATAAAAAAAATGCCGTTCTTTAATTTGCAGCGTGGTTGTAGGTTTCCGAGAGAGTTTGCAGTTCCTCATTTACATGGCTACTTTAATAAAGGAAATGGCGGAGTTTTACCTCACTCAAATGCTGGGCAGCAATTAAAAGGCCGGGATTTTTTGAGATTACCAGTTTTCCTGCTTAGCCAAAAATGGGATTTTATGCGTATGTAAATTAAAGCATCTAACACGATAATTTATATGTGTCTAACACCTCATTAAGGCTATTTTTTTTTAAAGATCGAGATACTTATTTGAGGGAATAGTGGCATGTTTTAAAAGAAGAGAGGCGAAAAATTCAATCTCAATTTCAAGCAAGTTCGACATATTTATTTTCGCATTCATTTATAATTGGAAAAATATATGCATAATTCGTCTAATTGTATTATATATTTATTTCACGTATTATTACAACCCATACTAGTATCCATGTCAAAAAGTCTCGGATTTTGTTCCGTCGAAAACGATAATTTTTTAGTCAGCGATTAAAGTAATTTTTCATAAAAGTCAAAGGGAAAAGTAAGTATTTTACTTTTTTTCAAATACTATTCTATTCTACCTTATTTGGAAATCTACACTCGTATCCATTCACTGCGGTTTGGGATCATAACAATAAACGAATACATCAGCCTTAAATGTCATAATATTGGTAGCATCCAGTAATTTTTAATGCAAAAAGCAATGTAAATGCAGCACTTATGAATTTAAAAGGGTAAGGTATGTTCAACTAGGTTTGGATGTACTTCCTACCAAATATAATTCAAATTATACAGGGTAGTTAGTCGCAAATTGTTGGGTAATGGTCATTGGTAGGGTATTTAACAGCACTTAATAAACCATTATTTGTACTGTACTTTAACTACTTTGTTTGTTGCTACTAAAGCTAAGCAACTTGTCATAAAAATAAAAGAGTCTGTAAAAAACCTACTTCTTGCACCTGGAGTAAAAAGAGGTAAAGATGTAAATCCGAACAAACAAACGAGCGCTGTACGCGTTCTATTCATAGCATGCATGGTCGCGAGGTTCTCAATTGATGCTTCTATACAACTTTATCCTTTAAATGTAGAGAGAGGCACGGTAATTCCATAAATTTCTGCTAGGGGCGCTGTAAGCATTCTCATTGAATAACCCATAGCCACTTTACTATACCTAGACACCATTTTTGTGACTATAGTCCTGTCGGCGTAAAAAAATTAAGCCCTGTGTATTTATAATTAAAATATATTTTTGTAAGAATATTTTTTTTATGAACGTACATGATTGTTAAAAAAATTTTTTATTGCGAGAAGAATTCTCCCCCCCCCCCCCCCCCCCCCTCCAAAAAAAAATTAAATCCTTTTCTCACCATCGCCACATTTCAAATGGCAAATTAATAAACATTTCTTTTATTTTCCTGTTCTTTAAAAAAAGTTCAATAACATGTTCTTAAGTTTCAAAACGCAGTTACATCTCCAAATGAACTTAAAAATAAATTGATATTTTTGTCATCAAGGAGGATTAAATATTATGTGGGGGGAAATAACTTAAACGGAGGTCACCGTTTCCTAAAAAAACCACAAACGCTAATAACGTCCCGAGAGCGCAGAATGGTTAAATTATGTAAAATACACTATTGCAAAGAAGCCTGTTAAAAGGTTCCAAATATCCCATATACCCAAACGCTAACCATTGAAGGACACAGAGGCGTTTGCTGGAAAGGTTTGCCCAACCCTGTGATGAATATAGCTGCCCAGATTCAGCCAGAACTTCTCGCTCTTCCTTAAATAAGCCAAACAAGGATGTTGCTCATCATGCGGCCTGGGCTTATCTGCCTCTAACCACACAGGCGGATTTGGCCGTAAGTAGGCTCTCTGATGGGTAACCGGGGTTCTTTATAGCCCCCCCAATTGCTGCACCCTCCCCGCTCTCTTGGTGAGGTAAGTATCGAACGCTCTAATTGATCAGGGTCTTGTTTTTGGAAGGGGTTGTGGAGAAGCGGAGAATGGCACGATCGAAAAAGTTCTAGTAAAAGTATCTGTAAAGGTGGATCGAACATATGTAGAGATGACTGCTGCTTCCAGGTAAATGTCAAAAGTTACTTTAAATTACATTATCGCACTTTTAGAAATAACAATTATTGTTTAGGTTATTGCGATTGTCAAGACTACTTTCATCATGTTTGATAATAGTTTCGTCCTTTAATCACGTAACTTTTGACGAAACATGAATCCTTAAATTTTTAACGGAAGCAATTTACTCGGATTCCTTTACGGCCCTATTCAGGGGCATTAACTTAAAATTGGTACTTATATTATTATATTGTCTCAGTTTTGACGAAATAAATTTTGTTAAAAAAATGACTCGGAAATTCAGGTATCCTCAAACCAGAATTTCTTCAGTTTGATGAAATATTTAATTGGAGTATATATCAGACGTCAGTTTCGTCAAATATAAGAGTGCATTTTTAACAGTGTAGCGTATTAAAATGTGGTTTGGATCTTGAGAATTGTTCGATAGTTTAACCTTTAGGCTGATCATGGAAATTAATACATTTCCTACATAGTGATACTTTTAGTATCAAATCATAAATATAAATGCTACTTTAAATTTCCGAGCAGCCAGCAAATTAAAGAAATTGTAAAGTTGCTTTCGCTGCAGCGTAGCTGAAATTATATATTTAATACTTTTTTTTTTTAATTAAATCTTATTTAACCTTGTTTAGTTTTAAAGAAATAGCTTTAAATTTATACCCCAATAAAAAAATTTGAATTTTTTTTTTAAAAATAATAAAGTACTTTTATGAATTAAACACATTTGCTTCCATACGAGTTAGGGGCTCCGTGAGTAGGGGTTAGGGGTTCCGTGACTCATACCGCAGGCCCCGGTATTATTTTTATGAATTGTATGCACTTCATATATACCATGCAATCCTATTGTAGTCACATTCTGCATGACCTTCCAGACAAAGAACTTAACTTGGCCTGGAGAAGTAATTTTGTGTATATCTCGGAACACTTTATGAGTTACATACAACTTAAGCACGTAAGTCATAGATTTTTTCCCTTCAAAATTTCCACACACGTGTTGATAATTTAAATAATTTTAAGCAAATCAAGAAAAATAAATGTGCCCATAATAATTTTTTCTTCTAATGTAAAGTCTTCTATATTTTTCCAAAAAAATATAAGTTAATTTTATTATTATCCAAAAAATATAGATTGCCAAATAAACATGTTCGTTTTTAAACTAGTTCACATGAATCTTGGAAATCTCTAGTAATTTTTGTTCGTTCGTTAATCAGTTATTCCCCATATTAACTCTTTCTCACCCATTGTTGATATAAAGCAACACTGAATTGAAACTATTTTATTGAGTTATCTACATTTTTAAAGGGATATTTTTATACACAACCCTGACAAAACTGTTTGCTCGATATTTAGCGCACTTTTAAGTTAGTGCTTCTTAATTTGTGAAACTAATTAATAATGCTTCTTAATTTGTGCTTCTTAAACAGTGAAAAATTCAGGAGTCACTCTCACCTATAATGGTGTAAATAAATTGTTATTATTTTGTTTTTTCTATAGTGATTTTTGTTAAAATCTGCCAATGTTTAACTTTTTTTTTTCAAATAACGTAAATATTTTTAGCATGAACTGTCTTAATTAAGTAATTAAGCCTTGTGATTCAAATTAGAAATTGCATGCTTTAAAGATTGCTCCATTAATAATTTTGATTTTCTAAACAAGTGATCCAAATATTCTGTAAAAAATTAAAAGTATAGAAGACATTATTTAAAAGAAAAAAATGTTTTTTACTACGACAAAAAAGTTGAAACTCAAAAGGTTGAAAGACTATAAAATACCATAAAAATCCAAATGTTACAAATAACTAAAGAAAAAGTGAAAGCTCTTTTGTAAATATATTTATCAGCCAATATATATTTTATTAATCGCATTTAACTAAACTTGACTCACTGAGCGATAAGGAAAATGGCGAAATTGTAAAGTTGTTTTCTCTTCAAAATAGCTTTTTTTTTATATTTCCAAAACATGCCGTTCATGGATATATTTAATTTGTATTATTTTAAAAGATATAGCTTGAAAAAAATATCCTAACGTTTTACATTTGAAAAATATTTCAACAACGAATATTCTTATTAATTTAAAGTTTATGTGAATTGCTTGCAGGGAAAAATGGAAATCGGTAGACATCTTTAATCGTCCAAGCCGTTTACAGGGTTAAGTTTGAACAAATTATCAGTAGGTTTGGTTTTTGTTTATTAGTACTTTACGAATTTATCAAGACGCGTCTAGTATCAATTTTACGTTGTTCGTAATTTGAATATTGATATTAAAAAACATTGTGGATATTTGTAGTTCCTTTTAACATATATTACATTTCAAAAGCTTCATAACATTATAAAACAAAAAAAAATAGTTACATTCAAATTGAAAATGCATATACTAGAGATACTTGGGTCGATTATTACCAGAAAATTAGCATATGAATTAAAACGTTAGAGTAATGATATAAAATCAGAAACTGAAGAAATCAAATAATAACCAATAATATTCCTCAAAATGTAAAATAAATTATTTAGTTTTATGTATTTTCATATTTATTTAGGTTTGTTTACATCTTCGAAATATATATGAAAAGCAAACAATCAAAACGTTTCTTGTCTAAAATTTAAAACAATATTATTTACATTACAGCATTCGCCTCCTAATTTTTATCAAACTAAACTATTTTATTAGTTAAAAACGCAAACTTACAAAGTTCAAATTATGTGAAATTAACTTTTAATATTTCAATTTACATACGAGTCAATGCATTTTCAAAAATTTATTTGCGTTTTCCTCTTCAGTGTGATAAAACACGTTTTGATTATTTGTTTCTCATACCCCAACAAAAAAAAAGTCCTATAAAGTTATTGATATGACAATTCTAAATTATATGCAATAATTACTACATTGTATAATCCACTTTGATGCTATTTAAAATTACAGAAGTAAAGGTCGGCCGAATCTTTGAACTTTTAACTCGAAACAGGAAACACAAAACCAGACATTCTCACGTTTTCCTTCTTCTAGAAAGCAAAAAAAGCCATCAGTCTACTAACTCGACGTCAACCTTTCTCAGTCGGAATCACATCTGCAATTACCCATTTAACATATTACATCCGGAAACAAAACTTACAACCAGAATCAAACTATCAACCTATCGAGAAAAGGTCGTAAAAAAAGGAAAGTTATCATTCGTAAAACCCGAAATAAACCTTAAAAAACGAGATGCGATTAAAGCTTTCATTATCACATTTTTTACGGCAAGATTTGTTTTTGCGTATCAAGGATAGTGGCAGGATCAGGTGGCAATAGCGATCTGCAGCGCCATGGTTGGGAAGTAACTGAAACGCGGTTTGATTAGATCCAACGAAGCGTTGAAGTTTCTTCTGGATTTGAATGAAACGTTTTGTTACTTCGCAGACTTTCATTTCAAGTCATTACCAAATGTACTTTGTTTTTTAAAGGCCTTTTTTTAACTACTTCGGTTTCTTATACATTGTAATTAGTTGCTTGGCTCTGCGGTGCGAAGACACCAAATTAGATAACTATATTCTCTATTGTCAGGACCGCATTTGTAGATGTTTAGGCCCTTCCTACATAGTATGAGGGAAATATTGGAAGGTAAACTCCCAATATTCTTACCCTTGCGCCACTAAAACCTAACAAACCAACCAAACCAACCCAATATTCTTAAATCGAATCAAAGTTATTAATGGGTTAGTAAAAATTATTTAGTAATACAAAACACTTATTAATTTAAAAAAAATCCAAAACATATCATGAAATTTTTTTATAACCTTATTTTTTCGAGAATTTCTGATCCCATCAATAATAACCCCCCTTATTAATTGGAAAATCGTAAGTACAATAAAGTATTTGTCATTTCAGTTAAACTAATTCAAACAATGACTATTTTCCTACTTAATGATAATAATTTTATTTTAGAAAATAAAAGTTTATTATTTACTGTTTGGAAAAGTACAAGCTTTTAAAATAAAGATCCCTAATTGGGTAAGGCCCCAGCTTGCGTCTGATGTGCCTATTAGTTAGCTTTTGCAATGATTCATTCAGTAACTTTATAATAAAGGGCACATGTCAACACTGTCTATTTCACCTATTTATCTTAAATTATAAATCTTTAAAAAATTACGAATATATTGTAGTACTAGGGTCATTTTCTTGGACGCAGTTTGAAAGCAATCACTCATTGATTTTTAGTTGGAGAAATGTTTATTTTAGAAGATGCGATTATAGAACATGTTCTGACGTAATGTAGTTAAAACAAAATTTAAAAATCACTATTATAAGATGTAGTGGCATTAATAGGTATAAGTTTATGGAATTTCTTTTTCTCAGGTAAGTGTACTTAATTTTTCCACTTTAGGCCCATAAGAATGGATAAGGCACTTGTAAACAAAAAATATAGGGCAGTTGTAAACAGTGTTCGTTCATGAATTGAATACCTTCTATTTCTATTTTTAATTAGTTGCTATTTTATTTTTTGTAAATGAACAGTTTCATAGATGAAACGTTCATCTGTAAGTATTAACAAATCAACAGAAAATCCTTCTATAACATTTTTTTTTAAATAATTTACAATATGGACTGACTCATCCAGATTCAAAGAAAATAGCTTACAGTTATACTAAATAAATAATACAAACACATTTATTGTCATAAGTGGAAAAAGGATGAAATTACTAGATAAAATGTTTCATGAAAATAAAAAATTGTTGTTTTTTAAAGAACCTGAATATACAAAAAGAAGTCTGAGGATTAATAAAGCAAATGATAAAGCATAATTTTAAGAAAAGTAAAAAAACGCTGTACAAGTTCAATGCTTCACTGACGGTAAAATATAAATTTGATTAAACATGAATTACAACAACAGGCTCCTATATACTGGCTCCTAGGTTATAATGGCTCTTAGGCTTCTAAGTAACTGCAAAAAAAATTATTGAAAAGCAAGTTGGGCAGTTGGTTTCAAATGAAAAAGACAAACTATTTACATTTTGCGGAATAATTAAAGAACATTTTACCTACTTTTTATTATTTATTGTGTAATAAAAATATTCTTTTTCAAATATATTTATGCTTTGATGAAATGTGCCCAGGCATGTGTGAATTTCAGGAATTATAAATTATATTCACTATGTGTTAATCGTGATTGAAATCACATATATTGTAAAGTGTAGATATTATTTTTATTCCGTTTACTCATATTTCAATTTTCTCCTCTTGGAGCAGGCAATAAAGTATTTCTAAACTTGCTAAATTAATTTTCTAGAAAAAGTATTACATTTTTTTAAATGACTATTTTTAAAGAGATGTCATTTAATTTATACCGAAATTAAACAGATTTTTAAAACATTGAAAAATAAAGTATTTATAATAATAAAAAAAAATGTGTATTGCTGGAAAAACTTATATCCAAATCCAACACAGCCGATCGGAGGGTTAAAATAAATTATGTTTAAGGTTGCAGTAGAAAATTGATAACTCCATTAAATAATAAAGTTTATTGAATTTTAGAAATTCAAATATTATTAGTTATTCAGTTATTTTCTTCATACCACATTACTTCTAACAAATTTCCCTTACATAACAACCATCCCGAATTCTGGTTATTAGTTTCAGAAACAAACAAAAAAAATATCCATTTCCGAAGAACAGTTACCATTTGAAGCGGCCATACAGGATATTCCAGAGCCAAACGCACCGAAGAATGGAAGAATAACAATAGACAAGAAGGGGCTTCACCCCCGTTTGCCCTATGTTTCTCTAGTCCCATGGCCAAAATAACCACAGAGCGAGCAAATAGCCACTGCTCATACAACTTTTACTAGCCAATGGGTAAGGGTGTATTTTACAAATGTCGTTGGGGAGATTTTTTGGGCATAAGAAAAAAGGCACGATAGGCCCGTAGCCCCAATACCATCTATATCTAACGAAGTTTTAGGGCTCTGGTACAGGTAGATTTCGGTATCGGAGTGGTCAGTTGTGGAGATTGTTGGTCAGCGACGGAAAGACATAACCATCAAGGCAGGAGCGGGTTTGTTCAGAGGTAAGGGGGGATCAGCCCACATTAGTGGTTATAATGTTGGGTTCGAGGTATGGAGAGAGGGGGAATTTCTGTGGAGATAAAAAGGAAGTATCGAGTCTGGATGATCTTGTTTTTCTGGGAATACTTTATGAATGAGAAACATTGTTTGGTTTTTTTTTATCCCAGTTGGATTGCACTTTTATGGCATAATAAACTGGGGTGTTTCACCCGATAGAAATGAATTACTTTGTATTTTATTTTTGAAATGATGTATTTTTGGGGGGAAGTTTTCTGGATGTTGTTTTATTTGGAAACTAGTTGCGTGGACTGGCAGTACCCAATATAATCACCTATATATGAGTAGCCCAGATTCAAAAGCAGCTATTTGCAATAAAATATTTTTTGAACAAATTGTAAAGAACTACCAAAGCTTAAATATTGTTAATATACAATAATAACTAATGCAATAATAATTTGTTAAAATGAAGAAAAATACAATTTTTTTTTTACAATAATTGTATGTTTTCAGATCACTGAATAAGAATGAATCTTAATTTTTACTTGTTTTGCAACTGGTTAAAGACTTTTAACTGTTTTTGCACATGTATGAGTCACCATATTGTGTTTGTTCAAGAAACAAAAGCCGAACTATACACATTCCAGCCAATTAGAAATCAAACTAACGCTCATGTTCACATTTGTTGGACCTAGAGCTACTTTTGCTTCTGTGGACTGTGGACTTTATTTAAAAGAACGGATTTTCCTCTTTTATATTAAATTATAAAATTGAAGCCAACGTTATAAAATAATAATTGAGACTAGAATCTCATTTTTCGATTTTTTTTTTAATATATCTGCTTTGTATTTCGATTACACTCATACGAGATCAGATCGTCGTTTGATAATCCAAATGATCGGTGAAGAGTTGAATTTGACTCACACAACCGTTTATTAAGTTTTGTCCAATGAATTGGGTATGAGAAAAATCTTTCACAAGAGCAATTTCTATCAATGAGTTTTTGGCCAGTAAAAACATTCCTGTGGCTCCTTATTCACCCGACTTGAGTCCATGTGGCTTTTTTCTGTTCCGAAGATTGAAAAATCACCTCAAGAGACGTCATTTGGGGACATTGGAGAATATTGAAACATCCGTAACCGACTAACCGAATACTATTCCAGTATCAGAGTTACAGCAGCACTGCTATGAGAAATGGAAGAATCGTCTCCAGCGATGTGTGGCTTCCCAAGGTAGTTACTTTGAAGGAAACAATGGGAATATGTAATTTTATTTCAATAAAAAAAATAGAAAAAATCAGTCTCATTACTTAATTTACACACCTCGTATGTACTTATTTATAAAATACCTGTACTGATAAACCTTTGAAATATTTTAATTATTTAATTTTTGTCATAGATATTATAAGATGAGTTTTATCCATGAAATAATTTTGCATTAGTAAGACAACTGAAATCAATTGTTTTAGTAATTAGTGTAGAAACTCAAAATTATAGGAAGTTTATTTGAAAAAAATATTTGATACCTTCTCTATATTCATTATTTAAAGTTATTGTAAAGCGTGAAATAGCAGTTTCTTGATTATAAAATTAAAAAATCGTATAATTGCTATGGTTGTTGTTATTTTTTTTACAAATTAATCTGAACATAAAAACTCATCACATTTTCAAAACTCATCAAATAAAAATGTTTCCAAGTACATGTAAAAAAATAATTTATAATCTTTTTAATATACGATTAACATACGTATATTCTAAAATGTGCTATATTATTCTAAACTCGTACATTTAATATGTATGATAGCAAATCCCACTAACATTTTAACTATAAACTGAATAAATGACGTTAACATTTCATAGAAAAAATTTAAAAAAATTAAAAACATAGAAAAAATTTTAATTTAAAAAACTGTTATTAGGTATTTTTTCCTTATAATAAGGGCAAAAGTTTATTTCTATGGTGCCTCGTTTTATTTAACCTTCCATTTGTTCGAAAAAAGGGCGTTTTAGCAAATTTTTTAAAAACACAATTCAACTGAAAGAAAACCCACATTTGCATTACATCCAACCAAGATATTCCAAATAACCCTCCAAAACCCCTCCCCCTCCCACCTTGAAACCTCATCATTTATTAAGCACTTATGCATTTTGAGGTCTACTCGGATAAACGAAAACGAAACAAGCAGAAACCTTACGATATTTCTAAAAAAAAAAAAAATAGATAAAAAGATCACAAGCCAAAACAACCACGAAATGAAGAGATCGAGAAAGCAAGCAAGCAAGCCAGCCAGCCAGCCACTGGTATCCTTCGGACTTTGCCCTGATATGGCCAATCCTGGCAAATGGATAACTCCTGCATTATTAAGCCAGGCTACATCCATTTTTAATCACTGCCCTACCCGGAGCTCCCCTGTACTCCCTATGAATTTATCCCCTTTTCCCGTCACAAAATATTCCCAAAGGCTCTTAACCTTTGATTTAGAAAACCAAACTGTCATCTCAGAGATGCCATTTGAACTCAGGGTAAAGGGACCCCATCTATTTTTTTATTAATATTTTTTTAGCCGCCCCCCCCCCCCTTTTTGCCGTTTTTTAATTCCGTTTTATGACGAATAGACAGTGTATTTATCTCCGCCGAAACGCACTTCGGTAGAGCTCTGTTCATATCGTAGGGAAACGGGGCTGAAAAAAAACGCATGTCTGCTTCAAAATGATATGAATTAAATATGGAGTCAGATTTATTCCTGGCTTATATAAATTGCATAGACTAATAAAGGAACTTGGGACTTAGGATTTTCTGATCACTGGGTATGTAAAGCATACCGGATTTTTTTTTTCTACTGAAAGAAATATTTGGTTTTATTCTTGGATATTCGTACTGCTTTATTAGTATTTTACAGGAAACGTTTTTTATAAAAAATATTCATTTTTCAGTCGATATTCACTGCTAAAATAATCAGCATAAAACCTGCATGAAATTTGTGAAATTGAAGGTTTTATGCTAAAAAATTCAACAATAAAATTTTTGAAGTTGAAATACTGTTTTTATAAGGTCTTATACACATATTTAAAACTTATACACCATGCATGTTTCATTAAGTTTATTTTTTAGAGTTTTGTGCTGATTTTTAGTCTTATAGTATACCTTTTTAATGTACCTTAAACCAGGGCCTTGATAGCTTAGTAGGTATATCACCGGCTCAGGATTTGAGGGTCCTTTGATTGATTCCCGTAAGACCAACGGCAGACTGGTGTAGAGGAGAATTATTAGATTAAGTACATTGTTCCTCAAATGTACTCGCGTTTGTTTTGGATGGGAAGTTTGGAGAGTAGGGTGCCAGATCAGGTTTTGCTTTTATTATATGATCATTTCTCTCAATTACGAGACACAGATCCCGTATTTTGGGGTATATCCCAAACCACTTCTATTGACCTATTGTGTAACTCTAGTATTGTTTTAATAAATAATCCAAACACTAATATGTAATAATCTAATTTTTAATAATTTTTGACAAAACACGTTTTGAATGTTTACTTCTCTTTAACAAAAAAAATCTTCAAATTTGTCAATTTAATATTTGCTAAAATAAAATAAACGCACAATCAATATTTTTTTTTCATTTTTTTCACAACTTTTTTCAATAAACGTGGGTATAATAAAATACGCACAACCACACTTTTATAAATCGGTATTTTTTTCCTACCAAAGTATACATAATAAAAACTAGTTTCTGCGCATATATTAAGAAAAACTTTCGGCTTTCAACAGAAAAAAGAAGTCAGGTGTCGTTAAAAAGCGATAACACCTCAGTTTAAAATAACCGTTAAGCAAAATTGTCATATCAAAGTCATTATAACGCAGGGAGGGTTTTTTTTTGCCTTTGAAAGCATTCTCGCTTTGAAGTGCCCGAAAACTTTGACACTTCTGTGTTTATAGCATTTATACTTATATCTCGAAACTCCAGAGCACATAAATTTTGACCAGACAGGTAGCTGATACCATAAGAACGGAATCGCCATGGTAGGAGATATCGTTAGAGAAAGAAAATAAGAGAGTCACGGCCTAGTCTTAGAGATCGTCTTCTTTGAAGCTGAACCAATCATATAGATATCAGAGGATTTTAGACTCAATTACTGTGTAATCTGCGGCCGATTCCTTTACATTATTTCTATTAATTCTGGATTTAGATATAATTTAGTTCAGACTAATCTGCTTACTTCATTTTAGGTCGAAAATTATTTCGGTGTTTTTTTAATTAACTATTGCTAATGGTTCAAACAACTATTTTTAACTAAATTAATTAAACTAAAAATTAGTTAAAGTTATTAAAAATATATATAAAGGTGGTTGTGTTTTTTTAGCGTTCTTTCTAAAGTTTTATCAAATGGAGATAGCAGGTCAACACTTAATTAACGATATATACTTTTTGATTATTAGTATATTCGACTAGCAAATATACCTGTTCCTCAAACGGGGTTAATTAAAATTAAATAAAAATGGAAATAAAAAAAATTCAATGCCCAAAGTAAATTAAATAAGATCCAGTAAGAGCGTCTAAAGCAGTTTTAGTCTGGTTA
This sequence comes from Troglohyphantes excavatus, assembly GCA_963932185.1. Taxonomy (NCBI): domain Eukaryota; kingdom Metazoa; phylum Arthropoda; class Arachnida; order Araneae; family Linyphiidae; genus Troglohyphantes; species Troglohyphantes excavatus. The sequence continues at coordinate 45,206,375 of OZ010676.1, forward strand.
ATAGAGATTTGCGGATAATCATACTTTTAATGTATTTTATTTAAAGTAGAAAAATTCTTTGGTCAACAAAAAATATCACTGGAGGAACTTATCAAAAAGTGCTGTTGGTTGACATTTCCGAATTATTAGGTATCGAATAACAGGAATTTCATTGCATTTTCTTTTAAAGTATTAGAACATTCTACAAGAATATTCAGCACAGATATCCAAATCAAATAATTTTTTTAAAAATTCAGTTTAATGGATATTTTTGGAAATTTGAACAAATATTGAATTTTTTCGTTAAATACATTCCTTATTCAACACATATAAGTTAGTGTTTTTAATATCATATTTTCTCAAACCCAAATATCCTGAGATAATATTGGTACATAGGAAACATCAAAATAAAAAAAAAGTATAATTCAAAAATATAATCTAATATTTTCCCACTATATTCAAACACCCAAATATCCTAAAATAATAATGGTGCATATGACAATTCGAAATAAAAGAAACTATATATTAAAAATAAAATCTAATACTATCCCCATAAATTCAAAAACTTAAATATCCTGATATAATATTGGTACATATAAAACTTCGAAATAAAAAGAGTATATTTTTTTAAAATATAATATAATATCCATTTATATTCAAACACCCAAATATCCTAAAATAATAATGGTGCATATGACACTTCGAAATAAAAGAAACCATATATTAAAAATAAAATCTAATACTATCCCAATAAATTCAAAAACTTAAATATCCTGATATAATATTGGTACAGATGAAACTTTGAAATAAAAAAAGTATATTTTAAAAATAGAATCCAATATTATCCCATTATATTCAAAAACAAACTCTTTAGCTGACTTGCGGTGAAATATAACCAGCTCCATTCCCTAAAAAAAAAAGGTAATTTTTATTTCCCAACAAAAGCGAACACTAAACTCCCGACGTATTTATTACCACCTTTTCCCTCCATCAGAAACACAAAAAATTCATATAAAAATACGACTCCAGACCCAAAAAAGAAAAGCAGACACCTTTTATTTCCATTCCCACTGACTTGTATACAGAAATAAATAATAAGTTGTACCGAAAAAAGCGACATGCGACACCGCTTTTCCAATATCTCCTATATTTGTTCTCGCAGCAAATGGTAGCAGGGAGCGATAGACATCCCCCCATGACAAAAAGCGATGTTTTCATATTCGTAGCGCCTTCTCTTTGAAGGGGGACATCCATCTAGGCGTTGAGGGGGGAAAAAACCTTCCAGGATAGTGGGGGAAAGGCCGCCTTTCACTTGACCTGTAAAGCGATCCCCCCAGCAGTGTTTACAGGCTCCGCTGCACTGCATTATAGAGAGGGGCGCACCTACTCATTTGTGGGGCGGCGAAGTATGAAATTATATCTGGCGCGTTGCTTCCCTATGCGCCCGTTATTGGGTCACATTATGACACGTTCACTTCGCTGATTGCCTACAATACGTCCGGTATGCGAGGGGCGGCCCCCCAAGTGCGGGGGCGGAACCCCCATTCGTCATTCCTATCACCTTTATGCGTATTTACCTAACCATCTATCGTTGGGGCGTGCTCTGATCAAAGAGATATCCAGGCAGCGGAGATATTCCTGCAGTCAGTGAAGATATTTCCCTTTCATTTGTGCTCGATGTGTGGATGAGGGGTAGTATAATGTCCTGCCAAGCCGGGTTCCAATTGATTGGTGTAGGGGGTTTTTGGGGTTTGGAATCCACGTTAAGTTGTTGGTATTCGGATTGTTTTCTCGTTTTGTGTACAAATTGCTGTTGATTGTTAAACAATATAATTTAATTGTAATAGTGAACTTTAATGATTAACTTGAAATTCGATTGTTACGCTCATTTATTTCATTCAAGTTTCACATTGAAATAAGAACCAATCGTGTGTGTCGCGATTTACAGAAATTATTGTATGAACCCTCAATACTGAAATTTAACTGTAAAACAAAAGTTCAAAAAAAATTTATTAGACAGTGATGTTTATATTTTTACACAATTGGGTGAATTTATAAACACTGGTTTCATTTAGGAAAATATTAAATTAATGCATTTCAAAAAAGATGAAAAAAATCATGTTCATATCTAACTGATTTACTGATTTATATACTGAAATAATAAAAATGAATACATAAGAACCTTTTGGGTTAATTATTTTTTACTACTTTAAATGACAGATAAATTAAATTACAAAATTTATGCAGGCAAATTGAAATTTCAAAATCTATGTAGATTACAGTTATTACGGTATTTAGAACAATAGACAGATTTCATGCATGTTTATAAAAGCATTTGGATTAACATGTAGATTTTATACAGGTTTTTGATGAAAGTTTTATACAAAAATATTTTTGTTAGGTAATTGAAATGTACAGTTTTAATTGCATTTATTAGATGTTTAACTGAACATATTGTATTAGATCCTTATTTAATTCATTTTGACTAGTAATTAACTAACGAGAAATTCCATCTAGCACTTTAAACAAAGCTAAATCTTGGATTTTAGTCCATTTTAAATTCATTTTTAATTTCCAATAGCTTCGAATAATGTCTGAAACTTAACTCTCTATATACAGAAATTCCATTTCTCCTTTAAGTAAAATCTTATAGAAATACGATTTCAAGACAAATGACAGTTTTAAGACAAATTAATGAATTTTGGGAGACCTCGAAGTTAAGATGCTTCGCTGCAAAATGATAAATTGCTTCTGCTTTCCCCCCCCGAGTCTCATACTAAAAAATAATAAATGAACGATAATTTATTGAATTAGGGGGAACTTTCGAAGATTAATTACTTTTAAAGAACAATATTTTGGGTTAGAAATAAGTCGAAAAATAATATATGTTTTTTCGTATTTTTTTTTTATATTTATTATTTTTACATTTTCATAAATGTTCTAACACGATTTGAGGAAAATAAGTCAATCTTAAATGTTGGACTTTTTTATTCGATTATTTAAAAAAAAATGAATTAGATTTTATGAATCTTGCTTGTCATTCTTCTTTTTGAAAACATTAAAAATTTATCGAGTAAACACATGCTATCAAAACATTGCTCGTATTTTTTTTAACTCCATACTTATTTTATGTAAATATATGAGTAACTTTTTTCCACTACCTGTTGAAATAAGCAGCTTCTTTATTTAAATAACAAGTTAACTGAAACTTTTTTCCTGCAAGAACTATTTGAGTTTCTTTTAAATCTGTATGAAAGCGAGTTGTATCAATCTATTGAGAATTTAAGCCACGAATTTTTGAAGCATTTTCTTTGATTAATATTAAAATGAATTGCATAGATAGAAAAGCAATATCAAAATCCAAACTTTAAACAAATTTTAATCTTAAATAAGTGACTTCGAGCAGTAAAAGTAAAGAAATATTATCAAAATAGAATCAACAGATAAAACTTTAAAAAAAAGTGTATTTATTTATCATTCTTTTATAAGAGTATAAGCATTATATAATATACATAGCATCAATGAACATTATCTTATATACTTTGTATACATAAATTTATTTTTAATAAAGGATTAATAAAAGTATGTTTGAAATGTCTTAAGATTAATAATGTAGAAAAACCTTACATTTTTGAAGTATTGCTTTTTAATAGTATATCATGATATTTTCTTACACGCTTTATACATCTTTGTATCTAATGACACCAACCATTAGATTTTATAATTAATTTATATTTACTAATTATAAATGCAGACTAATTACATTTTTTAGATTTTAGTCATATAATGCAAATACAAAATAAATAATTTTTTTAGTCCTTTTTGCAAACAATATTTCATTCTGTTTTTCGAAGATATTTTCACATAAGTGAAAATAACGAATTTCCAGATGAATAAAATATAGGCAAATGAAATAAAGGTATATTTATACTGGTTAAAGCATTACTATGTAGGGAGGGCTAGTACACATTTAATCTATATATCCACGTCATCTATATGTCCGAGGTTATATATCCACAGATTGTTTTTGGAGTGGAAGATATCACAAGTATTGTACTTATCGTCTGTTTGTCGACTTTGTAAGGCTGAATTTCTAAAAGTTCAAGTGATGAAATGCAAGCCCTTTATAATAGAAATTATGTGTTGAATTATAAGCTTTTTCTAGTTAAAAATTGTCTTAAACCAAACAAAACCTTTTAGGCTGATGTTTCTTTTAAAAATTCCTTCTAAATCAAAATCAATTCACTTTAGGTAATGTAAATCAATTTTTTTGTCCTGTCATAAGAAATATGACAACGTTTGTCATATTTCTTATTAAGATGTAGTGAGGGGATTGTAACAAATATAACCTATGGATAGTAATTTTTTTTGGCGCGTGTGGTTTAGGTATTCAGTTGTAAATACAAAATATAATAGCTGGTTGCTTGGAAAGGGGTAGTCTGAATTATAGGTTGTAAGTCTAAAGAGTTTTTCTTGACACTTGAAAATGTGGAAGCAGTTGAACAAGAATTTATAGAGGCCTCAACCCAGAACTTAAAAAGAAAAATATTTTCCAGGAAAGAAAAACGTGCCGTTCAAATCCCTCAGTGTCCTAATTTAAGTACTTCGTTAAAGGGCTGTTAATGATTCTTGTTAAAGGGGAACACCAAATTTAGTGTGTCATGTCGTTTTCTCACAACGCAACTGTTGTCAACCTCCCATAGCAAATTTCACTCCACGAAAAAACCCCTACCTAGAGCAATATCTTCTTATATAACCCATTCGAAAAGATTAAAAAAATCTAAAAAAATGAAGTTAGGAAATCTCGACGAACATGACTTCCAATAGCTAAATCAGCCACTGCCCTGTATAGCAACCATCAAAGAAATGCATCTTGCCTACCCATCCACTTTCACGCCCAAGCTAAACCATCTCACTTTCTATCCCGACATACACACAAAAGCCAACACAAAAAAAAAACACCCAATCCTGCAAGGACGTATGATATATCCTCTACACCAAGTATGAAAAGAAGACGAAAAAATCCGGCCCGAAGAATTCAGATATCCGGATTACACTGTCAACAGATGACACAGCCTGGCGTAGTCCGAAGTGACCGTCTGATATTGTTGGGGGCCCGTTGCCATGGCGACGGTGTCGCGATCTTGTCAATCGCTTCATCAGCGTTATCAGTGAGCGATCCCCCGTATCACGCGCGCAACGTTGCGCCCCATTGGTTGGGTTTGACGAGATTATGTGTAGGTCTTCACTGGGATGTGTCAATCGATGCAGTGGGGTGCCGGGGATGGTTTGGTGCAACAGATCGGGTGATATCGGTTAAGAATGAAATTGGCATGGAAATCGCATAAGCGGTAACCCACTACCCAGCCAAAAAAGTCAGCATGAAACCTTCATCAAAGTTGTCAAATTGAAGATTTTTTGAAGGTTTTATAATTATATTGAAACAAAAAACTGCAGTTTTTTTTTAATTTTTAATTTTCCTGCATAAAACCTTTAAAACATCTGCATTTTCCCTTCATGATTAAAAATTGAAGTTTTTTTGCAGGTTTTTTACAGTTTTTTTAAAGGATATTGAAACAAAAATCTTTAATTTTATAGTTCTTCAAAAAAACTGTAGTTTTCCTGCATAAAACCTTCAATTTAAAAAGTTTGATAAAGGTTTTATGCTGACTTTTTTTGCTGGGTAAGGCCTATAATAACATAGCAAGTGCGATAAATGTGCACTCACATGTCTGAAGAAATTTTCGTCATTTTTGACGAAACAGACGTCTGCTACGTACTCCGATTAAATATTTCGTCAAACTGAGAGGAAATTTTGTCGTTTTTTGAACGAAATTTATTTCGTCAAAAATGAGGCTATGTAAGTATAACAATCAATTATGAGTTAATACTCCTGAAAAGGGCCGTAAAGGAATCCGAGTAAATTTATTTCGTTAAAAATTTAAGGATTCTTGCTTAGTCAAAAGTTTCGTGATAAAATGACGAAACTATTGTCGATTATGACCCCCTGCAAAAGTAGCCTTGAAGATCCAGAAATCTCAAAAATGATAGCGTTATTTCTAAAAGTAGGCTGTCATATTTTGAACACTATCATTTAGCACGAAAAATAGCAATACTGGGCCATTCTACAATATTTGTCCTCCTCCTCAACTTTTTGTGATTATTTTATTATAAGTTAACATAATATAAACCTAATTTTTAAAAACTATATTAAAAACTATCCCTATCAAAAAAATTGGGTTTATTTTTTATGTTAACAAAAAAAGTTGTGGAGCGGACAAATAACGTGAAATAGCCCTACGTGGCTTTCGAATCACGAACGCATAGGAGAATATTATGACACGATTTCCGGCAAAACTTTACATTCGATGATTATGTACTCATAATTTATAAAACAAATATAACTTCCGAGTTTTAACACTAAAATGCAAAAAATGAAGGTTATGCTAAACCATATCCTTGAAAGAGCCAAATTTTACAACACAGCAAAGTTTGAGTGGATGTCGTTGATCAAATTTCTAAAAATTACATTCCAAAAGTAGAGTTCGTTTGGTGGACCCGAACCCTTCAAGTGATTTTAACATTTGAAGGGTACATGAAGAAACCTCGTCATTGCATGAAAATCGATTTCTAGAAAAACGCAATTTAAAGTTTATCGATGAATAGAAAGACATAGCAAAGCAACAATTCAACTTTGTAGTACAATAACGGTTTTTTTCACCGATAAGGATGGCATATTCAAAATCTACATCTTAAAATTAATGTTGGAACCCTCAGCTCATTTTCGACTAAAAACAAGAAAGACAGTACCCTTCATTTTAGATTCGACAGTTATCAATGCCTGGATTTTGTTTAAAGAGATCACTTAAGTAAGCATGTAGAGTTTTTTTTTAATTCTTCAATTGTATGAAGAACTAGGCAGAGAATATCATTAAACTATTAGTAAAACTGCTTCAATTTAAATTTAAAAAATACAAAAATATTGCATTTTTGCTTACTTGTCAAATTTCCTGATTTGGTAGAAATGGAGATACAGACGATTCCCGTAGTTCTAGTGTTAATAGTTAAATCGAGTTTTATAAAATATGATTGAATTTTTCGCTAAAATTACAATTCTAATGCACCATTTATGAAAAATAATCAATCAAATTAAATTTTTAAATTCAATCCTCCTGTTCCATCTTATTAATAAAGGTAAAAGCTTGAAACTTTTTGGTGAATTTATAATAAATTTGCAATAGATAATTTTTTTTTTGGTTAAATATTTTTCACAAAAAAAAATCAAAATGCGCAAAAGTCCGAAAAAGTTAAAAATTGAATGGAATTTCTAAAAAATGCTTAAATCTTAAAACTATTTGTAATTTTTATATGGTAATTATTTTATAACTCAATGAAAATAGATTAAAATTGGCTTAAGGATGCATCTTTAAAGAATATAGTAACTGTTTAGTGGTACGATCTTAATAAAATTAACACATTAATATTTTAAATTTACCTATAACATCCTAGAATCTAGTAGAATCATAAGAAACATTACAATTGAAAGACGTGACTGCAAAAACCAAACAGCTCCACTTTTTTCTGATTTACACTTTTTCACTTATATCTATAAAGAAAAATATCCTCTATCAATTGGAGGCAAGAACTAGACAGCTCTAAGCAATGGCTCTAGAGATATTAAGAAAAAGGATATGTACTATTATATCATACGATACAAAACCTAGTGTTTTTCGTCCTTCCTGAACATTTTTTAAAACTGGAGCTGTATGGTTTTTTAAAATTTAAAAGATAACATAGTACGATAACGTATACATAACTTCTTTTTCTCCTGAAAGCCACCTTATTTGAAGAATTAGCAGAATAAATGAACGTTATATACTTAAAGCTGACCGGAATATGTTCTTTACCAGGAAATATCTATTTTTTCAGAAATGTTACTTAACATATTCATCTACCCTGCCACTTCAATTCTATTATTAATTCTCTAATTACAATAAACGTAAGAGACTAACCATTTCGTTATTTAACTTATCTTATAAATCGGGTTACTTCAGCTCGTATCCCGATAGCTGATATAACTATTCATTTTAATATGGGAATCATTATTTCGTGGAAATCTTTCCGCCCATTTAATGGAAGCCGCACGGAGAGCGGGACACACAGCCCCGAAGAAAATCCCGATTTGGATTAAAATACCAGAACGCGAAACCGATCAGAAACACAATTAAGCCGGTACTCTAGTACAACCGTCCACGCCTGTCAGTAATTAAACAACCCAGGGACTAGAATAAACGACCCTCTTTTCGCTTCTAATGAGGAAAAGAAGGCCACGAAATGATGATCGGCGCAAAATTCTTGCAGCAGCAAACCTTATCCGAATCCGAAACTGCTGCTTCTAATTAAGGTGTGTATCGAACATTCGAACGGGATCCTACTTCACTTCAGTTCTGGTGGGGTTGGGGGAGGAGGAGAGGGGGTGCTGAGCTACCACCCCGACGATTAATTTATCTTCGGGTTCCGTGTCAGCAAAAGGCGAAGAGATGTTACAATAATTTGATTGGCAGACCCTGTCCTGGGAACCCTGCTAATAACCGTAAAGCGGTAGACCCTGTGTGTGCGGGGGGGAGGGGTCTGTGAGGGAAATAAAAGATTTAGACCCCCCCCCCTTTCGATGGGGGAGTATGACGAGATTATGGGGATGTGAGAAAAATGGGGAGAAGCATGGAGTGCTTCCGAGATTTTTCCATAATCCCCTGTGCTCTTCATCAATAACATGCATCATATCGTACTGTGGGGGAGGTGGGAGCTTTTTTATAGTAGGTCTCTGCTGCTGTTTGTGGTTCCCTTGTCGTCGGGCAAATGAAGGAATTGACCCGGGGTTAAATAAATGCTCTCGCTTCAGAAGAGGAATGATATGCCACTTTGGGTGATGTTATTGAATTTTTTGGAACCCATTTAAAGGACAAGCCAATACACCGGATTTAGAGTTTCGGAAAAATTCCGTTTGTATGCTTAATTGATTGGTTTTGGTATTTAGATAACTAAATAGTTGATTTAATATTATGTGGCTTTAAATCAATCGTATGAAGGGATTATTTTTTTAGTTCGTATGAATGGATTTTTGTAGGGAAGGTTGAATGTTTAGTTTGATGTAGTCGTAGATATTTTTTTAGCTGTTACATTTGAGAATTTGCTATTTAGTAAATTTAAATCACTTGTACAAATAAAATAGTTTTAATTAAATGATCGTGAATTACTCAAATGTATTTCGTATGGATGTAGCATTCTTAAACATGCTCAAAATAGAGAATTTAAATAACGGAAAAGGAAAATTATCGGAATTAATGTAACGCATTTAGCAAACTTCATTCATCGACAATTGAGTGGTGACTTCAGTGCGGTAGATTTCCCTGTGCAGTAAAACAAGTTTTACGGCATTCGTAGAGCTGGGTTAACCACATATTTAAGAATGCTATATTTGTATAAATGTTGCATGCTTAAAATGTTAATAGAAAATTTAAATAACGGAAAAGCCCATTTACCGGAATTAATGTAAAGCATTTAGCCAACTAAATTCACCGAAAACAGGAAGGTGACTTTCCTGCAGTAGATTTCACTGTGCAGTAAAACAAGTTTTACGGCATTCGTAGAGCTGGGTTAAAAATTGTGAATTTAGCTTTGAGCATAAAGATATTTGATTATGCTTGCTGTTATGCTTGTTTAACTTCACTCTACATATTAATATGCGAATTTATTTTTGTTTTTCAGTTGATATTTAGATATGCGGGTTGACTGCTCATATTTTACAAAATTCATATCGACCAATAAACAACGGCGACGTATAAACTTGCAACAGGCAGATAGGGAGACTTCAGGGACCAAAGCAACTGAATGACAAGCACTTCAAAGTGAGGATTGTCACAAGCCGGGATCTATTAACATGATGAATGTGTTTTTTTTTTTTGGAAAAGGTGTAATCAATGAAAGAATAGTTTTTAATACAAATTATTTTGCACACTTCTGAAATTCGCTTAAATTTAATTATGAAATTTATAAAATTAATTTTATACACAATTCGTTTACAATTGGGGTTTGAAAGATGTTTTTATGCAATGCAGTCATAGAATTTTAAATGTTGCTTATATTATTATTGCTGTGAATCATATATCCACTGTCTTAAAAATTAAACACATATACAAGAGTAATTTTATATTTCATGTTATTTGAGTGCTACGCTTCACCTAAATTTTAATTTTTTTTCTGATTTCATTAAAAAAAATTATCTGCGTACATCTCCGTTCTTCGTTATTTTGCCTATTTTTAGAATAGGGGGGAGGGGGGGGAAAGATAAACAGCACTTCATATAAAACACGATAATTTGCAAGTCTTCCTTAAGTGGACAGTGACATTGGTTTCGGCCAGTGGTCATCTATTTTTTCTATCAATTCATTATCAATCATTTTGGTTTTGGAAACACTTTTTTGAAACCAAGATGAGGCAAGTGAAAACATCGCCAAGCGGATTCATATAAACAATAAACAAGTACAGAAAATGTATATTTGTACTTTTTGCACTAAAGTCTTCAATTAAAGAGCCAAAACAAGAATGCTTTGATAGCCAGATTTGATAGAAGAAATAGATGAGCACTGATTTTGGTAACACTTTTTTGAAGCCAATAATTGAAAATATCGCCAAACGGAAACATATAAACTTAATGTAATAAATGTAACTTACGCACTTCTGACACTAAATTCTTCAATTATACCCTACAGTTTTCAAATAATGTATCTTTTTTAGAAAATACTCACACAAAAAACACAACATATTTCCTTTGCCATTTCCACTGTCACTTACATCCGTCCTTCGTAGGATTTTCCTTTTAAAAAAATCCTAAAATAAAAGATGTTCTTTCCGGTGGCCGAATGAATCCAGTGTATTATTATGAATAAAAAAGAAACTTATTTTTATTGTAAAAAATAATTATTTTTCCCTTCCGGACGAAAAAGAATCCTTTCGGTTCTGCAAAATTCCATTACAACTTCAAGGGAATCTCAAAGGCCTTGATGCGTGGCTCTTTATTAGTGACGGGCCCCTGAGCACAGATTTCTTGGAATATAATTAGAAAATCTAAAATAATCATCTTTCAAAACACGTGAAACAAAAAAAGGGAGAAGAGCGGACTTTTTTTTTGTGCAAGAAATTAGAATAGGGAGTTCGCACGAGCATTGTTACGCTTCGTGGATAACAATGAGATGTAGTCTGGGTGAATGTTGAAGGGTGTTTCTTCTTTCTCGTTTTTAACAGTGCAGGCGTTAGTACGGATTTGAATGGTAACGGACACATCATAAGATGGTGAATGGATGGGTTGGCTTTTTAACCCTTTGCATTTCATACGAAGTGATACTTTCGACGTTGTCTGACCTGTACGGTCGACGTCGCGTTTCTTGCGACGCAGATAAAAATTGCGCCAAGCAATTTAATTCTTTCCTATTTATACTTGAATCGTTTCTTTCAGAAACCAACCCAGCAAAAAAGTCAGCATGAAACCTTTATCAAAATTGTCAAATTGAAGGTTTTTTGAAGATTTTATAAAGGATATTGAAACAAAAACTGCAGTTTTTTTTTTCATACGAAGTGATACTTTCGACGTTGTCTGACCTGTACGGTCGACGTCGCGTTTCTTGCGACGCAGATAAAAATTGCGCCAAGCAATTTAATTCTTTCCTATTTATACTTGAATCGTTTCTTTCAGAAACCAACCCAGCAAAAAAGTCAGCATGAAACCTTTATCAAAATTGTCAAATTGAAGGTTTTTTGAAGATTTTATAAAGGATATTGAAACAAAAAACTGCAGTTTCTTTTAAGTTTTTAATTTTCCTTCATAAAACCTTTAAAATATCTGTATTTTCCCTTCATGAATTAAAATTGAAGGTTTTTATGAAGGGTTTTTACAGTTTTTATGAAGGATATTGAAACAAAAACCTTTAATTTTATAGATCTTCAAAAAACTACAGTTTTCCTGCATAAAACATTCAATTTTGAAATTTTGATGAAGGTTTTGTGCTGACTTTTCTTGCTGGGAATCAACATACTTTTGAAATTTGTTTCGGAATCAGAATCTCGAAATCGTATAGTAAATAATTACTTTTATCCACAACCCATTAACATTTCATTCGGTTTTATGAGTTATTTTTCACAGTTAATATTGCGTATAGTGACGAAACCAGGCAAGCAACATTAGATAGCACGTTGAGCGCGTATGCAAAATTGAATCATTTATTGACGGATTTCTGAAATTAAAAAAAAAATTATTTATTTTTATGGAATCAGAATGTCATATGGAAAACACACATTTTTGTGCATAATCTTGTCAACTGCCATTTCGTCAATTGCCAAATTAAATTGAAAAAATGTGCGATTTTACAGTAAAAAAAGTGTTTTATTGCAGAAACCCCACTCTCAGATATAACACTCCCATTTTTGAGATTACTAGGTTCATAAGTTTTCTTCCGTCATATTTGACAATAGTGTAGTCATTTTATCATGAAACTTTTGACAAAACAAGAATCTTCAAATTGTTAACGAAATAACGAAAGTAATTCAGAAATTCCTCGGATTCTTTTACGGCCCTTTTCAGGGACATCAACTCATATTTGATTCTTATACGTACATAGCCTCATTTTTGACAAAATAAATTTCTCTTAAAAAAAACGACAAAATTACGACATGTAGCAGGCGTCCGTTTCGTCAAAAGTGACAAAAGTTTCGCCATATATGAAAATATATTTTTAACAGTGCAGCTAAATGCAAAAAAAATTAAGGAATATATATATAATAACTTAATTATAGGCGACATCCACTTCGAGAAGATGTTAAGTAATACTCTACATTTTTTTCAGCAAAAATCAATATTAGTATCAAGTATAGAATGTTTTCCTTTGTTTTCTGAAAATTTTAAAAAGTACACTTTGCTAGTTTCTGTAATAAAAGATTCGCTTCCCGTTATATTTCATAACTACGAATAAAAATTCACTTATTTTTTTTATGATAGTGTTAATTTATGATGGAGTTTTTTTATGATGGATGGAACACTATAGAGTATAATATTTTTCAGTCGAAAGGAGATACTTATTTATCAAGTGACAATTATTCAGAGTCTAGTAACTCATCGTTAATATTAACTCAAAAAGAATGCGGCTAGAATTAAAATAGTGTTGTCTGCACCTTTTCAATTTTACTGAAAATCCTGAAAATTTGGTAAATTTTAGTAACTATAATTTAATTTATTTTAGCGGATGCATTTTTGTCATTATTTTGAAAAAAAAATTTATAGAGATATATTTTAAGATACCGCAGAGTAATATATTTGAAAAATATTGTAACACAAATGAAAAATATTGCAACAAAAAAATAAGGGCATTCATGAATTTAAAAAGTGGGAACGTTGCAGGAAAACTGGATATCATTGAACGGGATGTCACTTGTGACCACCGGTCGGTCTAGCAAACATCTGTTTGTGACAAAAATATTTTGAAGAATATTTGAAAAATATTGCAACAGAAATTAAGGGCATTCATGAATTTAAAAAGTGGGAACGTCGCTGGAAAACTGGATATCATTGAACGCGATGTCACTTGTGGCCACCGGTCGGTCTAGCAAACATCTGTTTGTGACAAAAATATTTTGAAGAATATTTGAAAAATATTGCAACAGAAATTAAGGGCATTCATGAATTTAAAAAGTGGGAACGTCGCTGGAAAACTGGATATCATTGAACGCGATGTCACTTGTGGCCACCGGTCGGTCTAGCAAACATCTGTTTGTGACAAAAATATTTTGAAGAATATTTGAAAAATATTGCAACAGAAATTAAGGGCATTCATGAATTTAAAAAGTGGGAACGTCGCTGGAAAACTGGATATCATTGAACGCGATGTCACTTGTGGCCACCGATCGGTGTAGCAAACATCTGTTTGTGACAAAAATATTTGGAATTTTAAAATTCAGCATAAAGCATACTTTTATTTTCAAGAATAAAAAAAAAGTCTATTTTTGGAACTTAAATTCGAAAAAAACAACCACCAAGAAGAGGTTAACTGACCGGCTATTCAAGCCAAAACTATACCGTACCGGCATTCCGCAGTTGAATGAAAAATAAAAACATATAAATAAGCTTCAATTAACTTTATATAAACAGCATGCATTGAAATAAACTTCTACATGGGAGGTGAAGCGAATACAAATGGCGAACTCAACATTAGGGCATATTTCTTTCGGCTTCTAAAACGTCAAATATAAACTGGAAGAATTCCTTTTTGTTGAGTTCGCCCTTTTTAACCGTATAAAAGGCACAGTTTAATTTGCCGAGGATTCAAAAACATGAAACGCATTTCCACAATTTATTTTTCTTAAGTTCGCTTTTCGTATCCGTATCCACAGCACCTCATATATTTAATATTTTTTTCGGTTATATTTCAGTATACTGTATAGCATTTAAACAATGTTTAATGATGCATAACAAGTATTATAGTCATATTGAAGTTAAAAACGTTTAGAAAATACGAGCATACTTGTGATCAATCAGTAATAATCGCGCATGTAAACACGAGTATTCTTGTGATCGGTTGGAAAAGTGTCAAAACCGAGCAATGAAATCGTTTTATGCGTTTCAATCACGGAGGCTGGCGAATTGCTCCCCCCCCCCCCCCCCCCCCCTCTAATCTGTCAATGGGGGAGATACGGATGCTTAGTTTATAAATCCAAATGATTTTTAATCATCAGAATGGAAAAGGAAATATTGTAATTTCATTGGTTTTTTTTACCACAGTTTCGTTTATTTTTAAACTATATTAGATATAGATTTCTTTTTAAAGTATGTAAAGTCAAAACATACTTTTTAAAAAAAAATTATTTAATTCTTTACAAAGACAGCTTTAAAGTTTTATCTCAAAGAATTAGACTTAAAAACATTATAAAGTTAACATTTTATGGAATGTTTCACTAGGAACCTCGGAGATTCAAAGACGAATAAAATCAACTAAAAACAAGGTTAAAAGCAAATAAAAACTACAAATGATTAAATCACAACATTTAAATGTATAACATAACTTCTCATTTAAAAATAAAGGTAAAATAGGAAGACAATTATATTTTATATATTGATGAGAATCATGTAGATTGTCAAAATGTGGCAACCATTAAGTATCAATATAACAAAAAAAAATTCTAACACTAATAACTTATATGAATGGACGCTATTTGGCCGTCTACGATGGTCAACTTCTAAAACTCCCCTATTAAGTATCGGTACAACTCTAACTAGATCTCAGGAGACCATGAATTATATCACGATTTACTTTTGAACGATATTGCCATCCCTGATCGCCGAAAAGTGTCTGCACGGTATTTTTCTCTAGAAACAGACTTGATCGATGACATTCTCCATCAAGAAAACAGACACACATATAAAAAAGACAAAAGACACTCCAATAACGGGACGGATTAAAAATCCTCCTATGTTGAAAAATGCACTAATTGCACTTTCTCGGTCATGTGTCAAGCCCCCCTTCCTAGCGGGAAGGGGGGTAGGGGGTCCTCAATCTTTTTCGGAAGACCAGGCACACATGGATAAATGTCCACCGGCAAATACTCACAGGGTCCGAGGCATGTGAAGTATGTCGCATAAGCGCGGTCCCGTGCAGCGTGAAATGTGATCTCTCACCAATCACACCCTGGAACATACCGCCACCCTTGACACCCCCGCCATTGATCCTCACCCATCCCTCCTAATTGGCTAATTCCCACCCTGGAACATATGCTGGTGATTTTAATCATGATCGCTGATGCGAGATGCCTCCGCTGACAGGATCGCGAGGTATCTCAGCTATCCATGTCGTCCATATACTACATGTTGCGCCGCGCTACCCCCCTCCCCCGCAAGCCCCTTTGGCACCCTTTAATAAAAGGGATGCCCGCTCCCCCTTTTCATTATACCTCAGTTGGTAAGATGTAGTGGTGGTGATTCTTTTTTATTTAGTCGAGATGGATGTTGGAAGTGGATGGGAAGAGAGTAATTACACCCCTAATGAAAAAGTGTCAAACGATGGAAAATGTATCAGGAAGCGGGTGTCAAATTAGAGTGCTGTTGAGAAGTGATGAAGCGAGCGAGTTTTGATGAACAAGGGGCACTTTGGGCTTTGACGGGACGGAAAAAACAGTTGTTTTATATGAGAGATGGACAATTATTCAGTTCATTTTGTAATGACGTTGAGGAGCATTCAATGTTGGTGAAGGTTAAAGTGGATGAGGGGTTCAGTATCGATGGACGAAGCATTTTTGGGATGGATCTGACAGTCTGACAGATGAATGAATCCAAGAAAAATGAATGAATTATCAAGTTTCAGTAATGATGTTGATGGATATACAATGTGGATAAAACAGGAGCGATCAATTACATATGCAGACAAAAAAAACTTTTTTTTGCCTGGAATTTTTAATTGATATTGACAATATTTGGTGTGCTGATTTCAAATATGAAAAGTTTTTCTCTATCAGCTCGACTTTTTGAAATTCTTCGTAACTAAACTATTGTCGTAGCCAAGATTAATTTTAAATGTAAACGAAAATAACGCTACTGTTATATCTCAAAAAGTAGAGCTGATAGAGAAGTACTGTTTTCATATTTGAAAAACCAGCACATCAAATATAGACAAAACCAGTTTAAAAAGAATTTCAGGCAGAAAAATTGTGTGTTATTCATGGCAATAGGGTAAAGCTCTAACGGGACGATGGAATGAAGCCGTTCGTGTTATATAGCAATTGGAAATTATTAAGTTCATTTTGTAATGACTTTGAAAAACATACAAGTGCTGAATAGGATAAGGAGCTCTGTAATGATGTACTAGGAGTTTATAAGAAATCTCTGACAGAGGAATGAAGCTAAATGGTATTTAAAGATATTGAAAACAAGTAGTTTTAGCAGTGATGTTGCTGAATGAAATATGTTGATAATTTAGAATTGGACAAGTTTTAATGAGCAACACACTTATCAGGTGTGTCTCTGACAGGTCGAAGGCTTGAATATTTTCTTGTTGTATGAGGAAGTGACGAGGCTCTGGATTTTCATAAATTAACTCTGTGTGATGGAATGTAAGAATAAATCCAAATGGTCTGGAGATTATTGTATAACGAGCTCCTTTAAACCTTCAGATAATTTGCACACATGTCCAGAGACAATGATACTTAAAATCGAATAATGTCGGAATTAAGCAGTTAAACGTGCAATAAATAGCCGCGGACGTTTTATAATAGGAGCAACAGGACATTTTGGTCTTTCGTAATGAATTCATTAAGAAAAATTAGAAATTATCAACAATTGATATTTAACTAATTTAAAAGACTAATTGAAAGAAAAAAAATCCAAGCTAAAAATGGCTAAATGAATTTCATTAGGAATTGTTTAATCTTATATGTGATGCGAAATTGTCTTCTTAAAATGTTTCAATCAATTGTGTAAATATTCATCAATTATCATCATCTATTGCAAAAAACTGTCTACTTTGATTAACGTACTAAAACAATATTTTTGAATCCATGGTATATTTAAAGTTGTCTTCAAAAAAGAGAAAATTTTATAAGTTTTAATAAAAAAAATAAAATTGCTATGCTTGTTGATATGAAAAATATTCAAAAATCAAATTTATTCTAGTTTCGAAATACCACCCAATGAAGGAATTCAAGTCAAAACTTACGTTTTATTGCTTCATCCTGACAAACAGTCAACAATTTGTTAATAAACTACCTAATTAAAATGGTTTTAAAATGTCGTAATATGAACTTTTGAAGTACGCACAAAGTTTTACAGCCACAAACAGAATCCGCTGAGTGAAACTTTTATATTATTTAGCGATGTGGAACAGAAATACTGGAAGTATTGGTTGAATGAATTCATGAATGAGGGAATCACAATTTTAATATAGGAATGACTGTAACAAGTTAATTTAATTTGAAATTGTAATGGAAAGGAAAAAAGTTTAGAAAAACATTTTTTTAAATATTAAGGGCACAATTTTCTACAAATATTAGGTAGTTTATTAACGAATTCTTTTTAAGTATGATCTGCCAAGACCGACTTTTCAGAAAAGCAGAGGGGCTGATATAATTTAATTCAACGTAGTTGATTTTATTAATACATGAAAATATACTGTGTAGAAAATTAAGATTTATATATTATTTTACAAGAATAATAAAATATGGGGTAATTTGAAAAATGCACTGTTTGTTAAAAATAAAATAATAAAATGTTGCAGAAACTGCGAAAATCTTTTTTGTTTTATATGCCAGACTTTATATGGAATGTGGTTTTAAAACTCGATTTTTGAAGTTCCGAGTCCAATTTCTCTCCGCGAAAAAAATTCCAAAATTACAATTGTTTAAAAAGAACGTTGACTTATTTATTGGAAATATAATTGTATATTTTTATTTAATTTTGAGTTTTTTTTTTAAATATTTTTAATAATTATTTTCTAACGTAACTTATCTTGTTTCATAGATGGGGTAAAATGTTTTTTTTTGTCGGGGATTCATGGAATTTATTGCGTAACTTTGAACTTTAAAACTCAGTATATTTGATTATTAACGAAGTGTTTTTGTCTATACTAAGAGCAAGTTTGTAATACGTCATTTTGAAAAATCAACATTTTTATAACTTATTATATTCGAAAACAAACACCTGCTATTATAATTTATTTTATTTTGATTCGGAAATATCTTTCGTTGACAGTTTATTTGAAAAACAGGAAGTAACTGCAATATATTAACATATGAAAAGTGTTAAATATATTGCAGTTACCTATTACAATTTAAAAGCTTCGAAATTCATACATTTGCACTTTTGCCGAAGATTGTTAATTTTTTACGAATTTCTGATCTTTACAAATTGCGGATAATTTAACATTAAAAATTTTAAAATCCATTTTCTTCACACTGAAAAACATTGGAAAAAAAGCTAAATAAATTAGAATTTTTCCTAATTATTTCATTGGAATGTATTAAAAAGTTTCTCGAGATCAAAACGTTAGTTTAACATTGTGTAATTTAGTATTTAATTTCAAAAAAACTATTTTACTCCATGACCCATTTTCACAACCTTACCCTAGCCCTTTTAGTATTTATATAAGTAATCCTTTTAGAATGATTTAGATAGTTTTTTTTTAATTTATGTTTTAATTATTCTATTTAATATCAGTACATTTACGTCATAACTTTTAAATACTTAATTTTCCTACTCTTTTTTTAAGCTTACAAATATAACATGTTCATGTAATCTTTTGCGAAAAGAAATAACATAAATGTAATCAGAATTTATTCTATAAAAAAAAGATTTTCAATGGTTCCGCAGAATTAACACCGGAATGATCTAATAACACATTTCGTTAATTCATACCAACAAGCATTTTAATAAAGTTCCATTTAGAAAGTGGGAAATGCGCCGATACCAATGTGCATTCCATTATGCAGACACTTCAAAATAACTTGGGGGGGAAACAATGACGGTTCCAAACAGTTTCTGAATGGTTCATTTGTACACAATTCCCAACTGTCCACCCCATTTATGTGCTAGATCTTCTGAAATCCAAATTAATCCCCAGTATCCCCTTTCCGTTTGAAAACAAGTTTCCATCAACAAAATTAATAAAGGACACCATCTAAATCAATCTGAAACCAGTCAAGCGTGCTACGAGCTTATTACAATGATTTATTTCCCAAAGAGCACAGCCGCCATGATTAATGACGTCACTGCTAATAATATCGATTTATAGATGCATTATTTTTCATTAAATCACGATCTTAATTCATCGGTCTAATCCGTAGTATCCCTTGATGAATCGCGATGCAGAAGCGAGGCTAATGAGTTTATTAATGGAAAAAACAACGTATTTTTGCTCATAATCCATTTATTTATGCAGTCATCTGTTAGGCTTTAGGTTGGCGGGTCTTTTTGGCGGCGCTCGATGGGTAGGCGGAAAAAACAAATTGACCTAAGGTAAACTTCGCTCTAATTTGTCAGGAAATTTCGAGGTATAAAGGTTATGTTTAATGTGCGGATTTTGAAGATTTGTTGTTGTTGGCTTGGTATTCTTTGGATAAGCTTTGATGACATTTTTATGGTTTTCTCTTTGAAAAGCACTTGGTTTGTGTAAATAGGATTTAGATTTTATTACATAACTGATGAGCTTAGTAAAATAACCTGTTATGGTAACTTTTTATATTTAAGTACAGAATTATGAACATTTTTTTTCTTTCATTTAAGTCCCCCCATAGGACCCAAACAATTTTCAAGTGTTTCCTCAAAACTCCAAATTCATGATAATTTTTTTTTTTTTACAGTCAGCTCTGAAATTGAAAATTGCGAAGATAAAATTGTTTTGAGGCATGATCAAAGTTTGAAAGAAGAAATGGAAATCAAATTCCTCAGTCGCCATAAGGATTATGTTAGAGAACACTTCCATGTACCAAAATGTCGTCTTCTAGGATGTAAAAATAAGATTATGCAATAGTTTAAAAATTTCATCTATGAATTAAACGAATGATATTTGTGATTCATAAAATAGTATACTTTAAATACTTCACACATGGTCTTTTAGAAGGGCTTTAAAGATTGTTATTTTTACCGAACAGTCCTCCTATACTGGCCTGTTCTTTCTTAAAAAATTTTGCTGCTATTGGATCACAAAAATTATACTCTTCTTAAGAGTTCGTGAGAAAACAAACTTAATAACGGCTTTATTTAGATTAAATAACAATGTTCTCGTTCATTTGGATAACAGGGGGAAAAACAATTCATTATCTTGTCACAGTGTAACTGTACTGTGAAGGATTAAGTTCATCTGGTCCATATTGAACTAGTGGCGGATCCAGGATAGGATTTCGTCCTAAAAATTGAATGTTAAACACGAAAAAACTTTCCTACAACTTTTATGCATTTTAATATAAATAAAAGCAACCATTAGATTTTATATTTAGTTAATATTTACCATTAAGACAGTTCTATTAATTTCCTTATAATTAATGGTATAATCATGGTGCAAATAGTACAACGAAAAAATTTATACAGAAGCGAGGTATCTGGAAGAAAACAATAAGGGAGAGCTAAACAAATTTATTTTTTCATTGGTTAAGAATTACTGTGAAGAGGGGATTGTTTCAAATGTAATCTTCCGTAGTTATGTGAAGCTAAAGTGGATCAAGTCCAAAAGTAAAAAAAAAAATGTGTTTGTTGCAGATTAATACTTGTTAACGGTATATATTTTCAGAGCCATAGTGAACACCAAGTCCATGCTATTGTTATTTTCTAACAGATGACATTATTATCCTCTAATCACTTTAGGATTCAACAGGTGTTAATAAATTTTAACTTGATTATCTCAAAACAATAACTTAGACTTAATCCACTTTAGCTCTGAACGCCTCAAATGTCAGTTATATAGTTTCGGCGTGGAAGTTTGTAGGACAGGTTGACAACTCTGGTATTGTCCCTTTCATCTGACCGTGGCTCTAAATTAGAAAGTATTATTTCCAAAAGTGTCATTGGTGACTAGTCCGATATAGCAGAAATTATGTGTTATATAATAAGTTTTTTTAATTATTCCAAAGTAAATATATCATTTTATGCAGTGTTAGTTGGAAATTCTCTGAAGGGACAGTTGCTACTATTGCCTTATATCTTAGATATATTCCTGACTTGAACTCAATTACCTCAAATTCAAAATTAAAGACTTCAATATTGAAGAATCGATGCGAGTCGACAGCGAAAAAATTCCCTTTCTGGCGATAATGCTAAAGTGAGAAGGAACAGAAGAAGTGCGCACTTCAACTCCAAGTGCGGGGCCTACATATTTTAATAAGTGCTTTTCCACCAACCCCTATGTCAATATGTCGGAATGCATACAGCGAAACAAAACAGGAGTCGCATCTTTCACAACTGGCTTAACGATCAATAGGCTAAATGTAATAAATGGATGGAAACCTGTACCGAATACAAAAGGGAAAGCCCTATTTATCAACGACCCTCCCCCATCCTCCTTCGAGACTGCACTGAAGACGGAACACAATACCCAGAGCTTAGATAAATTTATACCCCCAGTCATATCATCTGTCATCTCCGAAGGGGAAGAACCTATAAAGAGAGATTTTCTTACTCTCTGCTCTTGACTTCTTCAGCGTATTTACCATATTTTGTCTTTCATTCAAAATTTATTGTCGAGTTCTTTCGATAAAAAGTGCACCACCCCACCCGATAAGACCCCTACTAGAAGAAAAAAAACAGAGCGCCGCACTGTCTCGAGCTATTTGAATTTAAATGCATTTATTTTCCTATAAATATGTAAAAATTAATTTTGCTTCCACAAGTACTTACAGTTTGCCGGAAGGGGAATTGATGATAGGCAATCGATCTTCTTGTCGACGTCATAATATCTTTTCGATATGCCTTCCAGATTAGATATCTACGTTCTCGTGGGATTAGGCGCATTAATCGCGAATTCTTCTTTCAGCCTGAATTCGGATGAATTATTCAAACTTGGGCGTTCATTTTTCTTTGGTGGGGAGGAGGCACTGTCTTCCAATCCACGAATGACATTTCTGGAAAATTCCAGATTCCTCCAGGGCTGGCATCAACTTAATCCTGCCCTGTATCATCTATCCGGGATTAAAATATAACAACAAATATTAGGTTGAGTTGCTGCTGTGTTGCGTCAGTCAAAAATTAACTCCCAAGTTCATTTGTTTAGAGATTATACAACCGACGCAGTGCCTTAACCTGTAGGATTTAAACACTATCCTTGGCTGCTTCGCGAAGGCAGCTTGAGTGGGAATTTGCTACGTGAGCGATAATTGTTAATAATTTAATTAATGCAAAGTGGAAAATGTAAACCTATTGTTTTGTCTCATTGTTCTCTTTGTTTTAGGTGAATAGGGAGTCATCATCTTGTTATGTTTCTGCTATTAATCTTCAGGTTTAGTGCCTCTGACAGATGCTTCAGGTATCTAATTTCCAGAAGCAAAAATTAGGTAGGATTTTACAATATTTCTTGCTGATCCTTCAACCAGAAGCATTTCTTATTCCCTATTCTGATTCTTCTTATTCCCAATTTAACTTCAAAATGTAATTTGCAGTAGCGAAGCACTAAGACTTCGAAAATTCTTAATTTAAAACTGCCAATTAGTAATTCTTATACAAGAAATGTATATAAAGCAATTTAAAGTAAATATGATAAGAATTCTATTTGCCAAGTAACATTTTAGAAACGTGAGTAAATTTTAGTCGGATTTTTGCGCAATTAAATTTAGTCAAACTCTAGTAAAATTTAGAAATTAATGCCGGAAAGCTATGAGAATAGAGATATTTATATTTTTATTTGCACTCATTGCGATTTCTTAAATCGGGTCTCAAACTTTATACAATATGATAATCTAATATAATTTATAATTTAAAATTCAAATAACACAACTGTTTACTTATAAATAAAATTTGCAAGTAAATTATGGATAACTTGTACAAATTATTTTATATCTTTTAGGTTCTTGTTTTAGATCTTATAGGTTTTTATTTACATCTTATAGGGTTTTGTTTATAGATGAGTAAAATAATAAAAATAATTTTACATCTGACGTTGTGTCACTTTTTATACTCTACTAAAACAACACTGAAACTTTATTTTAATACAGATCATAATATATAGTACTAACCTTTGTTTTTAATATCCGAATATAAATTAATTTCTTTGAAAAACAAGCGTTACTTAAAATAAGAAAACGAAAGAGGTTACGCCTTTTTTAAAGAAATATATCAAAATAATAATAATTATCAAAACGCTTATATTTCATACTGTGTGCAGCTACTTTTTGCATAAGTTAATAAAAAATTCACCTTCTTATATGAGAAAAATCTTTTAGTGAAAAAGCGCAGTTTTCCTACAATTTTTATAAATCTATATTTTATATTGTGGATTCAAGAAGCATATTATTACAAAAAGCACACAACGTTTATAATAGTTATATTTATTGGTAATTTTTTTAAATTGTCAATAATTAATTTTAAAAACATCTCTAACTGTTCATTATTAACTCTGTGTATAGTTACACACTAATATTTTATCACACGTAAACTTTACATCCGTCATCTGTGTACATTTGTATTTCTTTTCATTAAATACATTTATTTAAATCAAACGCCACTTTATTAACAAGGGCTCAACCCATCAATTAAAAAAATAATTACATCAGAACTTCATTAAAAATGCACATAATTTTAAGCAAACATTAGTAATTCAAATTAAATAAATGTCACACAGGGACATAAACACTATTTTTAAAAATATTTATAACTTAAAAAACTTCATCTCTAAGTATCTTTGATACTAACAAATAAGTTCTGAACGAACTATTATCATACATATCACCCATCTTCTTAAAAAATATGTCATCAGTCAAGCCCCAAGAAAATGTAAATAAACAAATTAAAATCCCAGCATTCACACAATAGCGAATATTTCAAAACAACTAAATAAACCAGAAAACGACAAGGCGACCAAGCGAGCGAGTCCTTCCCAGATCCCCACAAAACGGTTTATTAGAATTTAATTTAAGCATGTTTTTAATAACGATGTAGTTTAACCTCCCCAAAAGCTCTTTTTTGCAACTCCCCAGACTCGCAGCCCCATTATTCATCGGGGCCGTAATGAGAGAATAGAGAGCATACCCCTTCCTCCATGTAAAAAGAAACGGGGGGGGGGAATCCAACAATGGCGAGGGTAAATACAGTATCCGGATTGGGTGCCTATGAAATGAACAAAAATATGCAAATACCGACGATATGTTGACCCATCTTGGCCTCACTCTACATGATTTGAAAGCAATTGGTTGAGGGTAGTGGAGGGTGGATATGGATATTAAAAGTGCCACCAGTGCTTTTCCGCAGCACACAAAACGAAGGGAGCCCCCGCGGGTTTTAGCACTCATTTCTACTTTAATATCCAGCGACCCGCGCGCCCCCACTGGCGTTTCTTTTGCCGCGTGATATTGAAAGCGGCATGAAATATACATGCCTGCGAGGCACTTGGTTCCGTTCCTCGCCTATTGTTGACACGCGGATCAACAATCATATGCACAGGGGATATTGAAAAAGTAGCACTGAATATATCCCGTTTCCTCGGTGAAGGAAAGGGGTAGGTGCGCATACACATATCATTTACGATATCTGGAATGGGACCCATCCCCCAGAGAAACGGACCAATAAAAAGCAAATTAAAAAAGATGCGTGCGGAAATTTTACCTGCAATACCGAGTAGGGAAAAGTGGGGAAACTTTTACGCAAGACCCCCTCCATACTACTTTTCCTTTTCCCCATCCGGAGTTTATTTCGCTTTTCTTGCTGGTGCCGGGGATTGTAGGATGTTATTTGGGATCCGGGCATTGCCTTGATGTCGAGTGTATCCATGACTATTTACCCCGGAGCTCAACCAAAGTAAGAAAAGAAGTAAGAAGCAATCAAAAGCCCACTGCTACTTTCCCTTTACCCCCGCCCTTTTAAGAGAAGATCTTGCCCGGGCTATGTAAATTAAAACGGAGTTTAGATATGCGAAACATTGCACGGGTAAATTACTTAAGGTTGGATGTTAGAAGGGGGTGGGGGGTCTTGCCCGAAAGGAGACAGAAAGATGACTTTTGTTTTGACAGAGACACGTCGGGTGGGCAATTAAACAACTCGGAGTTTCAACTCCAATTTAGAGTGACTACTTGGAATGATAAGAAAGGACAATTAAAAATGATAAGCGACACGGGGGTTGCTTTTTTTTATCTCTCTTCTAACTCTTTAAGATTGGTGATGGAAACGGGGAAGATTTATGAGATTTTGCGAAAACGGGGGAAATTTGGAGCGGATGGATTTTAAAGAGAAATGCAATTATATCCGCGCTTGATAAATTTTCTAAATCTGTAACTGTCAGACATTTTAATTCAAATACTAGGAGTGCAATCAATATCAACAGTCAAATGAGCTTATGATATAAAATCGGGATTTTCATAAAGTAATGAAACATTTCTTTTATAAATTTTAACAATGATGTATGCCCTAAAGGCTCGAAAGTATTTATACTTTTTTTACGTCAATAAATAGTGCTAGAGTTTTTAAATTTATATTTTGAGTTAACCTTTATTAAAAAAAAATTCTAAATGGAATTTTCACGGTGGGCAAGAGAAATCGTGAAATTACTTTTTGTAATTCAACTTATTACAGTGATACATTTTAAATGTTCGAATTTACAAACTTATTTTTAACCCTCTGACGGAGCTGAACAAATTAAGTCGTCCATGGATATCCAGTTTTTCTAGCAATATACATAAATTTTAAATTCATAGAAATATTTTGTGTTGAAATATATTTTTAAATGTAAAACGTTCGGAAAACATTCTGTAAAATGCCTGGATTTCGTATTTTGCCGGTAACGTATACAGTAAAACCTAATCAATTTAAACGGTAACTGAATGGTAATAGTTCAGTATTTTGTTTTTGTTTTCGAATATACATATGTGGTATAATACTTTTATACTTTGTAAACAAGCTTAAAAAAACATTTCCGACCGCAAAAGGTTAAAATGTTGATATAAATTACAATCAAAGCACTAGTCAACAAAATTCTAAATAGATCAGGACTATCCAAAACATGTATTAGTTATATTTGTCTGTTTAAGCATTGTGCCGAGATCAGCAGAAACCCCCCCAAAAAAATCTTCTAAAGACTAAAAAAATAGCAATATACGATAATAAAGGAATTAAGGTTCTAAAGACGAGTTCTCAAAAGTTCGTAGAACATTTTTTTACGATCCAAAAATATTCTGAAATGTTTCCACTAAAAGGATGGCAAGCGAGATATCCAACTTTTATGTTTTTCACTGTTGCAAGACATTGCGAATATAAAAACGAAAGTTTATGAAATCCAGAGGAATTCTGCAGATGAAATTGTGAATGCTTGAAATTCAGCCTCGAGTGAAAGGAAGGGGAATATATTCAAAGGAATTTCCTCGAGGTACCTATAAAAAATTGCTTCAGTGTATCGAGCATCTAAATAGAAGTTTATAATTGCTAAGACAAATAAACTGTACCTTTTTGATATTCCATAAATTTTGCTAAATTTATAATGATTATAAGTAGTTTTTAATATTTTTTTTAAATAATAATTTACAGATATTGTTTTCACTTATTTTTAGTAATGCTCAATATAATTATTTATTGTGTAACATTTAAAAATGATAAAAGAGAGCGATAAAAAGTTCCTTTATGACATTACATTTTACAGCAAGATACTTATTTTATTGTAGTGAAATTATAAGTTTTAGAACTTTAATTTTATATCTAATGCGCTATTAACGAATTATTAACATTCTGGTAGGAAATGTAGACTGAACTTAAAACACGAGTCTGAACTTAACTGGTCTGAACTTGGTCTGTTACTTAAGATACGAGTCACTATGCTTTGAAAATTTCGTAAGAAAACTGCTATGAGAATTTCGGTTGTAAAAGTTTAAAAATTGATAACATTAAAATTGCTTCTTATGTGCGCTATACAGTCAACCGTGATTAAATCCGCGATGATATTCTATTCGTCAGGCTAAAGTAGTTAGGTATTCAAACTCGAAATAAAGTATCGTGTATTTGAATTGACAACCACATTTATAAAAAATATATGAAATATTAAAATTTGCATTAAAATAAAGTTATTTTTTAAAAACAGTTCATTTACAATGACAACTAAAACGTTATTTTAGCGCATTATTCAAGATATTTTGCTGAAATGTTTGAAAAGTTTTTTTTTTCGTTTTATGGACAAAGTACTCTTCTTGTTTTTCAAAACTAAATTTGTTTTACAATAATAACAAATAAAACATTACGCTTTTATTCACACACTATTTAACTAACTTTGTTTCAAACCATCAGTATTAACGACCAAGAAATTTTATTTTCCTTAGTTGAAATTTAACCGTTTTAAAACAAGAATCTAATTTTATTTGTGTTCCCAAGTTTAAAAAAAATGAACGTTTGTAAATAATTATTCACGGTTAGTAAGATAATATTTTTACAAGTTTTATTACGTAGAATTAAAAATCTATATTCAATGAAAGTTAAATTGATTATTATTTTCTCTAATGCCCGGCGAGATGGGGCTAATCAATCTAATATATATTTAAAAATAACAAACTTAATCAAGTATCTGTAAAAGTGCAAAGCTGAAAACACGAATTTACATAACAAAACAGTTTTTAAAACATTTGCCACAATTGCAAAACGATTGTTAAACTGGATTTTCATTCAAAAGAAACTGCCAATGCCTTATTGTAAAAAAGAAAACATACAGCTTTTCTTGGACATTCTCACATCTTCGTGTATAGACAATCAGTTTTTCTTAAAACGCTCTTTTTTATCCTATTTCTATTAATTGATATAAATTGTTGTTTAAAAATCTTTAAGATAGAATTTAAGGGTACATTGGAGTACTAAAAACTTTTTTTTTTTAGTTTTCAAGCTAAATTTTTTTATTTTTTACCATGTATTTATAATTCTCAATCAACATGCGGAAAATGTTTGGTTTGAAAATAATAAATTTTTTTAATTTCACTAAAAAAAATTTCATTTTTTTTTTAATTGTAATGTTCTATAAGCTTTTTTTTTTTTTTGAATATATTTTGTTGTAGCATTTTTGACACCGTATTACATACATAACATAATTTTTTTTTAATTCCTAAAACAATTAAAAAAATTATTTCTTTGAAAAAAATATTAAATTATTTAGAATTTTATTAAAAAATAAATTCGGAAAAATACAGATATTTCCAAACAATATTCATTACATAAAAATTATTATTCACCTTTCAAATAAGAAACATGCAAAAATCATTTTCTATAAGTTTGCAGAACAATTTTAAAATGTTTCAAAATTCTAACCAAAAAGCTAATGCGTATGGAACATTTTTAAATGCATTTTTGTGAAAGATGTATTAATTAAAAAACTGTTTTTTCAAAAAAATAAATATTATATATATATTAGATGGGACATTTGTATAGTAGTACTTATAAATATAAACTACAGTGTTGTTTATAGCAAAAAATAAAATAATCATAATTGTGATGGATTTTTGATATTTTGAAAGTCCTATGTACCCTTAAAAGATAATTTAAAACAGTTGATGTATTCTAGGACTGAAGATTTTTAAGTTGGAATGAAGGAATATATGTAATAAAACTACATTTTTATATTTGTTTTGTTATCATACAAATATGTAATGCATAGAGAAGTAAAGTATACTAAATAATTAGCACTATTATTATTAAAATGTTTTCAAAAGCTTCTTTATTTACGAATATTATATTCCCTAATGAGAATGTATATATTCAAAGAATAAAGGGGGTGGGGGAGACACCCCAGACAGACGTATAAGATTTTCACTGGGTCTTAATAATGTTTTGTATGCATTATACAAGTATTTTTTTTTTAGTTAGAAGTTAAAAAACATTTTAAAATATAGAGTCCGTTTCACCAATGGCTGTTCTAACAGAACATTTTCAAACATTTATTGGATTGAAGGACTGTATTGGTTTTAAATACTCTTATTTCAGCCAAATTCATTATTAGACGCATACCTTTGGACTGGTAAACGCTTTATAATTCCAACTATTAACATTTTGACAAAATACATTTTTCAACTTTTCAAAGGATTCCAGATTTGGAAACTAATTTTAATTGCACTTATATCAAAGTAAAAGTTTCAATATATCTATTCTTTCTCAGAGTTCAAAATTGATCTTCCACAAGTTTAATAATATCTTCTTGAATCATGATATGCTCCCTTTTTGCCGAAGGGGGCTCCTTTCTTATTAATTTCCTCAGACTTCGTCTTCATTTTGTTGCTTTTTTTTTTGTTTCTATTTCTCATTTATATTTCCGGATGACTAAACTGCGCAGCAATGAATTCATTTTTCTTGGTTTTAATTTCATTCAATAAAAAGTATGGACTTTGTTTCAAAAAAATACTTTCTGACCAAATATCTATCAAAGTAATATATTCTCGAGTGTTACGCAGGGCGAATATTATAACTTTTTCTCGTAGAATCAGAATTTTTTTTCATTTCTTTTTAAGTATTTTTACCCTAAAGAAAAATAATCAAAACTTATATGAAAAACTTATGACATTCAACCCCCTAAAAAATATTGATAATTTTAACATCAAATTAAAATATTTTAATTAAAGTTAACAAGGTAATTAATTTATAAAAAACAATACCATAAAAAATATAAATATTTTTTAAAAAAAACTTTTCATATTGACTTTAAAAAAAAATGTTTAATTTAGCTTTGGGGCTTAATTTGGTATTAACGCTTTATTTCTATATTTAAATTATGAAACTACTTCGCCGTGTCATCATTGCCAACATCCTCCCACTATTCATCATATTTTAACTTCTTGTCCTCGTCTTAGATTTGTATATAGTCACTTTTTTAACACCTAATCTCCCACTTTGTCGTATTTATTGAAACATCCACCTCATTCATCGCTATCTTTTTAAAATACACAGTATTTTTACCTTTGCTTTGAAATTTATTTTGTTTATGTGTATATTTTAGAATTTTAATGTTGGTTGGAATTATCTAGTGTTTGGCGCAGCTTGGTCATATTTGACCCTTGCGCCGTTAAACCCCATACAACCAACCATAAATAAAATTACGAAATGTCTTATTGCACTCTTGCTTCAAAAGTGATTTAACTTAAAAGCAACTTTTTTTTAGTTATCTGAAATAATGTGTTCCAGAAACACTTAGCTACAAATCACCAAAATTCTATTACTTTACCATAAAAAAATTGAACGGTAGAGTGCAGTTATGTCACTCTTAGTTGTCGTCTAATTATTTGTCTTTAGAAACAGTTTTTGGCATTTTCTGAAAACGCAATTATTTTTAGTTCTGTCAATTTTGAAGCGAAAATGCGAGATATATGATGGGTAAATGCAATCACAGTCCATCTTGATTTTGCAGATTAGGACAACAAACTTTCAAGTAGCATTGATGTTAACCTGTAATCTGATATTGAGGCTTATGACTGACTGTCATCGCTCTTTTTGTTTAAAAATTTGTAACAGTCCCCTGTTGGAAGTTTAGATTTCGATTTTAAAAAAAAAGTATTTTTTTTCTTAAACCCTACATATTGTAAATTATTTTTTTCCAATCTGTGTGTGGGCCTCCAGTTGCCCAATGGATAAAGGCGTTCAGCTGGTAATCAGAACATTGATAGTTCGAGCCCGTGCGATGAACTCGACAGAGAAAAATAAAACAAAAAGTAGTGATCTTGCGATCGGAGAGTTGCCAGCTTCGCTACAAAAATACTAGAAAGTCGTTCAGAACATCCAACAAATTATACTGCCGTGTATACGGGACTGGTACACGATAAATCTGATCGGGGTTCAATGTCCCGACGCCTATTGAGGTTGCATCGGGTGCCAGCTTATGTGTTGACCTCGTCATCTAACCATGGTTCAAAATAAGAGTCATTGTTCCCGGGCCTTTCCCTAGAGTAGGCCCCGAATCCTATTGTAAGAGGGAATTTTACACGTGGAGGGGCTTTGTAAGTAAACATAAATTAAAACATACAACAGCCACTTTTTTTTTACAAAATTTTGACACTTATGGTATAGCCGAAATTTTATAAGGGGTAAAATATTAAGGGGAAAATTAATAATTCAAATTTTTTCTTTTTTAACGTATTTTAAAATCAAGTTTCGAAAGTACGCTGGTAATTATTTTTTAATTTGAATTCTTATTAAACCGTCACTGCATATGGAGTATCAAGAAACACATACTAGAAAACGACATCTGAAGATGGTTAAAACAAACCCATTCTTAACTGCGCATCGCTTCTTCTAGCCCCCAAAATCCAGACTACGTCTAGTTTGCTTTTCAGCTGTCAAATCCCAGCACATGTCAAGATAAAGAGCATTTGGTTTGAGACCCAACATTGAACATGTTATGGCACTTCACTTTCTATACCTTGTCAAATAAAATCAACGAATCGAAGTTCTTACTAAAAATATTTAGCCTATGCAATAGTACATACAAAAATGTTTTAAATAACTTTCAAATGAGTAATATTCTTTGTTGCGTAATTTTGTTACACCTCTCTAGAACCATACCAATTTAAGGTCATAGAGGTCGATTTGTCAGTCGAATATATTTTTAAAATATTCCTTAAAGTCTTTGGACTATCTAAAATATCTTTTTCAGGAAGAAAAATAACGCATGCAGGAAGGGTTAAGTTTTGACATCAGATCCACCAATAATGATCGCTAGAAAATCTATAAGAAGCGTTCAGAGCTAAAGTGGATCAAGTCCAAAAGTATTAAAAAAAATTGTAGCGGATTGATACTTGTTAATGGTGTATATTTTCAAATTATTACCCATGTTTAAGTTAGTCTTCATACGAAAACAACAAAAAGAAAGTTATCCTCTAAATCACTTTAGGATTCAACAATGTTATAAACTTTAACCTTGATTATCTCAAAACTATAATTTATGGTGATCTACTTTATCTCTGAACGCCTCGTAACGCCTCGTATATCTAAAAGCACAATCGGTACATGCTCAAATAGAAGATTTCCAGCTTGGTAGAAAACTATGGATTTTTTTTTTTTAGATCTGTGTCACAAATTTATTATTTGGAATTAACATGCAATGTTTGTGCAGGAGGAAAGAGCTAGATTTCACTTGTGCTTTTAGACATCGATGTTGTTTTGCACTTTAAAATACGTGTTATTTTTAGAAGTAAAAAAAAATTGTAAAACTGGAAATAACATGTTTCTTTCTTCTCTTGTAAAACAACAATTTAAATTTTTCTAGCAGAGTAGTCTGATTCTTTAGATGGTTATTTAGAATAAACAATAATTGAGATATGTTCACTAATTATTGATTTAAATTAAATTAACAAATTAAAAAAACAATCACTTATTACAACTAGGTTTGGTAAATATTTTATAAACATTAAGTGTGTTTGTTCATTTTAAAAACACATTAGTAAGTGTGCAATTGTAAGCACTTAACTGATATAAATCATAAAATGAAAACTTTTAAAAACACTTTAAGAAGGAGAACGAACTAATTCAGATTTAATAAAAAAAATAACTTACAATGTACCCAAAATCATCATTGAACTTCATGGCTTATTCATTCTTGTGGTAAATATGCTGAGCTCAAATTCCGTAGTAGCTCGGATGTTTGTTGTCGTTCATGCTCCTCATTAAAATGTAATTGCTGGTCAGTTCAGTCGTTTTACACACGAAATTAGCGTACCACACGTTTTTCTAAATTACCGTAATATAAATCTAAAGTAATCCTGCCCAGAAGTACCATCATCGGCTAGCAACCAGAGGGTAGCGAGTTCGAATACGGCTGACACCGACTTAACAAATCAAATGTTAAAATGCAGAGAACTTTTGATCGGAAGGTTGCCAGATTCGCTGCAATGTAACAATACGTCGTTCGAAAGGGGCCACCAGTGGCCCAGTGGATAAAGGCGTTCAGCTAGTAATCAGAGGATTGTGGGGTCACTCGGGCTGAAACTCGCAATCCTCTGATTACCACCCGAACGCCTTTATCCATTGGGCAACTGGGGGTGTTTTAAATGGGGAATGGGTTTGGTTTGGTTAATTAACGTCGCACTAGAGCTGCACAGTGGGCTATTGGCGACGGTTCGGGGTCTTTCTCGAATAAATGGGGAATGGGAGACAAATGATTACAGACATGAAGAGATCGGTTTGCTTAGTTGGTTCAATTAACGTCGAACTATTGCTGCACAGTGGACTATTGGTGATGGTTAGGGATTAATCTCGAAGGAAGGACCCGTCATTATCGGACCATGGTTCAAAAATACGTTCCCGTATCCTTCCTTCGAGGTAGACCCAAACTGTCACCGATAGCCCATTATTCTGCTCTAGTGCGACATTAACCAACCAAAATAAGACGGTGTGGTTTGGTAAATAACGTCGCCCTAGAGCTACCCATTCGGCTATTGGCGACAGCTCGGGTTCAATCTCGATGGAAAGACCTGTGAACGATGCCTCGTAATTTTGAACCATGGTCGTTTGACGAAGACAACACCTGAGCTAACACCCGACGCAACCTCAATGGGCGTCAGGACATTGAACCCCGACCAGATCAAAAGTACATTATACAAGGTGGATATTTTTTGTTCGCGACCGCAACGAATTTGACAACCCTCCGACTACAAAATTGCTACATACATGCTGGGGTCCGAACCCGATCCTATCGCATGCTGGACCTCCAGTTGCTCAGTGGATAAAGGCATTCAACTGGTAATCAGATGATTGCTAATTCGAGCCCGTGCGATGGACTCGACGACGGCCTCCGTGGCCAAGTGGATTAAGACGTCAGCTAGGAATCCGAGGGTTCCTGGTTCGAACCTATGCAACGGACTAGACTAAGAATAGTAAAAAAGTAGTGATATTGCGATCGGAGGGTTGCCAACTTCGCTACCAAAATACTAGAATGTCGTCCAGAACATCCACAAAAAATTAACGGCGTGTATACGGGACTGGTGCACGATAAATCTGATCGGGGTCCAAAGTCCCGACGTCTATTGCAGGCGTTGGTTACCAGTTCAGGTGTGTCCTCGTCGTCTGACCATGTTTCACAAATACGAGGTATCGTTCCCGGATCTTTCCCTCAAGATAGGTCCCGAACCGTCGCCAATAGCCCACTGTGCAGCTCTAGTGCGACGTTAATTAACAAAACAAAGCAACTCTGATAACGCTAGATGGTTTGGGTTTATTAACGTGGTACTAGAGCTGTTAAGTGGGCTATTTGCAACAGTTCTGCGCATATCTTGACGGATGGTTTGGTTTGGTTTGGTTTGGTTAATTAACGTCGCACTAGAGCTGCACAGTGGGCAATTGGCGACGGTTCGGGGTCTATCTCAAAGGAAAGACCCGGGACCACATACACATTCACACACACATTCATACATGCACCTTGTTATTTTAGAGCCGTTGTCAGATGACGAGGAAACTGAACTGGCACCCAACGCCTTCAATAGACGTCGAACCCCGATCAGATTTATCGTGCACCAGTCCCGTATACACGCCGCTAATTTTTGAGGATGTTCTGGACGACTTTTCTAGTATTTTTGTAGCGAAGCTGGCAACCCTCCGACAAGATCACTACTTTTTTACTTTTCTTTGTCAAGTCCATCGCACGGGTTCGAACCACCAATCCTCGGATTAGTAGCTGAACGCCTTAACCGCTCGGCCACGGAGGCCTCTGAACCATGGTCAGATGACGAGGAACCTTAATAGGCGTCAGGACACTGGACCCCGTTCAGATTTATCGTGCACCAGTTCTACGCACACGCCTACACGCCAATATAATTTGTTGGATATTTTTAGACGACTTCCTAGTATTGTAGTAGCTAAGCTGACAAACGTCCAATTGCAAGATCACTACATTTTTCTTTTCTTTGTCAAGTCCATCAGTCGGGTTCGAACTCGCAATCCTATCGCAACTAGCCGAACGCCTTTATCCACTGGGCAACTGTGGACCCTGATAACGCTAGAAGTGAATTGCATATTTGGTCTTCAAGCAGCGGCTGATCGATCCCAAGCAGGTTTGGTTTGGTTAACTAGGTTCGCACTAGATCTGTACTGTGGGCTATTGGCGACGGTTAGGGTCCTATCTCGACGGAAACACCCGGGAACGATGCCTCGTATTTTTGAACCATGATTAGATTACGAGAACAACACTTTAGTGATGTGCAGTGTAGACTGGACTGGTGCATATTAAATCATTAAAATCGTCATAGTTCAATGTAAAACTAGTCACAAGATTTAATCACACATCAACGACGATAACAGAATATATATAATCAAAGCCAATATAAAAAGTACTATATGAATAAATTAACATTTTTGGCGAAGGTCTTTTTGACTTTTTTGGCCATAATAAAACATTTTATTTTCTCTACTACTTGGCTTATATTTTAAAGAAGTCGTTTAGTTTTGGTTTTGGTTTTGTTAAATAACGTCGCACTAGAGCTGCACAGTGGGCTATTGGCGACGGTTCGGGGTCAATCTCGAAGGAAAGACCCGGGAACACATTCACACACACATTCATACATGCATCTCGTTATTTTAGAACCATGGTCAGATGACGAGGAAACACCTGAACTGGCACTCAACGCCTTCAATAGACGTCGGGACTTTGGACCCCGATCAGATTTATCGTGCACCAGTCCCGTATATACGCCAGTATAATTTGTTGGATATTCTGGACGACTTTCTAGTATTTTTGTAGCGAAGCTGGCAGCCCTCCGATCGCAACATCACTACTTTTTTACTTTTCTATGTCAAGTCCATTTCACGGATTCGAACCACCAATCCTCTGATTAGTAGCTGAACGCCTTACCAACTGAGCAACTTGGGCTCCGTCGTTTAGTTTTAGTAACAACAAACAAAGTAGTTAAAGTATACCAAAAAGAATGGTTTTTAATTATCCTATATTTTTTAACTGTACACTCTCCAATATAATACTTTAATTTTTAAGCATTCTGCGATGTTCTGTATTATTTTCGCCAATCTGGGCAATCAGTTCGTCATTGAATCACGTGACTTTTAATAAAACAAAAATCATCTCATTTGTAATTTTGCTGCGATTATTTTCCTATGGTATCAGCTCATTCGATTCTAATTTCGGTTCTTACATTTAAATTGCCCCGAACTAGAACAAGTTTTTCTGTTTCAAACGGTAGCGTGTAAATTCCTGGTTAATAAATTACTAGTTTGAGTTATGCCATCAATTTTTATTTGAAATCGTCCTCATTTTTGACGAAATAAATGTCGTGAAAAAATTAGTTTGAAGGAATATTTTATCGGAGTATTTTGCAGACAACTGTTTCTTCAAAAATGAGCATTTATTTTTAATAGTGTATTCGCCAACTTCAAGTCTATAGGGGAAAGCCATTTACCTACAACAAATACCCCAACACCAATAATTTATCTAAGATAATTCAGTAAATTTGCGCTCGCGATCCTCAGAACCAATTCACTACAGGTTGCCAATCCCTCTGCGTAATCCGCAAAGACCCCGCGTCTCAATGTCCTGTGGCAACCCGAACCTCAATATCAATCTTGAGTGGGCTTTGGGTGGCACCCTCACCAAATCATTATTACCCGGAGCCCCCCCTCTTGGTACCCCCCGACAAACATATCGGGTTGGCCTCTTAATTCATTGTTGGAAACATTATTCCTCCGACTTACGGGGTAAAGACAAATCATACCCCGCTGGCAGGGAATAATCTTCAATCGGCTGGGATCGTGGGTGGGAATTCGGGGTTAGGGACAATTAATAAAGCAAGACGACGGGATTTAGATGCCGATGGCTTCAATTGCTGGCCCCCAACTGAGGGATAGAACAGTCGAAGCTAAGAAATGCGGGGACAAGGGTCATACAAATCACGCACCGGGTCTCTGGTGCACAGCTTGGGGTTGGAAAGTACACCATTGTATGGAGATGGTTTTTATTTGTTTGAGTTCTTCTCAACTCCGGTGGTAGGAGGTGATATAGACTGGGGATAGGTAAAAGCAACGTGTGGTAATATAGGATTCCGTCACTTCGCTTGTTTTGTTTATTTACGCGTTGTGAGTGTGAGCGTGTTTGGGATGATTGGACAACTGGGTAGATGTTGGCTAGTTTTTATGCTGAGTAGAGTTGGAGGGTCGTGAGAAGAAAATGTTGAGATTTTTTTTTTCGTGTGTTCTAAAAGAGCTCTACGATATTTTCCTTTGTAAAACTTATGATGAATACTTTTTAAAACTTAGGATCACCGCGAAATGGCAACTATAGCTTTCCAATTTTTAATCACCTGAAAAAAAATATTATATATATATATATTGTGGTATTAAAATGTACGCTATCAACAAAACGTATAATGAATTTGAATAAACATGCTTCACAGCAAATTTAAAAGTAATTGTTTGTATCATAATTGTCAAACAAAATATATTTTATTATTATTCTAATGACATAAATTGTGAAGTTTAATATTGCACCATTGCTACAGATTTTAATATTTAAGATTAATATTACATCATTCACCTTACATTTAACTTAAATTAAAAAATAAACCAATAAACTTGTCAGTTATATTAAATTATATATTTTTTTAAATAGCTGTGACGTATAAAATGACAGGCTCTCTTTTGAGTTTATACTAATATAAATTCATTCACAGGCAGCGCCTATATTTTTTTTATAGTTAGTAGCAATAATTGCACAAAAATAATTAATTAAACAGCACTTATCTTCATTTATAAATGGTAATGCTCATATGGGATTATAATTTGGACACATTAATTATTAACTTATAAATTTAGAGAGATAATTAACAGATAGGAATTTTTTTAAATGATCAATGACTCCAAGTTCTCTATTCTGAAGATAGACTAGTTCAAATATACAGTGGTGTCACACACTACGAACTGATTACAGGTATAATTTGATGGCAAAAAACGAACCCCAAATGTATATTTAGCATTAATGTTAACAAAATTTTAAAACAAAAGCCTCAATTTACATAACTCAATCCCAAAAGTCAAATTAGAATAATAGATTTTATCCAAGTAAAAAATAGGTGAAAAAATATTTAAACAAAGAATCGTTAGCTATAGCAAATAGAGTATTATCAATATAGCAAATGGGTCTACCAAATCATACACAAAGAAAATCTTATTTGCTATTTTTTATGCAAACAGACACGTTATTCCTAGGTCTTAAAATTCCCTATTGAAATTAACCATATTGTCAAATAATAAGTGAACTACATTCATTCTGTAGTTAAAAACCTCAAATAAAAACGCAATCCATTAACATTTATTTTGAGCCTTTTAATGTGATGAAAAAAAAAGTAAGGCTTTTATTGGTATTTTTTGGTTTAAAAAAGAAACATGAATATTTAATCACAAGATGGGATATCAAAATGCATAAAATATAAGAGTTTCACCTTTGAGCAAATACATTAATAAAAAGTGTAATAATAAGCCAAAAGAAATGAAAAAGTTATACATTTGTCTTTCCTACTTCCTCCAAGTTTTAACAAGCAGGGACATTTATTTTTTTTACATTATTTTTTTCTCTAAAATTATTATTTTTTTTAACCCAAGCGCAAACTCATTATTAAATCTGTCACAACCATTTAGAAACAAATAACATTTCTGGCTTGTTTACCTTAAAAATGTATTTATTTTTCAATAGAAAAAAAATATCCAGTTCATTCACGTATTCTAAAATAATGAATGTGTTATTTGAAGAAAAAAAATCCAAACAAAAAAAAGATGAAATTTCAGAAAAAAACTCAAGATGTTAAATCGTGAGGTTTTAATTTTTTGCCCTCTCCAAGGCTTGTTTTTAGTTTTTCTTTATTCTTTGCTTAATTTTTTTCCCTTATAACTCATTAAACTCCTTCACATTAATTTAAAACTTATGCTTCTTTCCCATTAATGTAATATACATCCAGATATCTATACATTTTAAATGCATTTTTTTTTACTCGCAAAACACTTATAAGTTAGAAATTCAAAAGAAGCAACTTGGGATTTTAATGCAGTTTTCTAAATTATTAATAACCTACACAGACACGAGAATATTTATACAAATAAAAGATATGGCCAGAAAAAAATACCTTAATGCAAAAAGAAATGAAAGAAGAGACATTGGAATTTCTGGTAAATGGTTGAACAAACAGATTTTTTTAATTGGGCCTCCTCATTACTTTTTCAAAACATAAAAAAACATGAAAGTTTAAAATATCATATCATAATAAGAAAAAACCCAAAGATTAAGCTTTTATTTAGATCATGGATTTTTTTTAATTGTACACAAAAAACTTACAATAAAGTTCGCGGTATTTCTTTATATAAAAAATAAATTCTTATCGTGTATTTTTGAATGGATTTTGATAATTATCCATCTACATTTATATTTTTTGAGGGGTTTAATTTATTTGAAAGAAAGCAAATAATATTTATACATACAAGGATATTAAAAAAAATATCGGTAGCCATTGAATTAATAGTTAAGGCTAATTAAATATGAAGTTCCGAAGGTGGTCTTTTCAAAAAGTATTTTCGATTCAATTAAACATGTGTTATGGTAGGAGATTTAAAATAAGATTCTAATAAAACATTTTAATTGAAATTTTCCAGTTAAACTTTTGTACAAATAGCGCTGTGAAATATATTTTCTGTTGTTCTGCTTTATAATTAAATATAGTTATTAAATATTTAATGATTGTAAGACTAATTTTAAAATCTTAAGTTAATTACCAGGATATTGTAATGGAACTTTAATTTCAGTTAAATAAGATGTGCAAATTTATTGTCATTTGTTTCAGACTATAAACACTGAACCAGATCAATTTAAACAATAAAACATTCAAATGTATCATTCTTTAACATACTTGATAGTTTACAGTCATTTCGATTTAGGATTTATGTTCAGTTTTCCAAAAGTATATTTTGCTGAAAATTATTTTATTACTTTATACACATATTTATTATATATATTTATTAATAAGTATTTAACTACGAAATTTAATTTAAATTATTGTGTTAAATAATAATAAACAATATTATAAATATTAAATTATTAATAAAGAGTTTTTAGCAAATCTTACTATATTTATTTTCAATAAAACATTCTTGTAGAAATATTCTAAAAAATCAGTATTCTATTCTAACTAATCCATATTTTATTCTAACTAATCCATATTTTATTCTAAAACAAATCTATGTTATATTCTAAATAATCTATTTTAAATTCAAAATAATCAATATTCTATTGTAAAAAAATATATAATATTGAATATAATATACATTGTATTGTAAATCAGCTATATTCTAAATAATCTTCATTATATTCTAAATAATCTTCATTATATTCTAAATAATCTTCATTATATTCTAAATAATCTTCATTATATTCTAAATAATCTTCATTATATTCTAAATAATCTTCATTATATTCTAAATAATCTTCATTATATTCTAAATAATCTTCATTATATTCTAAATAATCTTCATTATATTCTAAATAATCTTCATTATATTCTAAACAATCTATATTCTATTCTAAACAATATATCATTGTATATAATATACTTTGTATTGTAAATCAGCTATATTCTGAATAATCTTCATTATATTCTAATCAATCTATATTCTATTCTAAAAAATATGTCATTGTATATAATATACATTGTATTCTAAATCAGCTATATTCTAAATCAGCTATATTCTAAATCAGCTATATTCTAAATAATCTTCATTATATTATAAACAATCAATATTCTAAATAATCTTCCTTATATTCTAAACAATCAATATTCTAAATAATCTTCATTATATTCTAAACAATCTATATTCTTTTCTAAAAAATATATCATTGAATATAATATACATTGTATTGTAAATCAGCTATATTCTAAATAATCTTCATATATTCTAAACAATCTATATTCTATTCTAAACAATATATTATTGTATATAATATACTTTGTATTGTAAATCAGCTATATTCTAAATAATCTTCATTATATTCCAAACAATCTATATTCTTTTCTAAAAAATATATAATTGTATATAATAGACATTGTATTGTAAATCAGCTATATTCTAAATAATCTTTATTTTATTCTAAACAATCTATATTATATTCTAATATTATTTTCAAATAATCAATTCAGTTCAATAATCACTGAGTATTTGTTCTGAATTTAATTGAAACAGAGATAATTATATGACGTCTGCAACATCTTTTCTTCCTGGAACACCATCGATAAACAAATCCAATCCGGAATCCCTCAAAACTTGTCTTCAACAATACTTCGAAACAAAGCATCGCAAGCGGAATAAGAATCTTTTCCACTCTTCGAATTAGAATATTGTCGGAGGCGGAATCCTCTTGCGTGTAAAATGTCTTTCTGACTAATGTCCGACTTTCGATAATGAATGCTAAGTAATCAGTAAATAGTAGTTAATAGAGATCGTCGCCGAATGCCTCGTATAATTAAGAAAGGGAGATGGCCATCATAGATTCAAAGGGGGAAGGCCTTGAACTCGGACAAATATCAATATCAATCTCAGCCCCCGAAGAAAACTCTCATTAACTCACGAATCGGGGAACCTTATCTAAGTGACACAGGGTTACTGCGCAACGGCGCCACTCGTTTCGAGGTTGGTACTAAGTCATCGGGGTTCGACAACTGCAATTCCTTTTGCAACATTTTGACTCCGCTTTTTCTCGGGCCGGGACATAATTCCTATCTGCTGCAGTCTATAAATAAAGTGGATGCTGCGTGGA
The DNA here is from genome assembly GCA_963932185.1 of Troglohyphantes excavatus. Classification (NCBI taxonomy): domain Eukaryota; kingdom Metazoa; phylum Arthropoda; class Arachnida; order Araneae; family Linyphiidae; genus Troglohyphantes; species Troglohyphantes excavatus. The sequence goes on from OZ010676.1 coordinate 45,248,818, forward strand.
ATCGGTAAATCAGAAACGGTGCAAGGGGATGGTAATCAAGCGGGGTGCCATGGAAAAGGGAAGAAAAATATGGGAGGGGGACTATCTAATCTCGCTACCTCACGCCTTGCAGTTCACTCGCTTTATTACTTGCACGAAACTGAGGAATTTGTCTACTTGTAAAGGCTTTTTCTGGGATTTGGCATTCGGACTTTTGATGGGGGCTTTCAGACAAGGGTGCGGCATCCAATAATGCGCACCGGGGCAGTTAGCCGTAAAAATGATGACAATCGGCGTAACGCCTTTTAGCCTATTGACTATTAGATTTGTGATTGGTGTATGTATATGTATATATATATATATTAAATTAAATTACCTTATACTTAAAACTATCTTACATTTAAATATAATAAATTTAGCAATCTAAAAAAAATAGATTAAACTAACAATTAGTTGTCTTAAATTCATTGTCTTTAAATAATCCCCCTCCCCGCTTTTTCAAAAATAAAGTTACTCAAACTTTAAAACCATTAAGTTTTTTTCTTGTAAATAAAATGTAAATATGTTTATTTCTTGTAAATATTGTACATAATATGTAATGAAAATGTATATAACATAATATGTAATGAACAGGAAATTTCCCAACTTAATGATTCGAAATTCTCAATTCAACTATTGAAAATTCCCAACGCAACAGTGCTGAAAATTAACAGTTCCAACTTATTGACATTTTCATATTTTTTATATATATATTTTAGGTAATATTAAACAGTTCTCTCACAAGCATGGATTTGTTGCACCCATATTCTAATGCAGTGTCCGTTCTGAGGTTTAATTTAAATGTAATCTTACAAGCTAGGCAATTTCTTATCTGCCCTAGCCTTCATTTGTTAAAAATATTAATTTTCTTCAGCAATAAATTTTTCCAAATTGGGATTTTTAAAAGTTGAAATCCCCAAATTTCAGGGTTTCCAGATTATTGGGCAGGTCGGACTCTCTCTCCCCCCCCCCCCCTCTGCGACGGGCCTGTCGTACACCCATAAATATACAATTTAAAATCAAATCAATACCAAGTTGTTGAATGTTTGTTTCTATTTCATTTTTTTTTACTGTTCAACATATCACATTTTTGTAACTTTCTCTTTTCTAATTGTTTTGATTATAATTACTGGCGAAATATGTCGAGGCACTTTATTCGAAACATATTTCCTGTTGTATGTGCCCTCTGATGAGGACATAAACAAATTTTATTTTTTTACTTTAACAGGTAGTTTTCTTAAGCCTCATAAAATGTTGAATAATTGGATTTAATGTTTTTAAATCAGCCTTTTCTAGGCCAATATATATATATATATATATATATATATAAAACAATTGTAATTTTACAATTTTTCCAAACTTAATTTAGATTTTAAAATATTGAATTTTAATACCCATTTCCCCGCTTTACCTAGTTAGTAAACTTGCCCAGTGTATTTTACCTCTTAACACGCAAAGTTTATAATCCAGCCATTTTGTAGTTTCGTTTATGTCGAATTTTAAAATTAATAAATTAATTTTTTTAATTTGTTAATTAATATTTTAATAAATTACAGCTCTAAAATAACTCATTTTTGGAGGAAATATTTTCTAAATGGTACATTAAAATATTATATATTTTTAATTTATTTACTACGTTTTGATTGTTCTCTGGCTTACTTATATTGTATAATTAGATTTTACGCTACGATATATATATAACAGCAATATGACAAACTACATTCATTCTGAAGACACAATGACTCGGAATATGAATGAACGCAAATCTGTTTTTTTAATATATAAACCTCATTTCTTAGTCTAAAATCTAACGTTATAATTAATATAACGTAACGTTATTGTAAGAATATGTGCAATTAGTGATTCACTAAATTATGTTTATTTCAAATTCTGTATAACAGAATAAAACCTTTGTCTACAGACGTTAATAATGATATTGATATATTAGCATGTTACTTTAAGTATATCTGAAGACACTAATAATAATACTGATGTGACTAAACATATATATCTCAAACTAAGACAACAGGATTTATTAAACAATCAAACTGAAATGCAGGATTAACAAACGTTTTGTGTTCTCATTAAAATTGATTAAACTGATTTTTCTATTAAATCAATTAAACTGTTTAATGGAACATATCTGTATCTTTATATTTCAATATTTTTAACGTTTTTGTATTCTTTTATATCTGCTGTAACTCATTGTGATAATTATTATAATAAAATAATTTAAATAATATAAATTTTTCAGTGACTTTGCATAAATCGATTAAGCTAGTTTATAATTCACAAAGACCGTGATTAAAATAAATTCGACATTGTATGAGCATTTTCTTTGTAAGCAATCTAGATCACAATAGGAGTTCTGGTATTAATGTCATACAGTTACGATTTGCCCTCTATACAATAATCGTAATTTATCGTAAATCTTAAACTATTAATTTATATACTTCAATGAGAATTCAATTAGTGTGATTTAAATTCCTCTAAACTGTTAATCAGGGGATGTTAAACAATATTGAATGAGTCTAAATAAGTTGTTTAAAAAGGAATAATTTATTTGGGTCACCCAGATGCAAAATCAGCTATGTATGCACTTTTAAACTCATGGAATAAATTGCGTAAACTTGCCAAAGCTTAATTATCGTTAATGCAATAATATTCTTTTTGTAAAAATAAAGGAAATACACAACTGTATTTCACTAAAATTAATAAATGCTCTGATACTGAATAAGTGTTAATAGTAATTTTTGGCAAATGGATGAAGGCTTTAACTAGCATTGCAAATGTATGCGTCGTAATCTTGTTTTTATTTTTAAAAAAGCCAACTACATCTACATGCCAAACAATCATGAATCACGTTCGCTGAAGCTCACGTTCACGTTTGCTGGATATAACTGCTTTTGCATTTGTATACATCGTGGATATAGCTACTTTTGCTTTTGCGGATTTCATGTTTGATTTTTTATCACAAAATAAAGGTTTTTGATCCTTTATATATTTTAAAATTGAAGCCAAAAGTATAAAGTAGTGATACCAAATCTCATTTTTTTTTAAATTTTTGAATATTACACGTTTTGCATTTGGTCTACTCATTTGAATTCTGATTAATTAAATAATTGATTGGTTGAATTAACGTCGCACTAGAAATACACATCGGGCTGTTGGCGATTATAATAATACATCGTGAAGAAAAGATCCAGGAACACTGCCTCGTAATTTTAGACCATAGTCATATGACGAGGACAACACCTGACTCTACATCACAAACTGCACGAAAACATTTAGACAACATCAGATTTTACTTGCGGCAACCCCCTCTACACACAAATCTTTGGTTGGACGAGTAGGATCTAACTCCCAACCCTCTGATTAAAATAATTTTAACCCTTTGATCAAGTTTTTTTGTTACCTCGTCTAGTCTAGCCCACTGAAACATTTAAAGAAATTTTAAAATAGTTAAACTGTTCCCCGTGCGTGAGTGCTTAAATTACTTTGTTTTATTTACGTGCTTTTTAAATAATTTTTATTTTAATATAAACATCATTTAAAGACTTTTAATTATTTAAAAATAAATAGCTTTTAAATAACACCTCATAGCATTTTTTTAAAAGAAATATGCAACTTTTTAATGTGAATTTAAAATTTACTGGTAAAATGTGATATCGCGAGGTGGGATATAATGCCGACGACCATTTGCGGACTAATCTGAAGATTCTTATTCAAGTGAGTCCTTTTTAATAAAAATATTATGTTTTACTTATTTAACCCTCAGGCGGTCATGGTCGTGGGGTACCCAGTTTTTCCAGCAATGTACCCAAATTTGAAATTCGTAAAATTTCTCCAATTTACAATATTTTTTTAATGTAAAGGTTTGAGACACAACTTACAAGCTAACTCTTTACATTTAAATTTTTTAAATAATATAAAAGAGTATGATTAGTAAAAAATAATTAAACTTCTTAACAGGAAAAACAACTTTACAATTGAAAAAGTCGCTTGAGCACCTGTGGGTTAATCAAAACTCACCAATTACAAAGATTAATATATTTAGTTAATTAGATAATTATTTGTAATTAATTTCAAAGGACGAAATTGAGTTTGACAGATAAAATCAATGATCGTCATTTAAAAAATAAATAAAAACATAAATGACATTAAATGGTTATTTCAAATATGTTTGTATTTCTAAAAACAAAACCCTCTCTCTCTCTTTTCCCTATTAGCATTCTACTGCCATTACAAACAGATGTTATGCTAAACACAATAAGATGAATCCTAATCTTTGCCACAATTAAGCACAAGTGTTTAAAAAATCCATTTTCTTTTAGCTGCGATTAGACCAACGTCTCCACCAAGTGAAAATAGCTGGCTTAATTGTTAGGGAACTAGAATTTAAAGGGAATGTATGTTTTTATTGCAGTGTGAACAAACGAGCCAACTTTAAGTAGAAATGATTTCATTAAGTTAATGAGAACAGAAAGACTTTCAAATAGTTGCTTTTCTGCCATGGGTTTACTTGTAAAAAGGTCTTTTATAAATGGATGCCAAGAAGGTATGGGGAGCTGAAAATGAAAGTTCGTTATAAGCTGTTTTCTGCGTCTTTATTTGGTAACCTGTTTGGAAGATAGAAAAGTAAATGGCGTAAAAGTGTTTAGACAGAATTAGTAATGGAAAATAAAATTAGATTATGGCATTCCGTTTACGTATGCAAAAATGTATAATTAAGCGATTAAATTTTTCGGCGAATGTAACGACGTATTGGTCAAAAATCACAAATATTTAATCGTTTCGTTAATTTTGTAAAAATTAAAAAAAAAAAAAACGTCATTTTTTACGAAAATTTTTTCGTAGCATATTCTTAAGTATGCATTTTTAATAATGTAATATGGGAAAAAAATATGTTAGTTTGCATATTGAGGACTGCGTTGTAAATTTAAACCCAATTTTTATTTTATAACTTTAGAGCACTTGTATTTTAGTTACTATCAGTTTATATTTACAAATGTGCTCAAATATTCACAAGATAAAATTTATTAATAAATGTAAAAGTACGTTAGATCTGAAAATAAAAGTAGTAACTAGCATAGTCTCATAAAAATAGCATATTCTTAAGTATGCATTTTTTAACAGTGTAATATGGGAAAAAAATATGTTAGTTTGCATATTGAGGACTGCGTTGTAAATTTAAACCCAATTTTTATTTTATAACTTTAGAGCACTTGTATTTTAGTTACTATCAGTTTATATTTACGAATGTGCTCAAATATTCACAAGATAAAATTCATTAATAAATGTAAAAGTACGTTAGATCTGAAAATAAAAATAGTAACTAGCATAGTCTTAGTATGCATAAAAATAGCATATTCTTAAGTATGCATTTTTTAACAGTGTAATATGGGAACAAAAATATAATAGTTTGCATATTGAGGACTGCGTTGTAAATTTAAACTAAATTTTTATTTTATAATTTTAGAGCACTTGTATTGTAGTTACTATTAGTTTATATTTACGAATGTGTTCGAATATTCACAAGACAAAATTCATTAATAAATGTAAAAATACGTTAGATCTGAAAATAAATATAGTAAGTAAACATTGACTCATTTTTTAATAATTGAAACCACATTGAATAGTTTTGCTAGGATTGATTTTTTTATTCGCATTGTTAATAAAACCGTTACAAAAGTTTTAACTGAGAGGAAATTCATTTATGAATTTAAAAGGACATTAAACCTGAAAATAACTGATAAACCTGAAATAAATGATAAACATGTATAGTTTCTTTTTTTAATAACTGATTTCATATGAAATACAGATACAAGTTGTGCTTTTCCTCAAACTCAGAAATATAGCTATTGAATTTGCAACATTCGTAATTAACGATTGACGATTTCTTTAAATAAAACAATGGTGCTGTTCATTTTTAAGTAATATTTTAAATATCGTTTAACAGTAGAATATTTATATTTTTTTAAGAATTGAATTCATATAGAATAGTAACATAAATCATGCTTTTTAATTTCATTTTATTTAATTAATTTAATAGAGTTATTGAATAATATTTTAAACCAGCATTATTGCCGTTTTTTTTTTTGTAACTGGATTTCTTTAGCTAGATAGGCTTTATTTGTTTCTTAAAAATTGCTATACAAAGACCTTCTATGATTCATTACCTTATTTCCAACATTTTTTTTTCGTTTATATAGTTTACATATATCCAATGCACATATAAATAGCGTAATGAACACCCTGAATATGTGTTTTAATATACACATATTCGTCACCTTTCTTTCTAGAAACAGATGTCAATGCTCGCGCTTCACAAAAAAACCTCAAAATTTATCAGTCATTGGTGCACACAACTCTTACAAACCTGTTAACGTGTACATTGGATGCATGTCAATCCAGCGCGTACCAGTTTATAGATATTCACCTTATACAGCTGTCTCCTGTCCATCATTGATGTCTGAGATACGACCTCCATAAAGCAATCTCGGATTTGTTATAGCTACTTTAAAACAGTTCTACTGGTCGTTTCATGTCCCTAATGGCACTGTTTCCAGATAAGAAGAGACATGCGACGTGATCTGTTTAATCAATTACATTCAGTCACTGTTGCTGCTCAAGTTTGGGACAAGAGCAAAGTGATTTTAAACAAAAGGGACAAAGAAAATAGACATCTTCCAATGTTTTTTCTTTGTTCCTTCCATTGATTGAGTTCAAAATATTCCTTTGTTTAGATTCCAAGTGTTAAGATGGGTGAATAAATCGGAAGAAAGGGACTTATTATTCGTTTGGGTGGAAAAGAATGACTTGCGAAGTATTGGGTTGCTGAGTTTATTTACTTGGTTAGGTTTGTGGGTCTGTTGGTTAGTTGCTGACTATTTGATTGTCAATTTGTTAATTGAGGAACTATTTAGTTTGTTTGCTGATAAAGAATTAAAAGAGTATGCTAAAGTGTTTTAGCCTCTATTGTTTCTCAACTAAGGTTTATCAACCTATTCAGAAAGTTAATGTACCTCTCCGGGATGCTTAGAAAGCCTTCTACACTTCTAAAATAAATAATTAATATCCAATATAGGCAATTTTGCATTACAAACAGTAATTCAAAATTAATATGGTACTTTTTAAATACCATATTCGACAAAGCGGACAAAAGAACAATATATTATAATAAATTTCAGCTCATTTATACGTTTATGAAAAATTTAAGTTAAAATTAATTCAGGACTATAATTGAAAACTAAATTAGTATTAAGCAATTTTATATAAATTTATTACAACTCGGCATTTTCTATCATTACAAAAAGGTTTGTAGATCATTTTTAAAGAAATTAGGGCCTAATATATTAATTAAGGTAATATATTAATTAATATATTAATTAATATTAATATATTAATTAATATTAATATATTAATTAATATTAATATATTAATTAATATTAATATATTAATTAATATTAATATATTAATTAATATTAATATATTAATTAATATTAATATATTAATTAATATTAATATATTAATTAATATTAATATATTAATTAATATTAATATATTAATTAATATTAATATATTAATTAATATTAATATATTAATTAATATTAATATATTAATTAATATTAATATATTAATTAATATTAATATATTAATTAATATTAATATATTAATTAATATTAATATATTAATTAATATTAATATATTAATTAATATTAATATATTAATTAATATTAATATATTAATTAATATTAATATATTAATTAATATTAATATATTAATTAATATTAATATATTAATTAATATTAATATATTAATTAATATTAATATATTAATTAATATTAATATATTAATTAATATTAATATATTAATTAATATTAATATATTAATTAATATTAATATATTAATTAATATTAATTAAGGGCTAAATATATTAATTTTGATACATATTGGTATATGCTTTAACATGGAACAATGGAACAATTTATATTAATATGAAAACTTTATTTCTTATTATAATTACAATACTTTGAAGCTATTGTTGAACAATAAATATCACTGATTTGAAAATAACTTAATATAATTAAATGCATTGTTAATTATATGTGAAAATTATTCAAAAATGTTTTGTTAAATCTAGTAAACATACGTATGTGATTAATTTATGAATCATATTTAAAATGAAAACTTTAATGAGACTATAACATTTAAAAAATACATTATCTCCCTCAATCTTCAAAAGTTTAAAAGAAAACTGTATCAAACATTATTTACAAAACTTTTGAATGGGTGAGATTAAAATAGAAAAGATTCCAATTGAATTCCCGTGGAATCCTTTTTTAATCTCACCCATTCAATTATAAGTAAGTCATACCAGGAGAAAATTAATCTGACTACGAAATTTTATAAAATAAACATAGGGATCGTTCATTTATTACATTAAGCTATAGTTCACTTTTTTTCCGCCCTCTTCTCCTCCATATCAAGCTTTGTCACGTTCTCTTTATTTTCATTTTCCTTCATGTAGCACTTTTTGTGATGGAAATTGGAATTTTGAATTAGAAAACATGAAATTTTGCATTTTTAGCGCATGTCTACATAATTTTCACATTTAAATGAAAATACAAATATACAGTTTAATTACAGCAGTATTAAGAGAGTGTGTGTTAAAGTTTACCAATTACTAAATAGCCCCACTTACCTATAAGTAACCAAATTTTAAATAATTTATTGAGTTTAAAAAAATTAGAAGTACGGACGCAAGTCTAAACAAACCCATGCAAACACCCCTCTAAATTTGCGACGTAATAAATAAACGGCCCCTTATTTACCTAACCCAAATCCTCCCCCAAAAAACTCAAACAATTCTAACGCCACAAACCAACACACTAAGCAAAAACATTTACTTAACTGATCCTAAATTTGAATGATTGATCCATCCCTAGACTCATTCCTTAACATTAACAACATCCCTCTCCCCCCAATACTCCAGAACCAGCGACAAGCACCAGGGCCTTCATTCCAGGGCGAGATTAAAATAAATATACCACTTGAGCCATTCTCCCTTTCAAAGGCGTCCACTCCAGCATTGATGAAACTACCCAAAGAGATATTACTATATAAGGAATCTGTAGGCTACGGCAGGTCATCCTATAGCAGCCTAGAAGAAAAGGACCCCTCCCTTTTCATGTTAAGGCAGACCTAGTCGGCTTGATGCCAATCGGTCTGTTGACACGGCCCAGCTCAAAGTGGAGCTTCTGACTCCAGATAGAAGCTAAATTTATGGATTGTGGAGGGAATAGCAATTATGGAGCGTATTTAGGTTGAAGACGAGCTGCATTTAAACGGTCTATTACGTCGCGATGGGAGCTCGCTTCTGCTTGCTTTCGAGGAAGGGAACCTGTATCGAGAGGATGGACTTTGGTATCTTTTTATTTCCGTTTGATAGCTTTGAATTTTTAGCAGTTCGAAGGAAAAATGGAAAAGTTTTTTTATGACTCAACCCCTCTTGGAAGTGCTCCCGAAAGATTTGGAATAATTATGATGAGGATTCTTTTTTTTGGAGTCTAGGGGGGGAGGGGCTGGCTTTTTTAAAAGGGGGATTGGGTTTCTTTATTGGGGTGGATGGGGTTTAATCGCTAATCATTTACTCGATTAAGCAATTTTCGCGTGAATAACGACTCTTGGAGGATTTAGGAACGATATATAATATTTAAATGATATTACCGTTGGTTTAATGGGGGAGTGTGACGGCCAGTAGTAAGTCTTCATTTTGACTTGAGTACTTAAATATCCGTCGTGCAAAATGATGGATGGAATAGGAGTTGGGATAAAGTAGAGATTTAATATTGAAAATTGAACATTAAAGTTGGATTAGTTGGGCAAATTTTGAAATAAATTAAGCTTTTTCTTGAATACCGTAATTTTTTTCTTTTTCTAAGAAAAAAAATAAGATTTTGTCTATATGGAACTAGGGTATTAAAGCTTCATTTTGGACCAGAAATGGACGTAGATGGTTTTTATCGATAGTAAGATTTAGCTTTGTGTGTGTGCTGAATTAAGTAAAACTCACAATTATAGAAATAAAATTTATCTACTAATGTTTAAGATGCGCAAAAATTTCAGTTTTATGTCAATTTTAAAATAAAAAGATTATTAATAAATAGAACAATAATGTTGTTGAGTTTTGCATTATTATAGCAAAATGTAAAGTGGCAGATTTTATTATAGAAAAATATTAATGAAATGATGGAAATAAAACGAATTATTGTTTGAAATTTTCTAATATAGGGTTGGCCTACAAATGATTCATTGTCTTCTTCAAATCGCTTGGTATAGAATATTCAGGGTGGTCACGAATTGTTGGGTAATTTTCATTGTTTGGCTGTTTAACTACACATAATAAACCATTCTCTTTTTATGCTATGCTTTAACTACTTTGTTTGTAGCTGCTTACTTGTTTAAAATATAAGCAAAGTATTTTGCCAAACATAATGTTTAATTATGTAAATACAGCTAAATGTGATACAGCCATGTAAGTAGGATGAATCATTTATGCTAACAATATATTTTTCACATTCGAATATTTGTATATATTTTAAATTTGAGTGTGTATTTTAATAAATGTTCATAATAAATGAAAACCATCACCTGGTCCCACTTTTTCTAATATTTAAGGTAATTTATAATATTGTTTTATTTTAATCAAACTATCTAACTCTTTTATTACTTCCACCATTTATTAAAACCGACCCATATATTTCGCATAATTACGTATATTTAAAAATTAATCTTCGAGAGAGAGACGACAGAATGTTTCATATTATACCAAATAATTTATAAATCTTTGTATTGTTCAGAATAATTTTTCCCTATCACACTGGATGGTACAAACGAAAGATATTTGCAATATAAAAATTATACAAATGTTTCGTGCAAAACTTTAATTAACATAAAAATTAGATAAGTTTTCTGTATTTAAAGCTTTGACAAATTAGAATAACATTTGAATTATCGAAACCCTATTCTAAAATTTAACTTAGTAAGGTTTACATTTTAATTTTAATTAAGACCGAAAAATTCCTTTTTTTAATTCATTTTTGTACTGAATGTGTGATAGGATGTATAGGTGTAATTGTCTCACGGAGTGTTATTTTTGTATACTATCATACGATGAATTGTGAATGCAATTAAAATTACAACACTCGACACTTTACGCAGACAGATAACCATTTTTTGAAAAATTTGACGAAAGCTTTTAATTCGTCTCTGTTTTCTTATAATAAATAGTAGTTGGATCAATTTTATAGAATAGTTTCATTCTCCACACTATATTTGGTTCTAGCTCTTTAATTCGAACCACCACTCTTCAAAATTGGTCAGTAAATTTTGCACAACTGTGTCGTTAATGAAAAATCCACACAAAAGTCGTCTTTATAGTAACTAAGTAATACTGTATGTTATTCGACTGATTGAAAGGTAAAAAATGACTGGGTTATTTCATCATTTTTTTTTTTAAAGTTTTATCTTTCCATTGAATTTTTTTTTCTTTCGGGTACTTTTGAAATAAGTCTTTTGTAACTGTCCACCTACATAGAATAGATTTATTGATTAGATGATTTAATGGAAAAGAATCGGGAATGGAATAGATCTTTGTTTGTTGAAAGACGTGACTAGAACTAAAAAGATATTTTGGAAACACACACACTGAAAAAACACACACACTCACAAATCTGAGCAGTAAACAAGATTAAATAACATACTGTCAGTACAAAAGTAATTTTAAATTAAATACTCTAATACTAACTAGTTTTAAACAAACCATCTTTGAATAAACTAGTTTTGAATATAAATAAACGCTTTGAATAAACTAGTTTAAATAAACGTTTTGAATAAACTAGTTTAAATAAACGTTTTGAATAAACTAGTTTAAATAAACGTTTTGAATAAACTAGTTTAAATAAACGTTTTGAATAAACTAGTTTAAATAAACGTTTTGAATTAACTAGTTTTGAATAAATTAATTTCGAATAAACTAGTTTTGAATAAATTAATTTCGAATAAACTAGTTTTGAATAAACTAGTTTTGAATAAACTAGTTTTGAATAAACTAGTTTTGAATAAACTAGTTTTGAATAAACTAGTTTTGAATAAACTAGTTTTGAATAAACTAGTTTTGAATAAACTAGTTTTGAATAAACTAGTTTTGAATAAACTAGTTTTGAATAAACTAGTTTTGAATAAACTAGTTTTGAATAAACTAGTTTTGAATAAACTAGTTTTGAATAAACTACTAGTTTTGAATAAACTAGTTTAAAATATACTAGTTTAAAATAAACTAGTTTAAAATAAACTAGTTTAAAATAAACTAGTTTAAAATTATCTAGTTTAAAATTATCTAGTTTAGAATAAACTAGTTTAAAATGATCTAGTTTAGAATAAACTAGTTTAAAATGAACTAGTTTAAAATGAACTAGTTTAAAATGAACTAGTTTAAAATGAACTAGTTTAAAATAAACAAGTTTAAAAGAAACTAGTTTAAAAGAAACTAGTTTAAAAGAAACTAGTTTAAAAGAAACTAGTTTAAAAGAAACTAGTTTAAAAGAAACTAGTTTAAAAGAAACTAGTTTAAAAGAAACTAGTTTAAAAGAAACTAGTTTAAAAGAAACTAGTTTAAAATAAACTTGTTTAAAATAAACTTGTTTAAAATAAACTAGTTTAAAATAAACTAGTTTAAAATAAACTAGTTTGAAATAAACTAGTTTAAAATAAACTAGTTTAAAATAAACTAGTTTAAAATAAACTAGTTTAAAATAAACTAGTTTAAAATAAACTAGTTTTGAATAATCTACTTTTAAGTTAGCTAATTTTATATAAACTAGTTTTAAATTTACTAGTTTCATATAAACGCGTTTTGAATTAAGTAGTTTTGAATAATCTACTTTTAAGTTAGCTAATTTTATATAAACTAGTTTTAAATTTACTAGTTTCATATAAACGCGTTTTGAATTGAGTAGTTTTGAATAATCTACTTTTAAGTTAGCTAATTTCATATAAACTAGTTTTAAATTTACTAGTTTCATATAAACGCGTTTTGAATTAAGTAGTTTTGAATAATCTACTTTTAAGTTAGCTAATTTTATATAAACTAGTTTTAAATTTACTAGTTTCATATAAACGCGTTTTGAATTAAGTAGTTTTGAATAATCTACTTTTAAGTTAGCTAATTTTATATAAACTAGTTTTAAATTTACTAGTTTCATATAAACTTGTTTTGAATTAAGTAGTTTAAATAAGCTATTATTAAACAAACAAATGGTGATTTAAGTCTAATAAAAAAGGCGGTTAATTTCACAAATATTTACCGGTTAGCTCAAAAATGAATAAAAAACACTTTATAAAAATATTTAATATCATTAGTTCATTTTAAAACTACCATTACTCTTTTAAAAAATTAATTATCTTTAAACATTGTAATTACTTAGTTTTAAAACTATCAAAATTATTATTGGCGTATAAAGACAAGATAAAAATTTTAACTGAAAAAATATTTAAAATTGCTTTCAGCAGAAATCAGAGTATAAGGACTGAAATAAATTGCTTTTTGTACAGCTAAAGTGAAAAAAAATGTTGCATACATATATGAAGATATCTTGTCGTCGTCTTAGAGAATATATAAATCTCTATGTATGTAAAAGCATACCTATTTTTCAGTTATATGAAATACACAATAAACATATGAATGAGATTATCCAGATCTACAAAGTCAGAGTTATATATATATAAATATAAAATAAAGAAAGAGGCAGAATTGAATGGAAACAAGCATAATAAAACGGAAATTTGGGCGTTGTTCAATTTGCTTGCGAATTTTACAGCACATTCAAAACATTTTATTTCACCAGCTATTCACGTCAAAAAATATTTCTCTCCAAAAGTTGAATTGATAAAACTGTTTCTTGATTTTATTCAATAGCAACAAAAGATAAGTATTCAAATATTTCGTCATAAAAATACTTGTGTTTTTTATATAAAAAAGATGCGAAAAATTCATTCCTTGAGAATATTTTCACGAATTCAAAATGCCTTTGCATATTTGTTGATTCAATAAATCTACTTGTTTTCATTTTCTTGTTGGTTTGTGCAAAATTGGTTTTACTTTTGTATTGCGAGTGCTTAACGAATTTTCTTTTTTTTTTCAAGGTATTAAATAATTGTACATTCGCGTTACAATATATTGGTGTTTGTATAAATTTTTTACACACTATTTAAAAGCATGTAAAAGTATTAGGTTTCATAAAAGAAAGCAACTATCTCATATATTTGTGTTTGGATCATTTTCTTGGCTCAAAGAAAAGTATTAGAATTTGAGTAAATGTACTTTTGCATATTATATAATATTCAAATAAATAAATGTAAATTAAATTTACGAATCTGTCTTTATATTTTTTTCAGAAAATTTAAAACATGTGTTAACAAGACAATAATTAAACTACAATTAATTTACGTAAATCATAATTTTCTTATGAAAAATTAAATATATTTCATTTGTTTACTTGAAATTTCCAAATTATCTTAAAATAATACCTCCCAGAATTGTAACTCAGTTCTTGGTAAAAACAACACCAACAAAATTGCGCTTTTAATCAAACAATGAATTCTTAACAAATAAATAAATGAAAAAATGAATGAATAATATAATAAAAAAATAAATGTTATTTTATATATTACACTACACATATGTTACGTGATTTTTTTTTTAAATATTACCATACAATTTTAATAGTTTGCAACTTATTAGATTAAGGGCAAGTAATAATTTATGAGATAAAAGCTTTTAATAAAAGCTGAATATTTTTTCTATTCCGGGGAAATAATCACAGCGTTTAACACTAGAGACGAATTTATCTAAACCTTGAAATCGTATTTTAATTCAAGATCAGATGTATTGGATAGTTTCTTTAACTATCTCAAAACACCACGCAATCTGATTAGCTATACCGATTACACGAAACTATTTACTATAAGAGTGAACAATTTTCACTTAAAAATATATTTAATATACTTAAACAACTGGTGAATATGCATACTTAAAGTAATTGAGGAATATACTTGTTATTCATTTTTAACACAACCTCTTTTCACCATAGTACAGGGTGACCACACAATAAGTTCCCTTGTTTAAGGGTAGCTATTTAAAACTAATAAACCGAATTACAACAAATTTCATTATAAGAACATTGAAGACAAGGAGAAAATTATTTATTTGGTACCAAAAACTTTGGTACCAAAATTCACCGATTGAGGAGTTTTGGCGCTGTCTAAGCAGAAACGGGTTTAATATATAAAAAAAAGTTGTAACAGATAAACAAAGTAATTTAATGATTAAATTAAAAGGAAATAATCCTTTAATCATCAGAATCAGGACGCACACAAGAAAAGTCAACACATTGAAAATAGTCTATGTGGTTCTAGGAGATTTATGAAGGCAAACAACTGCTCTTTTTATTCATGTTTCTCATTTTTGAGTACATGTCTTTTTCAAAATTGAAACTTATGTATTCAGAGCTATGATAAGCATCGAATGTAATAAAAAATTAGTGCATTTTATTTATTTTAAGTACCTATTTTAACAGTGAATATAGTGTAGTATATTCATCGTTCTTCCCCTAGACTACACTATGTAGTTTATTCTTGGGGAAGAACGATGACACTTCATATGGAGGGATGCGCAAAAAATAAAAAACAAAATTTAATTTCGATTTCATCTAAAAGTGTAGACTCATCGCATTTCCCTTGGACTCTTCATCTACAAAACTAAAATAACTGGTACAATCCAACACTCAAAGTGAAGCAATAACCTTAATGAAGATTTCTCATCAGAATATTAAGCTGGAAGTAAACAATTCCCAACCACGTAGCAGCCAACAAAGACAATCATTCCCTTTACTGCTGTGAAAATTCATCCCAAGAAACTAATTCTGATTCAACATGGTTTTAATATGGAAAGGTAATCGAGTTATCCCGTAAATATTCCAACACACGTTCAATTCTTCCAATTTCTGGAGGGATATTTGGCAGCAGATCTGCTATCTTCTTCAGCAAAGGACGGACTACACTCAGTTTTATGAGCTGTATAAAGCTCAACTTGTAGAAATTAACGCCTCCGTATCACTGTTGCACTACCTGAAGGAAGTAGATAAAGATAGGCGACACGTTTGGCACAAGATCTGAATTTCAAGTTCCTAAAGGTAGGCTATTAACCAATTTATTGCTTGTTGAATTTTTCAAAGCCAGGGTTATCTACATTCGTTGCTTGAATAGCGGTTTGGAAGCGCCATAAAATGTTTTGATTAGTAAGGTTCTTGTGGCTTGTCATCACTATGAGAGCTTTCGTGTTTTATTAAAGGTATGAAGTCAGTGGATTGTTCGAGCATTGAAGATAAGACAGCGAAACAAAGGAAGAGGCATGACTTATAAAGGGATGTTATCCCAACTGGAAATCTTAATTAGCTTAATGGAATAGAAGAGTTGGATTGACAATGAACATTGATTTTAAACAAATATAAATATAACAGAAAGTTACGACAGATATTTATAAATAATGTAATGATTCATGTTAGTATATTATTAAATTGAAAACTAATATGGGCATGTCAGATAAGCAAAACTCTTTTAAGTTTGTGTGTAAGTGTCAGCAGAAATATTATTGTTAAAAAAATTATCTTGATATTTTTATAAATAATGACAAATGAAAATAAAAAAAATTATCGTAGTATTCAAAATAAAATAATAAGCATTTTTTTTATTCTAAAACAATGAACAACAATCCTTATGTCATTTAACATATATAATGTTCATTTAAAATTAAGTTTAAGACAAAAATAAGTACGAAATGTTTTTTAAACATAATTGAAAATATACCGAATAATGTCATTTAACCAAAATATTCAGCACATGATTTATAAACTTATTTGTACTCTATAAAATTACTTTTTTCTGGGCAATTCATCCATAATATGAAATGGCTGTATACTGTATAAATTAATAAATAAAATTAGAATACCATCTTTAGATTCTAAATTCATTTTGTACTTACATGCCAGCATATTTTCTATAAACATCTCATAAATATATCCCTAAATAATTATATTATCTCCTCTCAGGAGACAGTTACAAACACAAATTGTACAAATACAAATAGTGCAAATACAGAAGTGACAGAAGGGTGCAAAGGGTTACATAAACTTCTCAATCCACCAGGATTGTTGGAAAATAAGCAACTCTTTCTTACTAGATTAATAATATTTTTATTATATTAGTATTTTGAGTTATTTGGGTGACAAATAAGATATTTTTATGGAATTCGTGATTTCACAAATAACGGTTATATTAAAATTGAAGCCAACCTTTCAAAATAAATCAAAATTAACATTATAAAAAATAAATTCATAAAAAATTGCTGACATTTTTATATTTTCGAAATAGATATTTTTTATTTATTATTATTATTGACAAACTTAAAATACGAATTTAAATCTTTACCATAATTTTCTGCATGCATAGTAGTATTGAAACGCCCTGCGTGTTACCATAGTTTTCTTTGATAAATCTTCGAAACTTTGCTTCCTTCCATGTATCTTGTAAAATATAACATTATTTACATCTAGTAAATACATCTAAACTTTTTCAAATTCTCTAAACTATAATTTTTGAAAAAAAAATTTAAATATACTAGGGACACATTGGTAAAATATATTTTTTCGTTGTTTCTATAACATATTTAATAACATAAAATAAACATATTTAACACTTTCATGACTTATGCGCACAAAAAGACAGACATACAGTCAATGGCTTATTTAAAATCTATATCTCAGATAATTATACTAATTAAATATCTTTTACTCAAAATAGTTTGGTTATATAATAATATAAAACACAATGTTCATATGATTAATAGATTTACGAAAAATTATTAATTTTTAAATACTTGTAAAAAGTATTTGCCGTGCATCAACCCGTAAAATTCCAAAAAATAAATAGCTTCCCTTTATCAATTGACTTTTAACTTATTCAAATTTAAATTGCCTGTAAGATGGGCAGCTATTTCCCCTTAAGAAAAATATATTCCATCCAAAATCGAACGCACGGAAACTGAATTTTGATTAGGCTTTCTGTAAAGCATTCAGAAGCCATTTGAATCGAAGACTTCTGATATTTTGAAAAACTCAGAGATGATATTTTTAAGATTAAAATCTTTACATTGGAAAACTGCAATCTCCAATCGGGAGTGATTTTGTTATTGTTTCAGTTTTTTTAACACATTGTACATTTCAAAAATGTATCATAAGGAATCAACTACATTGTTTTTACCTTTAAATAATTTTAGGATTGTTATGGTTATAAGTCATTAAATGTATTAAAAATATTTGAAAAATAGAAAGTATGTAGAATAGCTTTAGAGGAAATAATGCTGTGTCTATGAGTTAAAAAATTCTAGAAATTAAAACAAGTAATATTTTATTACATTCTCAAAAATCGGAAAATAGGATAAAATCGCAATAATAACATAATAATCCGCGCAACACATTGGAATTTTATTAACTATAAAAATGTATAATCTTTGACACCTTTTATAAATATTTATTTCAAACCTTATTTTGAAAACAATACAATTCGAGTCATGAATAGCCATTTATGTAGCTCAATACGACGCTAATTCAACCAACCAATTTTACAGTATACAAGGTTCTTTCATTGATATATAATACATCAATTGTAAAATATACAGGATGGTCACAAATTGTTGGGAGATGGCCATTGTTAGACTGTAACTGCCCATAATAAATCATTATTTTTGTTATACTTTAATTATTTTATTTGCATCTACTAAAGTTAACTTGTTTAAAATATAACTGAAGTAGTTGGGAAAAAAAATGTTTTATTATGCCAATACAGCTAAATGTGATACAGCCAAACAATGCACTGAAAAAACAGGCACTTAAAAACGAGTACCTGAACATACTCGTTTTCGTTTGAGTACAATTGCATCGTAAATGTGCAATGCCGTACTCAAATTTCTCAAAAACGAGCAGTGTGATTTAATATTCCTAATCTCAGCTTCTATTCAAGCCATCTTAACAAAGCGACCTAACAAACTTAAAATAGTTAATCAGAAGATGGTTTTGCGCATTATTTCATGTCGATTGCTTAAACGGAAACTGAGTTATTTCAACTCAATTATCTTACTTCCCATTTTTTTAGCACATCTTTTTTTTAACATTTCTTCTGCTTATAACTTTTTTACTTCGCCCTGGTAGTACAACGGATAAGACACTGGACTGCGGTGCCTGAGGATCTGGGTTCGATTCCCGATAAGTCTTGGTTGTAATTGTTGATATTTATTGAAAGTGATTTATGAAGACAGTATATATAGGCAAGCAAATGCTTTTTTATTCATTTTACAAATTTTGGTGTACATGTCTTTTTTAAAATTTAAACTTATGTATTCGGAGCAATGATAAGCATCGAATGTACTCAAAAATGAGTACATATTACTTATATATGAGTACCTATTTTTAACATTGTGACCATCGTCCCACAATGCGTAACCATTATGTATATTCCCGAGAATAGAATAAATATAAATAGACAATAATAATTTTAAAAACTGACCCACCTTGTGATAGTTGACATTTTAACGCATCTTTTCCAGCAGTTTATCCGTCAGACAATCGATATACGAATACCATTTTCTCTCCCTCTCTCTTCTGATTTAGTAAACATGCAAGTTCTATATCTCCTAAACCTATATTTTTATTCATACAAAAACTTTCATTTCAAAAAAGCAAACAAAAAAAACTCCTACAATCCTAGCTCCACCCTATAGTCTTTTCATCTCGCGTGTCAAAATAGGCAAAGATGAAAAGATCGATTTATATTGAGGCCCCTTTCTCCTTTGGAATTCCCTGTCAAGAAGTCCATTTAGATAACGCTAAAAGCCATCGCCAAACTTCTTTGTTTGCAAAGGTTTCTTGAGACCTCCTATGAATACATACATTGACATCGATCTTTACGGAGGTGGACACTCTTGGGATGGAGACATCGAGTTTTTTTGGGGTTTTTTTACTCGCTGAGTTTGCTAATATCAAGTGTTTTTGAGTCAAGAACAAAATGTCCTTAAGTTGAGCAAACTGGGCATTTATTTTTAAATGTAAAAGTCCTTGATCTATAAATTCCTGCTGTTTTCACGACATTTTGAGTGTTTTAAAACTGTACCTACAGTGTAAATATTTTTTATCTTAAATTTAACATTTAGACATTGCCGCGACATTGTATTTAGGTTATTGTAATTTGGAATTGTTATTGTGAGTTAAATTTTACTATATATTGTTTCATATCACAAAAATAACTTTCAATGTTCTATAAGGACATTTTTATTGCAATTTTATTTAGGAAAAGAATTGGTAAGAATATTTAGGAATAAACCTAAAAGAGGTTTAATCATCTACTATGCACATATTAGTCTTTCAATTTAATAATATAGTAACATAAGTCATTTACATTGTTTATAAATATTTGTCGTTACTTTCTATTATATTTATATATTTTCTAAAAACAGTTAAAAACATAAAATAACATTCCATTGATTACAGGACAATTATGCTAAACGGTTTTTTTTTTCAATATAATTTTAACGTTTACAGGCCGTCAAAAATTCATTTTCATTGCTAATCTAAACATTGTAAACAAAATTGAACTAGCTGTTCGACCCCACTTTGCTGGGAAACCCGTGACGAGAAATTTGAGTGGACCCCGTTGGTATTTGAACCCATTATCTAGTGTACCGAAGTCCCGTGTGCTACCGACTACGCTACAAAGGCATGTTCTTGATAGAACTTGGATTATTTTTTGTGGATAAATGTGCCTTTATGCAAAAATTATCTTAAACACGTTTTTAAACAACTGTTGATACTTATAAGATGAATATACAATTCATCAGTGCTCCGAGAAATTCTCTTTCTTTTGGATCCTCACTCGTTAAGATTCTTCGCTTGTAAAAGACGTAAAAGAAATCCTACAGGAATTTATATATATATATAATATAAAGTTTATATAATATAAAGTTTATATAATATAAAGTTTATATAATATAAAGTTTATATAATATAAAGTTTATATAATATAAAGTTTATATAATATAAAGTTTATATAATATAAAGTTTATATAATATAAAGTTTATATAATATAAAGTTTATATAATATAAAGTTTATATAATATAAAGTTTATATAATATAAAGTTTATATAATATAAAGTTTATATAATATAAAGTTTATATAATATAAAGTTTATATAATATAAAGTTTATATAATATAAAGTTTATATAATATAAAGTTTATATAATATAAAGTTTATATAATATAAAGTTTATATAATATAAAGTTTATATAATATAAAGTTTATATAATAAAAAGTTTATATTATATATATAAAGTTAATATTAATATTTATTTCAACCGTTAAAAATAAAAAGTGTGTGTATTAGAAAAGATTTTAATGGTATGAAATATTGCTAATTTTGAGGTGTTCCAGTTATTCGTAGACATGGATTTTCCCACACAAAAGCTATTGATTTCGATTTCTACAGGTTCCAAAATGGAATATTTCCCCAAATAGATTATAATAAAACTAAATAAGATTATTATTAGCGTTTGCATTTGTGTAATCAAAAACTATTAACTTCGATTTCACACTTCACTTGACTGAAACACTTCCGTAACGTACATTGATTGTAAAACAAAGATTACTTTTGAGGTGTCCATAATTCTTATATACACGGATATGACTACTCCAAAATATTGACTTTGATTTCTACTCAAAGACCACTCTGACGTTAAGAAATAGGATTTTAAGAGTATACAAATTATTCGTATATACATAGATTTGCCTAACCAAAAACTACTACCTTTGACTTCTAGTGAAAAACATCCACATGGATGGTAAGAAATAAGATTAGTTTTGGGTATACATAGATTTCGTATTTATTCGTATACATAGGTTTCGTATTTATTCGTATAGATAGATTTTGTATTTATTCGTTTACATAGATTTGTCTAGTAAAAACATATTAAGTTTAGAGTGAATTGAGATCCTTCCAACATGGATCTACGCAGTTCTAGCAACAAGCGGTTAAATAAAGGAGCGCTTATGGAAAATCAAACATGTTTACAAATGAGATAAGCTTTGGTTTGGTATTGGTTAATCAACGGCGCGCTAGAGCTGCACAGTGGGCTATTCGCGACGGTTCGGTGTCTATCTCAAAGGAAAGACGTCATCTGACCATGGTTCTAAAATAACCTTCGAGCATGAATGGCCAGTAGTAGAGAGAATATGACGTCATAATCGTGAGGCAAACATCTCAGACCAAATCGCTACAAACACGTGACTTCTTTTCAAAATTATGAATTAAAAAGTACTCGCGATTGGCTGATGATTTGGGAAATGTGTAACAGTGAAATTTTATGAATGGAATGACGTCATTAGTCACGTGTTTGTAGCGATACATGTTGACCTCACTTTGATGTCAGCGAGATGATATCCCGATGTTTGCTCTACTATGAGGGATCCATGCTCGAAGAAAATAACGAGGTGCATGTATGAACGTGTGTGTGAATGTGTATGTGTTCCTGGGTCTTTCCTTCGAGATAGACCCCGAACCGTCGCCAATAGACCACTGTGCAGCTCAGTGCGACGTTAATTAACCAAACCAATCAAAGGAAAGACCCGGGAACACATACACATTCACACACACATTCATACATGCACCTCGTTATTTTAGAGCCATGGTCAGATGACGAGGAAACACCTGAGCTCAAATGAGATAAGCAGATATTTTTTTTTAACATTTCCAAAAATATTCCTGCCATTTTCAAGATAAATAACCGGAGGTCCTTACAAATTAATACATTTACCAAATGCTTTTGCTGTTTTATGCGATTTGCGATCTGACTGTCATTTTTATGTTTGCTTGGGCTCTCTTCAATTCTTCTTATACGAAACTACCGTACAATCAACAGGCAACAGTCCCATGCTCTCCCCCGCACTAGACACACCACCAAACTACACCCCGGTAGAACAAGAAGGGGATCCCCAAGCCCAAAATAACTGAATTTTATGGCCCGATTACGAGGGGCCTAATTGCATTTCGACACTCTTCAAACTTCAGAATATAAAACGAGCTGTTTAATCATGATTTCGACGTTCCGCTAAATCCCCTCCCCTGACTCACAGGTCCCTCGATACCCCTCGACCCCCCCCCCCTGCAAATATGAATAATATCTTGATTGGGGTTTATTGGGGTCGCGCCCTCCTGTAATTGCCTAATTACCTGGGACGATAGATCCTGCACGTGCGCGCTCCTGACCCCTCTTTCCCCTTTTGTCAAACTGTCTTCACTGCCGAATCACTTTTATTATCCTCCATCCACCCCCCTGGGTTCCACGGTAGGGGAGTGGGGTGACAAAAATTCGCTCGCTGTAAAACGGAGTGAAAACTGACAGGGGTAGTTTTGGTATTAGAGGGCTTAGACTCCGTGAAAAGGCGTCTGAAAGTGAACATAGTGGTTCATAAATTTCACACACTCAGCGGGACGTCGGCTTATTAAATTGTGTTGTATTTTTATTTAATAATGTTGTTCTGGTTTTATGGGAAACAAAATGAGCATGCTAGATTTCAATTTTTAATCTAAAAAGTCATTTTTACTACTCATATCTTCTATGTAGTGGAAACTGATATGCAACTTTTATATATCAGATTACATTTTAATTCCTGCAGTAGGCTGAGAATATCCCGAAAAAAAAATCTTTCTCTCTTCCATTGCAACTTTCTTTTAAAAAAAATCGTATACTAAAAGCCGAGCTATCCATGACATATTTAACAATTAGCTTATTCCTTTCAATAACCTCAAATAGTGGCACATTCTTACCCCAGTTGACGGTAAATTATATTTTAAGATCAGTATTTATATTTTAGTATGCAAAATAAACTAGTTTTATAGAATGAAATATTAATTTATATGAACTTTTTTATTATTAAAAGTGTTAATGATGCATTTAAATAAAACTGATAATTTTTAAAAATACTTTGTATTTTGTGGTTTATTTATATTTAAGGACAACACTTGAAATGGCACAGTGGGGTACCATTTCAAGTACTGTCCTCGTCATCTGATTATGGTTGAAAATTACGAGGTAATGTTTCTGGTTTAGTTTGGTTAATATTAACGCCGCACTACAGCTGAACAGTGGGTTACTGGGGACCGTTTGAGGTCCATCTCAAGCGAAAGACCTGTGGACGCTGCCTCTTATTTTTGAACCATGGTCAGATGACCAGGACAACATGTGAGCTATAATGTTTCTGGGTCTTTCCTTCCCAAACCGTTGCAACTTTAAAGCTCTAGTGCGACGTTAATGCAACAAATCTAAACGCTCACTTTTCCAAACAAGCCGCGATAGAAAAAAACCTTTTTTTCTAACAAGCCATCCGGTCTGATAGCAGCGGGTTGCTCACACCACTTACCATTTCTTTGTTGGCGATCAAATGTTTTGGCAGGGCGCATTACCCTTCCTCGCCAATTACGTGTCTCTTGATGGATGGTTTATAATTTGGTGATGATTCAAGCACTTCAGTCCCACAGTTGTTATTGTTCGGAGAGACGACAATAACGCTCACCCCGCAACAAATTACCCTCTCTTCGGGGAAGGAGAGGGTTCAAAACAACGCATCATTCATCGCAGTTAAGAGTATGCTAGGAATCTCGGTTCATGCTAGGAATCTCGGTTCTTTAATGTCATAACTATTTATCTTATGCCTGTAGAATATGACAGTGATTGGCTGGTTGAATTAACAACGTACTAAAGCTGCACAATGGACTATTTACGACCTTTCGGGACCTATCTCGAAGGAAAGATCCGGGAACACTGAGGGCTCCCAGTTGCCCAGTGGATAAAGACGTTCGGCTAGTAATCAGAGGATTGAAAGTTCGAGTCCGACTGATGGACTTGAAAAAGAAAAGTAAAAAAGTAGTGATCTTGCAATCGAAGGATTGCCAGCTTCGCTACTAAAATACTAGGAAGTCGTCTAAATATATCCAACAAATTATACGGGCTTTTATATGGGACTGGTGCACGATAATTCTGATCGGGGTCCTGACGCCTATTGAGGTTGCGTCGGATGCCAGCTTTGATGTCGTCCTCGTCATCTGACCATAGTTCAAAAATACGAGGCATCGTTCCAGTGTCTTCCTTCTAGATTGGCACTGAACCGTCGCCAATAGCTCACCGTGCAGCTCTACTGCGACATTAATTAAACAAACCAAACCGGGAACACTGCCTTGTAATTTTTATCCATAAGCATATGACATGGACAACACATGAGCTGGCACCCCACGTAACATGAATAGGCTTGAGAACATAGGACTACGCACTAGTCACATTGCACCAGTCCTCTATACACGGCGAATATTTTTTGAGAACGAAGAACTAAACTGACAACCCTCCAAACTCCAGCTGAGGCCTCCGTGGCCGAGCGGTTAAGGGCGTCATCTAGGAATACAAAGGTTCCCGGTTCGATGCCATGTGATGGACTTGACAAAGAAAAGTAAAAAGTAGTGATCTTGTGATCGGAGGGTTGCCAGCTTCACTATAAATTACTAGAAAAGTCGTCCAGAACATCCGCAAAAATTAACGGCGGGTATACGGGACTGGTGCACGATAAATCTGATCGGGGTCCAAAGTCCCGACGTCTATTGAAGGCGTTGGGTGCCAGTTCAGGTGTTTCCTCGTCATCTGACCATGGTTCAAAAATAACGAGGTGCAGGTATGAATGAATGTGTGTGTGAATGTGTATGTATTCCCGGGTCTTTCCTTCGAGATAGACCCCGAACCGTCGTCAATAACCCCCTGTGCAGCTCTAGTGCGACGTTAATTAACCAAACCAAACCAAACGCCAGCTAGCTACACTATCCAAAACTATATTCGAATTTATTACCCATCATTTATGGTTCGTCATCTGACCATGGTTCAAAAATACGAGGCATCGCTCCCTGGTATTTCCTTCGAGATAGGCCCCGAACCGTCGCCAATAGCCCACTGTGCAGCTCTAATGCGACGTTAATTAACCATTTATTTTTTTTGTTTGATTTTGATTAACTTCGTACTAGAGCTAAACAGTGGGCTATTGGCGACGGTTCGGGGCCTATCTCGAAAGAAACACACGGGAATGCCTCGTATATTTTTGAACCAATGTCAGCTGACGAACCCACCACTTATGAGCCGAATACTTTACCGATGACCCAGTAGTATATGATAAAATGACAATTACAATGCACTATAACCTTGTTGGATAAGTGACGATCTCGTATTTAAAAGTTTTCAATTTTGATTCTCGTAGTCCAACCACTGATCTCTAACTGTAACTTCTGGATAGGGCAAGACATTTTGGTGACTTGAAACCGATATGGAGGCTGCCATGATGGGCCCCACTTTTCTTGATACCGCAATATTTCGTATATTTTTCATGTTAAAATACGCCGTCATATATTACTTTTGGGTAAGTTTTTTTATTTTATTTTTAAACCCATTTTAAATGGAATCTGCTATTAAAATAGGAAGTCATTTGCAAGTCAAAGTAGAAGTAGTTAAAAAGCAAGAGCAAAAACTATCTGTTTGGCAATATAAAAATTAATTCTATAAGAAGAAAATATAATATTTATATACATTTAATACTTCTACAATGCTTTGGTAATAAAAAACACCACTAAATCACTTTAAAAAAAATGTTGGGGCACAGTATGGCAGCTTTCAATTGGTTTTAACGCGCCCGTAGAGGAAATAAGGTTTGAGCCTTCCAGCAGTTACAGTTAGAGTTCAGTGAGTCCAACTGATTTGTTACGTAGAGGTTATTATTGCACATTATATAAGTTGTGATTCAAATGTCCTCACGTTGACGGTGTTGTTGAAGCTTGTTTATACTTAAGCTTAAACACTTTAGCTTACTAAGGTGCCAGTTTAAGTGCTTTCATTGTAACTTTTATTATTGTTCAAAATCACGAGGTAGTGTGTCCGAATCTTTTGTTTAGGAAAAATCACAAAACGTCTTCGCATAGCTTAAATTTAATTTTAATTCAACTAGAAAACTGATACAAATTAGGCTATCAATTATTTTTAGCTAAACATGTGAGTTATCACTTTTCATAATTTATGCAGTAGCAAATATGTATATTTATAAAACTATAAATCACTTTAAATTGCCATCCAAATAAACTATCTAAGGAAAAATCTAAACATTTAACAAAAAACTTATAATCGAATCTTTCTACTGGAATTTTGGTATTTTTGCACTTTGTGTTTCTTTTTATTAATTTTCAAAATGTTTTTGTTCGAGTTCTAAGATAAAATTAATTTGTATCATGTTTAGAGAAAGACGGTATATTATTAATTATTCAATGAAGATATCTGTAAAAGTTTTCCAAATATATATTTTTAAATATATTAGTATGAAACACCCATATCATAGAATGTATTGATAATGCAAATAATTTCTTGAATCCTATCTTTAAGGTGTCCATACACATTAGAAAATCAGCTAATTGGCCAAAAATTACAAAATATTTTTTGCGCTATAATGTCCCTCTATTCATTATCTTTCCGGTGATACCAATATTCTATAAAATTTCCAAAAACTTTATTATTTACAAAGTGTTATTCTAAGGCCCTGTTTGCAATGGGAATATGTATTGTAAACTCTCAACTCCATTTCTGAATAATTGTATTTTTACTATACGTCGCTTCATTCAAAACATGAAAACTCAAGTTTCCTTAAACTTTTTAGGAAAATTATTTTTCCATTCAGTTTTAAATTGGTTGTGGGATGTTATGGACCCTAATCATAAAATTTCGTCCAAAAATTAATTTTTATTAGAATTTTAAAGTTGATAATTTGAAAAACAAATTGGTTTTTTTGGTTTTGGACTTTTGAGTTCAAAAATTGTTTAAAAAATTTTACATGCTACAAACTTTTTGTAAATCCATAACATTAAACATTTCCAACAAAAATGATGCTTGAAGTTGAGTACAACTTATATAATTGTGTTGGGAAAAGTATGCTAATTAGATAATAAAATGCTAATTTCCTAATTGTCATTTGACTTTATTCAGAGAAGATTTTTTTTATAAATCATAAAGAATATTAAAATATTTTCATATATGAATAACTAGATTTTTAAAGCTATAATATTTTTTTAATGTTCCAAATGTGTACGCACACCTTAGACTCTCAATTCCGGCCACCGCGGTTGTTAAACCAACCTTGTTTTCCTTCACTAATCCCATCCTCTTTTCGGGTAGACTGACAGTTGTGCCTTGTAAAGAGAAAGCTTACCTAAACTCGACAGAAAACTAATGATTTGTTAACTTTAACAAGATAAATAACACATTTTGCTACAAACTTTAATTCTTTGCGTTCAACAGCCATCGATAGTTTACTCTGCCTTGAA
The DNA here is from genome assembly GCA_963932185.1 of Troglohyphantes excavatus. Lineage (NCBI taxonomy): Eukaryota > Metazoa > Arthropoda > Arachnida > Araneae > Linyphiidae > Troglohyphantes > Troglohyphantes excavatus. Next base: position 45,277,398 of record OZ010676.1, read on the forward strand.
CTCGGAGCTAATTTAACGACTAATAAAATCCCAGTATTTAAATTTACAAATGAGGTATATACAATATTGAGGTATACACATAAGGTTAATGATGATTCAGTCAACTCAATGACTTCCAAGCGCGAAGTTCACTTCGGAGGAATTTCCATTTACAGTATACGTACTTAAGTAGCTAATCCAGGGATTGTTTTATTTTTAGAAATTAGAATAGGTTATCATTTGCTTTGAAGTTGTTTATAGTTCAAGTTCCCCATTATCTATTAATTGGCATACTGTAAAGATGTTATATGATTTAATTATTTAAATGGTGTTCAATTAAAAATAAAGTTTAAAAGAATATGTTAATTTTCATTTGAAATTCGTTATGCAACTTTGCAAAAAAATTAAAAGCGAAAAATGTAATTGTGATAAATTAAGACGTTTCTAAAGTATTTTTTTAATTTTATTTATTCTGCATTAAAATACACGGTTTTTATCATTTCTTCATACCTGAAAAAGATGAGAAACTGTTTGAAAATTTTATTTTCATATTGAATTGAATTTATATTTTCTTCTGTGAATACAATTCATTTCAGAAATATTTGAGCCTTTAGAAATTGAAAATTATTAAATTACAAATAAAATATTTCTCTTTCGGCTTTGAAGATAAAAAAAGCGCCAAGCATATTAATCTTATTCGCAATATTTATAATTTAACAACACATTTTATATGAAACTGAAAATGATAAATATCAGTCCAGCTTACTTTTGTTTATATAACAATATCCCCTCTGTTGGACGAGCAAAATATCGAATCTGTAAGTTTGATTTTATTGCAGTAGAATTTGATTTATATTTAGAGCAAAAAAAACCAAACTGGCAATACAATAATATATATAAAATGCATGCATTGGGATTATAAAATAAATTATTTTGCAGAGAAAACAACTTTACAATTTTTTCCTTTTTCGTCTTTAATTACGTCTTTCACAAACATGAGATAATCAATCATTGTTGTCCATAAAAATTGTTTTAAATTTCAATTACTGTGACTATTGTCTTTTTTTGGTGATTGTGATTGCTAATCAATACTATAATATAGACACTGGACAGAGCTTGAATGTCTATCAAATCTACCTGTGAGTGATTTCATTTTCACTTTGAGGTTCTCTATCACAAAATAAATTAAAAAGTTTTTAAAAAATCAACCTTAGTTAACGATTACATACATTTATGTAAATAAAAAGTGGTGTTACCTTTTTTATGTATGTTTTCGTCAAACCGTACGAGTGGCGCCCTTTACGGTTTAGTTTCAATTGAATATGCGAATTTTTCTACCGATAAAGTCAGCAGCAGAGGATTTTAATTTTAACCACGGACAAAACGTTGTTTTGCATTTGAAAACATAAAGTAATGCCAACGTACTCCGGGAATTCATCAGGTAGATACATGGCTGTAAACAAATGGAAATTTCAACGATTTAAAGTCGTACATTTTTTATTTATTGTTTTCTTAAAAAATATTGGTAATGAAAACATCTCAATGTTGTCTATAATTTTTTTAAATTTTATATATGTAAATTCAATCAAAACATCCATCCATGTAACCACAAATCCTTCAATAATTAATCAACTGACCAATGAATTAACCAATTGATAGATCAATTAATCAATCAAGTAATTAATGAGCTGATCAATCAATAAATCAATTAATTAACATTACAAAGTGTTTTATTGCAAATTCATTCCATTTAGTCGCTTAAGGTAACATTTAAAAATCAAAAACTTACCAACGTATTTCCTACAATAACGCAATTTTACCACTAATTCGTTTAACATTATTTTTAGAGAAAGCCTATCCTAACATCTAAGGTGATTATAGTATCTTTTTATAGGCGGATCATCGTTTCCACATTTAGGATTAATAATTCCCAATTACACTTGTCAATTGAATTTAATAAAAATCTATGCCTATAAACCTGTCAAGTCGTCCCTCTAGGCAAGCTTCCATCCATAAATTCGTATCGAATAGACAGAGAGGGTCTCAGGATGCCACAGAAGCTGATCTACGCTCTTCTATAAACACAATTCTAGCGGCAGGGGTATGAGAGTTAATATCTAATGCTCATCAATTACTGTCGTGTCTAATTCCTCTGTTGCGAATTGCTTATTTGTAGGTTGTATTCCATAGAGTATGATGGTGAACTTTGGTGAATTGCTTTTCATTCAATATTTCTAGGTTATGTGTGCTTATAGTAATATTGATTTTAGTTAACCGTTTCAGTTCTAACCTTATTTATCCAATTGAGTCAGACTTATTGCCTGCCATTTATGAATGGACGTTGTAATTATTTCAGAAGAGAGATCACTACATGTTGGAATGATTTATTGGTTGTTGTCCAAAAGTTTTTTAATGCTTGACTTCCGGATTTTGTAGAACAGGACAAAAATCATGTATTTTTTTTACCTACATAAATCTTCCACAATTACATAGTGGAAAAAAGGAAGATCGGTCGAGAGGGAGGGGGCACGGGCCCTTTGGGCCCCAATGACTAAAAGGGTTAATAAACATTAAATGTAGGGAATATCTATATACAGGTTCCGTTGATACGTTAGTATTATGTTGTAAAATAAGTAACTTGTTAGGTTTCAATGTAATTTTTCAACTATTTTATAAATTCTATACATTTTTTTATGTATACAAAAAATAATATTTTGCTAAAGGGACATAACGCAGATTTGTAATAAACGGAGAAGGTTTTATTATGAAACCATTTCATGTATTTTAGAAACTTTACAGTGGTGTATACAATAATTATATATTTCAAATAAAAGTACAGAGTAGTCATAAATGGTTCGGCGATGGTAATTGTTTGGCTGTATCACATTTAGATGTATTGTCATATTAAAACATTATTTTTGCCCGACTTTTTCGCTTATATTTTAAACAAGGTGATTAGTATTAGTAATTACAAACAAAATAATTTAAAATATAAGCGAAGTAGTTGAGCAAAAATAATGTTTTAATATGCCAATACAGCTAAATGTGATACAGCCACACAATGATCATCGCCGACAAATTTATGACCACTAGGTACCTTGATTGTGCATGTAGTTGTTTTCTGTGAACATATAATTTATGATTTTAACTGAATTATTACATTAATTGTACTGGCACCAACAAAACGTTCAATTTTTAGTACTAAAGAAAAATTAAAACTCCAAACTTCTTCGGAACTCAACTCCCAAAAAATGACGACTTAAAAAAAATCTAGCTTTTTGATTTTATTGTTTAAATTATTATTTTATTTTTAACGTCAAAAATAAAAGTTGTAGTAAGGAAAAGTGTAGTCTAAAATACCTTAAATTCTAAAACATTACTTATAAGTGATTAATAGATATTTTAAAAGTTTAGGTAAAATAATTAATATAAATATCAAAAACTTAGAAAAGAAAGTATCATATATTTATTCATAATTATTTTTATTTCATATAAATATTGTATTAAAATGAGTAATCTTAGGAAGTTAATTTTTTTAAAACAATTAAAATAACAAAAGTAATGTTGAATCAAAATTTAACATTTCTTACAATTATTCGGCACAGTTTAAGCATTTTGTTATGGCTCATATTTATTAAATTTTTATTCAACATTTTACCATATTTTATAGAAAGGAATAATCATATTATAAAAATAAATACTTATTACATTCTGACTGATGTGGGACACCATTTTGCAAATATTTTTTTAAAAAATTAGAGTTTTCGAAATATTTCTGAAGTTTTAGTTAACACTAAATCTACCGACATTTCATGTATACCTAATCCTACCATGAACGGTCAAATGACCGCTTCAAAAAAATATGTATCTTAATATAGAAAGATATTTCAGCCAATTGGATAGTAAACAAAAATATTTTTTGTCTATTTAGAAAAGTTTTATTTACATTTATGCATTTTCACCACACTTTTTTACAAATTACAGTATTTTGTATTGCACATTTTCCGTTGCCGTCAGCGCCGCCTGCCGTGAGTCGGTTTGCAACCGTGCCGCCTGGTTGGGCCTTCTCGGTCTGTACAGCGTTGCCTGGTTGGCCCTCAGGACGCTTGGTGCCCAGATGGCTGGATTACCACAACACTGTAGATCCACAATTACATTGTGGACTCGTAAAACAAATTTCAGGAGTGCGCTTTCCGAAGAATATAGTCGTAAATAACATCAATTGTTCAAATGGTCAAATGACCGCTCGTGGTAGACTAGACATGTTATAATTTTTTTTCGGAAAGTAAACAATAAAGAAAGTTGTGAATATTGAAAAATGGGTTGTATGTATATTATATTAAAAGTCAATAAGTTACATGGCGATACAGTAACGTTGTATACAAGAAATTCTAAACGAAATTTTAAAAACGGTCATTGACCGCGCGTGGTAGGTTTAGTGTTAAACTTACACGAATGGAACATACATAAAAAACAACAGAAAAAAATATTTAGGAATAGCATCGTTGTAATACTAAAAATGGTTACATGTTTATTATAGTACAGAATTGTAATTAAGCAACAGATTTTGGTATTTTTTTTTTGCAAGAATACCACTATCCACTATTAATATATTGCAGTTGGTGGACGTTCCCTGGCGATAAAATTGGACCTTTTGGGCTATGAAAGGTATCCTTATCTTATCAATCTAACGGCATTTGGTGACTACTGTCAACATACCATTCCCTCTTCATATCCAACCATTGCAATAACATTCCTTCGAATGCATTTATATCTCTTTATTTTCGATTAGATATATATCTGGATTCTGTCTCTTCGGAAGCCAAAGTATGGAGTAATTATGCGAACACACAACAATTCAAATTAAAAAAATCTTATTGTTATTTTCATAGAATTGTTTTGTTGTAAGCATTTAATTGTAGTATAGGCTTACTAAATATATTTTTAGTTAGATATGCATGGAACATATGACTTATTACTCAATATTCATTGATCTTAGTATATTTTTGTATTTCTGTTGTCTTGTATATGAATACAAAATCAAAATTATATTTATTTCTTCCCCTTTAGCACTGCATTAGTAATGCCCGTCAAAATGACAGGTATTTGCAGGTATTTGTGGAATAGCATTTACGGCGGTAGTATACTAATGCAGTCAAAGGCGTAAATTTTAAAATATATTGGGAGGGGGGATGGGCTCACTGCTTTAATTTTTAATAAAATGCATAAATCTTATTGAAGTTAAGACACTTTTTTAAAATATTAAGGAGGCTCTGGCCCGTCCAATACAATTTTACGCCTATGATTGCTATGTTATAACAACTGGTATCGTAGATAGACGGTGAACGTTAGAAGAGATATAATTGTTTTCCACAATAGTTACGAAGAAATATGGTTACTTTCTGATTTTTGTCTTTCCTACTCTCAATAGTGCACTAATTATTACATTAACAATATTTTTTTTAATTAAAAATCTATCATATAAGAAAAAAAATATCATGTAAAAAATTGATTCAAGTGTGGGGCTTGTATGAATAGATTCTAAAACAATTCAAATATCTTGTTTATCGGTCTTTTATAATTTTTTTAATCTAGTCAATGTGCTACAGATAGCATTACACACTTACAAATAAATTCCTGAAAAATGAGCGAATGATCACTTACCACACCTGTGTACTAAGACATCGAATTATTTACGGTTTTATCAATCAGTTGAACCTGAAATTAAATTTGAAAATAACATTTACGTAATTGAAGGATTAAAATTAGTAATGTGACATAAAATTTTGTTGTAAGCATAATATGGATAAGTATAAATCCACATTCCAAATTGAGTTTGCGAATTCATAAGTCTATAAATGTATTTAATTATGTAATACATTCAGATCCAATAAAATCTGTTTTATAAAATAATTTATACCAATCCTAATACAACATTCGTTTAACACATTATTACTCTTAAAAAGCAGTTGAAAAGTGAACAGACCGTGAAAGTTCATGTGACACAACTTTAGTCTCGAGATCAAAAGTAGTTGCACTATAGAACAATCTACGATCCCAAATACGAAGCCTTAATAGTAGATACTAGATGTCCATGCTAAGTATTAGTTGTTTATACGATAAGTAGCAGAACTATTGTTTGCTGTTTATAAGACTGTCTTCCCAAATTGGAAATAAATCCTTCAATTAATTGCAAAGGTAGGAATACTCAAATGGTGAGACACAAATTAAAAATTTTCCATGGAAAGCAACACTGCAAAACGGTAATCGAAATTGAATTCAGCAAGGAAAGCCCTTTCTTATTTTAATAAAAGACCGTTTTTTCAAAGAACCGTGTAAACGTAATTTGCCTACAATTCCCTTACCAACAATTTTTACACCCCAACATCTATTGTCTGTCTTGTTTGAACTTCCAAGTAGCACAAAAGACACGTTAGCACAGCATAGAATATCAATTCCAGAAAGAGTAGCGAAACCCAATTGCTTATTCATTACATGGGCATCTAAACCTTACCCCTTACCACAGAACCCTTTGTTGCCCCGGGAAATTTATCGGCTTCTCTTGTCCCTGTCTCATTTTCCAGAAATTTCCCCCCAACTCCAGAAAGGTAGAAATTAGATCAGATAAAAATGTTCTTTTCTATATATACAATCGCTTTACTAAATCAGGAAACAATGCCAAAACTCAGTAAACACCTGCCAACCAGGCAACAAAAGCGTTTGATGCGTCTGCCTATCCATTACCGCGTTCTTGTATCCTGTTTGGGGGTTGTTATTAAAGCTGAAATATTAACTCTTACGGCATCAACACCACACGCAGTCGGTTTGGCCTATAGCGTCACCCTATCAAGTCTTGGCTCCTCCCTCGCAACATAAATGGCTTCGCTATCTTCTTTATGAGGATGAGAAAATCCTCTTGAATAAATCTACCCTCGAGAATGCATGCTGCCTTCCGAGGCCGAAATCCAATTATATCGAAGAGGGGCGGATAATAATGGGATAATCAGCCGCTTTTTATCGTTTTATGAATAGGGGAGTGGGCTTGGTTATTAAATGATGAGATTCAGGTGTACGGAGTGTAATTAAGGTGTGTTTATCAGACAAAGGTATTCATTATACGATTTTTGGAATTTAATCCTTAGATAAGCCATTGACTGTTAGGCGGCTTAGTCTTGTAAGGGTTAAAGTCTTTGTTTCCACTTGTTGGAATACACTCATAAATATTAGCGCAGGAGTTTAGTTTTAATAAATATGACAAGATGCGATTGTCAAAAGCACGTTTAATTGGACATTTAATGTTGGATGTTTTGGAATAAGGATATTGAGCTAATAAACTCGTCGACATGATGGATAAACTCACTAAATCGATTTTTTTTCTTATGTGTTTTGTTTTTAATTTATTTGCAGTTTCATAACTGTTAAGTAAACTCTTGTTAGGAAAAAATCTCAAATCAATAACGAGTGTGGTTGAGAAATGAAACACTGTTCCATATTAGAGATTAACACTATCTTTTATGGCTCAGTTAAAATAAAAATACTTAATATATCAAAACAGCCTTTTGTGGCTTAATGAGTTTTCCACCAAGTCAACGATAGCAATAAAAATTTCTTTATTCGAGTTAATATTCGTTTCTGTAATGAAGTCTGTTATTTTTTTTTTATATTCTTGTCACTCGCTGACTTAACTCTTACTCCATTTGTATCTTCTTAAAAATTATTTTTCAAATATATGAAAAACTAATATTTACGAACATATAAGTTGTTTGTTACAAATACAATTTTAAATAATTCAAAATTAAGGCAATAAAAAAAACTCTTTAATAAACAATACTAACCCCCTCTCTCTCTCTCTCTCTCGCTCTCTCTAACTCTATATCTTTATCTAGTGTATATATCCTAATAATATATTGTAACAATGAAAGTTGACAAAGAAATAATTATAGTTGTAGTTATAACAATAAAGCAATTATACAGGGAGGTCACAATGATTATACATACAATGGTCACAGGGAGCTGTGCTCCCAGGCTATTCCTTCTAGATAGAAATCGAAGCATTGTCAATAGCTAATTATATAGCTCAATATAATATTAATTCAATTAACCAATTATATCCTCAATTTTAAAATACAGTCACAAATTGTTGGTCGATGGTCATTTTTAGCTGTTTAATTACACCTAATTAACCGTTCTTTTTGTTATACTTTAATTACTTTATTTTTGTTACTAAATCTAAGCGACTTGTTTAAATAGTAGCGAAGTGTTTAGAAAAAATAAAGTTTTATTATGCCAAAACAGTTAAATGTCATGCAGCCAAACAATAGCCATCACCCAATAATTTGTGACCACTCTATATACAGTTCTGCCTTTCATACCTCTTCAGTTGTATGAAATTTATTTAATTTAATAGACATTTATTTTAGACCAAAAAACATTGCAATTAAAACTAGAAACGCTGCTGATAAAATATTCTTAATAAAGCAAAATAAAGAAGTAATACCGTCAACTGGGGTTACTTTACTCCATTTTCTTTTTGTTTGAGTGCCATGTGGTGCAGAAAACAATATGTTCTGGGTGTCAATATCTTCTGTGATTACTGAAAATTCCACCAATCTGTCATTTTTTTTAACGCAGGCTTGTTTACTATTATTATTTTTTTGCTCTTTGGAGTAAAGTAGGAAGGGGGTTAGGATACTTTACTCCCATGTCAGAAATTTACTTTTTTCAATACTAAAGCTTGGTTGGAGTAAATAAAACCATTTGGTTCTTATTAAGCACCATTTAAAATGTATTTTCTATTTTTGTTGTAAAAAACAAATCAATTTCCACTACCAAAGAATCATTTTAATAACCAAAAAGCATTAAATAATTCCTAAAATTCCTTTTTATTTATAACAATTGGCGAATTCGGACTGATTTGATCGTCCTATTTTTACTTGTATACTTTAGTGGGGTATACATAATATATAAATTAATAGAAACTTCATATATATATTTTAAAAAATCACATTTTAATGCAAATTCTGCTCTTACTGCATTAAGGTTTCTACTAAGAGGTTTACTTTACTATTGTAAGGTTTACTTCACTTTAATAGGCATAGTAAAATAACCCCTAATGTTGGACTGGAATGAGCTTTGTTAGCAAAATGATTTGTAATCTTAATTAGAAGCAAAAGATCAGAAAACTCATTGATATACTTTTAAATTGATTGTTACACAACACAACTGCGCAATTACGTTATTCAGTGTACACGTGGTTAACGTAAAATATACAACTTTATCGCAGGAAGAAAACACGTGTTATAACAACATCACTTCTTTTCCTAACAGAAAACGAGGGAAAACAACCATACCGTTGGACGCCAGGGTTTCCAACTCTCACAGGAAAAATATATCATTGACTTCTTTCACTAAATGTTTCTCGCTTTTTTTTAAAAAACTTATTTCAACAGGTGGGTAAAGCTACCATGCAAAAAATAAAGTAATTACCGTTGACGGTAATAATTTTTTTTATATGCCATTAAATTTTATTACGAACTTCCCTAGGTTCTAAAATATGCAGAAAGATCAACAATATTCGTAAGACATCTATCATTATATTTATTTGATATTAATTGTTGATTTACTTTTAAACAATAATAATTTCACATGCGTTATTTTTATGTATCTATATCTAATTTTTATGTTGATTTATGTATTTGCTGTATTCTTTTGTTCAATAAACAAAGACTCTTCCAACCAAACCACCGTAGGTTTGAAATACAAATGTAAGAGCGTACACATCTTCTCAATGATATTCTATACTTATCATAAAAAGAAAGTCTTGAATTTTTCTCTACATTATAAATGTATGTCAAAGTTAAGTTCCTAAGGTTCTCTCGACTCCTTTACGGTGGCGAAAGAAAATCCCCTAAGAGATAAGAATGAGATCCCCTGACCTCTTGATACATCAACTGTCTTTAATATTTTGCCCTTTTCTTTCTTTACCCCTAGCAAAGAGTTTATTTGAGGTCCCATTCCTGGGAATATCTTTTCATACTTATATTCATGAGCTGGAAAGAAACTTTAAAATTTCAAACCTTCCACGTTTGATATTCATGACACTATGAATAAGATTCCTAAGTTTAGATTTCAAGGAAAAGTCTCTTTCATTTTTTTTTGTTTTGTTTGGCGTCGTATCGGGTCTGAACTGTTAAAAGCGGTTTCACAAATGTATCTGAAGTTTCCATATATATACTATGATTAAACTTTGGTATAAAAATAAAAAGTTTTCTTTGTCGAATACCGGTTATATAAACACTTTAATCTGTAATTGAGAACCAACTGCTTGGAAGTAAAATTATAGAAATACTATTACAAAATATATTAGGTTTGAGATGAAATAGCTATTTTATATGTTTCTAGGTAAATTAGTCTGAAAGATCTATTTTTCTAAGTAAAATTTATTTTATAGTAAGGTGATGGTCATCTGATATGTCTAATTATAAAATATTCCCATTCTTGAAATCGTCTCAATATGCCCTTTCATTTGATACCAATCACCGTATGCTTTGGAAACATTTATTTTTTCAAGTAACTCTAAAAGACGCCTAGTATAGGCCATATCATATGTTTGAAAAAGTTAAATCATTTACAACGCTTACAGAATCATATAAATAATACAATACCTTTTTAAAGAATCAACAAGTTGTTAAAGCAATACACGAGAATAAAGAAATACCCCTATACACAGTTCAAACACAAATACCCTTATAATAGGCATAGACGTTTTCTACTTCAATAATCATAATTTTACATTTATCCTTATTGTACACTATATTAACACGTTTACACTGATTCCATTCGTAGCCATTAAGAGAATTTCAAAAATACCATCTTTATTAAAAATTGTTCCAGCTTCTTCTGAAAAAAAAGTTATAAAGCCACTTTGAACCTGAAAATATACAAGTTCTTACTCCATTTCGCAACACATATATCTTCGTTCTGCGGATAAAATAAACTAAATATATATTAATTTCGTGAATTTTGTAACAAATACTCACGAATTTTTTTTCTCCAGTTTGACGAAAAAGGCAGGATATATATATATATATATATATATATATATATATATATATATATATATATATATATATATATATATATATATATATATATATATATATATATATATATATATATATATATATATATATATATATATATATAATTTCGTCTATGTATAGCAACCGTTTTTAACACTAATTGTTAACACTACTTGCATCAGTTGCTCCAGTGTATTTGGCGAAATTTCAGTTCCATACCCTAAAGGAAAAAATAACATAGAGGGGATACCGGTGCAGGTTGTCACAATGGTTGGTTGTCACACGTCTCAGTTTTTAGTCGTTTCGGTCACGTAACAGCCTAGACACAAACTACTCATTGTTTATATCATTCTGAGTGTGCATATTTAATTTCAAGTGCCTTTCGAAAATTTTCTAGATTTTATTGGTGTTCATGAGTTTTTGCAGCTAAGTATTCATTGAATGATATAATGAATTCTGATTATTCACTTTCTATTCAATTAAATCAATCTTTCAACTATATTATGTTATTCTATAACGTTTCATGATGTTATTCTGTATCAACGTTTGAGGTTATGTTCTCTGGTGTTTCCGCCAAATCGTGATTTGTCTAAAATGTCCGTTCGGGGTTAGTTGTCCCATGCAAGGCAATAGTTGTCATGTGTGAATCCGATCAGAATAAGTTTTATATTTGTCATAATTGTAAAAGTGCTCTCAAAATTGACTAATGTATTTAACACTTATATATTCCCTTAAATTTCGGCTTTGTTCTGTTCTTAATACAATTTTTTTTAAACTATTTTTTTTATTTTTTACCCCTTCCAAATAATCCCTGACAACCAACTCGGGGCAGGTTGTCACAAAATTTTTCTCAGACAAAAATTTCTTTTACTGAATAGCCACTTATTGTTACGGTAAACTGCAAGAAAATGCAAGCAAGGATCCAAACTAAAGGACATTTTAATCATAGAAAGGTAAACTGTAAGCCCTTAAGAATTAAAAAGCGAAAATTATGACAACCTGCCCCAATAAACTTCATAATATTTTAATGACTTAGTGCACATATGTTATAAGTGTTATTTTCATGAATTTGTAATTAAGTGCTCGTTTGCAGCTTGTATTGTACTTATATAGTACTTAAATATGGTAAGTACAAAACAATTAATTTAATTAGCAGAAACTGCAATTGAATATTGTATCACATTTCTTATAATACGCTGGAAAATTTCTCTCCTGAAAAACTACTGAAGTGTAACTTACCACATCGATTAAAACTTTTCCACAAGGCATTGATTTCCATTTTCATGTATGTCAGTCCTGAACATAGATAGTCGAATAACTTGATTAATTTCAGACTGTGTAAAAAGCCTCTCTTAGTGAATGAAGAAGTGTAAGTGATTTCCATTTTACACTTGGTTACTTCATGTTCTCATTCTTCTTTCTATGTTCACTATCTGAATAAAAAATATTTTATTCGGTGTTTAAATATCTTTATTTTATTATCGCTATTTTTTGGAAAGTTTTCATTTGTGGAACAAAATAAAAAAGGAGAGGGTACTAGAAAAACGGTCCATGTTATGTAATCTACATAAAAACTTAATCTCATAATATGTCAAATTAATTTTAAAAAAAAGTTTGTTTATATATATTAAATCATTTAAAAGTAAATAGAACACAATAAAATTTACCTTGAATGAAAATTGACATGTTTCTATGCTATAAATAGTTTTTTATTTTTTTTATTCAAGTCATCAAAAATCGATGGAGAATAATTGACAGTAGGTCGTCTAAAATATGTTGCGCCTCTGAGGATCACGAATTGATTTTACGAAACAAAACAAAAAAAAATTCAATGTTAAAGTTATTTAAAAATAACAAATAAACTATAATTTGAAGAAAATGCGTCTGATTTCAAAAACTTTTGAACATGGTCTCATTAATGCTCTATTAATGGGCTTTTGAAAGTGGTTCGATATCTATCCCAATAGGACACCATCGAACACAACCAATATATTTTTAACTACTGTTATATGTCGAGGACAACACCCAAACACTCTACAAACTTCCACACAATGAATAACGTGACAACGTTCAGGAACTTAAACAGCGAAGTTATATGATAGTGATTATTAGGAATTATGATCTTACACTCCCCCACTCATTTAGCTTTATATACTAAACATTTATCATCTACAGACCAACTGGGGGAGTTCTGTACCAACTCAACATCCCCCACCTGTGTGCCAATACCAATATTTGAATCTCGTCAAGTTTTTTGTGTTGCGTTTTTTTTTAATCTAAATTGTTGCTACGGAATAGAATTTAGCCCTCCATCATTACATTCATCTCAAATTTTGCTAAACTAATCTTAAAAAAGTTGATACAAGCAATATAAACAATCTTCCGCACTTACAAAAACTATCCTTTTTCAGTTTCACCGACAAAAATACTCATATTTTAAAATGTGCATTGCGCAAACATAATTGCATGTGCGCAAAAATCATTTCGGGATGTGCCATCATACGTTTATATATACTTTTCAGATAAAAGGGGGGGGGTGAATATTTATTCATTACGGTCGGATCCTTAAATGTTTGGGAAACCTCTGATATAGGACATATTAGCAAATCTGTGATAAATGATGAAACGTTCCAATTCACATTCCATAAATTTAAAATTTAACTGCCCCATTACCCCTCTCTTCAGAAAAGGCATCATCAGTCTTCTTTCAAAAGGGACCTTTAAAAGAATGTTTCAAAAATCAATAAAAATTCCACAAATATTTCATCTATCTTGAGCATCCGGATCTGCGAATCGACTTCACCTTTCAAATCCAGCAAAGGATGTGCGTGCGCCATGAAATTTCAGATTGATCCTTCCGTTTCCATTGCAAATGCCCCTCTACAAGACATTGAAATATGGTGTGTCGGAGCAACTTTTTTTGATGGATCTGAACGAGTTTCGAAGAGAGCGAAAATGTGTTCGGAGGGGAAGGACCACGGGAAGGACGACATTCGGAGTTATATTTTCACTCCGAAAGTGATGACTGTAAAAGTTAGTGTCAAAAGACATGGTGATGAATGGATACCATAACTGTGGAAGTGATGCTGTAGACATGGCTTCAAAATGTATTTTTCGTATAGGGGTTTTATTTTATTTGATGGAAGTTTTTTAGGAAGTTTTTTTCTGGGAATTTCATCCGCAGGGGAAATATTTCTAATATTATGTATTCCTTTTTGAATCATAACTGAAACTTATCCAACTTACCACCACTCCTAAATTAATTAACCAACATTAAAAAATCGTAAGTTATTTAAACACCAGTCACAAATTAAATTGCTACCTTTCATAAGTAGTTTAACCACCATTCATAATTTAATTAACTATTATTCGTAAGTAAATTAACTACCATTCATAAGTTATTTCATCAGCATTCATAAATTATTTTATCAACATTCATAAGTCATTTAATCGCCATTCATAAGTTTATTTACTTCCGTTTATAAGTTATTTAACCAGCATTCATAATTTATTTACCAACATTCTAAAGTTATTTAATCACCATTCACAAGTTATTTAATTTTATTTTTTAAGTTAATTAACCCCTATTCATAAGTCAACCATTCATAAGTTAATCAACTTCCATTTATAAGTTATTTAACCAGCATTCATAAATTATTTTACTAACATTCATAAATTATTTAGTCGTCATTCATAAATTAATTAACTTATATTTATAAGTTAATTAACCCTTATTTATAAGACATCCATTCATAAGTTAATTAACTACTGTTCGTAAATCATTTAACCTTCAGTTTCTGGCCGACTTTGAATTCAAGTTTCTTATATATAAAATGCTCGAAGGGTATATTATAAATATTACAATATATGTTACAACATATTGATATAATTGAATTCAATTAAACATATTTAGAAATTCTACCATTTAATGTGAATCATTTAGTTAATAAAACATTTTAAAACAAGTTTCGAGAAACCTAATTTTGTAGCACATTTAATATTTTAAAATCACTTTTTTTTATTTTAATCACTATTTCATAAAATAACCACTGAAGTAACTGTGATACGCTGTTTCAGTTCCTATAAATTAGTATAAAAAGTCTTATGGATACAATCTTTCACAAAACCCCACATGCAAAAAATTCATTTGATCTAAATCTATAGACAGATGAAGCCAGTGAATTGGACCACCGCGATCAATACATCTGTTGTAGAAATGCTACTTCATTTAGAAATTACGTATATAGTTTGACCAATACGAGTATAACAATTCTTAAAAATAAAAATTTTAAAAATGCATTATAGAAAAAAAAAACTACAGCTCATAGGTTATATTTTCAGTGTGTTTCAGGGTTCAAAATTAGGAGATAAACGTTTAGCGTAATGAGCACGAAGCAATTTTTTTTAGTAGAAAACATGTTTTGCTTAAGCGTAATTTTAAAATAATTCAAATTACTTAAGCAGACCTTCCAACTATTACGATATATTTGTAATCGTTAAAACTTTTTTTGCATAAAATAAGAAGCGTGTTTCCATTTGTTCTCTAAAAAAATCACAGTCTTACTGACAAAATTACTGAAAAGTATTTAGTATGAGAGCAATAATTGAAAATCAACGCTAAGCATAAAAATGACGACTGGGTGTAAAATTACGGTCGTCAAACTAAAATTTTTAGGTGCAAAATGCAACTAACGACCGTTAATTTCAAACCCTGTGTTTAATATAATAGATGTGCTGTGGAAATGCTCCTTATTTTGGAAATTACAATTACGCTTTGAAATTACGATTGCTATTGTGTTTGACCAATACGAGAATAACAATTGTTCAAAATAAAATTTAAAAAACCGTGTTAAAAATACGTCCCATTAAAAATAAGCCACTGGTCATAGATTAGTTTTGTAGTTTGTTCAATAATTCTCGAATATAATTACTTTAAAAAAATATACATTGTAGTCAGAAATATTTGACGGGTGGTTATTGTTTGATTATTATACCATTTAGCTGCATTGGCATAATAAAACTTTATTTTTACCCAGCTACTTTGCTTATAGTTTAACCCTTCGAAGCCCACATATATATTTACCATTAGAGTTTTTTTCTGGAATCATGCCTATTTTAATCTATATTAACATAAATATTCAGTAAAAAAATATCTTAATTTTTAAAATAAATTTGTAATGGTGCCATTTGGCATTGGAACTTAAAGTCCTGGGAAGAAATAGGCTATACAAGTGAAAAAAACATACCCTTGGTAACAGAAAAAATAGGAGTAATAATTATTTTTCGCAATCATATTTTCATTTTTTCTTCAGAGCGTGTTCCTATTAAAAATTAATTTATATCATAAATATAGTGGTGTCATTTACTATTAAATATTAAAAAAAATACTCGTGCATTGATAGATAAAGCATCTTTTAAATGGCTCCAAATAGAACCTACGGGAATTATATATATATATATATATATATATATATATATATATATATATATATTTAATAACATCAATCATGAAATAAACACACATAATAAATCATACATATTCCTGCGAAGCGCTTAAAGCTGCATTAACACAAGGAACTGCAATATTTATTTAAATCAATAAGAGCGAAAAGTTCATCCAGCCGGGAGTCGAACCCGGGACCCCTTGTTTAGCGCACAAGTGCTCTACCACTGAGCTATCCGGACGACACCAACCTTCAGAAACTTTCCACTCATAACACTGATTGGAAGAGTAGACACATACAGACACACCACATAACACGAACTCCTGTGAAGCGCTTAAGCTGCATCAACACAAGGAACCGTGAATATATTTAATAACATCAATCATGAAACAAACACACAGAATAAATCATACATATTCCTGCGAAGCGCTCAAAACTGCATCTTGTTTAAAATATAAGAGAAATGTTTGGGCAAAAATAATATTTTATTATGCAAATATATAGCTAAATGTTATACAGTCAAACAATGACCACTCGTCAACAATTTATGGTCCCCTGTATAAAGCAATTTTTAAAATTAAATCTGAGCCAATGCAAAGTTTCTAACAGATCATCCTAGAAAAAGAAGAGACTGCCTGACAGAAAATTGGAAAAATCTCGATTTTTCCTCTTGACAAGTCATTCCCAAACATTTGAATCCGGACACCGCCTTGAAGGCAGAATTTGTGAAAAGCGCAAAATTCCCCTTCCTTCCCGTGTCAGTGTTGGGCTGAGTTTATAGCAGTCGGACGTCAGCCCTGCATTCCGAGATAGATTACCACAAGGAATCGGCTTCCTCCTGGAAATCCCCCAAACAGTATGGAAATAAGGCCCCCGATTTATATATATACTCGGCGAGGTGAAGGGAGACAAATATTCTATATGCAGATTGACGTTCGGGAACTGTCCATCAGAAGCCACAAATCGCAGGCTTGCTAAGACAGAGATCCAATTTCCAATCGCATCTCATCCTTCAAGTCTCCAGATGGATGCCAAGCCTTCCGAAATGTCCCAAAAACCTTATTGGATTTTTCCTTACTCGATCCCTTCTCCTTACCAGTCGTCAAGAAATATGAATGATGTATAAAGGGAGTGTAAGCAACCAATTTCAAATTCGGAAGTCGAACTTTAACTGAGGAAGGATCGTCTTAAGTTTTTGGGGGAGATGCGGAGACTCCGTTCTTCTTCTTCCTTTTTTCTTTTTTTTTTTAATGCGGTTCTTCTTTTTTTTTTATTGTTTTATTCTTCTTGAGTCTCTTTCTTTAAATATGTTATGTTCGAGAGAGAGTTTGGGGCTTGACAAGGAGGAAAAGGGAAGGAAGAAAAATGGCTCTAGCGGAGGGGAAAAATGAAATGAAATAAAACGCAAACAAGTTCGCTGAAGTTGAAATTTAAGTTTATGCAAGAAAAATACGAAAGAAACAAATGGGCTGAAGGTATTTTGTTATCGGGGGTCTTTTTTTTGCGTTTTTGTTTTTCCAAGGGAGTTTCTATAAGAAGATGGAGAATTTGGAGCAGTATCAGTTCTATAAGCTCTTATTTACTCGTCATATACGTTATGCCGTCCTGTTTCGCTTTCAAAGTACATAAAGGGTTTTAGCATTTCATGCATTATTCATCAATAAAACTTTTATATATTCGGTCCTTTATTTTTAGCGTTAAATGTTGAATGGCATGACCATCATATTTTGTTTCGTATATTATTGACTGAGATGGTTTTAATGAATTGAATTGCTCTTTATGTGTGTTTAAAAATTACTCTTTTAGCATGTCACAGTGAAATATAAGTACGGCAAAAAACTAACACGCTTTTAATTCATTATTGGGGTTCTGTACTCAAAATTCTGTAAAATATTTTTTAAATATATAAACTGCCGCCCACATTTTACATTGGACAAAACATTTAGCTCAACAAGCGTAGGTCGAAGTTCAAATTGCGAAAAAATCGTGTATATTGATGTATGTTCGTCCGAGTTAGGAGCCATGGTGGCTCGATAGTTATGCACTCTTTTAAAAGAAACCATCGTTTCCTTCGATATGTTATGAGAAAGTGCTGGGAAGTTCGGCATACGACTGAGC
This sequence comes from Troglohyphantes excavatus, assembly GCA_963932185.1. Taxonomy (NCBI): domain Eukaryota; kingdom Metazoa; phylum Arthropoda; class Arachnida; order Araneae; family Linyphiidae; genus Troglohyphantes; species Troglohyphantes excavatus. The sequence goes on from OZ010676.1 coordinate 45,296,020, forward strand.
AAGTGCAGTTGATTAACAAAAAAGTTAACTTTCTTAATTTGTATGTTTTCAGTTAATGAGATAACAAAAAGGAAATGAATAACTTTCATTATAAAAATAGAAAATATATTATGGTAATTATTTTTCATCGTTATGTTTCATGCAATAGTATATAAACAACATACAGAAACAATTCTAATAAAATAAATAAAAACAGCGACGAGGAAATAAACAATATTTCCCTTTACATAATACATATGAGGATCTCTGAAATAAATTAAATTAGTTTTAAAAACAAAAATATAGGGATTGGGAAGCTTCGTATTTACCAAAACACTTGTTTCCTTTTATTAAAATTAACAATCTATCGCAAAACGGATCGAACAAGAAGGGAAAAAATAGAGAAAATTCCTTCACATGAAAAGATAATTCTTTTCTCTAAAATTCTCGAGTTTTATTTCCTTATTAAAACAGAAGGTGAAACTTTAACGACGATTCCGAATCCAGCTCACTGGTTCAAATTGCGAAAATTAGAAAATGAAGCAAGTTTCTGGAAGGAAGCTAGTTTTTTCTTTATACAGAGACAAAGTTTTAGGAAGTCTGCAAACAAAATGCATGCTCTGCTGAGCATATGAAGATCCAGAATGTTATCTTTTATTCCACTTTTAGTACGTTTCCACATCTCTCCTTAAGATTTCCAGTTTTAAATTAAGAAGAAGGGAGGGAAAGCGTAATGGAGAATAAACTGAGTCCGAAATATTCCCAATGTTATTTGCCAAGCTGAAGCATTGTCTTTCTGGAATGGTATGCTATCTATAGATTAAAAACGTTAATTCTATGTAAACGACGCGAAGGGGTGGAATTGCGGGCCCGATGTAAAATCCGTGTCTTCTTGTTTCGGTTGAGAGGTTTGTGTTTGTTCAGGAATGAGACAAAGTGCTCGGATTATTTGCCGAAATATATGAGGAAAATGAGGGGCTGGGGAAAATGGCGTTGTGTCAATATCACCTCGGAGAAGTGAAAAATGGGGGATTGAAGAAAGTTGGTGGTGCGAAAGTGGGTATGGGGAATAAAAAAGTCGAGAACGACGTAATGAGAGATTGATACTTATCATTCTTTGGAAAGCATCTTTGCGAATCTGAATGGAAAGAGGTTCAGAAGATTTTAAATTATATTCCCGGTCCTGGTGTAATGATTGTGATAACGATTGATAAAACTAAAGAAAAATCAGAAGATTTTAGACGTAATGAGAGATTGATACTTATTATTCTTTGGAAAGCATCTTTGCGAATCAGAATGGAAAGAGGGTCAGAAGATTTTAAATTATATACCCGGTCCTGGTGTAATGATTGTGATAAAGATTGATAAAACTAAAGAAAAATCAGAAGATTTTAGACGTAATGAGAGATTGATACTTATTATTCTTTGGAAAGCATCTTTGCGAATCAGAATGGAAAGAGGTTTACAAGATTTTAAATTATATTCCCGGTTCCTGGTGTAATGATTGTGATAAAGATTGATAAAAAATAAAGAAGAATCAGAAGATTTTTATTCCTTATTACGACAAATTCCTTATTTATTACTAAATGTATGGTACTGATTTCCACAAATATTCTATAAATGCAACAACCAATGCACAAATATTGAAAGAGACTGTTATTGAGGAAGCAAGGTTTGGGTTCCTATGGAGAATAAACTCTGAACGAACCTCCATGAATTTTGTAGAAGAACTTTAACAGCTAAAATATATTGAGAAGACGAGTCCTTAAACTATTGATGGAAGACAATGCCTTATTTTAACGATATAAATTATTGTGACATACCATAAACGAGGGTTGCTTTACTCCTTGCAGGGTAACTTTACTTCACCTGTTGAAAAAAGTTTCAAATTTAAAAAAAAATGAACATTCAATGAAATAAGTCAATAATATATTATTCCCGTAAGGGTTGGCGATCCTGCTGTCCACCGGTATGGCTGTTTTTTCTCTCGCTTTCTGTTAGCGAAGGTTACAGTTATAAGTGTTATAATAGGGTCGGTCTAACACACATTTTCTTCCAGTGGAAAAGTTGTATATTTTACGTTAATAACGTGTACCCTAAATCAGTTTAAAAATATACTAACGGTTTTTCTGATCTTTTACTTCTAATTCAAGTTACAAATAATGTTGTTCACCAAAGAGTAAAGGGAAAATAGCCTTACAAAAGCAAAGTAAACCTTAATTTTCTTTTAATTTACTAGTAAAGCAAATAAATTTAAATTACCTACCTTTATAAGATGTTTTCTGTGTCGGACCATGTTTTGTCGTAGATTATTCTTTAAAAGTTTTCATAAGCACTTTCACTTACACTTTTTCCACAAAAAAATTACTTTTTTTTTTTAGGAAAGTAATTATTAATTCGCAAACTAACAGTATTGTCGAAAAATTTTTAAATCAAGAAATGCTAGTATAAAGAACATTCCTTCAAAATTTTATTATTTTATATTAAGTTATTAATAAGTTATACACACGAAAAATTTTGTATCTCAGCTTTTGGAAGCCAACGTACATAGAACCTTAACTCATTTTCACATAGAACATGTCCTGAAAGGAAATTCCGGCAAATATATACACCATTATATAAAAAATAAAATCTTTACTTAATAATTATGAAAATCAACTAAAGAGTGGGTAATTTTATACTTTGGTTAAAAGCCTTAAGACTTCTTCCATAACAAGCAACAAGACAAAATCTCCAACAGCACCAACGATACTCCCCCCAGTAGTAACTTACACATCAGATAACAAGATAAATATACTTTATACTTTGCAACAATGTTCAAGCGAAATTAATTCCATCCACCCTCCCCCAGACAACGCATTAAGGGTAATCCAATAAAAGCAGCAATCCCATAATCTCATGTCTCACCCTCTGGAGGCAAGATGTATGGGCATGCGGCCGGGACCAAATAGAAAAGTCATCTACACTTCCCTATCGGCTCGTCACGCGTTTGATTCATAAAACGATACCATCCAACCGACAAGGCAAGCCCCGAAAGAATAATTCCAGGGTATCTGATGGCACGGCGAGCGCAACAAAGTTTACCATCCGCAGTCTGTCGTCTGTCATCCTGTGCAAAGAAGAGTTAAAAATGTCCGCCCCTTTAGCACTCCTTTTATTGATCTGGCGACATTAATTTTTATATAATCGGGACGCGAGGTGACGTCCGAAGTTTTATCTTATCTGAAAGGAGTGAAAAATTCCTCATTTGCATCAGCCAGGATGAATTTAATTACCGCTCCCGCTTTGACATTTATTGCTAAAGTAAGAGAGTTGTGGAAAATTTTTCATTTGCCCGCGCTTCATCAAAACGTCCGTGTTTACGGGGGAGGAATGAACAAGATTATGGAAAAGGCATCTTACGACCTCCTTTTACTTTTATTTCTGCAACGTTAATCAAAGAGATCTGGATCGCGAGCCTTCAGAGCATTTAAAATTATAACCACCGCGCGACGTTCTCTAATGAAATTTAGTCGAGGACCTTCAAAAGTTTCCTGATCGAGGCATTTTTATTAAAGTTTCGTTTCAACACCTGCAACGCTTGACAAAGTGCGCCTCCTCCCAACTTTTAAATGAAACTCATTAGTAGGGATTGTCAATGTGACTTATAATCATTTACCGAAGCCTTTTGGGCAGGGCCAGCGCCTGGATATTAACGCTCGAGATTGATTTCGGCGCTGGCAAAGAATGGGAGGGAAAAAATAACGATGGAATTAAAGCGATTAATTTCGACGGCATTAAATTAAAACTCTGAAATTTCGCACATTCTCGGAGAGGGTGTTTTTGAAGGAGGTGTTGTTGCTGCAATGAGGGGGGCTTCGCTTCCTTTCTGTTGTACAAGAAAAGGGTCAAAATTAATTTTTCCAATGTCTAGATTGGGTTTGAAAATACGTCGGACAACGTTGTTTAATCTCATTCAATCATTTTCTTTCGTTCCGAGAATGAGACGTTTTCTACGTTAAGGCGTTATTTTCATTAGATCCTGCTCATTATCCTAAGAACTGCGCTTAATTAAATCTTGATACTGAAATCAAACTAATATTGAAACTTTTGTTTAGTTTTGAGTCTTGTTTACTTCTGTAAAGTAATTTTCTTTTTCTGTATTTTTTCGTCAATTTCAAAAAAGAAGTATTTCATTTATTTTACATATGATAAATATTTTACATAAGTATTTTACAAAAGTACATAAATATTTTACATAAGTATTTTACAAAAGTACATAAATATTTTACATATGATAAATATTTTACATAAGTATTTTACAAAAGTACATAAATATTTTACATATGATAAATATTTTACATAAGTATTTTACAAAAGTACATAAATATTTTACATATGATAAATATTTTACATAAGTATTTTACAAAAGTACATAAATATTTTACATATGATAAATATTTTACATAAGTATTTTACAAAAGTACATAAATATTTTACATATGATAAATATTTTACATATTTTACATAAGATAAAGATGTTTATATATTAAGATACAAAATCGACTGAATATCTTTACAATAGAAGTATAAGTAAATTTGTTTTAATATAATAGTTATGTAATTCATCATTAGGTGATGATTCATTAGGTGATAATGTTTTAAAAATCTTCCATACTTTTTATTCGCATTAGGAAGGGATATATTCAAAACTGTTTCTTGTACATGTGTTTATCATTTCAATTTTTACTCAGGTAGTTTTTAACCTAATATAAATACAGTTAACTGTCCGATTTAAGTAGTACTCTAAAAATAAACGGTTGCTTACTTATAATCGGTTTTTTAATCACATTCAATGTACAAAATTACATTGAAATTTTTTTATGATATATTCAATATTAAATTTTCGGATTATTTTATGTATATTTTAATATGATTTGCTAAATAATTTAAGATAGTACACTAGATGATGTTATTTCAATAGTTACTATTATTAAGCATACATTTTTAGATACCAAATTCTAAACCACTAAACATCAATATCAATAAAATTTAAACTAGTATGTGTCAAAAATGTTCTTAATCTTCATATAATGTTATTTCTTGACAGCCTTACATTAATTGAATAAAAATTTCACAAATGTAATTTAAAAATAGAATATAAAAAATTAACTTTTCTATTTATTATTTTAAGGTAAATGAACTTTGAAAATAATAAACTCCTGTTTTTAATCTAATACATATTACTGTAGTCTTATTTTCGATATCTAATTTTTAGACGTTTAGTTCATGAAATATATTAACAGCTGTCGAAACATTTGAATAAACCAAAAATGACTGTATTGTTTTCTACCTTTCATAATTTACTTTTACCGAAGTTTCCTACATATCTGCACTTCACTATCTATTTAACGTCCATTACCAGCCAATTTAAGAGTTACAAAAGCGCTACCTGTATTTACTGCCAACTTACAGTAGAATCCAATACATACCTTAGCGTTCACCACATACTTACTATAAAGTATATTGATACCTATGGTAAAGCCCATTATTATCTACTGCAAAGCCACCTTTTTACCCAAACTTGAACTGATTCTTCTATATATTGGAAACGTATTTTGCTTGGTAGCTGACTTAGGAATTCCATGTCTGATTTTTGAGAAAATTTTGAAAAGAATGGACAAGTGAGGTTTCTCAAATACATTAAAATTCAAATCCCTATCTTTTGTCTATTGAATAAAAAATATATAATTAAAATTAAAAATGATTACAACATTGGAAAATTTACAAAATATTTAATGAGTATGCAACGTTGGTAGTTGAAAAAGTTAAATGGAAATATTTGCTATTAATTCATCTTTTCCATATAGTTTTCAAACTGTTCCGTTTCGTAAGTAGGCCAATTTATTCTCAGTTCATTGTTGAAACGAGGGAGGACTTCATCTTTAGGAATGTATGGGATAAGTTTCCCCACATCACTAATTTTCTTTATATTGATTATTACTTTAATGCTTGGAGATCTAAGCGTTTAAAAATAATGTAGAACAAACTGCTCCTGAACCACCGCGCTGACTTATGTTATTTCTCATGCCAATAATAATCTTGTGTCATTTAAACAAGTGCCATGTGTCTTGCTCATATTAACTGATATATGTAAAAGTCGTTGATTATATTAACTAGTAGTTCTTAGTAGTAGAACTTAACTAGTAGAACAGTAGACCTCGCGACCAAAAAAACAAGAACAATAATGCACGTAACATGCATTCATTCAAAGAACATTCATACCTAATTTGGCAAGCAGACGAAATACCGAACGGTCGATTTAAACCAAGACATAGCTAACGCTCAATCAACTTATATTTTTTTAAAAACTTTATTTCGCCCAAAAAGTGACTTGTCAGGTTTCTCAAATAACCTATTCAACTTTTATTACAGACAAAATGCTAACGACACAAATAAAATATCACTCGATGATACCTGAATAGTTTTAAAAAAAAAAACGATTAGAAATTCCAGTCTACCAGAATTAGAACAGTAAATCCCCCCCCCCTTCAAAAAACTCGATATTTGCACTATATATAGTTGAAAAAACCTCACCTCCCGACCTTGACTAGAAAACCCTCTTTCCTGCAATCTCAGAAAGGTGGGTTCCATTCCTGCTGAGTAGGTCAATAGCTTTCGTCGAAGAAATAGCGAATGACACATCTCCGGTTTGTGGGTAAATCCTTTGGGGATTGAAACCGGGAGCCCCCTTCCTATTTGATAAAAGCATTGGGAAAAGTGCCCTTGCCGAGGAAAAGGATTGTTGATGATGGACATCAGGATTTGTCAAAAGGGGCTCTTCGGAACTTCATCAATGGCTTCTGGGAAACTTATTTCTTCAATTCAAACTTTTTTCGGTTTTGTGGTTTTGTGTAAAAAAACAGCTGAACACGAGTTGCAACCACTGAGCTCGTATTAGTGCACTAGAGTGATAATCACGTGACTTGCTTTCCAAAAAGGAAGGCGCCATATTGGTTGTGGCACTATTGAGCGCATGCGCGCGTGACTTACGGAATTTTTACACTTTTAACATTAAAGACTCTATCAGATGAATAAATCAGTCGTTCTCTTTTATTTAACTCTTACTTCATCTTAACATAAAATATTTATTAAATTTATTAACCGCTATGGTACTGAAATTCTCTACAGTTTATTAGAATTTTAATTTTAATTCTTCTATAAACAGTTATAGTTATTGCTATTCATCAAAACAATCAAAACACCAAACGATACAATAATTAATATAATATAAGTAAACCAAATAACTAAAAAATTCTTAACCAAATAACTAAATATAAATAAATATTAGTTTAAAGCCCTTTTTTTTTAGAGATAATTTACAAATTTGACTACTTTAAACAAACAAACAAACAAAAAGTAAATATTTCTGAAAATGTACTTCTTTTTTTACATAAAATTTACTTCGTCTTAACTTGAAATTTTCTTTTTCGCCAACAAATATGGTGGCGACCAGAATTTGTTTCCTATATAAAAACGTTAGCCGAGAAATCACGTGATTGCCACTCTAGTGAACTTACGTGACCACGTGATTATAAGAGCTCTATGGCTGTAACCCAAAACCGAGTGATTGACAACAATATTATATTGAGATAGTAACGCTCAATGTTATGTAATAAATAATGTAGTTAGACAGCGACGTCAACTATGTTTACAAATGAAGGAATTGACAATTATATAATTTAGCTCAATGTTAAATTTCATACTTTTTATTTTGTGTACAATTTTCAATACTCGATTCTTACCTATTATTAATAAAAAAAATAATATTTTAATTATTTCTTAAAAATAATTTCAAAGTAGTATGTACTCAGGAGAGTATCATTTCAAAATAAAGGGGAGGGACTCAACTAGTTCCATACCCAGAATATTTACTAATATAAAAAATACACCCTAATTACCAGTTATGCTAATTTGTAATAATCCATTATTTTGCATTTAATTCATAATTATCCATTGTTAATTATCGATAATTTTTTAATTGACTAATCAATTGCATAAATTTCTTAAGAAATTAACAATTTTGAAATAATTTAAAATTAAGATTAGCATAATCTTCATAAATTGTATGAAAATATTTTTGCGCTTAAGATGTTATTCGGGATGTTGATAGAAAATTTTGACTTGAAGTCCTATATGAGAGGGGGTGGGAGGTAGAACCCCCTTCTTTCCTACGAATATGCTGTATATTAAAAAATATTTTTTTTTTAAATTTCCTTTGATACCATACACTCAGTTAATGTTTTTAAGTCAAAATAATTGGTAAATTTTCATTAATGATAATTAAAACTTGCGATTTTTAATATATAATAACGTTGGGACTCTTCAGGGATTTCACTGAAATGTTCCAAAAATAATGAAAAAAAAATGTACGGAGGATAAAGGCGCAATGTCAAGCTTTTGTCAAAAATGAGATTATCATACCATCTAGTAGCATCTGAAGGGAACTATCAAATTATAGTTCCCTTTTGGCAATAAAGAAGTTATGTCAAGTGTAATTGAAGGGAAATTTTTTGCTATACTGAAGAAAAAGACGCGTGGTTAAAAATAATAACCCGTTTACTGAAAGAATCATTTTAGTTGACATTGCGTAATTATTCCCTGTACCCTTCATTTAAAAATGAATTAATATATAGAGTTATAATATTGTTTATATAACGCTATTAGCTCCTTATTAAAGAATTTTAATAAATACGCATTTGACTTTTGCTGCAAGAAAACAGAATAAACCTAATAATCGCTAGAACGAATTTGTCCTTGGATTATATGCAACCAAAACCGTAACTTACCTTCCAAATGTGTTTGTGTTTAGCCAGTGGGTTCCTCAGTTAACACGTTACACCACCCAAAAAGCATGTTTTACGTGTAAATTAGAGTATTTTCACTCCACAAGAATCCACCCGTGTCGCTTTAAGCCTAATTTACTTACTCTTTCCAAGTTCATTGGTGCCAAACGTTAGCGAGAACAAACATTTAAAGCTATTACAAGCTAAAATACGACTCTGAGCCACACACGATCGGGTACAAAGAACCCGACTTCAAAACAATAAATTCCGGAATAAGTCATCATTAAAAGTACAAATTCAACTCCCATTTCTTCTACCATGAGATTCTACGAACAGGTTAGGGTCCTAATTATAGTCCCTGTTTTTTGGTACGTCAAGGTGTTACAAGCGTGGTGCGTGTTCAAATGAGCAATTACTTTCGGGTGATTCGCTGAAAGGGGTGGAGCAAGTTTCTTTTTTTTTTGACGTTATGTAGCTTAGGAAAGGTAATATATTTTTATAATTTAATCCTGCCGTAACGGAGTGGTAATATGTGCTTCTAGTAATAACTATAGTTATTAGAATATTCTTGTAATCGTCAGTAAATCAAACATTCGGTAATTGTAGGTTTGCTTCCCGGAAACAAATAAATTTATTGCACAAAAAAATTATCCTCCGTAATAAGTTCGATTTTTAGTTTCCGCGATTCTTAGAACAAAAACTTAACAAACAAGTTTATATAATTTTGCATAAAAATTATTCATTTTAACAGGTTTTTGTAAACAAGCCGTCAATAATGTTGCCAACTATAATTTTTTTTTGTCTCTAACGAATGGGTGCGTGGGAGGGTGTTGTTCACTCGATAATTAGCCATTACCATTTAGTTATGGTAGTTCTGTAAAATTCCGCATGTAGTACAGTGTATTTATTTCGAAGACTTATGAGCCCTATACAGTTAGGAGCCTTTCTCTTATTGTATATATTTTCGAATACCGTTACTTATTGTATAATTAAAGTGTACTAAAAAATGTATTATAAACCTTTTGTTGTTTAATAATTAAAAATTAATGATATTTTGCAAGGAATTTATAGTAAAAAAAAATTTCGTTGTCGTTTTTTTTTTTTTTTTTTTTTTTTTTGCTGAACAGATTTGTACAACCCAACAAGAGGAAACTCTTCTGAGAGACTGGCTCCAATGCATGACGAAAATGAAAATTTTAAGAAACATTAAATATAAAGATTCTGCGCCCCCTCTTAAATATTTTCTGGATCCGCCGATGGAGAGGATTATCAACATTAGTGCAAAATATTGTCCGATTGTATTCTTTTATGCAGGAAAACTGCAGTTTTTTCATGATCTATAAAATTAAAGGGTTTTGTTTCAATATCCTTCATAAAAACTGTAAAAAACCTTCATAAAAACTTCAATTTGTAATCACGAAGGGAAAATGCAGATATTTTAAAGGTTTTATGCAGAAAAATTAAAAACTTTAAAAAACTGCAGTTTTTTTGTTTCAATATCCTTTATAAAACCTTCAGAAAACCTTCAATTTCACAATTTTAATGAAGATTTTATGCTGACTTTTTTGCTGGGCAGTTTGAAATTATAAAATAAACGTATTTTTTATATTTATTTTTTTTCTTGAAAATTGAAATACATGAAACATGAGCATTTTCATTATTGATTTCATTGATCACAAAATGGTCTAAGTTTATATTGATAAATATTACATTATTGTTTTTAATTCTTACATTGCACGTTGTTAGTTACTTTGTAGCCAGCATGTTATAAATTCAATGTGTTTTAAAATATATACTCAATGTACATATTAGATATAAATTACCCTCGATACACTGTTAAAAATAGGTATTCAAAAATAAGTAAAATGTACTAATTTTTTAATACATTCGATGCTTATCATGGCTCCAAATACATAACTTTCAATTTTGAAAAAGACATGTACTCAAAAATGAGTATGATAGGTAAAAATTAATAAAAAGAGCAGGTGCTAGCCTACATAGGTTGCCTTCATAAATCACTTTCAATAAATATCGACAATTAAAACCAAAACTTACCGATAATTGAACCCAGACCTGCAGGCACCTCTGACCAAAGCCTTATCCGTTAAGCTACCAGGCAGACGTGAAAACGTTATAAACAGAAGTACTGTTAAAAAGATGTGCCAAAAGAATGGGAAGTAAGAAAATTGAATTGTAATAACCCAGTTTCCGTTGAAGCGATCGACATCAAATAATGTGGAAAACCATCTTCTGAACAAATATTTTAAGTTTGTCAAGCCGCTTTGTTAAAATGAATTGAACAGTAGCTGAGATTAGCAATATTAAATCAAATTGCTCATTTTTGCGAAAGTACGATTATTTATATTTGAGTACGTCATCGCTCATGTACTTAAATAAAAACGAGTAAGTTTATGTACTCATTTTAAGCACCTTTTTTTACAGTGTATAAATCCCTAGATATAAACCCCTAGATATATTCCCCCTAGATATGATTGATATGAATTTTCTTAAACAAAATAAATCAGCAAAATAAGTCAAATATTTATCCTTTAATATTTCATATATTGGCAAGTGCAACAAAAAAATTAGAAACAAAATAGCACATGATGTTAGAAAAATATTTTATTTAAAATTTCTGTTTCTAGAAAATATATTCCCACTTGTTTTAACACCAATCCCCCATAAAAAAAATTAACTGGAGTTTTTGATTTTTTTAAGCGCGCATGAATACAATAATACAGACAATGCAGTGTACAGAATAGTCACAAATTATTGGACGATGGCCATTATTTAGCTGTATCACATTTATCTGTATTTTATAACACAACATTATTTTTGCCCAACTACTTCGCTTATATTTTAAATAAGTCGATAAGCTTTATTAGAAACAAACAAAGTAATTAAAGTATAGCCAAAATAATGATGTATTATATGTAGTTAAATGACCGAACAATAACTATCGCCGAACAACATGTGAACACCTTGTATTATTTTATAAAGTTAATGCTCCTATTTAAAAGTGAGCCCCAGTTGCTCAGTTGGTAAGGCGTTCAGCTACTAATCAGAGGATTGGTGGTTCGAATCCGGGAAATGGACTTGACATAGAAAAGTAAAAAAGTAGTGATCTTGCGATCGGAGGGTTGCCAGCTTCGCTACAAAAATACTAGAAAGTCGTCCAGAATATCCAACAAATTATACTGGCGTGTATACGGGACTGGTGCATGATAAATCTGATCCGGGTCCAAATTCCCGACGACTATTGAAGGCGTTGGTTGCCAGTTCAGGTGTTTCCTCGTCATCTGACCATGGTTCTAAAATAACGAGGTGCATGTATGAATGTGTATGTGTTCCCGGGTCTTTCCTTCGAGATTGACCCCGAACCGTCGCCAATAGCCCACTGTGCAACTCTAGTGCGACGTTAATTAACAAAACCAAACCTATTTAAAAGTTAATATTGTTAAAGATTTCTTTTAGAATTTAATATTTTTGTAGAAAGCATATAAAAATACAAAACACAAGGAACGGTGTTCCAAGTTTCCTATGTTTGATTTACTAATGACTTTAGTTTGAGGATAACTTCTTCGTGATCATTAAGAATGTTTATATTTTCTCATTTGAAACGAAATATTTGTAATTACTTTTCGAGCGGAACAAGACACTTACGACTGAGTACAAGAGTTTAGTGTAAATGGGTAATAGTTGATATTACATTCTAACAACCAGCTTAAAAAAACAAGTAATATTTTAAATTACATGAATGATTAAGAAATAATTGAATAGAGTTGCTAACATGCACAAAATCAGAATTGTTCTTGTTGGTTGAGAGTCCATGTGAGAATATGCCAGTAAAGTTGTCTTCAATTATAGCACAAACATAATTATTAGAGAAGATAAATATTCTTCAAATGTTGAAAAGGGAATTGAATTTTGTTTCTAAAGTTCGATTATCCGTTTCAATATCATCCAAATTTTTAACCTAAAACTCTTCACACTAAATATCAATTTAGTTTTTTTTAATTCGTCTGAATATCCTTTTAACGCTTGCTTGTTCTATGAATATCTAATATGATGTAAGATCAGAAAGGATTTTTTTATATAAACCAGAACATAAAAAAAATAGGTTTTCGACAAAATTAAGACACGTTTATTCGTTTTTGACAGAGAAAAAAACGACAAAAAAATACTTTGTGTGGAAAAATTCGAATTGAACTTAGAGTAAAAACTTAATGTTCTTCTGCAAATAAAATTACTAAGAACTTCGGTGATATTTGAGGGATCAGGTGTTGCAGGGCAAGCCGGGTTTTCAAAATATTTATACCCATGGTCACGTCACAATTCAAGTTTACGTATATGCGTGTGTGTGAATCGCTACTTTGTCCTTGTGATGAGCAAATAATAATTACTTCATGTATTTAGATGAACTAATTTGTATATATATTGAACTAACTGTATTTATTTGAACTAAAAATCATTGACTGTTAAAAAAAATTTACTCAAAAATAAGTAAAATGTACTGATTTTTTTATACATTCGATGTTTATACATAAGTTTCATTTTTGAAAATTACATGTATTCAAAAATGAATATAAAGAGTAAAAAGATCAGTTGCTTGCCTACACAGGCTGCCTTCATAAATCACTTTCAATAAATATCAAAAATTATAGCCAATACCTACCGGGGATCAAACCAAGATCCTAAGCCACCGCAGTCCGGTGCATGATCCGTTAAACTAACAGAGCGACTAGAAGAAGTTATTAACAAAAGGAATGTTAAAAAGGTATGCCAAAAGAATAGGAAGTAAGATAATTGAGTTGTAATAACTCAGTTTCCATTCTCAGTATCCATATATATATATAATAGATAATTAAAATTCTAATTAGTCGTAAGTAATTTTTTAAATATTACCAACACTCACAAGATAGTTATAGCTTAGAATACCCAAGAAATAAAATATTGTAAACTTTTACAAAAAAAAGCATTGCAATATTAAACATAAAAAAATTCATATACAAAAATACAAATATAAACATACAAAAATACAAATATAAACATACAAAAATACAAATATAAACAGACAAAAATACAAATATAAACATACAAAAATACAAATATAAACATACAAAAATACAAATATAAACATACAAAAACACAAAAATATAAACATACAAAAATACAAATATAAACATACAAAAACACAAATATAAACATACAAAACTACAAACATACAAAACTATAAATATTAAAAAACAAAATTACAAATATTAAAACACAAAATTACAAATATTAAAACAAAAAATTACAAATATTAAAACAAAAAATTACAAATGTAAAGATACAAAAATACAATATCAAACATAAAATTACAAAAATACAATATCAAACATAAAATTACAAAAATACAATATCAAACATAAAATTACAAAAATACAATATCAAACATAAAATTACAAAAATACAATATCAAACATAAAATTACAAAAATACAAATTTTTAACACATAAAAATACAATATAAAACATAAAATTACAAAAATACAAATTTTTAACACATAAAAATACAATATAAAACATAAAATTACAAAAATACAAATTTTTAACACATAAAAATACAATATAAAACATAAAATTCAAAAATACAATATAAAACATAAAATTCAAAAATACAATATAAAACATAAAATTCAAAAATACAAATTTTAAAACATAAAAATACAAATGTAAAACACAAAAATACAAATTTTAAAACATAAAAATACAAATGTAAAACACAAAAATACAAATTTTAAAACATAAAAATACAAATGTAAAACACAAAAATACAAATATAAAATATACAAAATTACAAATAAAGAATTAACCAAAATGCAGTTGTAAAGTATACAAATCCCCACAATCAGCTAAATGTAAGCCAAACATGCAAGAAATACGTCTAACTTTATTGCGGATTTACTATTTAAGAATTGTCATCAATTCATTACTGCCTCAATGCTTTTTTCAATTTTAGTAAACTTCACGTGCTTTTTAATAAAACTAGGCTTTGAGTTTGATTTAATTACCTATTTATAAAAAGTATCTATTTATTTAATGATATCAGTGCACTTTTTCTCATATGCACTTAAAGTGTCATAACATACTTGAAATTGAATTTATTAATAACAATCTAATTTTCTCAAACTTTTTTATCGTAACATCTTAATAGAAACAAAACACATTAGTTTCTTTTGTTCTTTTATGTCCGGAATTCCACACCATTTTTATGTTTATTGATTTTTACATTGTTCTTACCTTCAAGGCATTTATGAAAGCTATAGATTTTTTAAGTGCTTATTCACTTTGCTACAGAAAAAAAAACTTTTCTTTCTCTTGTTTTATCTGCAGTTCCGATACTTTATAAAATTTTCGAAAAGAAGAAAATGAAAAACTTGAAATCATGAAAAAAAAGAGCGGAATTATATTTTCTTTTAAAAGCGCAAAGAGAAATGAAATTATCTTTTCTCAATCGGGCTCTCACAAATAATATTTTTTTATAAAAACGATCCCCATCAAATTTCCCAGTTATTTTTAATGGCTCTCAATGCCGTTTATTACTTCAATTTCGAGTTTCAAAACTTTCTTCTAGAATTGGAAAAATGTCAGCATTTATTCCATTTACTGATAGATGAAGGAAATTTCCGCGTTTAAAAATGGTTTTTTTTGCGAAATTGTTACTTTTTATTGTTTGTTATCCTTGTAATGGGTATTTTGGGATTATTTTACGAAACCGCTTTTGCTTCATATAAATCATTTGCAAAGAATCGGGATTTGAATTATAATATAAATCTGTTTTTTTTTAGGTATCCATTTTATAATTTTAAAATAAAAAATTATATATTTTTTATTATTATTACAATAAAAATGTTTGAAGATAGACTGATAATAAATTATTTTAGTTAAAAAATTGTTAGTGTAAGAATTTATTTAGATACTAGCTAAAATACCTATTCTTTGCAAATGACAAGATGAATTATGGAAATAATTAATTATATGCCCTATTTCAATGAAGAAATACCTAATAATGTCAGTAATACAATTAAATTATAGCTCAATTAAGGGGGTCCGATACCCAAAATTCGCAAAAAAAGTCATTTTTTTTTTATATTTAAAAAATAATATTCAAACTTATCTTAATAACTCACAAAAAACTGCTTCAAAAAATTCCTATTACTTTTTTAGTTATGAATGTGTTAATGATGTGTTCCTATAACATAGTTGTATCATATGTAAACTTTAAAAGCAAATATCTCTGTTCGTGGTTTTGAAATTTAATGAACACTAAAAATGCTAAGGCTTTTTTACTATTATACTTAAAATCATAATTTTTGTGTGTATAGCAAGATAAATATATTTTAAATAGATGTATGCATTCAGATTTCCTATTTTTACCATAATTTGTTTTTTAAAACCACTTAAAATGGAATTTTATTTTTTTTCGTCCATTTTTTTTCCAAAATTTCTAATATATTTTATTTTTTTAAAGTGATGTATCTGAATCAAAATTTGAATGCATACATCTATTTACATATTATTCAAGATCTTAAATAAAAAAAATTGCTTCAAAATATTGAAAAACAAAAAAGGAGTAGGAATTTTAAAATTGTTAAAAAATTTACTAAAATTTTAATTTAAAAATAAATGTGCAATTTAAAAAAAAAATTGAGCGTCTTAAAATGTTTTTTTATGCATATTTAGAAAGAGAAAAAAAATTGGATTGTACAAGTATAAAAATAAAGAAAAAAATGTCGAAGGTATCGGACCCCCTTAATAATAACTCAAATAAATAATAACTCAATTCTTTTTTAACATACCGATACAAAATAAAATAAAAAACTGTCTTTTTAACTAATATTTTAAGCTTTTCAAGTTTCATTGAGATCAGTCCAAGAAATGCTGAGATTAGCTGCGCGAACACAATTGGACTTTTACATCAATTGGTAGAAATTTATGGAGATTATATCTTTCGCGTAATTTAGTATAATATTTCACTTGAATGCCATACATTTAATGTTTTTTATGCACTTAATAAAATTAAAAACTATAAAAAGATATTTTAAAATAGTTTTGTTAAAACTCTTTTGAACTCTGCAGTGGATATGTCGCTTGCAATGAATAAATATATTTTAAAAATGATTTACTCTACATCACTGAAATTTCGAACACAAATTATATGATTAAAAGAAAAATGTAATGAGCTGCAAACAATAATTAAGGAAATATTTAATATTTCCAATAAGAATTCTCTTAAGGAGGCATACTAAATAAAGTTATGTATAAATCTGAAAAACGCAGAATTTTATAAATAAACATATACCATAAATATGATATTAATATGTACTTTGGTTCAAGAAGGATTTTTAATTCTGAATACTAAACTTATACTTTACTAAATTAGGTAATATTTAAAAATATATAAATTAAAATTATATGAATAAATTATAAGGATATATAAATAAAATATATAAATAAAACATAAAAAATATATAAATAAAATATATAAATAAAACATAAAAAATATATAAATAAAACCTAAAAAATATATAAATAAAACATAAAAATATATAAATAAAACATAAAAAATATATAAATAAAACATAAAAAATATATAAATAAAACATAAAAATATATAAATAAAACATAAAAATATATATAAATAAACATAAAAAATATATAAATAAAACATAAAAAATATATAAATAAAATACCAATGAATTGTAACATATAATGCATATATACATAACAAACAATATTATAAGAGAAAATACTCAATCTTAATAGATTCGGTAATCCTTAAAGAATAAATTGCCCCTAGCTTTATTGTTAAAAAAATACGTTCAGTATAGAAGTCTTAATGAGCTTTTCACATTACAAATATCTAATAAAGTTGCTTTATTCAACACAAAAAATAATTTCTAGATTAAATGAATCCACTCCCATCCTACGAGTAAAAATATTAATTAATCAACTAAATTAAGATGAAGAGAAAACAAAAAAAGTTTATTTGTGAGCTATAAGAAATTTTAGAGCGATATCGTAGCGATGAATTACATAAAGAAACCGATATTTCCCCCTTGGAAAAAGGAAGTCTGCGGCGTGGAAAAATGATGATTCGCCTGATTTCCTCGGACAGGCCGCCTAGGGCTAAAGAGCATCTGGCTGTCGCCGGTATCTGTACTTTTGATGCATTTTTCCATCCCTTTTTTTTATTCCTTCGTCAATATATTTCCTCTCCAAATAATGTCATCTACACAAAGACGAAAAAGAGAAAGTTTCAAAAGCGGAACAAAATAAATAAAGAATAAACTAAGAGAAGAAACGAAAAAGAAGAAAGAGAAAACCCCGCAAGAAAACCCGAAGCAGTTAAAATTGAGGGGGGGGGGGGGTGAGTGTAGGGGGGGGGGGGTGCACCCAAAGCTTGTCCCTTTTTGCCCCAAATGGAATTGGAGAAAAGGTTCAAGATATAAATGTTCCATTACTTTATGAGAAAATGAAAGAGCCGAACGACTTTTTTTTTTTTTTTTTTAAATAACTGCGCTATCAATAACGGGACCTACCGATGCGCCTAAATATTGTTTGTCTGCTCTTTCTCAAACGGATAATATAAAGTATTCCAGCTGAAAATTGTGTGAGCTTTCTTCGTGAATTAATAATTCATTTCCTCTTTCCTATTCCGCTTGCCTTTTCGTATTACTTTATGGTCTGGTTCTGGAAGGGGGAAACATCTAGAAGATATTTTGTAAGCAAGACTTTTCTTTCTTGTTTCTTAGTATTGTTGTAGAAGATATTTAGAGGTTCATGCCCTTGCATGTAAGCTGGATTGAACATTTAAAGCAGACGGGTATGCTAATATCCTTTGGCGAAATCCGGAATTTGATTGTGAGATTACAATGGAATCGAGAATGTCATAATATCCGGGAACAATTGCTATTTGCTAAAATGTTTATAGAATATATATAAGTATTAAAAATGTTATTATCATAGTGGGATTGATTTTTTAAACAACATTGCTTATCTTTGAAACTCAACGCGTACGCAATTTATATATTTTCACTGTCATATAACGGTTCAAATCTTTTAGATACTAAAATGCTTTTCTTCAAACGCACAATTTTAATTTTATTGAATATATAAAAAAAAATTATAAACTTGGAAAGTCATATAAGAGTTTAAACTCACAATTTGTATCTCCACGGTTGAAATTGGGAAAACTGAAATTAAATGAAAGCTTTGTAAAACAAATGTAGAATAATACAAAAAAAATATATATTTCGAATTTTCGTCAAAATTGACTAAAGGTTTTTTTTGTCAGTTTCCACAATCTTTTTTTAACAAATTCATTTTCATTTTTTATAAAAAATTTCGTGGAAGCTTGTATAACAAAACTTTATTTAAATTTGACTAACCATTTTCAACAGTATATTCCAAAAATACTTCAAACAAAGAAAATTGACAAGTATATACGTTTTTAATTATTTAAGTTATTTTAATTTTTACTTTATCTTAACTTGCAGAATATCCTCTCCCAATTCAAAACCTACATTAGAGTTACAGTGATTATAACAACACAATTTCCCCAAATTATTTCATTGTTAAATTATTTTATATATACAATTCACTACCTTCACTCGTTGGAAAAAAAATATAACATTTCAAATATTCCACTGATCAAATAAATATAAGAAAAATTAAATCTTTCTCAAATATTTTTATTATCATTAATTACTTGAAATTATAATGTTTAAAAAATAAACTATTTATAGTTTAATATTATTTTTAAGTATTTTATAAATTTAATAATATCATAATTTATGTTTTGTAAAATATTAAATATTTTTCTTTCTATAAAAATATTTTTTTAGCCCCTTCTGGAAACGAAATCTCGTCTAGGCCACTAATCTTAACCATCTTAATTTAATTCCATAAAAAATTTAAAATAATAGGAAGACAAATTTAAAATAATTACTAAATATAACTTTGAAAAATGATAAAATTCATTATATATTTTGTATGCTTTGGAATTAAATTAAGGATTTCAGAACTGCCTAGCTAGTTTTTGATTTTGAAATTAAATTAAAATTCATAATTTAATTAATGTAAAATATGTTAAAGACGAAAAGTAAGCAACATCCGTTTTTGTGTGCAACAAGCAGTTTCTGTAATGAAACAAGCAATTATGATAAGTCTTAAATATTAATACATTTATATTATAATAAAAGTTTCACGCTTTTTGTATCCCAAAAAAAAACAAGTTAGTTACACCAGTTTTGAAACACTTTCCGCTACTAAAATTGTAGTCAGGCTGTAATCTTCGATGTCCATTATATGATATTGTGATTTCATTGCCTACTGGTCAATAATGGCTCCAATGACCAGAAGCTAGTATTGAATGAGTATACAAATAATTTAATAGAAAACTCCAAAAAATACACAGGACAAATGTCAAGTCAGTCCAAGATACTGCAGTTTTACTTAAAAATAAAAATAAAAATAGAATTTAAAAAGATTACGTTATCTCTTTTCAAAACCACCAGCAAAAAGTTTTCAACCAAAGTAATTCATCCTAAGCGTTCAATAATAATATTTTTCAGTGGAGTAGAACTTATAAATGAGTTGCTGAATTTCAAAAGCATTTGAAATTAAATTATTTGCTCAAGGTATAATTTCTACTTGTTATAATTTACTAATATACGCGATTCGGTAATATATATATTTTTGAATATTTACCTATTACCCAAGTCTCAAACCAAGCTTTTTTGCAAAATATATGACTGATTGAAATAACACCGCACTAGAGATACACAATGGGCTATTGGTGATGGTCTGGGATCGTTCAAGAAAGGAAGACACGGGAATAATACCTTATAATTTTGAATCATAGTTAGATAACAAGGACAACACATGAGCTTTCACATGTATTTTTTTACTCAACATGTTCTCTTCTTATTCACAATTTGTTTTTAAAAATTAGCATTATACAAACATTATATTAATGTACAAACAGTTTTAAATTTATTGTAGATAATTCTTGTCATTTATAAGCTTCGAAAACATATTTTTGTAGAATATTGCACTTTTTTCGAAGATCGTTAAATGTTTTCGAATTTTGTATTCTTTAGCATTAGTAACTAAATTACCCATTTTACCCCACCTTGCAAATCAATAAAAAAACAAAATATTTTTTTTCTAATTTTTCCATTGGAATGTATTAAAAGGATTCTTTCTATACAAAACCCTGAAATATTGGCAAATAATTCGACTTTTCTAGTTTATATATAGAAGTTTTTATGCTTTACGCTATCATAAGTTTTTTTGTAATCTCAAACAAATCGACTGTTGGACTTGATTTAAATCATCCAGAAATTTAATTTTTTTCAAAAATATACTCTATTAAAGTATTATTTTTAAAAAAGAATGAGAGCATAGCATAAATTAAACAACTTGTCATTTACATTAAATTTCCAATATACCCATTTTATCCCACTTTATCCTATTAAATTCTGATTTCAATGAAATTTTACTGCATTCTGTGAAATATAGTGTTTACTGTATGTATCAATATATGGTATATATTATCGTGGTATTGGTATTTTTTTGTTAATAATGATATGGAAAATGAGCCATTGCTTTTAACAAATTCTGACCCAATAAAGTATCAGAAATAGTTTATCATTTGATACACATATTTATTTAATTACACTTTTTTGGAGTATAGCAATTGAATATTAGGTTCTTGTATTCAAAAGCACAAAACCTCACCTTTAAGGCTATCTCATTTCCAACAGCTTCAACCATTGTGTCAATTCAACCTTCCAAACGTCGCTCCTCACACCTTCTTAATTAAAATCTACTTATCTCATTAAAACACAAGATACTTTCCAAGAAACCTTTCTCAAAAAATTGAATTTTCTCACAGTCTACAAAGCATTAACGCGAGCGCTTTGTATAGACCCTTAACCGCGCAATTATATTGAAAGTAGATACAAAAAACTTAGGTATGAGACCCGAAAAAGAAATGCAAGAACCTAATGGACGTTTCTCGTGTTTCTTCTCCAAGGTTGTTGTCAGTTCCCTAACTAACGCTATTCCCCAGCTTCCCTTCTTATCTTTTCCATTCCCGGACAGTGCAGGATCCCGGCAATCTATCATTACGGAAAATCCAGGTTCCATTAATTCATTAAAAGGCCCTCCCCAGCAGCATTCGTCACTTTTCTTCTGAAGAATCTGGGTCCCGGGGGTGTCCCAGAGGGCAAGTCCCAGATTTGACTCATTAAGAAAGTCAGCTGCCTCACGAATATTGATAACTTTTTATTCTTTGAGGGAACTCTTTGGGAGATTTGGACTCGAACTGGATATGATGGATCTTCCCTGTGGAGGGGATGCATATGCAATTAAGGAAATTAGGGGTTACCAGAATATAAATGCTTTTGTTTGATGATGTTTACTTTAATGATTGGGTGAATGCAGAATGATATGTTAATTCTTTTCCTAAATTAAATGGGTTGTTATTACATAAAGTGTAACTTTGAGTGATAAAGTGTGATATTTTGTATACAAAAGTGACTTTTCTATATAAACATTGGCTTTTCTATAAAAAAAAAATTATATACAAAAAATTGGCCATAAAAACATTGGCTCTTTTTTTTAAAAAAAAATTGACTTTTATATCTAAACATTGATTTCTCTATACAAAATATCATTGTTATGTTAAGTGTTATTTTTATTACTATATTTTGCATTATGTAAATTTTATTGTATAAAATATTATTTTTATTATTTAAAATGTGATTTTTTTCTTGTGTAATGTATGATTTTTCTTGTGTAAAGTGTTTTTACCTTGTAACTTTACTCGTGGTTTCTTGCTATATAACCTATGATTATTTTTTATATAAAAATGATAAAGTTTGTTGTATACAACTCAACCATAAATATCAATACAAAACATCTAATTAATTTCATATTTTGAAATGTTTATGTATTTCCCTACTCTGAATGTCCTTCATTTTCTTAATAACATGAAATTTGTTCAATGACATGAAATGAATAATAAGTTATAATAACATGTTATGAATAACATGAAACTTATTCAAAAATTTATTTCATAACATACGAAAACGTATATATATACTTCACTTAGTTTTACACTTAACAATATTATACTTTTTATTTATGTTATTATTACTCTACTATTCAAATATTTTATTAAATTTTCCAAAAAAAGATATCATTGTTTTTTTATTATTGCATAATTTTCTTTTTTATTAATCCTTTTATATTTGTTCCATTAAAACTTTTTATTCTTTTATCTTGACACACAGTATAATCATTTTCTTTACGCCTGAATATTGGTTTTTTCTTGGGCTACCTGTGATTACCTGTAAAAAATAAATATATGAAACTATTTTGAAAATCAAGATAATAATCTCCATATCTACAAAATGACAAAAAGGCAGTTTCATTCCTAACACATTAATAAACACTATTTAAATACATTGACATTGATAACACTCCACTTTTAAAAATAACCAAATCCACAAGGATTTATCAAAAAAAGCATAAAATTATTTTTTGAAATGAATAGAAAAAATAGCAGAGCACAAAAATTTTATTGATATTAATTTATTATTATGATTTATTTTAATACAAAATAATTCTTATAAGATACATTGAGATGTATTTTCTTGATTTTTTTTACTCAAGTTACTTTAATATAATAACTACAGACAATATACACATTCGGTATTTTGAGTTGCGATTTTTACTCTATTATAATAACGTGTAGAATTTTACTTCTATTTAGTAATACAAGTCAAATAATTTATAAATAAAAACAATGTATCATTACAAACATTTTAAATAACCTTAAGCGCAATTTTTATATTTAATACAGCAATTCGTTTTTGAATTCAAAATGTCCATGTGTACAGAAAATTTTACATATAAAAACTTTTAGCATACGTATTTGCAGATATAAAGTAAAATTTACAAAATTACTTTATTCACATTCACAAGGTATATATATATAAATAGATTGCCATCCTTACATAAAAATTTAAGAAAACAATAAACGTCGGTCAGATTTGCATTTATCTGAGGATTCAATACACTTTGGCGCTAATTTGTTATAACCAAAACCATATCCCATAAAATTCCTTATCAAATATACTGAAGTGTACGAGAAATAGGGAGTTTAGAGATACTTTGAGAGAAACCTTGATTGCAATCTGCTGCAATGTTGGCCTTCAGTTGTTTCTTACAAACCCGAACACTCTACTCTAGATTTGAATGTTTCATTAACCACCAGTTTTTTGTTTAACAGTCCAGTCTTTAAACACTTTTACTACAGTAGCTCTTGACCATTTCATAAATGCAGCGGTTTTTCTGATGCTCACCCATTGACTCGGAAAACCCACAATCATCCCACGTTAAATCGCGGTTTTTACCCATACCTGTGCGAACTAAACGCTTCTACTCACTTTGTATGAAAGCACCTTTCCTTTTTTCATACCTTATTCTTAATTACTGAAAAACGTGAGATGGTCAGAATATTTGGGCCACTCAGTGGACATGGGCGAGTTTTTCAATCTCAGGCAGTTTGTGTAAATCATTCTTATATACTAAAAACAACTATTCGATTGCTGTGACCATAGAAGAAAGAAAATAATATAATAATTCTCGATAAAAATAATCGTCTATGGTATGAACAATCGATACTTTGTATAATTTCTCAGTTCCTAGGAGATACATACAGTGTGATTACAAAAGAACATCACACCTTTGAAATGCTATATCTCCGCAATCCATTAACTCAGAGTGCTATTCTACATATCATAGTGGAGGACACATTCGCAAAAGATATCGTTAGAAGTAACATACATGATTCAACTATACCTTTGCAAAAACACCCTTTCTTACTAAATTGACGAAACCGGTCAAACACCTTCAGCTCAACACCTTCAGTTGTGCGTTTATCATCTCAACAGGGAAATACAATCAACAACTAACTGTTTTACATTGCAATAAAAAAAGATTCAAAGAGACATTTCTTACCAATCAAGTAAAACTTCAGAATGTTTTCTATTCATTGATATCTAGAATATAACTTTAATTTAATTGGTTGCGGAGATTTAGCATATTAAAGTGATGATATTATTCTGTAATCACCCTGTAACTCTCATACTGGTCTTAAAGCTTTTACAACAAAAGTCTTGCGACTTGGTTTCTGAATATTACGACAATATTCCCAATTTTCCCACAAAAGTCTACAGCTGTGTCACATATTATTCCAAAACATGTGTTTAACTGTTATTGCGAATTCTCAATCACATTTATACGCGCTCAGTGTCAGACTCGCCCTTTGGGGTGTGCGACACGTGCCACCACACAGGGCCCCACGGTTCTAAGGAAGCGGGGGGGGGGGGCGCTCATCAAAGAAAAACGCGCAAAATAAGAATGTTTAAATAAGTTAAATGTCTTATTATTTTTAATTTTCACATGAAACATCTTAAAAATCAGCTACATGAAATATCAGGATAGAAACATTATATTAATAAAGAAACGTACACTGTCCTTCTGGAAGGACGGAGATTACTTCCGGTAGGTCTAATCTTTACGATCATAGATGTTTCTCCTTCCTTCCTTCTGGCAGGACGGCCGGTACTATCATTAGAAAATTCAGAAAGTTTTAAGTTGGTGCAAAAAAAAGTTTAAAATTTCCAACTGTTACATGTTTTATGTACAAAAACGCTTCTTAAAGAACTTTGTTCAGTACCTTCTATCATTAATATCATAGAGAGATCCATTCCATGACAAATATCACGACATACAGACATTTGGTCTCATTCTTCGAGGATGGGTCCTTTGTAGTAGAGGAGTCATGACGTCACTCTCGCTAACATCAAAGTGAAGCCAACATGTATGGCCTCAGACACGTAGTTAATTACGTCATTCCATTCATAAATTTTCACTGTTACACATTTCTCAATTCATCAGCCAATCGCGAGTATTTTTTCATTCATAATTTTGAAAAGAAGTCACGTGTTTGATGTCATTCGATCTGAGACTTCGAGCATGGATCCCTCATAGTAGAGCAAACAACGGGATTTAATCTTGCTGACATCACAGTGAAGCCAACATGTATTGCCTCATACACGTGACTAAATACGTCATTCCATTCATAAATTTTTGTCTAGTTCATTTATGAAAATATCCCGTACTTCATGAGTATTTTTTCATTCATAATTTTGAAGAGATGGCACGTGATATGGGCCTTTCGCTCTGAGATGTGGGCTTCACGATTATGACGTCATATTCTCTCTACTACAGACCATTGATGCTCGAAGGTCTCATTCGATAATAAATTAGGCTTATTGATAAAAAGAAAAATATTTTTTTTAAATAGACTTTTTATGTAACGAAGTTCTCTAATAAATATTATATTCAAATTATATATATCCGCATCAAATATTTGCAGTTGACAAAAATCTGGCTTTCCAAAAATCTGAAAACCCATTCATTAATTTCATTAAAATTCATTCACATTCATAAATTTATATGTAGGTTAAAAAGGGGCCCGCTTTTAAGTTCCCACCGGGCCCCGCAGCTGCTAAAGGCGGCCCTGCTCAGTGTTCAAACTGACAGACTTATCGATTCCACTCCACACTCATAGCTCACAACCCGACTCATCATCGAAGAATCTGACACCTCTTTATAATTCACTGTTATCAGTATCATACCTCCTAATTTTTCTATAAGATTTAAGTCCCCCGATAAGCCAGTTATTCCCCCATCAGTCATGAAACTTACCTAAGAACAGATAACGGGTCATAAGAGATGAGTTATAACATCTCCCTTCCCATAGATAACGACGAACTACCTGAGATATATAAAACTCTTCGACATCGGAATTTACTGTTGTTCTGATAATGACTCGGGCACTGCGGAGGGTGAATATTTCCTATTATTTTGTTTTATGGTTGATGGGAAGTCTTAAAGCTGTCATGGAAGTATAGAAGGCGTTTGAGGTGAGTGTTATTGGGGATATTACAGGATGTTTGGAGAGGAAATAAAATATTTGGGATAAGTTTTCGGGGAGTTGTTTTTGACAGAGAGGAATTGAGCCATATTTTTGTATGGAGAGTCATTAATAATGTTTTTGGTTTTTATTATTTTGTACCTTTTTGTCGTGAATTCTTTAACCCTGGGTGGTTAGAGAATGAGCAAAATTGGAAAGTTTATTCCTCTTCAAATAGTTTTATTTAAAAATGTAATATTTTTTTTAAATATATATATATATATATATATATATATATATATATATATATATATATATATATATATATATATATATATATATATATATATATATATATATATATATATATATATATATATATATATATATATATTACACTATTAAATCTGGAACTACATATTTAGTATCTAATATTCAACCAGACGAGAGAGAGACTTACGGTAAAAAAAAATATGAATTCAGGGCAGAACATACAATAAAGACATTTTTTATTCTTGAAAATGAATGTAGCGGATATTTAAAAAAAAAACGAGAAGGCAACCGACAAAATGTGAAACTCAACTTGTGAACGAAAATATAAAATCACTATTCTTTACACAAAATTAATACAGAATACAATTACCTGCAGTATATTGCATCCATTTCTTTCACCTATTGAACATAATAAAAAAACACTTTTAAATAAATTTTTAAAAAACGTACATTACTATAATACATTACTCAAACTAAGATTAAAAATAAATATAAATGCATAAGAATTCGTTACCATCAACTTGTTCATTGTTTAAATAAAACACTACACTTTAACATTATTAACCTTTATTTATTTCAAAACCTATTCTTGTCAACAAATCCCATTTTGGGGCAATATATTTTTTAAAAAATTCTCTATAGTACCCCAAAGAAATCTATTTCAACAAACCTTTATTCCCCAAAAAGCCCTCCCCACCCCACCCCAAAAAACAAAAATAATATTTCACTTTTATCGCTGTAGGTCATCCCCCCTCCCCCTTCAGACGATATCGAGGGGAGAGTCCAACAGAAATATCGGGTAGACGCATTTCCTTTATGTGGGTACCCATATGAGATTGAATTGCCGCAATTGCATCTAATAAAGAAAAGCTGACCCTTGGACCAGAGCGTCCACTCCGAGAGATGGTGAAGATGGAATGGTTCAATCCCGAACTTCTTTGGAGGAGGGAGAGCAAAAACATGCTTTCCCAACGATTACATCGCATCCTTTTCGATCTCTGCCTCTGAGCATCCTCCTCCCCGCGTCCTTTCAGCGACGGCGTGTTGTTTTCGGCCTTCCATGGTGGGGGATGTTGCAGGAATTCCTGTATTGTAATAAAGGGAATCAATAGCTCTTGTAAATGTATTGTTTTTGCGATGTTTTTTTTTATTAATTTTACTTTATCTGTGTGATAAGAAAAGAACAACCGACATTCACATTTTTTCATTAATGCAATTGTATAGCAACGTCTTTCTAAAATTACCCTCGATAATATCCGCAGAAGTTTTTTTTCTAATATTAATATCAATTTTTAACTGTGAAGGAAGAAAAAGGAATGTGTTTCTAGAATTTCAATACATTTTATTGAGTTTTGTTTTTTGTACCATAAATTACCCATAAACATATGTATTATAATGTCATTCAATTTTATGGTATATCTATGTTTGATAAGGGAAATATTTCTGATATTTAAATGTAAATAAAATTGGAATTAATTTTATTTCAATACCTCTATAATTTAATTTTTTTGCGTGTTTTGTTTAAACATTTCAGAAATATGTCATGTAATATAACCATATACTCAAAAATAAGCATGGTTTTTAATACAACCATCAATTAAATCCACTTAAATATCCTTATCTTTTATTTTACTCATTATATGTCATAATCTTATACTTTTTATGATAAAACAATGTATACATTTAAAGAAATAGAAATACAGTCAAATACCAGTTTCTTGGAATATTATTTAGTTCTACTTGTTCTAAATTGATTGAATTAAAGAAATAAATATTGATTGAATCGCAGAAATTCCATTTTTAAATATTACATTTATATAAATAATTATCAATTTAGATATAATATTTTTATACGACTATATATGTTAATAATTTTATGAAGGGTATTTTTTATTAGCTATAAATTGCTTAATAATTCATTTGACTGCGAAAACAATATTCAAAATTTATTGAAAGTGATCTCAGTTATATAATAACTGTCACAAGTATATACATTTATTGGAATTCCACGACATTCTTAATACAAACATGCAGCCATTGTTGTTAAGCTCTATCTACTTAAAAACCACTAGAGCAACCCAACCCACAAAAAATCCCCCCTTTTAAAAATCGATAGATGTTTACTTAATCGTCCTTATTTTTAACTTCCCTCCTAGAATCAGTGTAATTATTTCGCCGCAGAAATGAACCGAAAGCCAGTAAATCGGATTCAATTACTCCTTCCCTCCCTTTTAACCACTCTCATCCCCCCTGACTGTGACTCAGTCTTCAATGGACTTTGGCCATCGCAATCCCCAGCCTTTTTTTTACCCCCTACTGTCTCCTTTTCTTCGGTAAAAAGACAGCAATTAGCCAAGTACTTCATTAGTTCTGCAGCGTCCTAGGATCCAGAAGAATAGCACTTTCACTTGCCTAGCGCCAACTTTATATCCCTTGGACCTATATCCATCCAGCAAGGGCACTATGCCCCTACCCCAAAGATATCCAATCTCTCTGGTAACACCCTCGTCAGTCAACTTCTATGCCTGGGATTAACGAAGAGGATTATTTCTTATCAGACGCAAAGAGCGGTTGGACTCATTGGACTTTTCTTTCTGGGGATGCAAGTTTTTGGACCTGGGTCTTATCTCAGGCAAGAATAAATGGCCGAAAGTGATAGGCCCAGTCACAGGCGCACACACGGAATGTGTGCTTTTCTTTCTTCGGGGTGGGTAACGGGGTGGAAGGTAAGATTGGATTCGGATCCAGGATTAGAAGAAATGAATGCTATGAATTTTACGAGGCTGTAAGGGAAGGCTCTGAAATGAAAGAATGCCGATTTATGATGACCAGAAGATATGCTTGTTTAATGGGCCGGGCAATTGTCTCGAGACTAAGTCAGGGGTGTTCGACTTGATTTGGGTTTGCAAGGGCTAATTGGAGAAATTTTAAACAAGAAAACCGGTTGGCTTTTTTAAGGGACTGTTACTAAGCGAACCACTGGAAAGTTGTTACTTTAATTGATGGAAAGACATGAATTGTAGAATTCAGAAGATGTCACAATTTAGTTTTTGGAAATTACGCTAGAATAATTTTACTTGCGCTGCTGATTTTTCAATGGATTACTAGATTTGTTGAAAGTCATTACAAAGTGACTACTTCCCAAACTAGAAAAGTTAACAAAACCATTGTGATATCGCTCTCAGAAATAACACTCTCATTTTTAGGCATTCAGCTATCGTTCAGGCTACTTTGAAAATTGTTTCGTCAGTGACTCACTTGCCTTTTGATGAAATAAGAAGCTTTAATTTCTAACGAAAGTAATTTACTCCTATTCCTTTCCAATGGAATAAGCTCATTTTCGGTTCTTATATGTATATTGCCACATTCCAAAAAAAAAAATTATTTGAAATCGTCCCCATTTTTGACAAATTAAATTTCATAAAAACAACAACAAAATTAATTTCTTCAGTTTCAAAAAATATTTTTCATGCAGTTTCAATAAAGGGTTAAAAGAGTTAAACCAAAAAAAATGAGCAATGTAGACGTTCACACTCTTACAAAAGGCACTCTCATTTTTGAGATTATTGCGATCGTCAAGGAAACTTTCGTCCTATTTGACAATAGTTTCGTCATAGGATCATGTACCTTTTGACGAAACAAGATTCATCAAATTTTTAACAAAAGTCATTTAACTCTGATTCTTTTACGGCACTATTATTTTCAGGGCCAATCATAATTAGTTCTTATATTATATTGTCTCCTTTTATGTTACTCAGATTCCGTTATAGCCCTTTTCAGGGACATTAACTCATAATTGTTCTTACCTTATTTTCAACGACAAAATTAATTTCTTCAGTTTTACGAAATATTTTGAATCGCGGCATATAGCAGGTGTCTGTTTTGTTAAAAATGACGAAAATTTCTTCAAAAATGAGAGTACATTTTCAACAGTACAGTCAGGCCACAAAGATGTGCGGAGCGACTTCTTACCAAATATGTATATTAATGTTAACCTGTGGCAATTATAAGACATTCAACAAAATTAAAGGCAATTGGCTTTCACGTTTGCGCGATAACCATAAATTTTACAAAGTACTGATATCGGTTTTCTTAAAAATCATTTTAAATCTACAAATTTTTCATATACTTTTAAACTTTTTACTTTAACCTTTGTCTTTTTTTCTTTTTCGTATCTATATTTCTCTATACGTTCTCAATACTTAAAGCAACTTGGGAAAGCTCTGATTGCAAGAGCGCCATCTTTTGGCAGAAATAGAAACTGAAACTCTCCAGCGATTGAGAAGTACACAAAATCAATAAATAAATTTAATAAGTGATTTTAAGAAATGTACTTCTTATAAAAGTGTATTAAACTTTTAAAATATTTTTTTTATATTCAAATGCTTTAAGAATTTATATACGTTAATTATAGGTGCTTGTAATTAACTATTGATTTTGAAGATACATGTATTTGATATATTTCACTCGGGATAAAGTGTGTTGAATGTTCATTTCAAAGATGGTATTCCGCAATTTTATTTGACTTTTAATTATTCATACTCTTCTAATCCCCTCACCTGTAGTTATAAGATTTGCTTACTACCAAAATCAAGAATTAATTTTTTTTAAAAAACACGTCTAAAAATTTTTGTTCAATGGATTTTTTTTTTAATCTTTAGTCCAAAAAATTTCTGAAAGTATATTTTTATTTTATAGCGAAGTTAGTCTATATTTAACTGTTGGTTTCCCGTGCATTTTCTGTTCGAAAATATATTGTAATGCGTAAATGAGCGAATAGATTTTCTCCACAAAATTTATGTATAGTAAAACAATACAATTTTTTCATCTATGATTCATTTAGATTGTTAAATAAAGTATTATTTCAATACTACTAATTTTAACGGTTTTATTTTATACAAAATATAAATCTATATTATCATAGTAAAACAAAATGTAATGACTAGAAATTAATGACTAGACACTTAAAATACGGATCAGAATTAAATATCTTGATTTTATTCGTATATAATTTTTTTAAATAAAATTAGAGCATATTTTTACTTTTATATAATACCCCCCCCCCCCCCACTCCACCCACACACACATGTATTTTTTCTTAGCATTAAAGTGTATGCAATTTGTTTTAAACAAGATAAAAAAAAAGGATTAAAGTGCAGTATTTGTATCAAGTACATGACATGCACAATATACTTTTTTTTACAAAATGGTTAATCAAATAGATTGAAACTTTTTTGGAACTAAGTCATTTGAAATTTTCTAATATTTTTTTTGGAACTAAATTCATGAAATTTTCTCACAACATGAAAATATTCTCTAAATATTCAAGAATATTTTTTAAATGTTAAAAAAATAACATAAATTATTATATAAGAGAGTATATGAAATTAAAATACAATAAATAAATGCAATTATATAATTTTAATTCACTTTCAATAAACATAAAATTTAACTACAACGACCAGAATTTAAGATAAAAGAGTTTCTTTATAATTTCTTTCTGTTAAAAAAATTTAAATGAATTTATTTCAAAATTCCGTTTGCTAATAATAATTTAAACTTATAAACATTGACCTCAATAGCTTGCTACAAAGAAATATACCATACATATTTAATCACTTCTTAGTTTTTTTTTATATATTAATTTCAGGTTCACCACCAGTATTACTTTTACTTGTCTTTTGATTAAACGATCTACACTGAGTGGGAGTGGCTAAAAGATTATGGCCACCTGACGACTTTTAAGCAAACTAAATTAAATCCATCAATAAAACCCCTGCATTCGTGAAGTATTCAAAAGAAGCTGTATTAAAAGTGTTTAAAATCTGGACTGTTGGTTAAAAAGCTGGGTCTTATGTGCCGCATATGGTCGACAGCGGCTACTGAGTGCTCGATCGGAAATAAGGGAGTTCAATTTTGTAAGGGACAACCAAAATGCAACAGTACTGTAACACAACAGATTTTGATCAAGAATGCTCTAAAAGCATCTCTGAACGCACTATTCGCCATACACTTTAGCATATGGGATATGGAATGGTATGGAATATGGATATGGTCATAATATTTCGGCCACTCAGTGTAGTTTTTAGTTATAAAAATTCATATTCATGTATCACAAAGTTTAATTTAATAAACTTAATTTCTTGTACTTGACTTTATCTATTTTATTTAATATGTATTTAAAACTTTTAGTATTACATTTAAACCTTGGAATTCATAAAACTATATTTATCACATTGCAGTTACTGGTACCAAAACAAATACATCGGGATTCCAAATTGCAACATTAAATTTAAGGCATTCGTTTTCTTTTTCAGTTCCACCCTTCCCAATCCACCATCCCACACTTGTCGGCTGCAAAAAGGAAATTACCTCACTTGTTTTCTGCGGGAATTTCAATTTCTGGGAAAAGTTCAAAGTGAGAGCAAACATTTACAAAGTAAACAACCGTCATGCAAAGGGTTTCGGTCGAGATAAGAAGCCTCCCCAAAACGTTCCGGAAAAGCGTACCTTAAATGAAAAAGAAATCCCCTTTCCCCATACTCATCCACATTAGTATTTCCAATAAAACGTAATTTGTTAACGTCTCCGTTTGAGACTCGCATGCTCCGCCGATCAAATGCTTGTTGTTTCTCTGGGCATTAACGTGTACAGCGCCTTCCCCGCGCCTCTCCTCAAGGCGCGGAACTCCCCTTTCGCAACTACTGATACGCTCGCCCGAGCATAAGGCTCCAAAAAGCTACACTTGTTAAAACGGTTTGATCTCTTTTCTTCCTGCCAAAAGAGGGAGAATGAGTCGAAAGAAGAAGAAGATTTTTAGGGAAGGTAGAAAAGGATATTTACCAGCACTTTAGGCTCCGCAAAACTTGCTTTTTCTGTTTTTGAATCTGTGAAGTGAGAGCGTGAAATAAATCTAACAAGGTTCGGGCATTTTACAAATGAGTGACCGAGAATAAAGATGAGTGAGTTTCGTTTAGAGGAGGTGTTGGTTCTTTCGGTTTGGACATGTTTCTGGATTTATCCCTCTTGTTTCCACTAACAATAGTTTGTTATTTTAAGAAACTAAAACATGTCATATATTTATGCTTCTGTGGTATTTTATAACATCTTTTAGCTGGTAATGTGCTTTTGAGTTTATGTGATATTTGGATATTACCTCTATGATGCAAAAAAAAGTGATTCGGTAAAATATGAAGTAGGATTAATGCACCAGGTACCGACCATTTGGGAAAAAAATATTTATATTTAACAGCATATCATTAAGTTTTTAAAAGTCACTTTAATTAACATTACTCAAAGGCTTATAAAATTCAGGTAAATTTAATTTTGAAGCCTGATGTGAGTTCAGTTGTTACATGTTTGGCACTGGTCGAAAATTGGCATATTCTCCCTAATTTTATTAAACAGGTTTACTTCTGATTTTAATTTTTTTTTAAATAAAATTAGTTTTTCTCGCCATTATCCGATTCATAAAAAGATAACTACGTGTTAAAAGCTATATATGCAGATGAATATAATGAAAGAGTTTGGCTATAATAGATATTTATATGAAAATTAAACGATTTACTAATAACAAAATATTTTTAATTTAAATAGAGATGAACTATAACTTTTTTTATCTCTTTCTATTATGAAAGATATTCATTATTTTTGTTAACTAATGATATAGTAAATTTTTATATGCTTGTCTGTTTATGGCAATTTGAAAGTTTTAAAGTTTCTACTTAACAGAACAAGGATTTCAAATGATTGAAATGTTTAAATAGGCATCGACATAGAAACTTCCTGTAAAAATATCTATAGCCAACTGCATGCTTATGTAATGGTTTTAATTTTATATTATTTTTTAATAATAGTAGTGAAAATACATGTGAATAAAATAGAACATTTAATTCTCTACTCTAAAGTAACATTTCAACAGGAAATATATATTTCGTACAAAATGACTTCAAAAATCGTAGATGAAGAATATTTAATGATAAAGAAAAACACTTAGATAATATCGTAGAATTTCTCAAATTAAATATTTAAATATTCAAAAATAAATTGAAATTTTGCAACAACGAAAAAAGCATTGAAAAAAAACTGTCTCCTTTCGAAATCCAAGGAACATATCCAATATTTGCATAAGCACCACAATTCTCTAGCAAAACATAAGAAACTACAAGTTTATGACGGCGCTCCGCCATACATATTGCAGCACCAGATCCATAACCCGCCGTATTAACTACTTTCAAACTGGCGAAACTGCTGTGTTTGGTCTCCTTTGGGTGCTATTTATAACCCAGCACAGTCCGCCTCTTACTAGGCGATTTAAATGCCAACAGTGCTCATATATTTCGACCTCTATGTAACATATGGCTAGGAATAAAGATGCTGTCTTTATTAGGGTGGCCCTGGGTTGTAAACGTTAAAGGAGCATGGGGTCATCAAAGCGGAACGGTTAATATCGTGTAACGTGCAAATTGCACCATAGTGGATTATATGAATTGAAAACAACTTCGTAAAAAATGGTGAAACAAATGGATCTTCATTATAGAAACAAAACAATTTATTAATTGTATGCGAAATATACCCAGTTGTGAATTTACAAGTGTTTTTATATGTATCTTTTGCGTTCATTTTATATTTCTGTTTTCTAAAAGAGTTGAGATAAAGATAGTCAAACATCGGTTAGAAAAGTGCTTCCCAAAAGGTGGTCCGCGGGACCCCCGCGGGACCGCAGGTGGATGTTAGGGGTTCGCGGGGTCACAAAGTAAAAAATATTAAAATGCATTGAACGGTAAACCTTGGCGACTTTTCTGAAAAAAAGCGATGTTCGCAACGCTAGAACGTTGTTGTTCACTGTTCAAAGGGATCAAAAACAACTTGCCGATAAAGTTTTAAGGTATTTGATCCATTTGATCACATCTTATAGATGTGAACAAAGCTTTTATACCTACTGGTAGATGAAAAACAAATAGCGTAACAGACTAAATATTCACGCCGATTTAAGAGTGAAAATATCAAGCTTGCAGCCAAACTGGTTATGAACCAAAAAGAAAGATTTCATTCGTCCCGTGCAGTTCGAAAATCAATGCAGTGACTAACCTAAGTGACTATTACAATGTTTTTATATGAGTATAAATAAGTGTTAAACTAGAGACTAAATGTAATTAAACTTCTGATTGTGGTTTTACCTTTTCTATGTATTTGTTGGGTAAATTTGTGATCATGTTCTTTGTAACAGCTATGTAAAATTAAAAGAAATTATAAAACTAATTTCAGAATTTTCCCTTCATTTTCATGTTCAAATAAAATTGAATCATATAAATAAAATATACATGCCCAGAAAGCGGAGGAGAAAGAGAGGGGGACAGAGGAGACTTCCATGAGCATTATATGAAAAAAAGGGTCCCCGGTCCTATTTTAGTTGTCCGTGGCTTAATGATAATTGGGAACCGCTAGATTAGGATATGAATACATTTTTCTTCCCTTACTAATAAATGTTTTGCATTTATGTCTTGCTTTCCAAGTTTTTGATATATAGTCTTAATTGCTGTTTATTTTCTTTGTGTGTACTTTGAAGACGTAATATAAAGCATAAAGTTATCTTTATATGCGAGTGGCAATTTGGCAAATAGATAGACCCATAGAAATATTTAGATATAATTTCTTCAAAAGAACTTCTAATTTAAATAAAAATAATATCGTTATCAATTAAAAATTATTTTTTAACTATAAGTTCTCTGGGTTTATTTTTTCTTCTTAAATACTACATTTCAAATTGAAAAATTGATAATAAAAATACTAATTTATTGAATTTAACAGCTAAAATTAGTACCTGAAATATTGAAATAAACATTGAGATACCATCAAATGTCAAATGTATTTTAATGAAAATTGTATTTCATTTTTCCGTTATAAAATATTATTAACATATTTAATAGATAATCAGTTATTTTACAGGTACATAATTATAAACTCTCCAAGTGATTTGGATGTCTATTGTTGCCAAAGGAACTCTTTTTTTCCCAGCAGTCCACATACATTTTAAATTGATTTAAAAAAATTATATTAAAACAATTTTAATTATAAAGAGTTGGTGTTTTTTAAAAATATATCTGTTAAAATAATAATTTTTAAAAATTTAAACAGCTATAAACTGCATTTGTTGGAAAAGTAAACTTAAGTCTTTTCCAGTATAAACAACTTAACATTACGATATTTTTCTCGCTGCTCAGAGGAATAAAAACCAACATTAAAAACTTTTTAGCTTAAATTTAGATGAAAATCAAGTAAGCACATTGCAAATTCCCTATCAGCACCTGAAATGTAATATACTGATAACCATCGAAATAGCATCAGCAACCAAATGTAATTTAAAATATAAAATACATTTGGTTGCATGTAATATTAATATATTTAATAAATACATTACAATGTAATATTAATATATTTAATAAGTAAACATTTCTTCCAAAAAAATAATAATAATTAAAACTTTTTTTAGCTTAAATACACTATCAATCCTGGGTTGAAAATCAAGTAAGTTAATTGCAGTTTCCCTATCAGTACCTCAAATTTAATATACCGACAATCCATCGAGATGCCATCAGCAGTCTTTTCATGTGTGTCATCCACTTTTGAGATGATAATCATTCTCTTTTCCTGAAAACATTGGGGGAAAGTCAAATATATGACACAATCCCGAACAAAATTTAGTGGGAGGGAAATTATTTGTTTTGCACACTCACCAGAGCACAAGACATCATCGGCGAAGAGAGATAGAGACAGAGAGACCCCGGAATAAATTGACGAGGCAAAGATTTGCTATTCTTGCTTGCTGCCGCGCTCTAAAAACTTCGCAATAAGGGAGTAGGGATCCTGGAAACAATTTTGCCCTGGCCCTTTCGATATATTACGAAAGTTTTCTTCCTCGGAACTCGGAAGTTTATTTCCTCATACCAGAAGATTAATGATGTGTGCCCCAGAGAAGAATCATAGAGAACAAGAAGAGAAGGATTCGAAGAGGATGACTCTGCCTCGCTGTTGTCGAAATGAAATGAAAGAAAAAGCAACATGAGTAATTAGTTCTTCCCCGGCATAAGAACACTGCTTAATGCAACCCGGGAATCGCATTTCCCGTCCCATATTCCTCCCCATCCTCTTCCATCCTCTCATCTTCTGCATCCCTTCGATTATATTCGCACCAGGATGCATTAAGGTCAGCGGAGAACAAGCGGCATTCAGAGATCTTAATGAAAAATCTTTGAGCGTTTTTCTTTTGCAGGGGGTGTATCTGATGCTTTGTTTGGAGGAGACAGGGGTATTTGAAAAAATTTTGCCCTTGTATTGGGGATGTTACCTTCGTGGACAGTGACAAGCAAGAAAAGTTGGTTTTTGACATTGGGGTTTGTTTGGTGGTTAAGGTTTTGGATTGTAACATAGTTTGTTTGGTTTTCGAGTTAAAAAATTGTTTCGGATACTTT
Organism: Troglohyphantes excavatus; assembly: GCA_963932185.1. NCBI lineage: Eukaryota > Metazoa > Arthropoda > Arachnida > Araneae > Linyphiidae > Troglohyphantes > Troglohyphantes excavatus. The sequence goes on from OZ010676.1 coordinate 45,334,610, forward strand.
TGGTTAGATTTGTATCATAAACTTTAAATGAAAAGGGGCCTCAACTTGTTTCATATTTGATTCTCTGTCTATTTGAGATACATAATAACATAAAACTTATATAAAATTATTGTTTTTTCATTGTATCTTCGGAAACCTTTAGTTACAGATCGCACCAAGAAGCATTAAATCAACGTTGAACAAGCATGATTCAAATAAATTAATTTAATGTCTTTAAACGTTTATTTTTCAAGGAGTGTATTTGCTTTTTGGAGAATACTTCTGTTATCTGAAAAAAGTATTGCATTGGCAGATGTTATCTGCATGAGGTGACAAGAAGAGAAAATATACACGAAATGTTTTTAACTGTGTGTTTTGTCAGTGAGCATTATGTATTAAACATAATATAGTTTATTTATTTTCAATGATGAAAGCTATTTTCTTTAATTAATTTGATGGTTAGACTTTCAACAGAAGCCTTTTATTGAAAGAAATTGGATTTAAAAAGGGTCATTTTGGTTATGTTAATAAGAAAAACTACCATAAAACCTGTGTATGATTAATGTTTCTTCAAATAATATTTTGTCTTTTTAATTAAAGATAAACAAACAGCATTTAAACATTTAAAAAAAAATTGTTTGCAAGTTTTTGAACGTTCTGAATAATATTTTTTAAACAAATCTCAAAATTATATTTTTTCATGTTAAAATGTTATCTTTTTTTATTGACGTATGAGTTTACAAACATTTTGATTAAAGCTTATTTGCAATAGAATAGTTTAAAAATAATATAAGTAATATTTTATAGCGCATCTTAAAATATATAGGATTCAATCTTTAAAATGTATATATTGCGATTAACTTGTTATTTATAAACTATTTCAATAAAAATAGCCCTCTTAAATTTTCACCTAACATCTAAAGAAATAAAGAGGTGCTATCATGTTTTGTATAAATATGTTCAGCATAAAATGTTTATTAATTTTAAAAACATATAAATAAAAATTTAAACATGTTTTCCCCAGTTTTTAGACTATCAAAATCTATTAAATAAAAGTAACTCCTTAAAAAAAAGAACCCACAATTTGGTTAAATTTAAAAACAACAACAATAAAACCAACCCTTTCCCATGTCTAACAACCAAATGACCCTAACCTGAAACTACATTCTTCTTCCTTAGATACTTTAAACACCCCACCCTATTCCATTTAAAAAATCCATTCAATTCCCGACTTAATCTATCTCCCTCGCTTCACAAACCCTCCCCCGCCCTTCCATTTTCAAATAAAACACCTGTCACTTAACCCTGCAATGATTTTCAGGGCACGCGCTCCCCTCCCTAACGAGGACCAAACGAATGGGCAAAGAAAGGCCTTTTCCCAGCAATCTTCCGAAACATATATGCAACTTAGCTTTGCTGCCGCGCATATCTAAGGGGGATCAGAAAGCTTTGGAGCATCCGAGAGATTAACTTGTTTCTTCTGGGGATGTCTAGACTTGAATGCGTAAAGGTGGCTTACTTGGGAGAATTTCGTGTTAACAAAACAGTGATACAACAGTGAAACAAGTTTTGGTATACACTATTGAAAATTTTATGAATGAAGTTGGAAGTTTGGAATTCCATGTATAAGTGTTTTAACTCTCTGACGCTCAAGGCCGTATATATACGTCCATAGATTTTCTAGCAATGTACCCAATTTTTAAATTCATAAAAATACTCCACTTTATATTATTTTTACTTGGGAGAATTTCGTGTTAACAAAACAGTGATACAACAGTGGAACAAGTTTTGATATACACTATTAAAAATTTTATGAATGAAGTTGCAAGTTTGGAATTCCATGTACAAGTGTTTTAACTTTCTGACGCTCAAGGCCGTATATATACGTCCATAGACTTTCTAGCAACGCACCCAATTTTTAAATTCATAAAAATTAAAGGTTTGAGGTGCAACTTACAAGGTATATCTTTAAAATTAATTGGAAATATATATATATATAAAATAGGATGCCCCGGAAAAAAATTTCAAGTTTCCAAGCAGTAAAAATAACTTTACAATTGCAAAAATCGTATGAGCGTCAGTGATAAGTGTAAGATGAAAAGTGTAATGCATTAAAATATGCTGGGTTAGTTAATATAGTAGTACTAAATAATAATAATATGAAAATATATTTAAAATAACATTTGAAACATAAACACAAACATCATTCCAAAATCTAAATTGTGTATTGATAACTATTGATACATTTTAAAAAATTAGCAATTCTGTTAACCTTTAGAACGTTATTGTAACGTATGTGTAGGAATACTGTTGTGCTATTTTTATATCTTAAATTTATTGCTAGGTAGTTTTAAAATGTATTTATTACAAATATAAAGTATCTATATGGAATCTACAAATATATAGTTTGTTAATATAATCGTTTAAGGATTTATATATTCCATGTGATTTAAAATGGTCAACAATTTCCATAACTATCCATAAATAGTATGGGATTTTAATTAACGCTTTGAAGCTATCATAAATTAGATGTTTCTTATGCGCCTTTCTAACTTCAGAAATATATAAACATTTGCTTTTTTTATTTGTATATGATTTCGAAATATGTAGTTATCTGTCAATTTGCGAAATAACTATCCATTTAACAAAACATTTTTTTAATTTTAAAGAACTTCATGAAATGACTGATAGAAAAGCCGCAAATTTCGTGAAATGAGAGGTCAAAATTACCAGATGTCACTTAAATATAGCACGTATATTTTTTTTATATAGTATTTATTTTTCCCCTTGCATGTTACATAACTCTTACTCATTACAAACATGTATATTCTTCTATTAGACCATATAAAGCATGCAATTATTATCTACTATATTATTTATATTATATTTCAATTATTTACAAAAATCAAATACAAATTTATAAATTTATTCATTCACAACTTAGATGCTAAAAAACAATTAAAAAATAATTTTCAAAGAAAAAAAAGTACATGAATTAGTAATACAATTACAAATAATTAGATAAGAAAACAAAATAAGATAAAATATAGCTATAAACAAAGATAATTTAAAAGAAATATGTAAAACACAAATACCAGAAAATTGTACCAAAAAAAAGCTAAATTGAAAGAAATTCCTGTGAATAATACAAAATATTGTTATTAATAAATTATCTTTATTAAAATTAATAAAAGCATCTATATATCTCGAAAATACCACTAACGAATAAATAAAACTTTAATCAACAACACCCCAATCATTTATGACTCCTAATCAACCAAATAAAAAACTCCACTAGAGAAGAGTTATAACTCTTTGAACAAAACACTTTTCTTTCTAAGCATCCCTCTTCTTTTCCTCCCCAACAATGTAGCACCATTTTATCGACTCTAATTAATGATTTCCACGTAGAAAAAGAAGTTCCGGAGAGGGGGATCCTAAGAGGGGAGTCTCCCATCCCTCGAAAGAGCAGGGGGAGCAACTAAAGGAAGAGGTGGAGCGGATGAAAGAGGAGGGATCTCCATCCCCATCCTCCAACAGAGTTATGAGCTCCTGGGCATGTTTCATAAGCCGATATATGAGTGGACAAAGGAAGAAAACCGATATGAAAACTGGGATGGTGAGAGGGAGTCTCCCTTCCTCTCAAGATCCATGGGAAGAGGTGGAGCGGATGGTAGGAGGGATCTTTCCTCTCCATCCTCCAACAGAGTTATGAGTTCCTGGGCATGTTTCATAAGCCGATATATGAGTGGACAAAAGGGGAAAACCGATATGATTTCTGGGACGTTATTGGCTCTCGCTTTGGGCTCAGATATGGATTGGCGGGCTCGCTCTTTTCGAGGGTCTATTGTTTTTTGGTTCACTTGGATTTAATATATCTTGAGATTGATTAGAATTTATTAATTCTTTTAATTGATAAGGATTGATATTTAAATATTTGTATATAAAAATAGTTTTTTTAATAAAACAACTATATAAAAATAGTTATTGAAAAGAGATATAAATAGTCGTTAATACTACATTTTGATTTATGCATATCATTTCGATTTTTTTATTTATTAATTTTTTTATTTTAGGAAATGTTTTCTATTTTATTAACTTAAGTGTATTATTTGTTTTGATAAGGTTACTTTTAATTTACACATTTAGTGGATTTGTTAGTTTATCGTGTGTGTGAGAGAAAAAGTGGTTGAATTAAATAGACTTAATTTTGTGTATAATCGTTTTTAGAGTTTTAGAAGTTTTCTTTTTTAGAGTTTTAGAGAATTCTAATATCTTATATTTAGTTTAACGATTATTTATTTGAAGAATTATTAATACTATTAGTCAAACAGGTGTATGCCTATTTTTGTTTGTATTTAATTTTACTTTATTTCGATCAGTTTTTAATTTATTTGGTTTTATTATTTCATGTGTGCAATTTTACATATGAGGTTAATTTAATTTATATTAATATTTGTTTTAATAATAATAAATTCCCTCGAATTATAATTTTGCTATTACTTTATGTAAATGTTTTATTATTATTTTTATGCTTTTTTATTTGCTGCCTATTACTAACATAAATATTGTGAGTAAGAGTAAGTAAATCTATTTTAAATTAAATTTTTTTAAAGTACTTTTTCAGGCTTGTATATTAATACGTGAAACTATAAAAGTAATTATTATTAAGTTATAAACTATCTATTCTATTATTATTTTTGAATTACAGATATTACTAAGTTACTTTAATTGGTCTAATGCTACTTCTTCCGCGTTACTTTCATTTATTTCGAATAGTTAAGTATTATTTCTAATAAAGTATGTGTTTAAAGGTTTTGTGGTCTTTATTAAAAATAAATTTATTAATAAATTAATATTTTATTTAAAATAAATTTAAAACGTAATTGAAACTATTTTTAAGTAAAAAATTAACATGTGCTTAAATCTTAAATTTAAAAGTCAAATTTTGTTATCAATAACCCAAATTTACTCTAAAAGTTAAACACTATAATACGAAAGAAAATATTTATGGATCTTATATACATATAATTGAATTGGTTTCATTGTAAAGCTGTCGAACAAACTTAAATTTCGTCCCATTGTAATTGATTTTTTTAAAAAAAAAGGATTATACAAGCATTTATGAAAACTTATTTGCGTTTTCCCACGAATCACCTCAATGTGACATAACACGTTTTAAATGTTAGCTCCTCATATGTAAATATTGAGATTTTAATTTCACATATTGCTTAGAAAATTAATCTTTTAAATTCAACCACAACGCATTAAATTCGCTTTATGACGCTTTTAATTATATTTAACAATACACTTCGTTTCATTTCATTCGGAACTTTAATGATTCAAAGAAACTACAAACCTGATATACTGTAATAGGTAGGCACATCTTTCTATTAAGAGTATAAGATATCAGAGAGAGAAAGCATTAATGTAGAAAACATGCCCTTGCATTTTTCTTCTGAAGTGGTTGCGTGTTTCCTTCGATACGCTGGATTGGTTAGTTAATTGAATTAACCAACTAATCCAACGCCAAATAGAAAAACATATTCGCTAGCAAAGAAAACGGAGAACATGTTTTGTACCTTTAGAAACATGTGTTGTATCTTTAATACAAGAGTTTATGATAAAAAATAATAACTTTTTAACTGTTTTTATATAATTACAGGAATATTGCTAATTGATATCCGTCCGCCATTTTATGTGCACACACGTATTTATTCTAATATGTTGATTACTATAATATCTTATATTAATTTAAATGTATAAAACTGCGAGTTTCAAATTTAAATCATAATAATGCGTACAATAATATTATACGTTACATTGATTACTATTTTGACTAAAGATCCATTTTAAATGCAAACGGTTTATTTAAATGTTTAATATTATTAACTGAAAACATACATTTATATTTTCCTTTTAAAAATAAATCAAAATTTTAAGACCAAACTGATAGCAACAAATAAACCTTAGACATACTTTAAAGAAACCCATTGGTTACACAAGAAAAGTGAACTTGTATCTTGTTACTACATTTATTATGTACATTATAAACAAATTATGTTAATAAAATGGGGGAAAAATTAAATTTAAAAAAAAAATGAAAATGATGCCGTAGAGCTCGACAATTTATCACTGGATGAAGCAGAGTAAGATCCAACGCAACCCCAAGAGTATTTCCCTTTTTAAACCGAAAAGAAAGAAGAAGTTGAGGGGCCTTGCTGACAAATGAACGCGCGGTAACTCTTTCCTAGGTAATTCAAATGCTAATGAGGTCCTGTTATTTTCTGCCCTTGCACATCACCCGCATACTCAATGCAAAGCGCTCTGGCGGATGTCACGTTGATTTGAATTTCCATAGCGCATCCCCTACCGTCCACCGCTCTTCTTTTTAGAAAACCAAATGACTTTAAACCTCATTCATCCATTTCGGTTTTCCTCCCCCTCCCCCCCACACAAACCGACCGTCATACCACCCCATTGTCACCGTCCTGTCTGTTCCCCCAGCAGACAGCCCTTGTCTTCTTCTTCTTCTTATCATTTGATAGTCGGTATCTTCCCATTCTTCTTTATTCCGGCGTGATCCGGTTTTTTTCTCTCTCTCTTCCCATCCACTACGAAAGCCCAGAGGAAAATAGAGCTGGTACAATGGCGACGGCTATGATTAGAAGTCAAGTCTGTTGTGAGGAGCCGGAGAAAAAGAATGAACGCCAAAATAAAACGCCTCCGCCGCCAAACAAAGATGGAAGGAAGAAATGTTAAGGCGCTGCATCATCCCAGGTTTAGCATAATACGCCTGTCCCATCCTGATGCTCTCATATTCCCAGTTGGATACAAGCTAACCCTTTTGTTAGACCCGGGGAACTTTCTGTTGACAGGGTAGACCTGGGATGCGTTTGTAGGGGGGGAACTCTCATTTTCCTCGGTAAACTGTTCGTTCTCGCTCTCGTTTTGTTGTGCGTTTCCTTTTATGCGAAGGGCGCGTTTCCCATTAACGCCCTCGGCATCGGAATTGGGGCGTTTTCCCATTAAAACCCGAATGCCATTGGAGTTCGAGGGGTTTTGATAGGTGAGGGGGGGAGGTGTATTGTGCCTAGATCAAAATTCCGGGTTGGGATTGGGGTAATGAAGTCCGGCTTTGTTCGCGGTTTCAGCCTCGCATTTCCGGGAAAGTAACTTATTCCTGTTATATATTTAATGAGGAATTAAATTAGAAAGTACTGTCAAAGTGATGGCAAACTATAGATTTTTATCTCTTCTTATTTCACACGCCGTTGGTGTTTATGCAAAATGGCAAGTTAATGGAAGTGATATAATAGAATGAGAAGATGGAGTTTAACTAACATTTTTGAAAACATTACAATTTTGATGTAGATAAAGACATTAAGTACATATGCGCCTTGCCTCAAAATTGTTTAGCTCTGATGGCTTTAATTAAACAGATATAGAGCAGCAAAACCGTATATGTTTAACTTATAATGGTTTACTTTCATTGAAAGCACCTAACTGCCAAATGTGCGAAAACGCGCAAATTTTGTTATCTTTCACCGCTAATCACTCTCACAAAGCAGTGCCCACTGTATAGAAAGCCACATGCTTTTTACGTCACAAACTGAAGGCCGAAAGAACGGGAGAATGCTAGTGAAATGTAACGACATACCGAGTAAGTGATATCGGTGATGTAAAAAATCAAGTGATACGGCTTTCTATACAGTGGACGCAGCACGAAGGATAAATGGGGAAAACATATCGTGCTAATTATTTGCTTGGCGGCATATGCAGGCGTTAAATACTTCTGTACAAATCTCTAATATAAAGACTACCATAGAAGGTTGGAAGGCGTTAAATAAGAAATTAATTTGTTTGTAATTGTTTTTTAATAAAAGTATATTGTTACCGACAGGAGGTAAATTTTTTTTTAAAAATTTCACGACTGATTTAAAGTGCAGACATCAAAACAGCATTAATCTTGATAAAACAGTAGCATTACCTATATCATACTAAAACCCATTATAGCCCATTTTAAACAAATTAACATCCTTATATTTTTGTTCATTCGAATTAAAGTTGTGTTTTTATGTCACAGTAGGGGGAAAATGCGAAAATAACTTATGCCCCCTTCCGTGTACTTTCCCTAAATATTAAATCTAAATTAAAGCAAAGTATGATAACATTCTGAAATTACAGGCGCTCTCTCATTTAAAGTATAAAAGTTATTTCTAATAAATATATTAAAAGTACATCAATATCTGTTATGAAATGACACAAGAAAAAAAAATTGATTTATTTAATTCATTCCCTTAAAAAAATTAACCAAGCATTTTATTATCTAATAATTGCTTTAATTAAAATTACATTTAGTAATATGCAGTAAAATAAAAGAGGAATACAATTATCTCATTACATTAATTTTTAATTTTTTCCGTTGTTATATTGAAAACAATAACTGCTTAGTAGATTACTGAATCTATGTGACACGCTAGAATTTATCAAATTTTTAAACTTATTAGTCACTTGAATTCTTAAATATATAAATTTTTTAAAGGAAAAAGTATAAAAAAAATCTGTTCCAATCATTATTCAAAATTTTTCAAATAACATATTAAATAAATTAAATAATTTGAGTGTATTTATTTTGTTTCCTTTAAACACTGGCCAAGTAATTTATTTCAAATAATTATAAATTAAAAATATTTTTTACTAACAAAATGTGTCGCGAATAAAAATTGGAAATACTAACTTTACTGCGTTGTATTTAATTTTAAAATCATGTGTATCAAAGAATCAGTTCTCTCCCTTTATAACAATGAATCTCTATGAACCAATCAATCTTTCCAGTTTATTAACCACTCTCATTCCTTGTGTGTTTTGGGTGCCAGGGTGGGGGGCTAAAAGAATCTATGGCCCTCCCATCCCCCCAAATCCTGAAAGAGAAACATGATAAAGTCCTCCATTTCCCCGTGCCCTGTTCTTCGGAGCATAAAAACTCTTCCTTGACATCTAGATGCCAAAATCCATCGGAATCTGTAATGGCAAAAGAGCGGAGTAAACAGCACTCGGCCTCCCCTGTTTTTTCCTTCTCTCTTCCCCTGTCAAAGAATCATCCCTTGCGGATGCGGGAAGAGGAGAGGGAGGATGGGGATGAAGATGAAGATGGAGAAGAGAGCGAGAAAACAGTATGTAAAAGACGTCTATCACATGTAGTCGGGGTATTAGTGCGAACCGGGGGAAAAGTGCAAACATCTGTCAAATCGGGACGCAAGGGTGTTTGTTATACGCAGGGATTAGAGCCTATCTCCCTGGGGAGCTTCTTGTAATGAGCCATCTGACAAGGGTTGTGGAGATTATGCATATAAATTATGATTGGGGGATTTGCCGCCTGTATTAGGCCGTCGCAGGCTGAAGGGTGCATTACCATATTATCTTCCGTAATGCCTCGTGCAGAGGAGGCGGGAAAACAGAAGGGGATGTAATACGCCTAATTTACATGCGCCAACAATATTGAGGTGGCAGGATAGGGCAAAAGGCGATTTTATTAAATTGTTTGCCCTGAAAAGACCCCTGCCCCGATTATTCATCGGCCGTTAAAGAAGTCATTTGCCTGGATAGGCCGGCGTATCTCGTTTTTTAGTATTATTATTATTATTTTTTACAGTGTCATGTCTTTTTTTTGTTTGGCAGTGAGGATGAATATTGAGCATTTGTTTTTCTTGCGTAACAGCGTGTAATGTCTCATGAAGGGGAATTTGAAATGGATAGTTTTGGGGATGGAGAGTTATTAGGGAATTGTATGCGAGTCGTCGTAGTCTGAAATGAAGTCAGATTTGCGCTTGTTTGTCAGTTAGTGGCTATGCGAAGAAAAGTGTTACGATGCAGTCATGTGTCCTTAACTAGTAAAACTTTTAACAATAACAAATTTTTTTTTTTTAATCTTTTTCACAAAACTGAAGTTTAGAGGACAAGCAAATAATATTTTGCGATAACATGAGATTTCGAAACAATAAAAAAAATGCTTAAACAAGATTCGAACTAACCCACATTAATTCGAATTATTCCCACACATACACAATTAAAACTAAAGAGCAATTTGATGAAAGAATAAAAAATATAAAAATAAAAATTTATGCGGTGTTAATATGGCGTGGTTTTTTTTTAAATCTTATTTGCAAAATAATTAGAAATAGCTACAAAAGGTTTTGCCAGTGTATTTTTCCAATTAAAATAAAAGTCCAATTTGGACATGTCAAATTTTCTCAGTATCTGTTGAACCGATCTTTATGAAACTTGGCAAGCTTAAAATAGTAGTTAAGAAAAAGGATTATCGCTATATTTTGTACTGATATTCTAAAAAGTAACTGAATTATTACAACTTATTTCTCTTACTGACACACAGTTTTTTAGCTTGTCCTGATGTAAGTTTTTATTGCATGCACCTATTTTTATATTTTGCCCGTGTTTATCCTATGAAATAGAATTTTTTTATAAAAAAAAAGCTTTTGGGGGGAAAATAAAAAAATTAAAAACCACTATAATTAGATCGTTTCTTTGTGGTTTGTGTAATTGTGACTCATTTATTTCTATAATATGCCGTTTTAATTAATCCCATCTAAAGAGTGAACACTGGTAAAGTAAAGAAAAATTGGGAACTCCGCCAAATCAATTTTATTGACAACTTTTTTTATTTTTTTATTTTTAATAGAATTTGAAGAAAACTGCAATTTTCCTGCATAAGACCTTCAATTTCACAACTTTGATGAAGTTTTGACGCTGATTTTTTTTGCTGGTTATACTTCAACAAACAAGTTTATTTCTATTTAGTTCCTCGAATCCTTCGAACAAACCGAGTCTCTAACACTATTCTTCTATAAGCATTAAAAAAACTCTGTTCAAAAGACCAGCAGTTTCTCTAAAGATACTAAAAACGTTTCCATCGGGGTCATAAAGACATTTCACGAACCTTTGGTCGATGATATAAAACTAGGATCCGATCCGATCTCCCAACTTTTCCTTTCTATTTTTATCTCAAATTTAACGTCTCTATTCCCATCTTCCACGGCCAATTCCTACAGGAATCCACCCCACCCCTACAGATAAGGAGTTTACGTCACAAAAGTGTATAGCGCTTTGATTCACAACTCACGCTACAAAAGTATCTCGCTTCGCTGTCTATAACAACAGTTGTCAGAAAGTCCTTGCTTCAAGTCGTGATTTCACAAAAAAAGTGATTTTCAGCATCTGACATTCAAAGAGATGCTTTATACACTGCCTGAGCATAAAGTTTCAAATCGCGTTCGTTACTCGGTATAAAGAAGATATAAAGAATATGGGATGCGCCCCAAGTTTTTGTGCTCGATGTTATGAAAGCCAAGGGAAATAGAGTTTTCTTATACAAGTGCTTTCAAGTAGGGTATCATTGATTTAGAGTCTTCGAGTAGATATCTTTCTACTATTGTTGAAGGGGAGGTATCTTTACGAACTGTGTATTTGGGTGACTATCCATACTTTTGCTGTAGAGATTTTTTTAAGCTCGAATGAATTTGTTTAGATGTAACAGCAGAAATAAGACGAAAGAAATACAAGAGATGTTCGATACTTTATCAGAAAATGGTGAAATTTTAACTCTGGGAAAATTGTCTAAAACTATTTGTACTATTGTTATTTTAAACTGTTTGGTTATTCCTATACTATTGTAAAATTATTCCTATACATTATATACTTATTCATATACTTATTCCAATAATATTGTATACTTATTCCTATAATATTGTATACTTATTCCTATACTATTATATATTAGGGTATTATATATTATATTATATATTATTTCTTGATATTAGCTTATATAGTTTTCTATCAAAATTGTTAAAAAAATTGTTTTATAATATAATTCAATAAAAAAAATTTTACTAAATAACTTTTCTCTACTTTTTTATATTTTTAATTTGTAATCTCTGCAAAAAAAGTTATTTTAAAATGTATAAATTTTCTTTAATTTGCTTTAAAATAAAATTTGAACTGAGATCTTGCTATGATAATTTACACTTCTAGCAAGAATATTTTAAATCTGAATAGATTGATTCTTTAACAATGAATAAATTAAAGTTAAACAAATTTTTTAAACAAAAATTTGAAATCAAATTAATAAAAACCCTATTGCAAAAAATATATGGGAGGGATAAAATAATAAAAAATTAAATAACAAAAACTACAGAAAAAGATACATTTTCAACAATTGTTAAACAAAGATTAAACAACTCATGTTACATATATTTGAGTGTAAATATTATTTTCTTACGCATTTAAAGTCAGAAACTTCAGAAAAACAAACTTAATTGCTAATTTTTATTTAAAGTGAATTATTCTAGAAAGTTTAATTATTATTTTTATAAATTTTCAACTTCTTTATAAATTAAATTACTAATAAATAATATTATGAAAGCTGTTTTTAGAGAATAATAATTGCATTAATATGATTCGTGTATTAACATCACAATTTAGTGATACAATTAGGATAACTTTTTCAATTTAAAACATTCTTTTCTGAACAATTGAGGGGCGAATATTCAAAATGTCACATAACCCTTTCTTTCCCAATGTTGCTTTAGAACATTACTAAATAGAAACTATTATACCTCTGGCTTGTAACAATAAGTACCAATGTTTCATTAGATTAACATTATACATCGGTCCTTCTTGTTTCAAGCCACAGATATCTTCGTGGGTTAACTTCTTTCAGGGATTTTTTAATACACAACTCTGACAAAATTGTTTCCTCAATATTAAGGCAATTTTTAGTAAGTGCTTTTTAATTTTCAAATAACATTGAAAAATTCAATAGTCACTCTCACGGATAATTGTGGAAAGAAATCTATTGTTTTTTCCGAAATTGTGATTTTGTTCAAATCTGCCAATATTTTACAATTTTTTATAAAGTGTACATATTTTTAGCATAAACCGGCTTAATTAATCCTGATGATTCAAAATAAAAATTGTCTGATTTAAAGAATTGTTTCATTGATCTTTTATGATGCTCTATTGACGCTTTTAATTTTCTACAATGTGTAAAAAAATGAGGCGTCACATTCAGATGACAAAAAAAAAAAACACACAAAATTAATGTTTTTAACTACAACAAAAAAGTTGGGTATTAAAGGGTTAAGTAAATTCGCAGAAAAATGAAAATAAAACATTTCCTTAATGTATTGACTCATGTACAGATTCTAAAATTTGCAAGTTAATTTCAATGGGACAAAATAAATTTTGTGTGCAAAAATAGGTCAGTTCTATAGAAAATTCGACGGTTAATTCAGTTATGTAAAAATCTAATTTTCGAAAATGTTGTACAAAACAAGTTTTTAATTTTTGATCCTCAATTTATGCTTTCCCCCACATTAACTTTTCTCAAAATACTTATTAACTATTAAGCCTAATGCCATATCTTCCGTTCAAATAAATCAAATTATTTACGAATATAAAAAGACTATATGATAATATACAGTTTGGGGGTTATAATTTAATTAATCTGGGTCTCCTCTTACTGTTTTAGAAACATTATACGTTAAAAAAATACAAAGCGCCTGCAGCACAAATCTGATTAAAGTAGTTAACACTAAAATAGTTGTTTACTAAAGGTCAACTGTTCCATGAATATTTAAATACCCTACCTAAACGAAATTGGTAATAATTGGATAAAGTTCATATGTCCAGATTGAAAGCAGTAAACAAACCCAGCACGAATACTTTATTTAATATAAAAGTCCATTTGCTTATGTTCTGTCTGATGATCGGATAGCGTGCGGAGCACAGAAAACAAGAACGCTTAAGAAATAATTAGGAATAATTTTTCCTCTTTACAATCCAAGACAGCAGTGCGAGTGCTTCTGTCTCTTTGATGTTCATATTATTTCCTGTACTTCGTGGTTTTGCGTTGCTGAAGACTCGTTGAAATTCACTTCCAAGAGATTCTATGACCCTTTCAGTAATGAATGCGCTATACTTCCTACTTATTTTGGCGTTAATTAAGGCATATAGTAGAAATACAAATAACTTTATTATAAAATAAATATAATAGATTTATTTTAGTAACAATAATAGAAATATTAAAAAATGTCTATGTCGGTTTCCTTTTCTTTAAAAGAAATTATCATATCTGTTCCAAATTTGGAAATTTTTGTTTTATTGAAGACAATGTGTGCAAAATTTCGTTTTCTATCGAACCATCCATCAAAATTCACTCAAAATTTTTATTTAAGCATTTAGCGAGACCTATAAAAGCCCAAATTCAAAACTTTAGTTAACAGTAGGATTAAGTTTTTTCCCTTTCTTCTAAAGTTGCCCAATTGTGACTGAGGCTCGTCTGGCTCTGAGGTACAGATATTTTAGTTATTATTTTAGATAAATTACTTTGTAAACTGATCTTACAGATTTTTAGTGCATTAAAGTATATTTACCTTTTAAAATCTCACAACTCTTCCTCATAAACTTAAGATTTTACAGTTATTTGTCATTCAATAAACAATAAATCATTAAAAATAAAAATATATTTCTATGACAATAATTTGTATATAACATGACCTCATATAAAACTAGTAGCTCTGAAAATAGTAGACCTAGCGATAAAAAAAAATTAATTTTTTTTTAGAAAAGTCGGGTTAAAACAGGGACTTTGTTAACGATTGGTAAATGAGTTAAAAAATGTATGATATTTTATGCAAAAACATTATTTATGCTTAAATTTTATTCAATTATGGTACCTTAACCCTTATGGTAACATACTGTTTTCTTTTAATTAAAAATATTTTATATATTAAATTTAATGTATACTGTTTCGAACAGAGGACGTTGTGTTCAGGACTGTCCCTTTGAGAAATACCCAAAAACTTGAGATTTAACATAAAAGGAGTCAAGTTGGAGGGGGGTCTGGTGGGCCTCGGAGGTCTAGATTGTGACTCTCAGGGTTAATAATTAAATTACACACAATAATTTTTTTATATAAATAACATGTTTATACACTTTAAATCACTTCCAACGTAAGCTCAATATATTTTAAAATTAAAATCCTGATTACCTTAGTTTCCGAGTTAATTCTTAATTCGATAACTGTGAGTTAACTGGAGCGCAGTTCTGTTCAAAAACCAAACACCCCATCCCCACGTTTACCTAGTCTCCCAAACCCAACCGACCAATCCAATTACAGCAAACAAACTTTCGAGGGGCGCAATCCATTTTGAAAATTCCACCTCGGTCTTTATCCCGGGCCATTTGAAAGAACCCCGAATCTCCCTTGCAAAAGCCACATCCAGTTCCAACCCGAATGCCCCCTTGGGATCACTAATAGCGGAACAAGCATCCCAGTTCAAAGACATCGCGTTTAGTGGAACCAAACAACTCCTCCGAGGCAACTAATAACTTGATCCTACAAGAGACGCAACCCGAGGCATAACCGATCAGATTATGTCCCAAGTTCAAGTCCCTGTCCTGTATATTCCAAGTGAAATAAGGGTAAGGGTCTCGCCAACCCTCCTGGGGACAATGAAATCTGGAAGATCCCTGGGTTATAACTCTGAAGTGAGAGACACGTAATCAACACCTCTTACTTCTATTAAAATTAGAAAAACCGGGAGTGCTTGACCTCAGCTCTCTTAGAGCCCCAGGGGACACATAGAGGGATCGGTATCAAACGAGGTCTGTTCTTCTGTAGAGTTCTTGTGGGACGACCCAGGGCTTGATTGAAATGGGAAAGGCCACTGTTTTTCGGATCTCTTAGGAACGATTCAGGAGTACGGTGGTGGTTTGGAAGGGGGGAGGTTAAAAATCGACGGTCGATAAACTACTTTATCAGGGGTATTGATCGGGAATGGAGGCCTTCCTCTGGATTGTTCTTCTTTGGATAAGGTCCAGGATTATTTTCGGACATCTCAGGTAAAGAAAAAAGGTTTTCAACTTATATTGATATATTAACAACGATGATATATTTTATATCGATAGTACAGGATGGTCATAAAGTAAGTTCCCCTACTTAGATGCATCTATAGCTAATACTATCTAACAGAATTGCATCAAATTTATTATATGAATTTATTATATTAATTATATGAAGTATATTGAAGGTAGGTAAGGAGAGAAGATTAATGTAAAAAAATTAAAAAAATTAGTACCAAAAATTTCCGATAGGGAGAATTTTGGAGTTGTCCTAGCAGAAAACAGGTATGGTATAATATATATATATATATATATATATATATAAAACTATGGAATTACATCAAATTTAATATTAAAGAAATTCAATGCACGGAAAAAGATTTCCGTGATAAAAAATAGTACGAAAAATCACTGATAGGAGGAGTTTTGGCTCTTTCCGAGAATAAAACGGGTGTAATATATATAAAATAAGTTACGATAGTAGTAATTAGTTCATGACTAAACTCAAATTTAATAATCTCTTATTCATCAGAATTAGAACGCAAAATGGATGCATTCAAAAAAAGTCATCGCATTGAAAATTGTCTATGTGTTGTTTTTGGAGACCCTGATTCTGATGAATAAATGATTATTTCTTTTTAGTTTAATCACTAAATTAATTTGTATGTTTATTACAACTTTTTTATATACAATACCCATTTTCTGCAAAGACGGTGCCAAAATTCTCCCTATCGGTGATTTTTTGTACAAATTTTTTTTTTATGAAAATCTGCTCCCCTTGCCTTCAATATCCTTAATATAAATTTATTGTGGTTCCGTTCGATAGTATTAGCAATAGATGCCTCTAAACAGGAAAACTTATTTTATGGCTACCCTATATCATCAATCTAAAATATCTCTTTGTCGTTAATATATCCATATATGCTGAAAACCTTTTTTCTTTACCTGAGATGACCGAAAATAATTCTGAACCTTATCCAAAGAAGAACAATTTATAATTTATTATTTAATTAGATGTATAGCTTACAAGAAACACCCCCAACGTTTTATGTGTGAAAAATATTTCAACATCGAATATTTTTATGAATGTAAAGTGCATGTGTAGTGCTATAAAAACTGGAAATCCATATTCGCCTATAGACGTTCAGCTCCGTTTGAGGGTTAAACAATAAAATACGTGGGGTAAACATGTTATTTCCCATTTGTATTATTTTGCTGCTGGTTTAAAGTAGAAAAGGATCCTTCATCGTTTATCTTAAATGGAAATGGTATCAAATTATAATCAAATAGAAGAATGCTTCGAATCATCAAAACGAATATACCGCAATTTTAACAATGCGCCCCATTCGCAATAGAAACAAGTGAATCTCCCCATCCAACAAAACGATCTCATCAATACAAATACCACTTCATGGGCTGTAATATTTCGCCGGAAAAGATACTTTGAATTCTTGCTTCGGAGAATAAAATCATCAGATTTTCGGGCATCAAATGCTCCCCGAAATCAATTCCGAAAAAGATAATGCGGATCTCCAAGATACGAGGAACGTCTTCATGCATAGTTAATGAAGGGTTATGGCTTCGAGTTTAGAGCTTAAAATGAGCAACAATTCATTACGATTTCTCTGGTTAAATGATGCTTTTAGCATCATTTAACCATGGCGAATACTGAATAGGGGGAAAAAATATGATCTGAAGCCTTCCAGAATTTTTAGAACATGGAGCGTATTAGAATACGAATGGGACGCTGATTCCCGGGGGACCTTTTGAGTCGTCTTGATCTAACCGTAAAAGGCCAAAAGCAAAGAGAAAAAAGTCCAAAGGGCAGGGCTGGAGAGGAGGGGGGGGGTAGAAAGAAACAGGCGGGAAAGAAGACAAGCGTTGAGTAAATTACAGGACGCTGTGCACGCATATTTGAATAATTTTGGGAAGGGAAAAAAGCATTTGGTAAGTAGGAATTGCAAAGAAAAGGGGAAATGTAAAAAGTTAAGGGGAAAGACGAGTCCTAAGCGAAATGCTTGTAATGGTGTTTTGGAACTTCCGATCTTGGGGGGTCCGCTTTACAAAAATGTCAATGAATGAGGGAAAGGTTAAAATTATTTAAAATAGAATATAAACATTAAGGAAAGGCACTCTTGATCTGTTTATACTTTCCATTTCAGTCCATTTGGACTGAAATTGAAAGAGTTTAATGTGAAACTTTGTGTGTGTGTATCATAAGATACTTTTTCCAAAGAAAAAATGTTTGAATTTGAATAAGTAAAATAAATTGACTTGCGTTATTTTTTTATATCCTATGCCTTATCGGTATTTTTGGTGTATTTAATATATTTCAACGTTCTAAACAGCAATTATTTTCTAATAAGGTATTTTCAGTTTTATTTGCAATTAACACAATTTAAAATCTAAAAAATGTTCTGTGCTATAATATTATTCAAATCAATTTTATTAAGATAAATCTTAAAAGCTTCTACATATAAAAAATTAAAATTTTTTCTTTACTTTAATCCTTACTTTTTTTATTGACTTTGTTCTTTAAATAATATCCCCAGATATTCACCAAACTGTCTGATTTAATGACTTTACAAAACGGTTTTAATTTTTCCGCAAATAGTGTATCATTTATTTTACTATAATTTTTCTGTTAATTGTACAAACATTTCAAAAACACCAATTGTGCTATTAAAAATGACATTAAGAGATCGTGAGTAGACATCCATCCAGAATAGTTTGTAATATTAGTAGAATAGTTTGTAATATTAGTAGAATAGTTTGTAATATTAGTAAAATAGTTTGTAATATTAGTAGAATAGTTTGTAATATTACTAGAATAGTTTGTAATATTAGTAGAATAGTTTGTAATATTAGTAGAATAGTTTGGCGAAATAACATGCTTTTGAAAGGATCCAGGAGAAGAGCGATGATTGACCGAATATTCGTTGCGCAGATGAGACTGGTGAACATTAAATCTCCCGTGCTCAAAATGTCCTCGCGATGGTCGTGGTTGTTTAGAAAGTGATACGAGAGCTCAAGTATTTTCCTTGTCATCTGACGATGGTTTATTATTTACAAAGAACTGTTTCAGGGTTTTCCTATACCTCGAAAATATATCATTGCATATCTCTAGTGCAGTATTAATTCAACCACACAAACGAACATTACAAAACGAACAAATAACAAACACAACAAACATTCAAGTCAATCCAGAATTTGATTGTTTGGGTTGGTCGAAATAAATATCGCACTAGAACATTGGTACAATCGCATTGGACAATTGGCGATTTTTTAAGATCTATCCCAAAGGTATTACCCGTAAACACCGCTTCATAAATTTCGAACCATGACATATGACTAGGTAAACATCTGAGCTGGAAGCCTTCTCTTTAAACTTCTACACCACAATTAACGTGAAAACATTTGGAAAACGATAGATTAGAGGTAGTGAACATGTCTTTGCGTTTTTCTGCTGTAGAGGGTGCGTTTTTCCTCTGGGACGCTGGACTAATTAGTTGTTTGATTCAATCAACCAACCAATCCAGCGTCTCGGAGGAAAAACAACCATCAAAGAAGAAAAACACGAGGCCATGTTCAATATCTTTAACGTACACAACTCCCCTACTATGCAACGTAATTTTGGTGGACAACAAGTATTGAACTGGCATTCTCCTTATTACGAACTCGCTGCTCACGAAAGTCAAGTATCAAACCCACAACCTTCCAATTAGGAGCTTATTTACTCTTCTGACCAGACCACATCGGGCCATCCAAGTTTCGAACCAGCACTTTTGACATGTGACGCAAGACCCATAACCCCGCATTCATTACAAGGCGCCCCATTTTAAAATATACTACCACAGTCAAACCTATCTTCCTTCCCCTTCACGACCCATTGCTTTTCACTTTCCTCTCTTTGTTCACTTCAGCATTCTGAGAAAACGCAGCAAAATAAAGAAATTCTCCCCTTCAACATGAAAAAAAATCGATCGCACCCCCCCCCCCTTTTCGAACAACCCATGGGCCCAGAACCGGACACTGGTCAATTTCCCCGCCTTTCTTATCAATTTATTTACTAGTCTCCAGGGCTCACCCTCTCCGGACCTTAACGCAATGACCCTAGGGTAATCAGCCATTTCTGTCCTAGCCAACTTCCGCTGGCCAGACTTAAGATGCCCATTGTTGCCAATAAAGGTCTAAGCCCATCAAGATTGGACCAATAGGGACGCTTAGAACTTAAGTTGCTCTCGTGTTGGGTCCAGTTTTAACCAAAGCTCGATGCAGATAGAAATTGCTGGAAGGTTATTTATTTGTTCTTTTTTTTTTGTTTCCTGCGGGAGAGGGAGGGAATGGGGAACTTTTTGGACAATGTTATCCACGAAAAGGACAATCAAGGATCCTGGGATAATTCCGATACACCCGCATTTGCAGAAATAAACATATTGTTTATTTTTTTTATTGGATAGCGCCACTTGGTTTCCGATTTTTATCTCGACTATTTTCGTAATATTGGTGGGTTTTGCGCAAAATAAATTGTTGCAAAGCTGAGTTTTTTTTAAGTGAATACGCCTTTAAAATCGGTCAGTGTACAGCGGTCATAGGCTGAAACTTGAATAACATAAAAAGTGTTGATATTTCAAAGCCCCATTACTCCAGGAGGAATCAAACTATAGAAATAAAGGACCTACCATCATGTAGAAGAAAGTGAGACACGTTGGCCAGGTTGGCCATTAATTCACTTCATCTTCTGATATCTGTACCGCGTGGAGAAAATTAGTCAAATTTCTTTTAACCGCTGCAACTTCAATTCTAATAAACGGATCGTGGCTAATGTGGGCTTAAAAATTGCTAATGTGGGCTATTGGAAAGTGACGATATGTCGAAGATTTTACGATGTAGTCAAATTATCACACTAAAGTTTAAATTTTGCATATGAAATTTAAACAAGTAGAAATAGCCGTTCAAGACAAACTAAATGGTACTAAGAAGTCTAAACTTATGACAAGTGCGGAAAGATCTAGAGTTTACAGAAGACACAAGAATGTGAAAGCAAGCGTGCAAACACGAACCAAACCTTACAGTACAGTGGGGACTATGCCTACCCGAACTTTTCGTTATTATCAAACCACAATCTCCTCCATACGTCAGTCAGAAACAACAAATACCACCAATATTCACTACCGCCAATAACCTTCTAGCATTTCCCTAGAATTAATATATAAAGGTAGGTCACAAATTGCTAACGAATGGTCATTTTTTGGCTGTATCACATTTAGTTGTATTGACATAATACAATATTTTTTTCCAAATACTTTACTTATATTTTAATCAAGTCGTTTAAGTAAAATATAAGCGAAGTATTTGGAAAAAAATATTGTATTATGTCAATACAACTAAATGTGACATAACCAAACAATGACCATCGCTCAACAATTTGTGACCAGCCTATACATTCAGGAAGTACAAAAGCAGAAAATCAATCGATTTAGTTCCACTCGAATTATTGCACATAGAATTTCCGTAAAACTTAAAAAAAAAGATAAACAATTAACAAATGAATTCTCCCGAACACTTCTCCGAAATAAAACGAACCAAATATTAAAATAAGCCTCTTAAACATTATACAAAAGAAAATCGCCCCCATTTCCGTCTAATTTATCGCCAAAGTCATTAACTCACCTACAGTTTGTTTTAGAAAAGGGGGGAATTTTGAAGCTAAAAATATAAAAACTCTTCCTCCTCACTTCAAACCGAGAGTATTTAATGAGGGGAGCCAACAATATACTTAAAGAAGGATTATCCAAAGTGCTTAAGTTCCGCAATGAAAATAAACGACAACCATCGCGTTGAAGGACTCTAATATTTTTAAAGAATTTGTTCCGAATATTATACGGTTTAATGACGCTATTCCAGGGGATTTAACAATGGCGGGTTTTTTAACCCCAGCCATTCGTTGTTAAAAACTATCAATGCCTTACTGAAGGAATAATAAACCTCTTAGCGCATTTGTAAGAGCTAAAGCCATTTATAATGGTAGGCACACACCCTCACTTTCCTGACAACCACATATAATCCGAAAGAAGGCGCCTTCACGCAAAAAAGAACCAACAAACATTTAAGCTACTATAAGAAAACGCCTCTGAAATCTGAATTAATTACCAATTTATGAGCGAAAACATCGTAAAAATGGTCATTAATTAGACACAAAAAATCTTTTTGGATCGGCATATGTGAATTTTAAATTTTCTTTGTTTATTAGAATGGTGAGCTTAGTTTTTGAAAAAGTTTTAAGTGGTGGTTCTTTTTTGCATAAAGGGTTCCAATTATGGTCGGTGAAAAATTCTTGCAGAAATCTATTTTTCGTTGCTTTGAAATCTTGAAATCCTTTTTTTTTTAAGGAAATAGGGTTTGGGTAATCCGGAGTTTTTCTAACTGCGTTCAATTAAGCCGTTTTCAACGAAATAGGTGGAGATTGCCGATTTTTCAAAATAACATTTTTGACTACAGAAATTGGAGATGCAAGAGGGGAGAGTAAAAGCTATAAACATGTTTGGTGAACATTCAATGAATGACTGGAGTTATTCGAATTGGAGAATTTAAACAAATTTCTAATATAATTATTATTTTATTGTCACGTGTGGCCTGGTTGGAAGAGTGGCGTGATCGTAAATCCAACCGAACATAGAGAAGGAATTGGTGAATTTTAAATCTGTCGTGGTACAAATGTCCTCACTGTCGTTGTGGTGTTGAAATTTGGAAATTAGAGTGCTATCTCATGTGTTGTATCTTCATTCTCTGAACATGGTTCAAAATTACAAGACAGTGTTCTTGCGTCTTTTTTCTTCGAGATAAATACAGAACCATCACTTGTAGACATTGCCTAGCCACCAATCAACTTACTATTTTTAATACTTAAAAAAAATATTTTTAGATGTCGGTCCATAACATAAAATACCGATTGGAGAGAAAGAGCAAAAAATATATAGAAATCCTTTGTTTATATTAAGACATTTTTAATTACTTTTTAATATAGTAAAGCATGAGAATGCTTCCTTAAATTTCGAAAATCATAAAATTTTATTTTAATAATAAAATTTTACAGCTTCCTATTAAAATTAAATGATAATATATTTTTTATAAAGGAGAAACATATTTCTGATCTAAAATGTGTTAATTATTTGTTTGTTTTTTAAATTAATGATTAGTTTACAACGTTAATTGTATCAATGCATTGAAGAATGTTTATTATTACCTATTTGATAAATAAATTGCATAATGAAGACATTTAAACGTCATTGTTTTCTAAATTTTAATGCATTTTTAAAACCATTTTTTGACATTATTGACAATAATCTTTTAGAGTCTTAATATCCGTTTTTATCCCGTTTTACTAAACTTATTATCTAATATTTTCCCTTTATAAAAAATAACCAAACAACTTTTGAAAACACAACCCTGCATTTATATCCCCAAATACCTATAAAAGTAGTCGATTTCTCCGATTAACGTTCAACAAACCGAAGACAAAAAAAATCAAAGACATCGAACAAGTAAGTATATGATCGATTAATTAACACCACCCCTTTCCCATTTTTTCCTTACCACAACCCCTCTCCCCCTTCAATCCGTAATGAGCAGTGTCCAGTTGTCTCCGTTGCCATAGCAACAGCCTACTACTTGTGATGTATGAAGTCCCTGAGAGCAAGTAGCCGGCCAGAGAAACTTTTAATGGGATCTTGTAATTAACTTTCTCACTTTCATAGGCGGCATTGCTAATTGAAAGACGTGCCTGAGCTGCTCAAAATCTAATCATGGACCGTAAGCACTTGATGGGGGGGAGCGGGACCCTCATTGTAAAGCTGGAATGGATTTGCAAGACACGGTCAAAATTTTAATGCCAGTACGGAGTTTTGGTTATTAGCAACAAATATGCCTTGAACTTGGATTTGGGTGAAAGGGAAGGGATTGAAATTGCGGTTAATTATGAACTTAGTTGAAGTATTCATGGTCACAGGAAATAGGGGGAATGGGGCTCCCCCAGAAACTATTTTGAAGGGACGCCCCCCCCCCCTTCATTCTCAACCTAACTATTTTCAGCATTTTTAGTATTATAGACATATTTCATTCATGCATTTTAACAAAAAAAACTCTTTTGTTATAATGGTGTTTTCAATTAGCTTATTAATAATTATTTGTTAATAATTAGCTTATTAATAATTATTTGTTAATAATTAGCTTATTAATAATTATTTGTTAATAATTAGCTTATTAATAATTATTTGTTAATAAATAGCTTATTAATAATTATTTGTTAATAATTAGCTTATTAATAATTATTTGTTAATAATTAGCTTATTAATAATTATTTGTTAATAATTAGCTTATTAATAATTATTTGTTAATAATTAGCTTATTAATAATTAGCTTATTAATAATTATTTGTTAATAATTAGCTTATTAATAATTATTTGTTAATAATTAGCTTCAAAACAATGTGTTAAAATCAGATCATTAATGAGAGTTACATTTCAAAGTAAAATTATATAATAAAATAAATGAAAATGTTAAACTTCGTTATATATATAAATATTTTATTACCTTGGTTTTCATTAGTTTTATGTCTGTACTTATCGTGTACAGTATGGTTTCGTTGATAGTTAAATTTTTATTTGGAATTTTCTAAGCTCTCTCTTGAAAGAGAAAAAGTTCTAACGCCACTTGAAGTAAAAACTTTAAGTTTATGCTGAGCATTTGTATTATTTGGAAAAGAATGCTGCAAATGTGTTCGTTTTATACCACAAGTTTGTATATGGTTATTTCATAAATATATTCATAACTAATACATCAGTTTATACTTACAAGGAGGCTTATATAATTATTAATGGCTTATATAATTATTCGGTATATGTGTATAGAATTAAATATGTTAAATTCATTATTGTATATTCATATTAATTGTTTGTTATTAAAATTACATTATGTTATTATTAATTATTATTATTATTAATGTTATTATTAATGTTATTATTAATGTTATTATTGTTATTATTGTTATTATTAATGTTATTAATGTTATTATTAATGTTATTATTAATGTTATTATTAATTGTATGTATTAAATTAATTAGTGGTCTTTATTAGTGAAAATAAGTGTTATATTAATGTGTTTATATGTTTTAGCCAATAACTACCCTTGCCTTGTCTGAATTGTATATATGATCGAGTAAATATGTTAAATTGAAATATAAATTTTAGAAAACTCTTTTCCCGGCATTAAAGAGCTTTTTAATTTTGTATTTTTGGGGGCTTTTGTATAAATTAATAATTCTTCCAATTCCGTAATTTCAAAGATAAGTTAGGTAAACATCTGGGGTTGTGTGCGTGTAGTGATGTGGGCCACGAAATGCTGAAGGGCATTTCTTACATAATTATGTCTTCATCCCTTATATCATTATGAGACTTCATCCCTTACATTATTTGTCCATTTCATTATTTATGTGTATTTATCCCTTACATTATTCTAAGTATTTGTCCCTTTCATTATTTATGTGTATTTATTCCTTACATTATTATAAGTATGATACAGTTTCTACCTTTCGGGGGATACCCTGTATGTGAGAGTTTGAATTATTTTTAAGTAATTGGAAACACAAATATCTTTACAAAAAATACCATCATAATCCTCCAGAAATACTAACGGTCGCAAAGTGTCGAGCAAAAACAAGTTGATGCTTCCCAAGAAGCATATTTGTCAGAGGCAACAGCCCATGTAATTTCGCGTGCAAGGGCCACGGCCCTGTTCACTCTCAGGAAGCAATTACTTCTGACGGGCCCCATTTTCACGGCTAAGTGAATTCAAGAGGACTACAGCTTGACCGCAGTATGTATTGGGCGAACGGTTCTGGGCGCCCACATGCATCAGCGAAACAGAAAGCTTCACTGCTTTTTTATCTATGAGGCAGAGAATATTTCATTCTGCGAAGAGAAGACTCATGTGGAGGAGTTTTCTTTTCTAACTAGCGCGCATTTTTACTATTTTTACTAGTTAGAGGAGAATGAGGGACGGAAGTCCGCGGTTTTATTTTTCTTGCGCTTTAATGGCCATGCTTAATAAACTAAAAAAAATGCAATATTCCACGAACTTTTTCAGTTTCTATTATGATTTCCATAAAAATATAATTTTCAAAAAAGTATGAAAAATAAACATTTAGTTTGTTCTTATCAAGAGATCACTCTATCCCAGAACTTTGGCAGAGTTGTTGTGGTTTTAAAATAACATAAGTTAATGCTTTTAAATAAATACTGTTATGCCAGTGCGATAATTATGACATGAACAACCCCCCTCCTCCCCCCCCCCCACACTCACCTCATTCGTTAGAGCCAAAAAATAAAAGTATAACGATCTGCTCATAGATAGCAGCATATCAAAGGCTTGTTTAAAAAAAACTGTAAAATAAATTATTCGAAACGCATTTTTAAAATAAACGGTTGATATTTATGAGATTAAAGTATGATTTGTCACTGGCCTATGAATTTTTCTTTCTTTTGATACCTCATGTGTTAAGATTCGTTGCCCTTATAGGCTTATGGGGCGTAAAAGGGATCTTTATAAATATATAAATATATATATATATATATATATATATATATATATATATATATATATATATATATATATATATAAATTGGAAAAATGTGCCTTTTCTTATTTTTGTTATGTAAATAAAATATTTTCTAAAAAAAACTTTAATTTTACATTAGTATAAACAAAAGAATGAGTTTAACGAACTGTCTTTACAGAGTTTTGTTACTTGTAACAGAATTTTTTAAAAATCTCTTATTGCACTGGAAAAACTTTTTTTAAATAATTAAAATATACGTAAAGTATGTTTTACTAATTCCTAAATACAAATTAAATTAAAATATTTTAGTACACTGTTGCAAATTTAGTGCAGTTTCTTCAAATAGATCTGAACTTATATCAATTTAAACTTGATCAAACATAAAATAAATTCATCACTGAGAAAAAAACTTGAGTTTAAAGTTACATATCCTAGCAATTTTGTACCAAAGCTTAATATTGATTCGCAAAAAATAATTAGTTGTTCATTAACATATTTATAAAAATTTTGTGTAAAAATGAACTATTTTTAAAATATTTTTTTAATATTTCCGATGATTTTGTGTCCCATGCCTTTTTTTTTTTGGTTTTTAAATGGGCGCTTCTAAAATACTAAAAACGTATGTGAAAAATGTATGTTGTATAAATTTTGTATTACTTTAGCACACAAAAAGGCTTATTTCCAATCAACAAACGGTTACTTTAACGAATAAATAATCAAACCCATTAGAAAATTTGTTTCATACCCATTTTCCCCCACTTCGAAAAGATTTTGGCGGTCGAATGGCTATAGTAATCGAATATGGAATAAGACATTTCAGGTTCACCCATATAACCCTGTTGGATTTCAGATTTCATTTCACAATTTTTATTTAAATAATCATATTTAAAATTAATTACTTTTATTTCACAAAATTGAATATTTGCCTTTATTAAATTATAGAAAAATAAATACTCTGAGTTACTACGAGTGGTTGGTTGAATTAACGTCACACTGGAGCTATACAATTATCTATCCGAGATGACTTAAAATCTATTCAAAAGGATAGATCTGAAAGCATTGCCTTTTAAAAGTAGGGAAGATGTCCTTACGATTTTCTTCTGTAGCGCTTGCGTTTTTATCCGAGACGCTGGATTGGTTGATTAAATTTAGGGTTTTCAGTGGGAAAACGCAACCGTCACAAAAGAAAAACGAGAAGACATGTTTCGTATATTTAGATTAAATAATTGGTCAGAAGCCCCAAATGTGTATACCGCTCTTCAAACTTCTACACCACGACCAACGTGAGATCATTTAATCATGAAAACTTTTAAGTGCTCCAGCCCCCTCTACACGACAGTTCACAATCGGAAGACAACGATCGAACTGGTAATCCCTCGTATTACAAGGTCGTCGCTCTTCCGACCAGGTCATGGTAACGTTACTATAAATGGAGAAAGTGATCCAACACCTTATCCAACCAGTCATCAAACACCTTTTTACCTTAAATTCGATGTTACAAAGATGAGTGTTCAATTAAGAGAAGATGTGATGTTCAGAGATATAACATCAAAACTCTCTAAATACATTTTCACAGTTCGAAATAACTTCAGAGTTAATAAAGAAAATTTGAGCCCACCCCCTGATCCCTCCCTGACTTTTCACGAAATTATATTTTCAATAACAGATTGTTAACTGCGTTTTTTACACTAAAATCATTCATGTAGTTTTTAAATACATTATTTTTTTTATTTAAATTACTAAAAACTTTGAATAATGTAATAAGATATTTTTAGTTCTCATAAAAAGTTTCGCAAATTAGAATTAATTAATGGTATCAAAAAATATGCGTGAACCGTATTTTAACAGAAGTAAAATAAATTACATACTTTATTTGTACGTTTTCTTAAAAGAGTAGAACAAGTAAAATTCATTTTACAGCATTTCAATAGCTAAATCAAATTTCGTTAATTTATTGTTAATCATTAAATTCTTCGTATAACTTCATCTGGTATCAATCCCTGAATTAAATCACAATAGTTTTAAAAGTTACTCAAGTTATCAAAGTTTTTAAAAGTTATTTAAAAGTGTTTTTTATAGGTATTTACTCTAATATTGATCGATTTACATTGAATAAATATAATAAAAAGTAATAGAATAAATATATATATATATATATATATATATATATATATATATATATATATATATATATATATATATATATATATATATATATATATATATATATATATATATATATATATATATATATATATATAGTTATCTTCTAAACTATTATTCAAACAAATGTAAATAAATGACTTATTTTAAAAATAATTTAATCAAGCTGTATGTCGTTAAATAATTATTAATTACTCCTTTATTATTATTAAAATTAAATTACAAGGTTTTGAAAGTATCACCAAAATAATATTTTAACTAATAGAATAATATTCTGTTAAATATGCTGAAAAATAACACAGTTTTCGCACATTTAATTCAATTCATATGTCTTACACATAGTATCTTAATCCAGAGCAAAATCTTTTCTTAAGGACATTTCAATTTTTTAATAATATTTACCTTTCTAAATGATATAAATCAGCAACTGATATTTTAATCCGTACAGTACTTAATTGATATTGCGCTTCTCTGTACAGAGGATAAATACATAGAGAAAACATATTTACAGAACAGTTTTCTTATGAATAGTATTCGCTATCACTAAAGATGTTTCTCTGTAAGTAGGGTTAGTGCGTAAAGAAAACTGTTTTACAGAATAGCTTACCGTGCTGAAACCTCAATTTTTGGTGTTTGTTTTATCATGTTTTTCTGTTGATATGTTAAAATAAATCATATTGTCAGTTTATTAATTGCGGTATTTATTATTTTATTTATATTTTATATTATGATTTTATTAATAAAATTGTAAATTCTATTAATACGGATTATTTTTTAATAAGTATCATATTAAACTGTATAGAAAAGTAATTAGTAAAATTAAGGAATATTCTATTTTTTTTAAAAGTCCCAAAATTAAGTTTCAATTTTATGGATTAATAAACATAAAATGTTTTAAATTATTTTAATGTCCATTTATAAACATCAATCAATCAAAATTGTTATTTCACCTTAAAAATTGAAAATAAATATTGGTTTGCACATTAAATAAATTGCATACACTATAAACAGGTGGTTAACGTACATATTAATTTTCATTAAAATTTATCTCATTAAAAAAATTATTTTTTTAAATCAATTGATATCTACTATTTATACTAAATCAAAATAAACTTACAAAATGTTTTTTTTCAAGTTCATTTAATTGATACTTATTATATTATTCTACTCAAACAAGTTTTTTTTAATTTAAAAAAAATTAATTAAATATTTACAATTATTTTAAGTGTCACAGATATTGTCAATGTAACATATTTTGTGTTGCTAATATATAAATATGTGACAATGTGAATAACAGTAATATGAAATTATTTTAAACCATTAATTTTTCCAGTGCACCCAATAAAATTAGATCTCTTCGTTTATAAGCTTTTTTTTTAAGTACACAAAATCTTTCAATTCTATTTCTACAGATAGTTCCAACTTCATTTAAAGTAATTTATCAGCTTTTAATAACTTTAATTTTATATTTCTGAAATAAATATCTCTTATCAAATATATTTTTCATTTATATCTATTTAAAAAAAAGTTAAACAAACAAAAAAAAGAAAGATTTTTGTTTTTATTTCAAATGCCACACTTTAAAAATATAATCGTTTGAGTAGAGAATCCTAATATTTTTCAATGTGGATATCAAGCGTAAAATTTATTTATAGAGGGATATATATTCTTGGTATTTCATTTCGATAATCCCCTTTCCCTGGCTCTCCCTCCCAAGTTTACGCATCGAGTAATAAGACCAAACGATAAGGGGGAGGAGGAATAACTCAAAAAACGTTTCCGCCCTTTCCTTGTGCGGTTTGAAGGAAAGGAAAAATCCCGCGTCCATATTCCATATTGAGAAAGGGGCGTTCACCTCTCCAGACCATCTGATTTGTCACTACGCCGCCTCCAATAGCGGAGCGCCCCGCGATATTGCGTATTAATATAGCCGGCTTACGTCACCAGACTTCTCATATCCTCATAGACCAATAAAAACTTCGCTACGATAAGTTACTAAGAAACAGAAGGACTTACCTGATTTTAAAAAAGTCACGTTGGGAGTGTGTGTGGACTGTGGACCGGTTGGATCACGGATGGAATTTCTTCTTTCCCCGTGGCTTCTACACAGTTAAAGTTGGGTACTGCGCAGGGGCTTTAAACTTGAAAAGGTCCCGGCGTTTCTAAACATTGTAGTTTTAAAGGATCGATGCTTGAGCTACGTAGAAAGGCATGCTAACTAGCTGGCTGCCCCTAAAGAAGAAAGGAGACTGCTTTTTCAGCCAATCGAAACTTCTTCTCTGCCTCTTCCCCTTCCCCTTCCCCCCACCTTGGATTGTGGTCTTCCCCACACACCTACCCACCCCACACTGTGGTAGTCTCGGGGGTCTGAAAGTTTTCGCTACTCTCTTTGTCGTTTGAAACAATGAGAATGCTTCTTGAAAGGTTTCAATGGAATTGAATGAGCCCTTAACCCTTTTTACATATGGGTATCTTTAAAAGGGTAGATATATGATATATGATTTTATACCACAAGCGTAATGGGTATGCAGATAATATACATATTAAATCAACAAATTAAAAATATTTTTGTATTTATACTTATATTATATAATATTAATTATTCTCATGTGCTCCTTGCTTATCGTTTAAAATTGAATTTCGGTAAAATATAAAGATTTGGATTTGATTTAAAACACAGATACAATGCCGCTACATCTATACAACTCAAATATTAAAAATAAAAACTGGTTTGAGTTTAATGAAATTTTGTATACTATGAGTTGAGGAAGGGTGTATAAAAATATTTTTTAAAGTTAATTTTACAGATTTAAAGACATTAAAAAATTACTCTGAAATAAAAATACTAAATTACACTTCAAAACACAATGTGTATACTTATTGTAATAAATTTCACAAAAACACTTTAAAATATTTTTTAAACTAACTTTTCCCTTTCATATTTTCGACACCACCTAAAAGTATTATTATGTAAAAAATGTATATCTAATTTTCTTATAAAATTCAGTTTGACCATTTTGTTTGAAAAATTAGTTTAAACTTTTTCTAAAATTTGAGTCTTTGTCAAAGGAAAATAAGAAGATAAACCGAAATCTTATTGACATTTTACCCTAAAACTTTAAAAGCAACAGTAAAAATGTACTATAGTATTCTTATATAAATATTACCTGGATAGTCTTTTTTATCTAAGCTTAAGATACTAAGACACATCAGAAACTAACTCCTCATTATCAATATGTGTGTCCAGATAACTTTTAAGAAACAAAATATACAATAATTTACTATTCTAATCTCTATATTTAAGAATAAGAAATTGAAAATTATACTTCGTTTTTCATGTGATGTTTCAAACATCATTATTTCTTATGAACTACCCACTATTATATACTAATTGTCTCAATTAATAATATTGTGTCAATACAGTTTTTTATTTATTGTAATAATACATAAATTTATTCATTCTTGCATACAAAAATTAGTATTACATTTAGTAAGCTTTTTTTGAAACTTTGATTTTTTATTAAAAATGTAACATAACAATCCTTATTTTTCTTGAACTAAGAATATAAATAAGAGGCATACACATATTCGACTTCTTGTTAGATTTCATGTGTTTCGGTAGTTATTTGAGTGATAAATTTCATTATATTAAAATTTATTTATAAATTATTTTCCTTTTTTTGAAAATTAAACCAACGAATATCCCAAAATTTAAAAAAAAAATAGTTAAAATAATCCATTTTGACACGAAATATTACATCAAAACAATTATAGTAATATTTTGTATGCATGATATTTTGTATTACTAAATTTAACCAAATTTCATTTTACCATATGTACATATGCCATAAGTCTAATGAATATAAAATATAGACTCTAAAACAAAAAATTGCACTCTAAAATATTAAAGGTATATTAAATGTAAATTCGAAAAAATTAAAAATATCCATTACTAATCTAAAATGGTATAATGGTTTCTTGTTTCGCTTCTAGCTTTTTACAAACAAAATAAATGGGATTTATTTTCTTTGTTTAAAGGAAAATAATAGTATTTGTGAAAATAATGATTACATATATTATACGAATCGTCGTACTACAACTAGATATCTCCATAAGAATATTATGGTATTGCATGCAATTACTATACGGTATATATAGAATTGCATGCAAAACCGTAATAATCTTCCTATGGAGTTATTTAGTTCTAGTACTAGTACGACGATATGTAATAATTATTATGTGTGCATTTTATAAATTAAATTAAAAAAATTTAATGGAAGAAAATAAAGTGTACTCTATTCATTATAGGTTTTATCCTTCAATTACTATAATGTTTTTTATTTAATTACTATAATATTATTTATTCAATTACTATAATATTATTTATTCAATTACTATAATATTATTTATTCAATTACTATAATATTATTTATTCAATTACTATAATATTATTTATTCAATTACTATAATATTATTTATTCAATTACTATAATATTATTTATTCAATTACTATAATATTATTTATTCAATTACTATAATATTATTTATTCAATTACTATAATATTATTTATTCAATTACTATAATATTATTTATTCAATTACTATAATATTATTTATTCAATTACTATAATATTATTTATTCAATTACTATAATATTATTTATTCAATTACTATAATATTATTTATTCAATTACTATAATATTATTTATTCAATTACTATAATATTATTTATTCAATTACTATAATATTATTTATTCAATTACTATAATATTATTTATTCAATTACTATAATATTATTTATTCAATTACTATAATATTATTTATTCAATTACTATAATATTATTTATTCAATTACTATAATATTATTTATTCAATTACTATAATATTATTTATTCAATTACTATAATATTATTTATTCAATTGTAATAACAGTATGTTTATATATAACAAAAATATTTTTTTTTATTATTGTTATAATAGAATATTAGAATGTTATTGTACTAGAATAAGGAATGAACTGTATAATGATCTTATCTTACTATTTATTTAAACGAATAAAAACATAAATAATTTCCTTTCAGTGACAAATTTATACTTCCCCTTATCAAAGTCCGACACGGACTCTCCCGATAATAACCACAAAAAAATTCCCAAAATTTTTCGTGCTAGTGAAGGATGAAACTGCAAATTGTTGGAGGAGAAAATAACGTGTCAAAGCCATAGCAAAATACGAAGCAAAATAAGAAGATGGAAGTAAGAAGAAGAGGAAGAAGAAAATGGACACGAAAAAGGAAATGTCCGAAAAAGGTGACCAGTTGGCCATGTCTCCTTCCTGCTGTCACCTCAACAAAAAAGTTCACTCGGTTGCCATGGCGACCCGTCCCAAGAGTCTGCCGTTTCAATGATCTATGGCTCATATAGTCCTCTTTTATTCCTCTTCCTAGGAAAGACTGGTGTTCCTTAATGGTCGCCTGGCCTAGTAATCGCTACTTTCGGTGGCTATTTCGAAGAGGACACTGGACACTGTCATTGGATGCGAGAGATTTGTCTTCTTTGCTGACCCCTTCCCCGCGCCAATCAGAGATACGAGTGTACGCGTTCTATTTCATTCTCCCTCTGCCCCCCGATCCCTGAATTCCTCCCTTGACACGTCCCTATGACACTGCATTGTCGCAGGGGAGGACTGAAACACAGCTTGGCAATCTGGGCATTTCTTTTCACTTCGACTTCCATACGGGAAGGGATGGACATACCTCACAATGGACGCAATTCAGGGAAAGAGAACTCATTTTTTCTTCGTCTGGACTCGATTTCAATATTTCCCATTCGTTCAAGATACTTATTCTTACTTTAACGCATATACCACATATAACACGTATACCTACATATACTAATGTATCAAGCAGCATAGAATATGTTTACTTATATACCAAGCTATACAAGCTAACACAGTAACATATGAAATAATATATACCAACAAATAAGATAATAACGTAGGAAATAATATGTGCCGATACATAACATAATAATATAAGAAGTAATATATACTAAGATATAACATAACAACTTATGAAATAATATATATATCAATATTTAACATACAACAAAATAACATGTAAAGTAATATATACCAACATTCAATATATAAAGCGTTCAGAGCTCAAGTGGATCAAGTCCAAATGTATAAAAAAAATTGTTTGCGGATTAATACTTATTAATTGCGAATATTTTAAAATATGACCCATATTTAAGTTAGTCTGCATACTACAACAATAAAAATAATACTATCCTCTAAATCACTTTAGGTTTCAAATAGTGTTATTAACTTTAACCATGATTGTCTCAAAACTATAATTTATGGACTTGATTCACTTTATCTCTGAACGCCTCATATTGCATATGGAATAATACATACGAGATTCGACATATAACATATGAAATAATATATATAAAAATTCAAAGTTTAACATATTAAATAACGCACCAACTTTCAACATATAACATAATAACATGTGAATAATATAAACCAACATATGATAGCATAGAAAATTATATATACCAACATTCAGCATATAACATAGAAAATAATATACACAAACATTGAAAATATAATATAAGAAATAATATATCCTTTATAGTTTTGACACCTATCGACTTGTACGTTTAACATTATTAACATCAAATAAAAACGTCTAAATAATTTAAATTTTTTCCTGTGTTTAATTTAAAAAATAAATTACATCTATAACTTCAGATAAAATGTAATTTCCAAGGGTACAGTTCTATTTCCAAAGGGGACTATTGGGTATATGTAATATGTAGATATAAATAATATTTATTTTAATTTATTTTCTGATTTAAATAACTACTATTTAAAAGAAGTGCATAAAATATTCAATGCATTCAAACTGTTATTTAAATTTCAAAAATTCTACTCGATTCTTTTTATATCAGTAAACTTGAAGATATCATATCACGGCTCTTATGCCTTGAATTGTACTGGTACTTTACTATATTGAGTTAAAAAAATTAAATATTTCATACTAATACATAAAACGTAATATAAATATATGAATAAAACATTTTTTTTGTTCCAGTTAAATCCAAAAATTGGCATCCAAATAAATTTTTCATTTCAATTTCCATTTAAGGATTCAATTCACAAAACAAAATTACCATTTCTTAACAAAATAAAAAAAAACTTCCGAAATTGTAATTTAAGTGATACACCCCGTTCGAAATAAAAAAAAATTCAAAACCCACTCCCACAAAAGCGGAAAAAAATCCGACAAATCAATTTGGCATCCATGATCGAAATTTACATTTTGGGCATCCTAAAAATCTGCCCGGATATTTACGCGACGGGTACACACGTAAATTTGTGTCTAAGGAAAGAGACCCTTTTCCGGTTTTGCCCTGCACTGAAATGCTCATCAGAGAACAATGCTAACCCCCTCCTCCAATTTCTACTCGTTTTCTATTCCGCAACTCAGGGACCCTTCATTCATTGCCGGATCTTAAAAGAGTTTTCTTGGCTAGAGTCCCCAGCGGGTAGTTGATGCCGTTTTCATTACCATATAAACGAGAAAATTAGCATTCCCAAAAAAGATGCGACTTTCATGAAAAGGCGCTTGGAGAATCCCTCTATTATGGGCGCAGGATCCCCTGAAACTCAGACCTTAGAATCCTTGGAGCGAATAAGGTTGGTACAGCCTTCGTTTTGGTACAGCTTTGGTGCAGCCTTCGTTTTGAGGGGAAGTGGGTCCGATGAGAGAGAGAAAAGAAGATGTGAGAAAGAGTTTTAACCCTTCTAGGCTTCGGTTTGGGGCATCTAGGATAAGATGCATGTGATTAGTGACGTATCTCAAGTGGATCATTGACAGATTTGGTCAAATGCGTAAGGAAAGTTATTCATCCGTCTGTGTGAAGTGTCTGAATAGGTTGGATCAAAATTGTATGGAATGAATTAGCGACTTATTGAAATTTTTCGCTGTAAAATAAAGTTTAAAACTTGGACTGATTACTTATTTGATGATTTGACTATTAGATTATCATCAACAGTTTTTATTGATATTGAAATGGTAAATCAAAGTAAATATTTTGCCTCCTGTTAAAATTAATTAACTTGCATTATTTTATTATCAATTGCAATATTTTATCTCAAGTGGATCATTGACAGATTTGGTCAAATGCGTAAGGAAAATTATTCATCCGTCTGTGTGGAGTGTCTGAATAGGTTGAATCAAAATTGTATGGAATGAATTAGCGACTTATTGAAATTTGTCGCTGTAAAATAAAGTTAAAAACTTGACTGATTACTTATTTGATGATTTGACTATTAAATTATTATCAACAGTTTTTATTGATATTGGAAATGATATATTAAAGTTAACATTTTGCTTGTTAAAATTATTTAACTTTTTGTATTATTTAAATTGCATTATTTTGTTATCAATTGCATTATTTTATTAATTATATTGGTACCTTTTGTATAACTTTGTCATAACTTTTTCCCTAATTATTTCATTTTTATTTTTTACTATCATATTAATTTTAAATATTTTTTAGTCCTAATAAACAAGTTTTCGCATGTTTCTATTGTTTAAAAAATATATAGTTAGAGACGAATAATAATATAATCAAAAAAATACATTTATAGAAAGTTTCAAACAATAAATATTAAAACAACTGAAATCCCTTAATGCGATATAATTTTAATAATATAAAAAAAATCAAAAGTCAACTAAAAATAAAGTGGATAAATGTAACAAAAATAAATATGGGTAAAAGTAACATAACAAATAAGAATGAATGTAATAACCTCAGAAAATTGAAATTAGATTCTAAACTAAGGAGGATAATACACGATACAACTCTTCAGTGAATCAACACATAATATGCTAGATCAGCGTTTTAAGGATTATTATTAAATAGTTAAATAATCCAATTTGGATACAAGTATCCGAGTGCAAAATTTTATACGGTGTTTTATCATAAGTTTTTAAACCGTTATACGACTTTTTATTATATTTCAAAACCATAAAATTATATAGAACGCCAGAGACTTCATACTTACCATTCTAAACATGGCGGCAACATAGCGACAAATTCACCACACTCAAATTGAAGTCTATCGCGCCTAAAGTATGTAATTACATTTGATGTACTTGTTTATATGATTCCGCTTGGCGATATTTTCACTCGCCTCATCTTGGCTCCAAAAATATTTTGCCATTTATTCTTTCATCAATTCATTACCAAACATTTTGGTTTTGGCAACATTTTTTTGAAGCCAAGATAACACAAGTGAAAACATCGCCAAGCGGAATCATATAAACAAACGTACTTACGCAGTTTTGGCAATAAAGTATTTAATTGCTACACCTCACTACTCCCTAATGAACGACCATCTCAAATCTAGTTTTATTGACGTCATATACTAATGTATCAAGTAATAACTATTCGCAATATTCATACCATCATTAATATTGACCACACAAACCACATATCTCACATCCCATTGCGAAATATTGTGGTACACCACTCACAATAACAACCTGATTAGGATAGAATCCCATAATCTCTCCCCACCCTTTCCTGTCGACCCTTTATCCGATGGTTAATTCATCGACTCATCTTTCAGTGGTGTCCAGTCTCCAAGGAGAAATACTGATCTTCTGACACCACGGGGGGGTGGGGGGGATTATTGATAGATATTCAGGAGGTAACCTTCACTTGATTGATCAGTTTCTGTCTCGTAGATATTTGGAATTTTAATAACAAGTCAGCCGTCTAGTTTCAAAATCAGATAGATCCATTTTTTGGGGGGGATTGACATTGATTTGGAACCAATGTATCTCACTTAAATGTTTATGTATGTATAATTTTTTTTGTTCCAGGTCATTTTTGTAACTTATAATGCTTAAAAACATAATTTTGTATGAAGCAGTCTTTTGGTATTTTTATTTCTCTGTTATATTCGAAAAGAGGATCAGTCCAGACATTTAAAAAAAAATTAAAGGGCGATTTTTTTTATTTTTTTTGAGAGTATGAAAATATTGACTTTACCAAGACAGTTTATATGTAAAAATATTCATTTTGATATTTTAAAAAGAACAAGTATAGAGTATTTTTTTTTTAATTTCTTAAAATAAGCTTAGGCTGAACATCTTTAACCAATTAATATGTACGGCGACATTTGTATGCCGTATGTGTATGTCGACATTTATACATCATCAGGAACCACGAAAATATTTTTATTTAGAGTTGAACTAGCTAACTACACTGTGGAATAACATTATGCATATAAAAATATAAAATATGTATTTATTTTAATATTTATGTTCAATATACAAACTTAATATTTTCCATTTTTAAATATTTTTTTGTAATTTTTCTAAGTATTTTTTTAATAAACCCATTAATTTTAGATACAATTTTAATCGTGCTCTTAAAAACAAAAATGAGATGTGGAAGATTCAAAAAGGCATATTTAACGGAATAATGTCTGGAGACACTGTTGGGTAAATATTTTAGAACACGCTGTATTTCAATCTCAATGCCTCATCAACTTCAATCAACCTCAATCAACTTCAACTGAAAAATATCTCATCTCCCAAACATAAGAAGAAGAAGAATATAGACTCTTCTGTAACTATTTAATAAAATATACTTTTTATGTACAAGTTTATTCCTATATGTTACAAAAACATAGTTTGGTTATGAAACACATACATACAATTGAGTTAAAAAATATATAATTCAATAAAGCAACAAAAACTTATTTGCAGTCGAATTGCAGCCTACAAATACCCTTATGACTTTTTATATCTATTTCCACCCTAAAGAGGAAAGAAACTATTCATGTATTGGTCTTTTGGTACGTTTCCTAAAGCAAAGGTATTAAGCTCCTGCTTTTTCATTCCCCCCAACAATACCCTGCGTTTGCAATCGTAATTCGCCTCCCTAACATTCAGGGACGAGCGAATAGAATAACTAATGACTGAGAAACTATTTTTTCATGTCTCTCCCCTACTCGTATTTCAGTCTCATGTCTCCAGCAGAGAAGCAATGCGTAAATTGTGTTTCGCGGACCAGTACTTATTGTTTATAAATGGTTGATCGCACTGGATATTATTTTTCTGTTTTTATTGAAAGAAAAATTCTTTGGTAAATATACTCGAATTTGAGGGGTTGCCAAGTTTTGTATATTTTGGATGAGCGAGAATGGCTCTTTATGGGTATGTTTTAAGATTGGTATCTTTATTGTTTCGTTTTTAAAAGAAATCTTTTTGCAAAAGCGTTTGGAGAGTTTTACAGTGGCTATATTTTTGTTAGTTTAGAGAATTACATTGAGTTCCTTTCTTTAAGTTGAAATGAAAATTTTTAAAGAAGAAAATACATAAAATATACAAAAGTTTTCGAACATATTGTTGTTTTATAAAAAAATAATGTAACAATTTAGAAAAAGTAGCGTACATAAAAAACCTATTGAAATAAGGTTGCATAATATGCATAAGAAACTATTCTCAGTGTAAAAGAATTATATCCATCTCATTGTTAAATAAAAAAAATTAAAAAATTAAATATACTCTAAAAATAGTTTTATTTCAGTTTTAGTTGAAAATAATTTCGAGAATAAATTTTAAAATATGGATAAAGTTGACATAAATGAACATTTTCCTTCATTAACAAATATCTTTGTTTTCAGCATTATTTAAGAAACCGTTTTTGTAAACAGTTCATCCACTAATTATTACTTCCATATCTAGTTTGTAGAGTATTTTTATATTTTGATATAGCTACGAACAAACAGTTTAAAGTTTAGACATCTGAAAATTTGGAAACTATAATAACCTTTCACATTACTCCCTTACGTTACTATGAAGAAATTTCATTAAAAGCATTTTACTGATGCATACAAGCAAACTGCTTCATTTTCCATTCTATGGAATAGAATAGAATATATTTATTTTTACATTGGATAGAAATAAATAATGTGTAGGTGCTCGTGTGATTAATCTTTATTAAATAGTAATAAAAATATTTATTGATAATGGCATGTCCTTATATTATCGAAATTATTAGAAATAAATAATGTGTAGGTGCTCGTGTGATTAATCTTTATTAAATAGTAATAAAAATATTTATTGATAATGGCATGTCCTTATATTATCGATTCTGTTGATAACAAAAAAATTGAAAGGAAAAAATCAGAAGCAAAACTCTATTTTCTGACTTTTAATAACCGAAGTCCGGACTATTAAATAACCAAAAAACACATACCACAAACTACTATAAATATTTAGTACTAGATATGCATCTACACAAATTCTGGGGACTCTTATAATACATAACTCACCTTTTTATTAAATAGAATAATTGTATGTATGTCTCAACTCTATAGAAATATATCGTTTTATTCTTGAAAACTTAAAATTTCATTCACTGCACTTGGTGATACAAATGATTCGACGAGACCCTGTCAATGCAGGGTCACGATATCATAAATGGGTTATCTACAAAAACTATGATTATGTACAAAATTCAAGGTAAATAAACTTTAAATGTCAAAAATAAATTCATTCAAATACGTTTACAAAGAGAGACGTATATTTATCAGCTACTTTTTAGTCATTAAAATATTAATTTTAAAAAAAAGCTAAATTTAGCTAAATAAAATAAAAAAAAATTCAAAAATAAAACGATGAAAACATCTTTTAAAAAACAAACGCAATTATGAATCCTTTCCTTTCCATCTCTCTGAAAAGACGAAAGCTTAAATAAAATGACAACTACCCTTCCCTCTTCGTAATACAATATTTATCCCGAAGCCTGTTAATCGAAACCCGAACCTATGAAGAAATGAAAAGAGAGAGAGAGAGTAGAAGCAAAGGTTTCAATCGATCCTGTTGATAACACAAAATTGAAAGGAAAAAAATCAGAAACAAAACTCCATTTTCTTAAAGAGAAACACGCAAAAGAATAGAAGGGGGAGGGGGCCTCACGCCTTCAGTAAACATACAGCCTGCTTCTCATATTAACTACCCTCCATTATTGTGTTATATCGCTTGCATTTACCCTATTTTTTCCTATCATTAAGGGAAGCCATGGTAGGGGAGCCTCGAAAGTCATGGTCTGATCCCACGTGGCTGCTTTGAGCTCGAGTCCAGCGCATGGTATTAATCTTAAGATTGACTTGTCTCCTTGAATAAAAATATTCTTCAATAAGAGCAAGCCAGCGTTACACAGTAATTGAGTTCCCTCCACTTGAGAGTCGGAGCACGTCACAGCGAATCATGGAACTTCTACGTTTCATCCGAGACTGCTATTTTAGACTTTTGAACGTTCATTTTTTTATGGGGGGAGCTAAGGATGGGGGGAGAGGGAGCAGGGGGACGCTTTTTATTTTCGTGGCGACTTTTAGAGTTACTAACAACGGAGAATAAAAGAAGCCATTTAATCTCCCGCATCAAAGCACCCACATAGGAATATGGGGGTTTGGTTTTGATTTTGATTTTGCCCTTTTCTTCTTTAAAAATTGTTTGGCTCTTTTTGTTTAAGGACTGACGTGTATTTAAAATACTTCGTTTATTACGAGGCATTCTTGCCGCCCCGGGGAGGCATTGAGTGTTTGTTTGCGAAGCAGAAAGCTTTTGTCTAGGAACGTGCCTGACAATCATAGTTTGGTGGTTTTGTCTGATGATGCACAAGAAAAATAATTGGAGGGTGTTAGGGTTTCTGAACTAAACATTTAAAGATTGTATTTTCTTTGTTTTTTCTAGGTTATTCTAGAATGTCCTAAACATATTTTTTTTTTAATTTGAGGGGAAATATCACCAAATTAGGCCCAAAAAAAACTGCTCGAAATGACTGAGATATGCAAAAATTGTGATGGTTTACATATTTTTTTTAATTTAAAGATATTCTAATTTAGCTTGCGTTTTAACAGGTTTCGGAATAAAAAATTAATTACTTGAAGTTATTTCCAACCAACTTGAAATTTACTTTACCTTAAATTGTAAATCATTAATAAATTTAAAGAATGAAAATATTTACTTTCATTTGATTATTTTGTACCTTTATGCAACCTCATACAAGAATGACAAGTCTTTGATCTTATTACAACATGTTTCAAAGTTTTCATCTTTATTAAATATACACAAAAATATATAATAATGGGCAGAAATATAGAGATATTTAATGATTGCTTAATTCTTAAGAAAATAAATGTTTACATACACATACAAGTGATAAGTGCAAATAAAATTACTTCTACTACTTTTCAATTTTTTTTCATGAAGATTTCATACGTAACGTGATT
The DNA here is from genome assembly GCA_963932185.1 of Troglohyphantes excavatus. Taxonomy (NCBI): domain Eukaryota; kingdom Metazoa; phylum Arthropoda; class Arachnida; order Araneae; family Linyphiidae; genus Troglohyphantes; species Troglohyphantes excavatus. The sequence goes on from OZ010676.1 coordinate 45,377,612, forward strand.
CTCCTTTTGTTCAGTTACTAATTCTTTAGACAAATTAATAATAAAAACGTTTTACAGTGTATGAAATATTTATTGCCTCAAATCTATATTGAAATTGCCTCGTCTGTTTAAATTTCTTTGTTATTTTCACAGCATGAAGGAGGAACATTGATATGCGGGAACATTGATACAGTCTTTGAAATTTCAAACTAAAATTAGTACAAAATTTCATTTCTCTTCTCAGAGATGGTAAAGCAGTACACAGTTACCTCATAAATTTATGGCAGATATATTTCTTTCGTTTGTCTCTGAGAAATCGATCATGTCTTGAGTTGAACTGTTTTAATGTTTTTTTCAATCGTTTCTTACCAAATTCTTGTTTATAACCAGTTCAAAACGCATTAAAAGAAAGTATGAACATATATTCAAGATATATTGATGTAAATGTTGAGCTAATGTCGTTTTATAAATTTTTACAACATTTTTAATTAAAAATGGACGGATGGGGTAGATTGAATACCATCACAAGGGGCCTTTGAGATGTATCAATGTACTCTATATCAAATGAACTACTTAAGTAAAGCTTATTTTAACCTAGTATAGATTAAATAACGAGCAGTATCTCTTTGGTAATTAAGCAATAACTAAAGAAAATTTTGACTCGAGACTTTAGGTAGAGATGGTATTGACTGTTCTTTTCTCCACTAAATAATTAATAGTTAATTGTTGGAATTTTGTGCTCCAAAATTTTAAATTTATGTTTTTTAAATAAATACTTTAAGGGAGACCCGAGCCCCAAATACTAATTTTTTTTATTAATGAATTCTGAAATACCATTTTTTTTAGCATTATTAGAACATCTCTTTCTGATCAATGATAAAAACAAATAATATTTAAAATTTTTTTAAACATTTATTCATAAAACAAATATTAAAGCTTTAAAAACTATTAACAGTTTAATTTTAACTAAATTTTTTACAAAGCCATAGCATTTTAAAAGTGATCAAAATTTTTAATATATATATATATATATATATATATATATATATATATATATATATATATATATATATATATATATATATATATATATATATATATATATATATATATATATATATATATATATATATATATATATATATTGATTAAATGACGGATGTTGTAAACGAGAAGTAGGTAGGCACATGATAATGGTATATAAACATGTGTAAAAAACACTTATTCTCTTTCTTCTATTGTGTACACACTTTCTTACATACGTATACCATCGTTTTATGTAAAAACATTTTAGCAATTTTTTTCGGAACTTGGGACTCGGGTCTCCTTTAATAATAGCCCTTTACCAATAAAAATCCAGACATGAATCAATGTTCTCCAGGCCAATATCAATATACCCCGTATCAAGGACAGATTGCTTGAAATATTTTGTTTTGAAAAAATATTAATTTCAGAGAACTGTATTAATTTATTACAAAATAAAATTTTAATATAAAATATACATTTATAAGTTTATTAATTTATAGTACAAAATTATCAGCTTATCTAAAGACTAAGTGTTTTTTCCATCAGTTCAGAAAAAGTGTATCGATAATCCTTACGTCCCCCTATATAAATATATTTTTTTAAATATAAGGATTTTTTGACGATCAAATGTTTCTCAAAGAAATTAACACATTTAAACGAAATATATTTGCAAAGAAGCAAAACAACAGATGGCGTAAACTTGTAATACAAATATACTTTCCAGTTATAAAAGACGTCCTAAAATATATCAAAATTTTTGTAACTCAAGAGACCAGTTGCAGTACTTCAAATAAAACATCGGTCATAGGGACAAAGCCATGATCGTAATACCATATCAAACAGTTTATGTTCATATCTAACTTTTCCATTTCACTTTACCATAAAAAGTAATGGCCAACTTAAGTGTATAGATGACATAACTTTTAACAGTCAAAAATTTATGTTCCTGTTTTTAACATTATTTCTTGTATACGTTTCTATTGAGAATCATAAAAATTGGTATAATGTTTCGATATATACTCAAGTTTTAGTAAACATATTTATATTTTATATTGCAAGATGCATTAGGGTTGCCCTGGAGTTATTTATTTGAAGTAAATATAAATTTTTAGTAAGAGAGTTAGAACATTGCTAGTGAATAAAACTTGAAATATATAATTTTTATATGTGTTCTACCTAGTTTCAATAAAATCACAAAAAAAATAATTTAGCTTTCAAATATTTGGCTTCAAGTATCTTATAGAGAAACCAAATATATATTAGATTTCTAGCTCTTGTGTAAACCATTTTAACTATTTTATAGCCACTAATCTTGAATTGCAGGGATTTAACTATCTTTTAAAATAAGGTTTTAATTTAACTCAGTATCTTGTGCACACAAGCATCTTATATATCTTATATGTGTCTAAAGGTATTTGATTAATAATTTAAGACAATTTTTATTAACTTTCAAAATAATATATAATGAACATTATTGTTACATTTAATTTCGACACACAGATTTATATGCAATTTGTATATAAGGAACTACATTTAATTCATTTTAAACAGATGCATAAGATAGGGTAAGGTGTAGAAAAATGGGGCATGAGGGAAAATGTTTTGTTAATTAGATATTTAATTACACACATTGTTAGACTTATGTTTTGATCTCGTTCTATTTTTTTAGTTTACTTTGTTAAATGGAGTACATTTTAGCAAAAAATTACATTTCTGGTTGATTTAATTCAAGTCTAACAGCCGATTTGTTTGAGTTTACAAAAAAAACTTGTGATAGTTTGATGCATGAAAACTTCTACATAAAAACTAGGAAAGTCGAATTATTTAAAAATATTCATGGGTTTTATGTAAAAAAAAAAAACATTCCAAAAAAAAAAGTCACACAAATGTAATAGTTTGCGTTACATTGATACCACAATATTGGTGTTACTTGGATACCACCTTTCGGATCAATGTAACCTTTGTGTTACATACATCCCATTACAATGCTGTTCATTGATACCACTGTATTTGTATTACATTGATAAATTACATCTACTACTAAATTATAATTCATTCACAGCATTGATTAATTCGTATCTGGTAAATTATGTTTATTAATCCGCTACCGTGGTCCGCGGACCACTGGTAGTCCGAGCGAAGGTTCAATGTAGTACGTGAAGGTTTTTTCGAATCACCAAGTGATATTTTTCCCTCCATGTATTGAAATGTATTGTTGTATACATTTCCTTATCAAAGTTTCAAATATCAAAGTTGGTGAAACATATTCAAGCTCAAATGTCTTTATTATTTGAAACATTATTTGAAGCATATAACTTCATTAATTTGAAATGAAATTTTAAATAATCAAAGTTAAATATTGTAATTATTTTTAGTTAATAATTTTTTTAATAATACTGATTTAATTTAGTATATTAATTTTAGCTCCCTCTGCGTATTGCCCAACTTTCGATTTAGTGGCCTGTGACGATCTAAGCTTTGGGAATCACTGTTCTTAAAGACACTCGCTAACTTATCTAAGTTAAATTTTATTGTTTCATAAACTTTAATTTTCAAAATTTGCTCACTATTTTCCAATGTATCAATGCATATCTGCCCTCTCCAGAAACTAGAAAACAGTGCGGTCTCAGACAGGAAAATAATAGCGAAACGTCAACAAAGGAAAAACGTCGTTCTATCAGGAAATTGTTGACAGTACCACAATACTGTAATGGTAGAAGAAGAGGTTTGGGAAACGGGAAAAACTGGAGAAGGAGTAAAACGAAACAAAAAAAAAGCAGCAAACGGGGAAAAAAACAAGCAAGCAAAAAACCATGTTAAAAGCCAGTGAACATGGAAAAACTGCTGGAACGGACATCGGTAGGAAGCTTTGGATATTCTATCAATAATTGTGCCATCCATCTTCGGTCTAATGCATACTTAGCGGGATTAAAAGACTTTCTCCACAATAGATTTTCTGCTTTGAGCTTTCCTTTTTTCATTAAATATCTGAGTCCATTGTCCAGAGATCTGCTATCTGATGCAGCAAAACAAGAAGAGAGCCTCCTTTGCAATCCTTTTTTCACTGTCTCATTCGGTCTTGCTGTTTTCAAATGTTAACAGCTTTTCAAGGGATCTCTCTGGGTTTTTAGTGTATTAATGTTCTGTGTCTTGAAGATACAAAAGGGGGCACGAATATATCACTTTCGTGCCTGTCCGTCTGCAAATACGAATGAAATAATAAAAATTGGATACCTTGGACGCCGTTTTGGGGTTTCGGAATGAAATGTGGATGCTTGTTGGTTTGTAAAATCTAAAACATAATACTAAGTTTAACTTTTGTAGTATCACATTCCAATATAATTTAGAGTAATTATATATTTGAATTGAAAAGTGGGTTACTTTGAAAATAAACTTCCTTTCCAAAACATTTTTTCACTTATTTTTAATTAAAACCATGAATCACAGAACATTTACATTTGCAAATGTAAAAATTACCGCAATGAGCATGCCACAAACAATGTATTAGTTTTGTTGAATTTGCTTTCTAATCTTATAAAATTGTACTAAGAACTTCGTTTATACCATTGTTATATAAGTAACATATTTATATTAATGCATTTTCAATAATATATTGTCGATTAATTTCAAATACAAAATTTAATCTATTTGTTCTGAAGAAGGGACATTATACAAAAACAAAATAAGATTTAAAAAAATTTCATAAAAAAAACTCATTAAGAAGAAAGCAAATTTATTATATGCTTTTTTCAGGGTGCTTGGACAAATTTCAGTTTTACATCGCCTGTTAAACGATGAGTATATTTTTAATTATTTATAATACTTTTACTTTTCATCCTTTTACCGAGTTTCAAATGCAACGCAATCTCCATCCAATCCTCTTTCCTGTTACCATTTCTCATATACAGTGAACGTATGTCGTGTATCAACAATGGCATACGCTCACACTCAAAATGCGCTCCCTCAACGCATCCAAAGGGCGAAATACGAGCCCGACAAATTAAAATGCCGATCACCTGCTCTTCCGCTTGACTCCCACGCAAATATGCTTTTCCATATCGGAAATTGATGCAAGCCTAACCCAAAACACAATGAATAGCAAGAGCGAGCGAGCGAGAGTTGCCCGTGCAAAATAACAAGCGTTAAGCCTAACTTGACCCAAATTAACCCTCTGTGTAAGTGACTTAGTTTCTTGAGCAGAGGGGAGAGCCCAGTGCAGGGCTTTAGGGGAATCCAATTGTCGAAATTGGTAGGTCGGTTGCCAGCAATGGAAATCTCCCATTTCCGAATTAAAGGGCCCCGTCCCTCTCTGTTATAAAATTAAAGCATCCATTGGTGGGGGGCCTTCAATGCGGAAATCCAATTTATCTCTGCATCGAGGAGTGCTATTCGCATGCAAATCAGGGGTTCCCGACAGAAGGTGGGGGGCTGCGGGTGTCCATTGTTCCTGTCAATCAGTTCACTGCACTCCATCTGTGTTGCTTGTCCTATCTATCGCTTTGACTCTCTCTTCTTCCGCATAATCTTCACCATCATCTATCATTTCGGGTGACCTTCGTCGCGATTGTTAATCCTTTTCTCTTTAGTTGGAGAATCTATTAGCATTGCAAGGGTTAGCGGATGCAAGCATTGCAAGGGGTTCGCGAACGCAAGCATTGCAATCGTGTGTGTCTTAAAGGAGATCGTTCCTTTGTGGAAGATGTTGGTTATGGTGATTTGGGATTGGATTCGGGAAAGTCGTTGATGGTGAGATAAAGTTCGACTCTATCTTTGGATTGGACATAAAGATTTGGACGGTTTGATCCTGTATATTTGGGTTGTTTGTGCGATTGTAACGTGATAATACGACAGGTGAAGGTCTAATGATGGTAGGTGTCGAGTTTCATAGCGTTTCAATAGCTTTTCGATTTGTAGATAGATATTCGGACTGGGTAGTTTGATCTTGGAAATCCCGTCGTCTTTGTAAGACGGGAATTTCCAAGATTGCGGAGATTTAATAACGAAAAGTTTCATGGTGATAAGTATTTTTAAATGAGAATAAAAGTTTCGGCATTTTGATCTTCTAACAGTACTCTATTCATATAACTGCTAACAAAATTACCAAATCAATCATGAATCACGCGGTTCAAACTTCTACGATGTGTGTTTATAGCTGAGACTATTTTATTCTTATAAATTATGTCATATAAAAAGATTTGTGTCTCATAAACATGACTAACTCATGTTTATTTGATTTGATAACTTTAAGAGGGACCGGAAGGCACAATATGTCATCGGAACAAATTTTGAGCTTTTTTTATTTATCAAAATCTACGAAACAATATCTTTCAAATTATATATAATGCAAGATAATAGGAGTATAAGAAATAATTAGATTATTTGTTTTAAATTGTGTTAGCAAACAAATCAATGCGCAAATGCTATTTTTTATGCTCTTTAAATGCTATTTTTTCAAAATGCGATTTTTCATACTTATGTACTTTTTTCTTGGAAACTACTTATTGAACTAATCTAAAAAAATTCATGATTAGTATTCAAACTTTTATACGTTTTTATACATATTCTTTTTCAAAAATTTTAATTATTTTCAAACAACAAATTTGTTAATTATTTTTTAATAAAATTTCCTGTTTAAATTTTTTTAAAAAAAATTTAATTAAAATATTAAAATATTTCTAATCTAATATGTCAATTTCTATAAAAGTATAACGTTAATATGTATAAACATTTCAAATCAAAATATTCAGTAGTTTTTTAGAAAAAGGTACATTAGTATGAAAAAAATCGCATTCTGTGAAAATACCATTTAAACATATATTGGGGCATTAATTTCTTTAGTAACACATAATTTAAATTAAATACTAAAAATACTTCTTATACTCGTATTATCTTATATTGTATATCATTTTAAAGGTATAGTTTTATATTTTTGTTAAATAAATAAATTCAAAATTTGTTTGGAAGTAATTTTTAGCCTTCCGGCTCCTTAACCTCTCTCGGACCGAAAATTTCGGAAAATTACCGAAATTGCAAAGTTTCTTGCTCTGTAGAATAATTTAAATAATTTATTTTTTTTAAAGAAAATGTATTTAGTTTTGTTTTTAATCTTGATTATTTTTAAAGCGATAGGTTTAGACCCAAGTCAAACGGGTTTGAAAAAAATGTAAAATAAAGTATTTATAAATTAATTTAAAAAAAATGTGTATTGCTGGAAAAACTTATGATCCAATGGCGGAAAATTTCGAGATAACCGATGGAGGGTAAAATGTGAGTAATTTTTTCTTAGACTTCTTAATATTCATTAACTTCTTAATATATCTTTTTCTTGATATTAATTAAGGAATATCAACTGATTTAAATTCGTTAATTTGTATTCTTTATACAATTTTTTAATACTGTGGATTTGACAAGTTAAAATATACCCTCTAGTTTTAAACCCAGATAGATCCACAGTTTAATATTTTTTTTTATTACGATTTTTAAATGCATCAAACAAGGCATCTATACAATTTTTTTACAAGTTATAGTGCATCGGCCTTGCAAAGCGGTATTGACTAAAAGTGTCTGAGAGAGAGAATCCAATCTAAAAATGCATTCAAATTCATGCGGTTAGATTCAAAACGTACGTGGCTGTCAATCGTTTTTAGCGTCTCCTATAAAAATTATGAAAAAAGATTTATCTGGTTTTGAAATTAGAGGGCTCATATATTGGTATCGAATAAAAATATAAATTGATTGAATTTACATATTTTATTTTGCATAGAATTGATAAATCAAAATTAATTCTAATTTTTGCTGTCTTTACACGTTTGAAGACTTCCAAAAAATGGTTTTGAAACTTTTGTCCCTTCCCACCTTTCATGTCTTCAGCAATGTGCCCATTGAAATTGATTCTTTTAATTTATATGACATAATGTTTGCACCCATTTAATATTTTGCAAAGTTAAAAAATATATATTGATGTTGCATTATACCTTTAACATAATTATAGCATAATTTGATGCAAAGGATAGAAATTTTTATGAACTTTCCATAGAAATCTAATAACACATTTGTATATAAAAAAATTAAAAACGTATATGATAACAGTAATTAAATGTTCAATAAGGTGAGTGTACCAACTATTACCGACCGGTTAAGACCAATTTCCCACCAGTGCAAAAGTGTAACTAATTATTGAACTCACATTAGACTGCAAAATGAAATTTTATTAAATTTCAAGTCTTTGATTAACATTGCTTGAAATGATATTTAAAAACATAATGACTGCTTTGTTTTAACTATTTTTTTCCCAAATGGTCGGTAATTGTGGTCGGTGAGTGGTGCATTTGCCCTATTTCCAAAAAAAAAAATAACAATATATATAATATCAATTTCAAGTCTGTATGCCAGTCGCTTTTTAATGCACTGTTTTATTTAACTTACCAATTAAATAATTTAATAAATAGAAAGGTTTCTAATTTAAAAAAATAAAAAAGTTTTTTGTTGAATGTATAATGTACGTTAAGAATACTAATCGGTAACACTAAATACTGTAACTAAAAAATAATCTTCGAAATTATAAAAAGCAAAATATCAGAATTCAATTTTAAATACTGTATGTATATTTTGGATTTTCTAGATAAATTATTCACAAATTCAATTGGAATACTTAAAATATGAAAACACCTTAAAAAAAATTACCTAGGTTCATAAATTGTAAAAGCAGTATCTATATCATACGCATTAAATGACTACTTTTTCTTAACTCTGAATATATTTTGTTAAGCTCTCTACTAAAAAATATTAAACATAATAAAAGAAATTCGGAAAAGTTATCCGGCAATAGGGACGAATGCGACCTATTAATTCTGAGGGATGCTAGCGACATCTATATTCCATTTTGTGAACTTTTAATACCTTGAAAAGTATTTCGATGATGTAAATTTTAATGACTCAATTTTAATTCAATGCAAACTCAATGTTAAACAAAATTTTTAAAAAGGTGACATTTTAAAAATTATAATTATTACGATAATATATTTATCTTTTATCCCATATAACTTCTTATGCAAAGATGTGTGCTGTTAGGAAATATATCGTTTGACCAAAATATATCCTTCAAATATGTCGTGTTTTAAATTTAAGTATATAATATCAGTAAATTAGAGACAAATGTAACAAGAGTTCAACTACCCCTAAAGATGTTACTAATATTGCATTTGATTTTTATTTATTAAAGTACCTATAAAATATACAAAATTGAGCAATTGGTGTGTTGTAAAGACTTATTTTCTTAATTAAAAACATAAGTAATTTTTTTTAAATATTAATTTTTCATTTTTTTTTAATCAAAAGCCAAGAAAAATGTGTATGAAATAATGTAATTTAAGGAGATAGTAGTGAGTAATTGTCATCTATTAATTTAAGTTACCTTCTAACAATTAATAAGTATAATGGATTAAATTTGAATATTAAAAAAAGTTTAAGGAGCTAGTTTTATAACAAATATAACGAAAATTTTTCATCGCATGAAAAAAAATTAAGCTATCCAAATTTTTTTAATGAGTTAATATGCTTTTTTGCAGAGTGGTTTCAAACTATTAAAAACAATAGATAGCTCCGTTCCCTACTCGTTAATGGTCGTCAATCCTTGGTCCCTACTCCTGCACAAGAACACCTCGCATTCCACGATGAGAGTGGTCAGGAATCTTATTAAAAGTAAATACAGTAATTACCCATTAAAGAAAATACAACAAAGAAAGTAATACTATTATTAACCACTGCGCTACGTAATAACACATAAATAGGTCACAAAGCCCTCCCTTGTGTATTTAAACTCGTGTTATATATGTTGCATCCTCCCCTCTCCACAAATAATATGATGGTTGTATTTACTTTAGCATCCAATGCATAAAGAATACTCTAATTCACAATGGCACATTTATAAATGTAGAGGTCCAAGGCCCAATCAAGGACCTTCATCGCATTTACCTAGTCCAGCGATTCTAAATCTGTGGTACGAGTGCCCTTAGGGGTGTCCGGTTGGGAGTACGCGAAAATAAAATTAGTATTGGCGGAAAACACCTTAAAATAAAAATGTAATAAATAAAATAAAACTAAAAAATATAATAAATAAAATAAAAATAATAAATAAAATAATAAATATAATAAATAAAATAAAAATAATAAATATAATAAATATAATAAATAAAATAAAAATAATAAATATAATAAAAATAATAAATAAAATGAAAATAATAAATTAAATAAATAAAATAACAATAAATATAATAAATAAAATTAAAAATATATAATAGATAAAGTAAAAATAATAAATATAATAAATAAAATTTAAATAATAAATATATTATATAAAATAAAAATAATAAATAAAATTTAAATAATAAATATATTATATAAAATAAAAATAATAAATAAAATTTAAATAATAAATATATTATATAAAATAAAAATAATAAATATAGTAAAGTAAAAATAATATAATAAATAAAATAAAAATAATATAATAAATAAAATAAAAATAGTTTAATAAATAAAATAAAAAAAATATAATAAATAAAATAAAAATAGTATAATAAATAAAATTAAAATAATAAATATAATAAAGTAAAAATAATAAATATAATAAAGTAAAAATAATAAATATAATAAAGTAAAAATAATAAATATAATAAAGTAAAAATAATAAATATAATAAAGTAAAAATAATAAATATAATAAAGTAAAAATAATAAATATAATAAAGTAAAAATAATAAATATAATAAAGTAAAAATAATAAATATAATAAAGTAAAAATAATAAATATAATAAAGTAAAAATAATAAATATAATAAAGTAAAAATAATATATATAATAAAGTAAAAATAATAAATATAATAAAGTAAAAATAATAAATATAATAAAGTAAAAATAATATAATAAATAAAATAAAAATAACATATATAACAAATACAATAAAAATAATAAATATAACAAATACAATAAAAATAATAAATATAATAAATAAAATATAAATAATAAATATAATAAATAAAATATAAATAATAAATATAATAAACATAATAAATATAATAAATAAAATAAATAAAATAATAAACATAATATATAATAAATAATAAACATAATATATAATAAATAATAAACATAATATATAATAAATAATAAACATAATAAATAATAAACGTAATAATAATAAACATAATAAATAATAAACATAATAAATAATAAACGTAATAATAATAAACATAATAAATAACATAAAAATAATAAATATAATAAATAAAATAATAAATATAGTAAATACAATAAAAATAATAAATATAATAAATAAAATTTAATCCTGCAAATGGCTTAGCGGTTTGATTAATTTTCCAGCTAACATACCCGCCCCAAAAAAAATGTGTGTAGGTGGATGAGTGAGCAGGGTTATGAGAGAAGAGGGTCATAAATTAAAAGTTTTATCAAGGGGTACGTAGTATCATATATAACTCATAAAGCTTTGTCCGCAATGCTGGCAATTCTTTAGCAACGTTGCATTGGCGTATAGTAAATAAATGCGATCAAAAGCTAAAGTATAAAGTTTTTTTTTTTTAAGTTTAGGATTTAAGAGTTATCGAATCTACTTACCTTGATCTGTGTCTTGAGAGTTCAAAATATAATAAATTCGATAACATGTAAACTATAATTATACAAAATCTATTAAATTTTTTGTATTCTATTCTTGTGTTTGACAGAAAAAATATATAAATACTTGGTAAAAACAAATCTGGTACATGATAAAGATGGATGAAAAACCGAAATTACTTGAAAATTAAAATGTAGATAAATTTAATGTTTTTTTAACTCTTTAATTTAATTTTATGTGCTCAATATGTAATTAATTCTGCTATATATGATAACTTTAGTTAAAAATCTAATTTCTTTATATTACACATTACATATATATTGACATCTAAAAGCATAGAAAACAAAGTATCATAATAAACATTAAACTAATGTGCATCATCCCTGTTTAGAACCCTTTCTGAATACAAGTAATAAGATTTTGTTTTTATTTTGAAAATATCTTTAGGCAGTGGCGTAAAGAACAACAGGTTTGGGCGCCAAGAAAAAGCGATTGCCATTTCTGCCCTTGAATAGAACATTTTAATTTTTTTTAAGCAAAAAAAATATTAATGTAGGGGAAAATAAAGTATTAAAGCACACTAATATTTAAATATTGATTCGATAGATTTTATACGATTACAAAATTTAAAGCATTTACAACCTGTAAAATTCCTATAAAATAGAAGTTTAAATAACATAAATTAATAAAAACCTATCTTCATTAAAAAATTTTGAATACAAATGCTGGATCGAATGGGATAATTTCAAATGATAATTAATTTAAATGAAATTTGAAGAACGTTTCTTAAAGTTATCTATTCAAATTATTTTATTCAGTATCAAATGATTGAACGTAATTTGCGTTTAAAATTATTCTCTTTAACTGAGTTAATATCAATTTTAACCCACTGACGCTCACACGATTTTTCAATTGTAAAGTTGTTTCTTAGAAGGTTAAATAACTTTTCCTGGTGTTTACTTTTTTATATATAATATATTTTTTTAAATAATTCATTGCATAAGAGATAGCTTTTAAGCTCTACTTCAAAAGATCTTCTTAGATTTAAAAGATATTATAAAATGTGGGGAATGTTTAAGAGTTTAAAAACTGGGGTCATTGCTGAAAAACCGAAGCTATACAGCAATGACCCCAGTTTTACGACGTGATATTACGTCTCGTAACATTTGCGTGCGTGGAATGGAATGCGAGCGTCAGTGAGTAACTTTAAATTATTTTAAAAATTCTTAATCTATTCTAAAAAAAATTATTTCCAGTTTGTAACATCGCTGTAAAAGTTTAAATGTGAAAACTAAGGTCAACTAGACAATTACAATTATAGAATGTAAAATGGGGGGGGGGGATGATACTATAAACAGGCCATGATACTATCTTAATGATCCCCCTTAATAAATTCAGGGGGATTAAAATCAGGCTCACGGTTACCAAATAATTCATTGGACAGCTATACAAACCCTTTTCATTTTGTTTCCATTTCAAATATTAATCACCAACTTTTATAATCGATTATGATAATAATGTCCCTCGTTAAAATCATCATTCCTTTACCATAAAACATAAGATTGTTTCTAGCTCCTGTTATTCTTGTTTAGTAGAACCAAATTCGATTGCGATTGTTATAAATTGTTTTAACTTTAAGCTGCGGCGAGAGATGTCACCACTTGTCATTCGACAATGTGACATCACAAGCGTATTTTTGTTCGTAATTTTATTGAAGTAATCATTTATAATTATAAAATAAATAAAAACGCAGACTAGAGCAAACCGAGTAGCGGATCCCCTTTTACTTTTCCTCACAAAGTTATAAATTGCGAGATTTTTTAAATGTCAATCGGAATATTTTTAAACTTACTCTCTCAAACTTATTTTCTTAAAAACTCACTTTCAAAAAACTTTGTAACGAAAGAAGTCTGCATTATTTCTTTTTATTGAAGATTAAAAATTATCTTTACGGGTTATTCGATGTCAATGAGTCATAATGAGCCTTGCATGCTTAGAATTTGCCTAAATACATATTCAGAAGAAAAAAATTGAAAGAATGAAGTTGAAAAATTTAAATAAGCTATTACTTAAAAAGGAACATTCAAAAGAAAAAATACAAATTCATATTATCTCAAACATTCTTGTTTTATGTAATTTTCTCCGATTAATGCGGGTTCCCTTATAAGAGCGGGACCATGCTTGTGCCAAACGACGCACACCCCAAGAGCGATCATGGGTGAAAGAAACCAGACAGCTCTACTTTTCTCTGATTTACACTTTTTCATTTATTTTTATAAAGAAATCCTCTGTCGATTGGTGCAAGAACCAGACAGCTGTAAGAAGTATGGTTAATAGAGATATAAAGGAAAAGGTTATGTGCACTGTGGACTCATACGGTGCAAGAAACGTACAGCTCCAAGAGCTGTCTTGTATTTACAGCGACTTAGTTGGTCGCTTGGTTGGATCGCTTTCCGTGTCGCATCAGTCATCCTCGTTTGTTGAAGGTGTGTTGTTTGTTGAACCATCTAAAAGATGTGTTACACATCCGAAATTCCATTAAAGGGGTGTGATTCCGAGCTAGACTATATTTATATGTAGTTTATTATGCAATCCTCAAATGAAACGAATATTTTTTGCTGTTTGAAGTTCACAATCGCAATGGCCACAGAACTACAGTGATAGGAGTAAAAAACCAGACTGCTCCTTTTTTTTTTCTATAAAAAAAACCAGGTAAAGTTGGAAAAGTAAAACCGACCTGCGATAGAGAAATGAATCTTCAATGTTTTCCCCAAATTTGATAAGTTTAAAAAAAAAACGTTAAGTATTTTTAAAGTGTTTTTCGTTCTTCCTGAACAATTTCGGAAAGGGGAGCTGTCTGGTTCTTCCCCCACCGCTTCAATTCAAAGAAAAGCAGTTTATTCACAATTGTGATAAATTTGTTGTTTCCTTTGAAATACAAAGGCTTTTTTGTGAAGCCTTTCCAAAGTAATCGTGAATACTGTATACTGATATACTGATACCGCTGGTTTGAAACTACCCGCTGTTTAATTTTTTAATATAAATAAACTCTTTATTAAACAGTATAAAATATTAATTACTAACTATTCTCTTCTGTTTTGTATCTAGGCTACCCGTATATCGGTTACTTTTAACAAACAGACACAAAAGGATCTTGGAAAACTCTTTCTGTACTATTATTTTAAGCTTGTCAAGTGAATTAAGATCAGTTTTTAACAGATGCCGAGATTTGAGCGGATCCCAATCTTGACATAAATCAATTGAAAAATACACTGGTAAGACGTATTTATGTAACTCGTCTTAAAATAAAAACTCGTCTTATAAAACATTGCATTTAGAATATTAAAATACAAATGCAACATTAAAAATACGCAATAAAAAGTACATAAGCTCTAGACCTGTTTCGGGAGATACATCTCCCTTCATCAGCAGAATTTTTTTTTTCTTCTGATAAATGGAGAAACATGTCTAGAGTTTATGTATACTTTTTGTTGCGTATTTTTAACGTTGCATTTATATTTTAATATAACTCGTCTTACTAACATATCGAAAAACTCGACGCCAAACAATCCCGAGTAAAAAATAATTTCATCATGTCTCATCAAACTCAGTAAGCGCAGACAATAGCAAACCCCACTGTCATTTCATTAGTATAGACTTGACAACCCTAGAACAAACGAGTCGTTTAGTTTCAAAACAATCTCAATCCATTTTCATAAATTTCACCTAAAACGTTTTACAGCCAAATGTTATGGTTTAGATTTTTTATTCAGTTTTACTGTGAAGGAGGGTGGTCTCCCTGCATTTAAGTTTTAAATTTTGGATTGAGCCGGTTTTGAAACAATATGAGTAACTATAGCCAATTATTTTAATAAAATAAGTTGGAATTACTCTCAATTTAATGGTCCAAGACATTTGTCTATCTAGTCTCAATAAAAAGAGAAACGCTCAATATTCTGATTGTTAATTTTCTGAGGTCGTTCCAGTTCAACTTTAGTTCCCTTATAAATGAAAATGCCCCCAATTTCCCTTATAAATGAAGGAAGAAAGCGGCCTATGAAAGAAAATATTTAAACCAGGACGTAACCTTGGTCGACAAGAAACCTAGAGTGGAAACGATGGATTGAACCACTTTTGATCTAAATCCATAAGGTTCAATGCATTGTTTAGACTGGATTCAGACACTTTTGGTTAATACCACTTGGCTAGGTATGTAGTGTATTGCAAACTTGTGAAAAATAGAAAGAGATTTTGCGAAAAATGTGGATTGAGCTGGTTTGGAAATTAATAGTCTCAAATATCAAACAGTAAATTCGAAGCAACACGACTTAAAAAATCAACACGTTTTACGTTAAATCACACTGCAACTGCTATTGATTATTTAATTGCATCCGACACAAAGCTGCCAATCTCAGATTTCGTAATCTCCAAGGAAAGGGGAAAAGTTGTCAAACTCTTATTACTGAAATCCACACAAAATCGCCCAAATTGTCGATTATTTGTCAAAGCTGTTAGCCAGCGAAAGGATATTTTGTCCAACTGAAAAGTTTCTAAGTGAGCAGATACAATGATTTTTTCAACTATGTGCAACTGAACAGTTGATTTGCATGTCCAACAGTTGCCTGTGCATGGCTAGGATTCAACTTAACTTCACTAAGGCACTAAGGCACTTAACTTCAACACAATTGCGACGAGTATCAAGAAACTTTGCATGTCGGTGTCCACAGGCAGTCAAATAAAAAAATTATTTTTAAAAAAAAACTGACCACAACTAAAAAGAATAATAACATAAAATATGTTAGAGAATGCTATAATATCTATTGTTGGACATATCAAATACACACATATTAAATTTTATTTCTTTTATCTAAAATAAATCTTTAAATATGTCTAAAAATAAATAGCAATTTCAACAGAAATAATATAGTTTATTTTATTTTTATAGATCCACACATATTTTTAATAAATGTTTTTATTTTCAACTTTTAGGTGTGTTAATAATCTAAACCTAATGTATTAACATTTACATTTAAATTCTTTCAATAAACATACGTTATATTTCTTTTATTAATACTATTTTCAAAATGATAAAAATTCCATTTTGCTAAAAGTAAAGTACGAAAGTTATTGTTGGGCAATAAGTCTGTTGTTGATCATCAAGATTTTTATTTATATATAGTTAAAAGCCTCTTATAATTTTATTACCATTCATAGGCGTATGAAGTAGGGGGGCTGGGGGGCTCGAGCCCCCCCCCCCCCTAATATTATACAATTTTTTTAAACAATTATTTAAAAAACCAATCGTAGAAATAGAGAATTCCTACAAAAAGGCATTCGAAAGGATGCGCCCCTTATTTATTCTAAACGTGTTTTAAAGTGGGGGGGGGGCATTTACTTTGAAGATAGAGGAGGACAATGAGTTCCTTTCTCAACTGTTTCCAGTCGAAGACGACTTGTACGTACATATCATTAGTCATATGTCACCTTTTGTGAGAAACACCATAAAATTACCTGTTTGTCGTCAACAGCTGTACTTCGTTTGCAAAATGCCTACCGCCATCTGGTTACTCGACCAGCCATGTCAGTAGCACGCTCATCTTCAAGACATGTGCATGGCCACCAAAGCTGAGAATTGTATAGTTCGTCCCCATTTGTTTGTAATTTACTGGCTCTCACCCTTATAGTCGATTTTAGCTGATTGATGATCTCCCCATTGTGAATGACCCATGTATGCTTGTGTAGACAGTTTTCTATATAGGCTTTTCTGAAACTTGCCCTTAGGGGCCGAAGCCATGTAAGGGCTACAGCAACAAAAACGAAATCCCTGGTGAGATCTTACAACCGCATTAGTTTCTTTTTTTAGTATAAAGACATCAATCTTAGGAAACATTTCTTTTTACAAACGAATTGGTAGTAGATTTCATCTGTCAGCATATTCCTCTGTTTTGTCACTTAAGTAATTTTTTCTGTATTCTAAAAGTCAATTAAAAGTAATACCATCTTTTCTAACGATAAATGTTTTGTAATTATGCTTATCAATTGGCAGTAACTCTAATTATAATGATGTTTAGTTTTGTTATACACTATTAAGTGAATAACACTAAGCATATGCGTATGTTTAAAAACAAGTTGAAGTTCATTTTAATCTTGAATTACATATAATAAATGAAATGTCATTTAGAATTAGTATAAGGAAAATGTGTTTTTACATAAAGTCTAAATTGCTAATTATTTTATTGCATCAATAGAATACTAGTTATGGTTTATTTCATTTCAGTAATATTTAAAATGACAAATTTATATGTTTTCACAATAACATCTATTATTTATTTTTTTGGTACTCAGTACTGTGGCTCACGTACATTTTTTTTATATTACGTCCTTTTTTAAATGTCAGAAAAGCATAAATATAATAGTTTAGTTTGAGAAATACCTATAAATTTATCAATTTAAGCAGCTAAAATAAGCGTAATTTCGAGTATTTATATAAATGTCTACAACGCTAAAGCTTTAAAGAGAAATTTTAAGAATGTAAAAAATACGTTTATAAATAATAAAAAAATATTATTTATGGAAATTTCATAAATTATAATCGTATTTCCCATAATTTATTCCTTTTAAAATAATAAACCATCAGATTCATGCACTATTTTCTAAATAGCTTATATAGTTGAAATTTCTTCTTTTAGAAAATTACATTTTGTTAAAGAAAGTTAAATATAGACGAATTCCCCAAATCTGAAAAAATTCATATTTTAGCGTCCAATACGGACATTTTAAATTACTATTAACCTTTTCCTGGTTACTTTATGTTCTAAAGCTGTCCAAACATAAACGGATACAAGTTGAAAACTTGTTTGTAAAAATTTAAAGCATTGATTGTTTTTTAATTGTTTAATAACTCGCAACTCCGTACTATTTTATATTGTATAACAATATATATATTTTAAAAAAAGAATTCAGCCCCCCACCCCCCCTGAAAAAAAGAAGTTCCTACGCCACTGTTGCCATTCATTATATCTTAAGGAAATACTTATATTTTTTATGCTAAATAAAAAACATCTAGAACACATCATATTGCGTTTTAAAAAAACGTTTAACATATCGCGACAAATCATTTAAAACTTAATTTGAGAATCATGCATGCAAAAACAAACATGTCATAAATTCACAAATAAAGGAAAATCGCAAAAAAGTTTAGTAGATGCATGCATTTTTATGAAGCGTCAGATTTTTAAGCTTTTTTTAAAAAGGGTATTTTTGGAAATATTTTTTAAAAATTACAAAAACGAATATATATAGATCATCTTATTTAAAAAAATTCATACTTATTTCATTTTTTATATGTTTTTATCTACTTGGTTTTGCATGCATGCTCCTCATTCGTCAAAATGAATCAAACCCTTTAGGCATTCATAATAAGGTTAAATATATACTCTTTTGATAAGTCGTGTAAAAAAAACCTGCAACATATAAACAAATAAAAGTCAAATAAAATATATTTTATTGATAACAATTTTGATAAATGTTTAATATAATCCGAATAACTTCATATTTAACGTAACATTCAAATAACAATAAAAGAAAAATAAAGTTATAAGTATGAGCATTTACACAAATCAAATAAAACAAATACTTATTATTAAGGTGCTCTAAGCAACATATTTGGGAATGATTGAAAAATTATTATAAAATATAATAAACAAACTGGTACAATTAAATAGTTTTACACAATACAATATTCGACAAATCGTAATATTGCATAATGGGTTATTCCATGTGAAATCACCCAATAGGTGTTGCTCCATAATCACAGATTTTTAACAAATTTATACAATTATTAAATATCACAATCAAACCACCAAATCTCAAATATTTTTTAATTTTATTGACAACGAGCCGAGATATGGCCATTTGAAAATTAGCCATTTTTCGCAAAAGGCTGGATTTGACTACAATGTCTATAAGTGCTTGCAACATGAGAACCAGAGGATCATATTCAACAAAATTGATACTACCAAGTTATAGCAAAATAAAAAGTGAGCCATTTTTTTTATGGCCCCTCAAACTGGACAAATTTTTAAAGCAGTTTTTTTAACTTTGAATAGAATAAAAACTATTAAAATGAATACCTGAAACTGTTTAGATAATTAATATGTGTTCTTTGTCTACTTTGCTTTAATTTGGTACTAATTTTGTTGAATTTGATTCTCTGGTTCTCATATTATAAGCATTTTTAGACATTGTAGTAAATACAAGATGGCCACGTTTTGTCAAAAATGGCTAGTTTTCAAATGGCTATCGGCTCCTTTTCAATAAAATTAAAAAATATTTGAGATTTGGTAGTTTGATTGTGATATTTAACAGTGGTATAAATTTCGAAACAATCTGTGACTATGGAGCACCAAATTCTCAAATGGGTGTTTTCGTATGGAATTACCCTTATGTCATGGCATTGCATACAATATATAATACATCTATATAAAGATCGATATACATACAAATAGATAGTATAATGTGTTCCCAACAATTTAAAATTTGTAAAAGAATAATAAATAATAAGCTTAAACCCTTAATAAATATTAAGAACAAGGGGTAGCTTTATAAAAAATTAAGCAAAATTATCGATTCATATATATACAAAGACAAATACAAACACATTTCTTTAAATATCCACACACAAAAATACTGAAAGTTTATGTAAAAAATTTCAATAATATATGTATATGAATTGTAAATGGAAATGCAATAAACATAGTTTTAAAATAATAATTGCAAAATGCAAAAGTGCTTATTTGTGACCACAAAAATACTTTAACCTATACAAGGCGGGTGGCTGATATTTTGGCCAGAATCCCATGTTAAAATCAAACATCAGCCTTCTAAAGGTTAATCTTTTAAATTAAAAAATGTATAAACTTAAGGGTATACAGTTTTTTCTACAATCAAATTTAAAATATTTTAAGGTAAACAATCAAGGCATAAGGTGAAGTTTGAATGTGAACATACAATATTGAATAAATCAATTTTGTTCTTATCATAAACCTAATAAAAGTTCATGAGCATAATAGCAATAACATTATAAAAACTTAATTAGTCTTTGCTTCTGATTTAGCCGTATGAAAAATTTCAGAATTTACAACAGGAGTAGGAACACAGTTTTGAAATTATATTTAAAGGAAGTGCAAATGCAAACCTTTGATTTTAAAAGTTTTTAATCAAAATTTTACCTTCATATAACTAAAAATATGTAAGTATTCAATCAAGAACAGTTGAAGTGCAAGTTTGATCTTTTAAAAACTATCCAAAGCACAAATGTTGATTGTATCAAGAATGTCTAATACAGAATAATACTGTTACGTAAAAAAATTGTAAAGAACTTTGAGCTCTCAAATTTTTAAGATGCATAAGTAATGTTTGCAATCGTCTATTTACTTTGTAAAATACTTTTAATTCACTTAATTCTATATAACTTCCAGGAAGCAGTGACAAAAAGTTTGACTAGTAAAAATACTAATATACATATTCAAGTGTATGGCAATAAATTAAAAGCCTTTCTCTTTTCAAGTGCTTTGTGCACTTGAACAAAAATATTACTTTTACACAAAATATTGAAATGACTTTTACAATTTAATACTATTAATAAAATACTTTATAAATTTAACAGTACAATAAAAAATATATTTACTTGACTTACAAAATTGTGTTACATACCTTTGTAAACCACAAGTATCCAAAACAACAATTAAAAGTAAGAAAATAGATCATATAAAACCTATTTTCATTCCACATGTACTATGTGAGAACCAGTGGTTTATGTATTAATTTACAATACCCGACATAGGAAGAGCTGTGACAGTGAAAGCATAGACTGACATTTTTCTTTTAATTACTTTTAAAATGGTGAAATTTTTACCAAATGATTATTAATCGTTTAAAAATATGCTTTACTTCGTTTCCAATAATACAATGAAAGATTTTCCTAGCATGTCACTAGAAAAAAATATTTCAAAAGAAATACAAAACTTTTAATTTTCTACATTAAAAATATAGAAAGAAAATATTTATATTTTATGCAAATAAATCAGTCGCATGAAAAGAGAAAAAAAAAGTACTTGGCAATTTTATTAAGCATAAATGTATTTTAAAAGCAGATTAAAATATGATAAACTCAATAAAGTTTAACAATATTTTATATATTTTTACAAGATAAAATGTGATCAAGATATTTTGTATGCATATAGTGAATACAGAACTAATGCAGCGAAAATTCAACATAGGCAAACAAAAACATAAGCCTTGATATTTTTATATTTTCAATTAATAGACAACGGTCCATAAATGTTTGCTGCCAGGAAAAAAAGAACCTATTCATAACCAAATTAAAATATTTTATAATGCAATCATTAGGAATAATTATAAAGGATTTTTATTTTTCTTTAAAACCTGGGCATATTCAGCATCATTTTTAAGAAAATGCTCAGGCTCATTATCAATTTCCTCAGAGTTGTTACTTGGTGTTTGTTTCAAATATGGAACATTACAATAAATAGGACTAGTATTAGCAGTACCAACATTTGGTTTGGTTATTATTGAACCATACACATATTCTGCAGGTTTACACTGCCTTGTATTTGACAATTTGCCATAAACATGTTCTGCTACAGAAGTTGATCTTGAAGACTGAGGCACAACTTTGAAAGTGGGGATATAATTTTCATAGTCTAAGCTGGAGACTGTTTGTTTTACTATAGAGTCATTTTTCTTAGTTTCAGTCAACTTTAAATCTTCCACCCAGGAGCCTAATTCTTCAGTATCAGGCACTCTAGGAGTGTTCTTAACACTGTCAACGTTAGTGCCAAAAGATTGCTGGGAAATATCAGACAATGCATCTGAATGCTTTAAGTTATTGCAAGACTTTTCAGGACTCTTTATGAAAGTTTCATAATTATTTATCATACAAATTTCGGCATATTGATTAGAAGATTCCAGAAATAGTTGGCTTACACCAGAAGGGTTTTCTGCACTCTGATCATATAAACCAGACTTACTTTTCCGAGGTGGTTTCTTGATGGGTGGAGTAGATTTGGAACTGCTTTTAAGATTCATAGAAGCTTCAGAATTAATATCAAATGTAAACGACTGGTCAGATTTGCTTGTACTTTGACTCGAAACAGGCTCATTACTTTTTAAAGAATCTTTAGATGTAAAATAATTATTCTTATCTTCCTTAATACTAGGACTATTGGGAGTACCGCCATCACCCTGTGTTGACTTTAAAGCAGAAACATGACCATCAATGCTTTGAAATATTTTTGATCCATCAGTTGTTGCAAATGTAAAAAAACCTTCACCAGAAGAACATTTCCTCCCAGCTTCAAAAGAAAATGTTTCGGGGCTACAACCATATCTGCGAATATGACGATAGGGCCAAGTTAAAATAACTTTTCCTATTCTTCCTTGCGAGCACTCTTCAGACAGTGAAAAATTAACTGTTGTAATTATGAGTTTATAATCCCCTTGTAAATTATTACGCAAAACAGCTTCTGTGGCTACAGCTTTCACAGCATAAACTTCAGCTAAAAATAGAAAACGAAAATTAAAACTGCATATTTGCTAAATTAGAAAGCATTTAAAACTGTCCTGTGAATAACAGATAATTACAGGAACCATATAAAAAAGCAGAGATGTGTAATATTCAGAGCATGATACAATAACATTTATAGTCATAGAGTCTTGTGTTGCTCAAAAAATTTAAGAAAGCATGTTTGAAATAGTGTGTTTAGAATTAAAACTTTTACACTAAACAGCAGGTTTGTTCAAAGTGACATCACACTCAAACGGTTTCAGAGGAAAAAATTCCACATTATACAAAGATTTTTTTTAAATATATATATATAATATCCACTAAACAATTTAATCTATTTTAAATCCAAAAAGAAAATTCGTAATTTACTTTTATATTATTTATTACTTTTATTTAATGAAAAAAAATCTTAATACTGAAAATCCCTTGTTTACTAATAAATTTATATTTTCATAGATGGTGTGTGGAGTTCACCAATGCTTTTTCAGTGCAATTATAAACTTTCATTTAGTTGTTTCATTATTTGAG
Organism: Troglohyphantes excavatus; assembly: GCA_963932185.1. Taxonomy (NCBI): domain Eukaryota; kingdom Metazoa; phylum Arthropoda; class Arachnida; order Araneae; family Linyphiidae; genus Troglohyphantes; species Troglohyphantes excavatus. The sequence goes on from OZ010676.1 coordinate 45,401,361, forward strand.
TCAAAAAAAGAGTTGCAATGCTACAAAATAGTAACAATAAATACAACTAGAAAAAAAATTCAGATATATAAATAAACAACTTTATAATTAATAATGGAATGTATTTATTTCTAAACCAATTTACACACTAAACAATTTTTATATACCTTTGAATTTGGTTAATAATTTATCTTTTTGTATTTATGTATTTATATTAAATAAAGCATACATATAATATTTGATATACAGTCATCATATTAATTTGTCAATATCAAGCATTAGTCTTCACATTGAGATTTAAGTTATTAAAAGGTTTTTTAAATTAAATTAAATCGAAAGTGTATAGAAGAATTTGAACAATTCTCAAAAACACCAGTTTTTAATCTAACTTACGTTCATCCATAGAACAATACAGCAAATTTTCTTCTTGCTTTTCATCATTTGTAGATACAGATGGAGCTTTAGCCTGTGTCTTGTTAAATGCCACAGTTTGTAGAGCAACAAGCCACTCAGACATTTCTTGAAAAGTGTCTGTAGAATATTGATAGGTACTAGTTTTTGTCCGTACCTAAATAAATTGTGATTAGTCATATAATATTACATATAATTATAACTTTTACTAAGACCAAGAATTTTTTCTAAACTATTGGGTTTGTTCTCTTCAGTTAAATGTCAGCACTTTTGAGACAAAGATAATATCCTCACAAAAATGTTTATGTTTTGGATGGATGGTAGAATTAATGTCAGGCTAGAGGTACACAATAGGCTATAGACAACTGTTTGAGATTTGTCCGGAAATAAAGAGTCAAAAACACTGCCCTATAATTGAACCATAGTCGAATGACTGCATTAATTAATTGATATGTAATGTGCCTTGTAAGTGCCGGCCATTTTAAAGACCATTTAGTGCTGGTCCCATGACAAATCACTGTAATAAGGGTCTACTGGGCAAGTAATTCATTGTTTAATCAAGGAGAAGTAAACTTAATTTTTCTTATGTATGTTAATATTTGTGCCAGAATTCTTAGGCCAATACCTGTTAACCTTCGTTATGATCGGGGGCCAGGGACTGCAGTCATAAGTCATAAATTGTAAGTGACCTTCTGTGAATTGTTTGCATAATTGATAATGTAAAAACATTTTCAAACCAAAAGGTACTCACTATTTAGGACACAAAATAATTAGGCAATGCATCAAATTGAATTAGATATGGAATCTAGAAATAACATTTGTTTTTAAAACATTTTATTACTACTTTTATGATTTTAAAAGTTTCATTTCAGCACAGCAATATTAAATTAAATTAGTATTTTCAAGTCATTCAGTGTAATTAACAACATGTACATAAAACATATTTATCTTTAGATAAAGATAATTCAACACATGCACTACAACTATAAATAAAAGTAATTACTTAAATAAATATTATGCAATTTACTAGCCTCATCTATGTACAGGATTTGGGCTTTAATTTATTTATTGATTTTTTCTTCAGCAAAGAATAGCTTATATAAAGCATAAGAACACAAACATTCAATTTTTCTTTCAGAAAATGCAAAAAGAAGATATTCAACTTGGATCGAACTCTAAACCTGCACAATAAAGTCATTATTTGGAAAGAACATACAATGTTTGCGCAAAAGAAACAAGATAGACTCCACCTTTACATTGATACCAATATACCATGTGGGCCAAAAATTGGACAAACAATGATTTTGCTTTTAGCCATTGCTATCCCTGTATTGAACCATTAATTTTTTTAAAAAAACTGTGTAGATACCAATTTATAATTTTTATACATGAAAATTCTGATTAAACTTGATGAAGTGGCTTTAAAAAGTTTAATAATTTACTTTAAAATAAACTGGTAAAACCCGTTCCCAAAATGTAAAACATTGTAAAAACATGTCTCACTCATTCATTTCTCTTTATTAAACCCTACATTGGAATTAAAAGTTTAAAACTCATCTATCAAAATAATATACATAAAAAAATACTTATTTCAAATGAACAATAGGTAATAAAGAAATTAGTTATTGTTTGAAATTCAGATCAAAACAAAAAAAATCTGAAATATTATTTTTTTTTTTTAAAAGAAATTTTAAGAAAAAAAAAGGAAATTTTAGAAAAACACAAAAAAAAGAGGAATTTTGCAGAACTGCAGAAGATCCTCATACCTGTTATATGTTTGCATAAGATTCTGTAAATAATGATGGGTCAAATTCTAATTTGCTTAAGTAAAGATTAATTTTTTAATTTAAGTAATATTCTAATTAGGTTTCCAAATAACCAACGACCCAAATTATAGTCTGTGAGAGGGTCCCAACCAGAACTGTTATGCTACTTATCCATTTTCTTTAAGTTCCCACTACAAAATGAATTCATCAGGCATTACAAATATCATAATTAACAGTTCATTAAAAAGGTGATACTCATACCTCAAAAACATTTGGTTGATTTTTCTGTGGTAGTGGGGTAACTTTCCAACAGTCAGTTAAAGGTACAATTTTGGAGGGACTTTGTTTCACAAAGGCATCTTCAGTCTCAAATAATTCAATTCGTTGAATTCCATGATTACTTGCATTATATAAGGCACAATATTTTTTCACCCAGGTTTTCTAAAATTGCATAATCATATAATACATAAATTTTTAATTATTAAATAAAAAAAACTTAACTTATATAAAAAAAAGCACTATTAAAACATGAACTTTACATAAAATTCAAGTCAAAGTTTGTTTATAAAATATTTAATTTTTGAGTGTAGAGCTCATATTTACAACAACACAAGTCATGTCACCCTATGTTATTATTGCTGAAGCTAGCGGCTAATTTAAATAATATTTTAATAAAATTAAACTAACAACAATCTAAAAATGTAAATTAATATAAATACATTTTTACATGAACCTATTTGTTATAATAATTCACAGGAATCATTCTCAGTTGAACATCTTTTGGGGAAAAATTAAACATAATTTCTTTTAGAAAGTAAGTTCAATTTTTAAAAAAGGGCTGCATACACCTTAAGACCAAGTGATGTGTGTGTGTGTGTGGTTTTAAAAAAAAAACTACTTACCCTAAATGCAACCTTCCGAAACATGAAAAGAAAACATTTTTAAATTAATAAAATATATTTATGGCATATATTTTAATTCCATAACACATTCATTAAAAAAATAGGGGTACTTCCTTATTATAGCAGTCTTAAAAACAAAGAATAAACAGGAAGATTAATCTCCCTGTTTGTTCCACAAACCAATCTTTATTGACTCTTGGTGCTCAAAATTCAGGCTTGAGAATTTTAGAAGCATTTTTGGCTATGGCACAAGAATATGTGACAGCTTATAGCCAATAATATAGGCTACATGAGTTTAAATTACATAGGTATACCTGAGGTATCCGTATGGGTTATATCTACTTTTAACTATTTTGTGAAAAATATAAAAAGATTAGACGTTATAACAGATTTTGATGTTAAGGGAGCTTTATTCTTAAGATTTCATTAGGTAAACAATTGGGATTTATTCTTTCGTTGTAACATAAAAATTAAAGCTAAAGTGATAAATTAATTATATCAAAATCTAATTTTTATAATCCATTTTGGATCTGGGTTAATCACATCATGTCTGAATAAAACTAAACTTGCACAAGAACGAAAAACCTGTAAATAAAAAAACATTGATCCGTAATACTTTGCTAATTGTGGAAAAAACTTTAAATTTATGTTAAAAACTATATAACACAACATAAAAGTTTCCTTTGGTGGTAAAAGAAGAAGATTGTAGGCAATGTTGCCCATTGCTCTATCACAAGTGGGTTCCATTAAAATAGTTTTTTTTTTTTTAAATGTGCCTGTTAAAATTTATATGACTATACTTATGGAGTAGTAATTTAAAAATTAGATGAGCCCTATAGTACCACCAATTAGAATATAGTGCACGCCAGAGCATGTCCATCCCCTTTTGTAGAAGATTGACTTTCTGATGGGTCACAGTTGTTTGTATAAAAACTTGAATAAGCTTCCCTGAACAAAGGTGTGATGACAGGTGGAAATAAGGATGGAAAGCTAAATCAAGACAATTGCCTCAAGGTGAGGGCTAATGTAGATGTTTAGGGCCACAGTAGATAAATGAGAAAGAAACTATATAATGGCATGACAAAATTAAAAAAAACTGCCTCAGTATTAACTTTCCTATGTGACAAAAAAACTACTACACCAATATCTGTCTTTTTAAGTCTTAGTGTCGGAAGAAATAGATAAAAAGTATTTTCTTATATGCAACTATTTTCTTGTGCTTAAAAAATGCACAAAGAATCTTAGTGCTTTCACCATAGTGCTATATTAAGGAAGTACAAAGACAATTTCTGTCACTTTGAATCAAGTATCACATACTACACAAATAAACTCTGCAAAAATATCTTTGAAAATATATTTTTTTTAATATGTCACGTATTTAATTTAAAAGTTATATGTATGATTAAAATGTTTCCTTTTATGAGAGATAATTTTTTTTTTCAATTATATATGGACAATTAAAAACACTAAACAGCAAAACATGCACATATAGATAGAATAATTAATCATGTTTAGAAATTCTATTAAGATACTAAATACAGTGGTTCTCAAACTCTGGTATTTGCTAAAAATGGGGGCAATAGACAATCGCATTTCTCGAACTCTCCCTTACTTAAATGTATAATGCCTCTAATTTATCCTTAAATGTTATTTGTTTCCTAGCTTCTATGGCACTTATCCACTTATTTATAACCTACTGATCATGGAGTCTACAATAGTGTGGCTGAACAAACAAACAAGCATATGTATATATATAGCTTTTGTGGTTTTTGTTAAAATATGTCAATATTTGACTATTTGTTTGCTAATAAAGTAAATATTTTGAACCTTAATTTTCTAAGCTTTTTAGCTTTTATATTCTAAATGAGTGATCCAAAAAAAAATATATAAAATATTACCATGTCATATTAAAATGACTAGAAAACACGATTTTTTTTACAACGACAAAAAAGTTGCGAGTTAAAGGGTTAAGTAGGATACTTGCAGTCAAATCGACGTCTGATAATCTGAGTTTAAAATATATGTCAGTATAAGAAACAGCACACTACAACAGAAATTTAATTTTTCACGATAGAAGTTGATTTATAAAGTAAAATAAAAATTAATAATGCTGACAATAAAGTTCCGATATGCCGGAAAGACTATTAAAAAGTACCATTATGTCGTACCAGCATATACCGGTCACACTACACCCCTGCACCAGTTCACTCTACACAGCGGATGTTTTTTATATGTTGAGGAACAATATTAGCAAAACAATACTGTTTTTTTTGGAAATACAGCATTATTTGACTCAAATTTGGTGTTGATACTTTTTTGCATGGAATTGAAAGTGAAGACTTGGTTGAGAATTCAAAAAACAGTAGTTTACATAGAGAAAGGCCATTAAACCATTTCTATATGCAAATTTCACCATTACATTAAGCTCACATAAAAAATATTTGCCATAGTAATTTTACTGTATTTTTAAAATTTATATCAAATAATGAACACCAAACCAAACCTATGGCAGGCCTCTTTTTCGAACATTCAATTTTGACTCTAAACTCACGGTCACATCGCAAAGATACCAATAATCATCTTACTAAATTTAGTTGTCTTAACATTATCCTATCTTGTATTATAGTGTTCAAAACAATTTTCGATAACAGCCACTTATTTTAACTCAAAACATAGACATTGAATTTTTATACAATACTTTCTATTTAATGTTTCTTGTAAATAAACTATGCAAAAGAAAAAGTACAAAATGACATTGAAAGGGACTGAGAACACTGAGGTAAAAAGTTTGAGAACTACTGTGCTAACAGACTCAAGCAATGTTTTGTACATACAACTTAATATTAAAGTTTATATATTTTTAACAAGAAAAAAAAATTCAATATTTTTTATAAGTATTGTCACTGCGAAAAGTGTATCATACTTACCTCTAGTCCATTTAAATAGTGTTATTAACACAACACTATTTTGAATACCTTCTTTGTTACATCATGTTCAATATTAAAACGCTTGTCAGCATTTGTGTGTAGGCAAGTTTATATCAAAGTTACATCACTTGTCTGAGTTTGACTGGTTGAATAACTGTTGCATTAGAGCCACAATGGGCAATCGGCGACAATCGCTTATCTGCGATACTGAAAAGTTAAAATTTGGGCAGACATACCCACAATTTTATTTTGTGAAGGAAAAGTTACTAGAATTAGAAAAGGTTTTAAAAATTGAATAAAGCAATAACATTCTAAAAATTAGGTATATATTTTAGAAAATGACACTAATAAAAATTATTTAATTGATGAATTGATAACTAATAAAGGAAATCACATATTTGCTTACAATAAGATGCTCACATATATGAACTTCCTTTAATTAAATTCGATTTCGGAAGGGTCTAGACCTACTGAATCTCGCCCTTGGGTACATCCTTGCCATTAAGGAAAAAGTCTTAAAAGGTTATTTTAGCAACTTTCAATAATTCAAATTACATCAACAGATAGTGTTTGAGCTAGTTTTAAGCATTGACATATTTATAGGGGACTTTAGAGGGCTATATTCCAAAGCGGCAAAATAACACGGCAGACAATTTTGTTTAAATATTGATATTCAAAACAATATCAGTCGCATTAAAAAAAATTCTATTGAATTATAAAAATATATTTTCCTAATGAGAGTTTTTTCTTCTTCTACTTTTAAATCTTCTTGTGTCATTATTTGTAAGATAATAAAAATTTGAAAATATAATCATATTCTACATGAACAGTTGCAAAAGTTGACACCTGCATTTGAACTTCCGTAAAGTATTTGTGTCCATGATCACAATTGATAAACTTTTTGCGAAACTGCAAAATTTTACATAAGATTTTTAATTTAAAATAATGTCAATAGATAATCCATAGGTACTTGCATATTAACAAAACCACCTTGAAAAATTGTTTAGGAGACTCGGACCATGCACGTTAAAAAGGACAACTTGGCTTCGGTCGTCCATTGTATAAATATCAGTTTTTAGGCCTTGGGGAACGTCCATTGTTACTCTTGTGACGGTCAGAGAAAATTTTCATAAAAACGTACATTTTTTACAATACTAAACATATTTAGGATAAAATTCAAAATTACTATTTAAAAGTTCATGTCATTCCGCTTCATAAAACATATCTAATATGTAATTTAGTATATTTTTGTTGTCTAGGAAATAAATCAAACTTTTGTTACTCTTGTGACCACTGGAAAAGGCAAAATACAAAAAGTGTTTTTAAGGTAGAATTCCTGTGAATTATATGAGAATACAAAACTCAAATTTACAAATATAATAGAGCAATTATATCTCTTCAAAAGGGAAAAACTTTTGAATCTCTTTGACAAAATCTGAATTAATGGCATTGTTTTAAGTAAAAGGCTAAGCGTTACTCTTGTGACATTTTGTCCGCAATTGAATTTCTGCTTAAAACCCTCAAAAAATCATTAATATATGAGCTAATTTTCAATTTTTTTTAATATACAACAGTTTTAAACATTGATAGGAGTCTAAAATAGCTTAAAAGGGTACAGAATTATTATATTAAAAAATAGTTTACTAAAAAAATATTTTACAAATATAAGAGCAACAAAATTAGCCACAATTTGGTTTCTTTTGTATCAAATAGCATGATCATAAGGTTCAAACTTTTAAATTCTTTTTACTTTTGCGTGTATTAAAGCACCTTATTTGATATTCATCATATACTGTTAGAATTAACGGACCACAACATAGTTTACATTCACCTACTGGTTATATTGCAATTTCTCGGCTCCTTTGTGTTCTGTTACTGAGCAGAATTGCTCTTCGTCTTCATCATCGGTTTCACTTGCAGTTTTATTGCTGTTTCCTTTATAAAACATGAACTCTTTGTAGGAATTATCGTGTGTTATGGTCAATGGTAGATAGTGGCATTTTTGGTAGCTTCGACAAAGTGTTTTTGTGGGACCTTCACTATACAATTTCTCCAAGAGTAATACACAAATGAATTCTTTGGCTATGATTTCTTCATTTGGTACATAAAGTATGCTTACCTTTGTTGCACCATGTACAAGTTCTGCAAAATCAGCAGCTTTTTGTATAATTGCTTTTTATCATGCACTTCATTTCATAGACATCACTTAAAAAAAGAAAACAGCACCGATTCCATCTACAGCACTCGTATCATAAGATGTTGAAAAAAAATGTCCATGAAAACTGTTAATATTTAAGTGCTGACATGTTTACAAAATTATATTTTTGTTTAAATTGGCCTGTGCAACCATCAGAAAAAACTGGATACACTTTTGACCGATACATTTTCTTGGAGATGCTGCATTAAAATATTGTGCAAACACATTTACAGAAAATCTGTCTTGTATTATATAATAGTCGTTCTATGATATCTTTTCAAAATGCACATTCTGAATGTCTACCAACATTCAAGTAAAGTATCAAAGCACCAGGGTCATTCCATGTCAATTCAACGGGACCATGACACCCACCCCCCTCCGATTTTTTTAAAATTTGGTGAAAACGCTTTCCTTGTGGATCAAAGTAAATATCCGAAATTTTTTTGCTGTATCTCAAATAGTTTTTATTTTACAGCCATTCGAAATTTCAGAAATTCAGCTCATCTTGCACGTTTGAGATTTTTAAAATCAGTCGCATATATCTAGAGATAAAATTCTTTCTCCAGAACTAATTATTGGATCTCTAGGAAAAAATTTTGGGAAATCAATAAAAGCATATTGATGTTATAAAAAAATATTTAATTCCCCAAAATCAATAAAAATTTTCAGGAAAAAATTTGAAAGAGGCAAGTATTTGATTTTTTTTGTAGAAAAACTTACTTTATTAAATCAAAATTATCAAAAAGAGGGTCCTCTACAATTTTAATTTTTTATATATGAAAATAATCGTAAGAACATGTTTTATCATAATAAAGAATAATATTGATGGCTATTTTTCTCTTTATAGTAAAAATTTTCACTTTTGTCGGCCATCTTGAAAAATCATATATCTTGAAATGTTTTTAAAAACAAACACATTTTTATTTAGCAATATAATTATAATACTGAAATTTTTATATAATCATTTGTTATTCTGATAACATTCATAAAATATTTTAATTAAATATCTTTGAAATAACAATTTTAAAGTCCCTTTAATTAAAACTTAATTTCAAGAAATTTGTTTTCTAGTCTATACGTCAGTTCAACGAGACCATGGCACTTACCACCTTTGTTTTTTATAAAAATTAGTGTAAACTCTTTCTTTGTAGATAAAACTATATATACAAAATTATTTTGCTGTATCTCAAATAGTTTTCGTATTACAGCCATTCAAAATCTCAGCTCCTCTTACACATTTAAGATTTTCAAAATGAGGCGCATATATCTAGATATAAAATTCTTTCTCTGGAACTATTCATTGTATCACTATGAAATTTTTTTGGAATATCAATAAGAGCATACTGATGTTACAAAAAAAAATTCACTCCCCAAAATCAATATAAAATTTAAGGAAATAATTTGAAAGAGGTAAGTATTTGATTTTTTTGTAGAAAAACTTACTAAATCTAAATTATCAAAAAGAGGGTCTTCCACAATTTTACTTTTTTATATATGAAAATAATTGTAGGAACATGGTTTATCATAATAAAGAATAAAATTGATGGCTATTTTACTCTTTATAGTAAAAATTTGCACTTTTGTCATTCTGGAACTTTTATATAATTATTTGTTATTCTGATAGCATTCATAAAACGTTTGAATTAAATAATTTTTATATAAACATTTTGAAGTTAATTTAATTAAAACTTAATTACAAGAAATTTGTTTTCTAGTCTATAGCCATGCTCAATTTTGCAAGTTCCTTTTTTTTTGGTGATCACAGACAAAAAAAAGGAAAATTCTCATAAATGTATGTGCCTCCCTACAAGGGCCTCCATGTGTTGTAGACATTTGATTGGGACATAATGTAAACACTTGAAGCCACTTGAGCTATGGAATGTTCACATGGAGATGGACAGAAAAGAAGTTGGGAATGAACTTAGTAGTCACACTTTTATAAAGAATATCTCGGAAGAATAATTTTAATTTTGGTTAGTTAAATGGTTTTCAAATTGTATTTAAGTTTAAAACTGAAAAGTGGAACCTTCAAAATGTAGTGTGGGAAAGATAACATCAAGTGAATGCCATTTAAGTAATCTTTTAGTGTCAATAAAGGAACTGAAGAAATTGATAGTTTGAGTTGACAGAGAACTATTGATTTTATGAATACTTTAAATGTTATACTATTAATTTTATGCAAAAGTTTTAGCATTATAATTTTATTGATAAATAAAAATGTTACTTTTTTTTAAATTTCAACAAGTGCGAGTTTTTAGATGGCCAACAAAAGTGCAAACTTTTACTATAAAGAGTAAAAAAGCCATATATTTTATTCTTTATTATGATAAAACATGTTCTTACAATGAGTTTTATGTATAAAAAATTAAATTTTGAAGGACACTGTTTTCGATAATTTAAATTTAATAAAGTAAGTTTTCTACAAAAAAAGATCAAATTCTTGCTCTTTCAAAATTTTTCCTGAAATTTTATATTGATTTTGGGGAATGAAACATTTTTTTATAACATCAATATGCTTTTATTGATTTTCAAAAAAAAATCATAGAGATACAATGAATAGTTCTGGAGAAAGAATTTTATATCAAGATATATGCGCCTCATTTTGAAAATCTTAAATGTGTAAGATGAGCTGAGATTTTGAATGGCTGTAATACGAAAACTATTTGAGATACAGCAAAATAATTTTGTATATATAGTTTTATCTACAAAGAAAGAGTTTACACTAATTTTTATAAAAAACGAAGGTGGTAAGTGCCATGGTCTCGTTGAACTGACGTATAGACTAGAAAACAAATTTCTTGAAATTAAGTTTTAATTAAAGGGACTTTAAAATTGTTATTTCAAAATTATTTAATTAAAATATTTTATGAATGTTTTCAGAATAACAAATGACTATATAAAAATTTCAGTATTATAATTATATTGCTAAATAAAAATGTGTTTGTTTTAAAAAAATTTTAAGATATGTGATTTTTCAAGATGGCCGACAAAAGTGAAAATTTTTACTATAAAGAGAAAAATAGCCATCAATTTTATTCTTTATTATGATAAAACATGTTCTTACAATTATTTTCATGTATAAAAAATTAAAATTGTAGAGGACCCTCTTTTAGATAATTTCGATTTTATAAAGTAAGTTTTTCTACAAAAAAAATCAAATACTTGCCTCTTTCAAATTTTTTCCTGGATTTTTTTATTGATTTTGAGGAATGAAGTATTTTTTTATAACATCAATAGGCTTTTATTGATTTGCCAAAAAAAATTCCTAGAGATCCAATGAATAGTTCTGGAGAAATAATTTTATCTCTAGATATATGTGACTGATTTTAAAAATCTCAAACGTGCAAGATGAGCTGAAATTCTGAAATTTCGAATGGCTGTAAAATAAAAACTATTTGAGATACAGCAAAAAAAATTCGGATATTTACTTTGACCCACAAGGAAAGCGTTTTCACCAAATTTTAAAAAAATCGGAAGGGGTGGGTGTCAAAATCCTTTTTTTTCCGTTGATTTGATATGGAATGACCCACCAGCGACATAACAAAATTGAAACAACAGGCTTGAAACAACAAATTTCCCAACTTAACGATTCGAAATTCCCAACTCAACAGTGCTGAAAATTCCCAGTTCCAACTTATCAGCATTTTTCATTTTTTTTTTATATACATTTTAGGTAATATTAAACAGTTCTCTCACAAGCATTGATTTGTTGCACCCATATTCCAATGCAATGTCCGTTCTGAGGTCTAATTTAAATGTAATTATACAAGTTAGGCCATTTCTAATCTGCCCTAGCTTTCATTTGCTAATAATATTAATTTTCTTCAGGCATAAATTGTCTCAAATTGGGGATTTTTAGAAGTAGAAATTTCCAACTTTCAGGGTTTCCAGATTATAGTGGGGCCGTGCTCCCCCCCGGTGCAACAGGCCTGCACAGCACTCTAAATCAATAAATCTTTAGGAATGGAGAAAATATATCTGCAACTGTCCTATGAATTACTTTAAAAGTTTTTATGAAAACCACAAATACACACATTCTGAGGACCTGCTGTCATAATTGTTCTGTAATTTTAAAGTAAATAAAAAATTAAGTTCATTCATTTTAAAAACAGGAATGAATGCAATTTAATTTGTTTTAAATTAATTATGTAATAAATTATTAATATAATTAATTATGGAAAAACTACTCAAGAACTTATTCTTAAAAAGGGCAAAGCTAAATAAACTTAAAATATTGTTTTTGTTGTGGTCTGAAGACAACCTATTTGATTTACTTGCCAGAAATGTTATGCGTTACTCTTGTGACACTGTGATTTGTTACTCTTGTGACAACACAAGAGAGGATGTTCTATGCATGACACATAAAAAATAAATGGTGTAAAATATGTCTTAATCCACCAAATCAGAGATTAAAAGGTTTCAAGTAAAAATATTAAGTAGTTTTTACAAATTTGAAACTTTTATATGTTTTTTGTTACTCTTGTGACAATTAAACATCACTATTAAATACAGTTAAAATTTTATTCAAAAGCTAATCTAAAACATTTCAACTATATATATATGATAAATATGTAAATGGATTATGAGTTTGTATATATAATGATTTCAATTAATGAACAAAATTAAGAAAATAATATAGTATTATCGAAGTGACATTTTTGGCCCCAATAAAAGTGAAGAAATAAGTCAACTTTCAGAACAATTTCACTGCAGACTATTATTCTTATGAAATAATACCTTACAAATTCATACCCAGCAACTTTCTAGGATTAAATTGATATACCACACTTACAGTTTGGTTAACATTTTAATTTCAGTAAAAAGTTTCATTTTTGGTGGACGTTCCCCTTGATATTAATATACAACTTGTACCCCTTTGGAGGAGTCATTTGAGGCCCCATCACAGCCTACACAAAGCGATTTGTCACACCTAGCTTTGAATACAATGGCAAATATGATGTGTTTGCATTCCTGAGGAAAAATATTGCAAACTTATGGCAATTTTATCTCATTTTCTATTGCAAGCAAATCCCCTACTTCCTCATTTTTAGAAATTCAGATTACCATAATGAAGACAATAAACAATTCCACAAGGCTACACTGCCTTAACATAAACAAAACAGGGTTGCATTAAAACATCGGAACAAATAGCGTTTGGTGCACATGGTCATTAAAGATAAGGATAAAGGTCATTAAGGGTTGGGTTACCACAATTTGGTGCACTTCTTAACTTTAGCGAGTTTCACCAAGCTGATTGCATTAATATGTAAGTGCCAATCCATATAATTTAAATATATATCTTTTTCATATTAGAACTGGAAATTTTCAAAGGACAGGCACATCAACCTCATGAGCTATTTTATCTATTATGGTCAACCCTCCTTACAATGACCCCTTGACATAGCCTGGGTTCGAAATTAGGAGGTAAAGGTTAGGCGTTATTGGCACAAAGTAATTTTATTTAGTTGAAAAAATGTTCTGCTTAGAAATAATTTTTAAATAATTCAATTTGCTTAAGCAGAACAGCCACCTGTTACGATATTTTTGCAATGCTTAGTTCTTTTGCATAAAATTATAATCATGTGTTTCCATTTGTACTCTAAAAATAACAGTCTTACTGACAAAATTACTGAAAAGCAGTGGCGGCTCGTGGTCGAAAATGTTAGTGCAGCCGAAATCATGTGAACCTCCCCCCCTCTACTTTCTACTTTCCACAACCATACATGAACGGAAATTCTTTAATATTTATTATTCAAACTCAAATCAAAGTTTACTTTCAATTTTTTATGAAATGATAAAATGCAAAAAAAATAGAAAACACTTACTTATTTTTTGAAGATCAAAAGCCATTTCTGGGATATTTATCGAAAAATCCTCAATCTTTGAGGAATCGGCGAGACAAAAAAAAAATATAGACATTCGCTATCTTTAAATCTTACGTCAAATTCCATTATTATGGTATTTGAGAATTTCAAAATATAACATTTTAAATTTCTTAAACACATCTTTGTGAATTCGGAAGTCATCTTGTCTTTTGAAAACAATTTCTGTTTTCAAATTCGCAATTTCAAAAAAACGTTTGAACGTGTTCTCATTAAGGTTTTGTCTTAAATTGTTCTAAGTTATCTTGAGTTGCTGAAGACAATAATTTATATCTAAAGATTTTTTTGAAGAATGTCATATAGAACATCTGTTTGTTGAAAAATAAAATCAAAAATTAAAGATAAAAGGGTGAATCCAAAATCATTAAAATAATTCAGAAATCCAAATGCTTGTCGAATCGAAGTTTCATCCAAATTTGGATCAGATAAAATGTTTTCGAAAATTTCTTTGAAGCCATCCCATTCATCAGTGACAACTCTTAAAATTTTACTGTGAGAATGCCATCGAGTGTCAGTGCTAGTTGGTATTTTCCGTGTAATTATTGAATTTAGTACATATGTTCTCTTTGCTGAATGATGAAAAAATGAAGGAATACCACTTAAATTTGCAAAAAAAATCCGACACTAAGAAATATTATTTACACTTCCATCAGGCAAAGCGGTAAGGAGATGCTAGTAAAATACTCTGTCCCCTCCCCACATGTCCCGCCGATTCAAACACAGGAGCCAATCAATTCACAGAATTCCCAACTACAGCTCGAGTTGAAAAAATCCCTTAGAGCTGCGTTTGTGACGTCACAGCCTCATTTTAGCGTGAAGGGGAAGTCATACCACGTAAGGTTGTCATAGCAACGATGCAGCCGATTTCTGACTTCGCTTTTTGGCTGCAATTTTTATTGACTGAATTTTTTTTCCCTTCTGAATTGTGCATTACGGCAAAAAGGTTTGCTATTTATTGGAGATTTTGTTTAATACCGTAGAAATTTCATTTTCAATTCTAATCTTTATTTAAGAAAATTAGTAAAATATGATATGATGAATTTAGGTGCAGCCTGGCTGTACTTGCTGTAGTGGGCGAGCCGCCACTGCTGAAAAGCATAAGGGCAATTATTGAAAATCAATTTTATATGTAAAAAATTATGACCAGAAGTAAAAATAAGATCTTTAAACTGAAATTCTTATAAAAAGTTAGGCGCCAAAAATGACGACTGGTTGTAAAATTACATGGTTGTTAAAATGAAATTTTTAGGTATGCAAAATACGACTAACGATCGTTAGTTTTGAACACTGGATCCCTTCTTCCTAACCCCCAATTTTTAATCAACCCCGATTCCATAAATTTTTTTTTATAAAAAACAACCTTTTTATCATGGGCCAAATGAATAATGAAGAATCCATTAGCCACAGAAGGATGACCATAAGTAGGTATTTTATTCGCAAATTGAAATTCAAAACTTCCCATTTCAGTGCCAAACTTCTCAATCACATTTAATACAGGAGGCATAACTAACAATTCACAAGATATCCAGTTAAACCGCAATACCAAAAAATAATCAAAACACTAACCTGATGACTTAACACGTCTTCTGGTTTAAATATATCCCTTAAAACACCGGTGGTTTGAAAACGCATTGTTATACTAGTGTATACATCCGCTCCTATATGAAATTGCCGCTAAAAATAGTTCAGGAAACCGCACAAACGAATATGCAGCACGATGACGTCATAGGGTTTAATCCTTAGTAGTTAGTCTGAGGCTATAAACCAAATATTGCACAGTTAAATAAATCAAGGTACATGTCTGTGAGATTAGTGCACGGTATGCGCCTGTGTTTAAGTCTTTTGATTTTGTCTTTTTTTTTATTATTAACTGTATAATTGTTGAATCCGAACCGACACCATTAGCTCATTTTGGCGACAATTTTTCAGAATCGAAAGACGGTTAAATGTTTTATGAAAGTGGTGCCTGATAGGTCGAAAGAAAGTTTGTTGGAAGTTTTAAAAGTATACGTGCTAGAGGATTCCCCTGTTGTGCCTGACTGTTGGAAGTCTTAGACCTTGAAGATGAAGGATTTGGACATATCAAGGTCAACCACAGTCAGCACTTCAAGGATCCAGTGACTGGGGCCCACACCAATAAGATAGAAGGGACATGGAGTGCCATAAAACGGGAATTGCCAAGCCACACTGTGAAGATGCACTCCATAGCTATTTATCAGAATACATGTGGCACAAAATGGCTAGAGCTATAGGGTGCAAAAATTAAAAAATTTCAATTTTTGGACGCTGTGAATGCATTATATCCCCCGGAAACGAAAGATGTGGAGGAGAGAGTATTGGAGGAATAACGTGCGGTTGTGGTGGATGGCATTCAAGGTCGTGCAGGACGGAGCATCCGATGGTGTGTTAAAAAAAATTATAATCGTGTCAAAAACCATTTCCAAGGCAATTTTGTTTATTTAAAATTGTATAAAAATTTGTTGGCTTTTAATGTAATTGTAATTCAACATACCATGTTTTTCCGTTTTGATTGTTAAAAATTCGCTGAAAATCGTATAAAAAATATTTAAAATTAATTTGTAAAATTAACATGCTTTAAAATATAATTCAAATTGAATGTTTTATGCTCTTTATTAACATTCATACACGTTTTGTAGTTTTCAACGCACAATGTTTTTTCGGTTTGATCGTTAAAAATTTTATGAAAATTGTATATAAATGTTTGGAATATTAGTTAAATATTAAAAAAAATAATGTATGTAATTAAATATTTGTTTATGCTATTTCTTAACAACCATACACATGATAAAAAACAGTGTTGAACAGCCACGTGATTTTAAAAAACATGAATTTTCATATTACGCATGTGTGCAATCTTGAAGAATCACTAAATATTTCGTTATTGATTTTGAAAGCATCGATTTTTATGTAAAATATGAGTCATTTGCTATATAAAAATATATCTGAACTATAAAAAAAAAAAAATTTAAACATGTGATTTTAAAAACATGAGAATTTTTGTTTTACGCATGTGTGCGATCTTGCATCTTTAAATATTTCGTTATTGATTTTTGCAAGCAACGATTTTTACGTAATTTTCCATGTTGAAAGACTTCTTTTCAGCTTAATTTTCAATGGCGATCCACTTTAGGAAATCACGGAGTTTGTTGTCATTTCGACTTGGCAACATTTGAAAAAGTCGCCAAGGGCGACCATTTCAGCCAGATTAACCATGTTCGGGATTTTAATATTTTAAATATTTAATTTAATCACAATTTTCCATTAATACAGAGAGATTTAACTTTTTAATCAGTACAGAAATGGGCTGAGATCTCGGAGATGGGGTGAATTTCTCGCCAAGACGCTAAACTTCTAAATGTGGTTACTTGTTTACTTTCTTCCTGCGCCGAGTTTGTTTGGATTGCGTGCGCATCTTCCGCCGTGAACGCGTTCTGAAAGAAATGACTCTTAGTGTTTAACGAACTCTGATTGGTTGTAGGATTATGCGAACTATTCAAAAGCTACAAATATTTAAATTCGAATATTTGTAAATTATGCGTTTGGTTCAAACGATTTTAAATTGGGTTTGGTGAATATTTTTTATCATTTTGGTAACATGTTTGATTGTTAGGATAGTTATTGAAAATAAATTTGTTTAGAAAGTCTGGATTACATGGTTTGGTTTGTTTAATTAACGGCGCACTAGAGCTGCACAGTGGGCTATTGGCGACGGTTTGGAGCCTATCTCGAAGGAAAGACCCGGGAACGATGCCCCGTATTTTTAAACCATGGTCAGATGACGACGACAACACCCGAGCTGGCACCCGACGCAACCTCAATAGGCATCAGGACATTGGACACAACTGCCCGGGACCATAAATCGACGTCTGGAGCCTGTGACATTAGCACCTGTGAATTTAAGCGACCGCCCAACAGAACGATGCCATAGATTGCGTGTTCGTATCCCAGCACGCCCGAATTAGGCACCATAAACAGAAAAAAATATTGATAATCTACTACTTATTTAGTTCAAATTCTTTTATTAAAAACAAATCACTATAAACCCCACACGTTTTTCTTTCTAATAAATTCGAATATTGTTGTGTAGGTTAACCTTCCTCTTTTACCGAAGACATTATGGCCGAGAGTCGTAAGCGACCACTCATCAAATGAGCGAAACCACGGAACACGAGTTCGAACCGCCTCGATTCCAAGTTTTGCGATGCAATTTAAAATTCACAAATGGAAATATCAGATTCCTCCTTTCCAACACAACGCAATCGCGAAAGAAGGAGGCTTGCAGGCTTTAACCGTTGCACTTTCATTCGTGACGTAAACAGAGCGCATCGGGTTGCTTTACTGGTAGATGTCGGCAGGCGAGAAACGCCGTCGCCATCGTTTGTTTATTTTCAAAAATGCGCAAATTCACCCCATAATCGACATCTTTATCCAGAAATGCAATGGCCGTCTCTTTTGGATTGACGCACCTGACTTTTCATAAAAGTACAAATTTAATTAACGGCAATTAACATTTAATTAAAATGAAAACAATTATGATATTGCAAATGCAAAAAAATGTAATCACGTATTAAAAACCAAAACTTGAGGAAAATTTTTTGTTGCATGTTTTCCTAAAAAACCGAAATTTGTTAATTTTTTATTTTCCCAAAAACCAAACTTTGAAAGCTCTGGGGGTGGCCCATGCCTCTAAGCCAATACTTAGCGAGGGCCAAAATATTTTTTTTTTAAGGTGATCTGCAACTAAATTTTTTAAGCCATTTTTAAAAGTATTTTCTTTCTTTCATTGAATATATATAAAAGAATACAATAAAATAGGAATGATCATGAGAAAGAGAAGAGTCATTAACATTATTTATAGTAGAAAGATACAATTATAATGTGGGGAAAACTTCAATAAATTGTAAATTAAAATAATTCTTGCAAACAAATTAAACTCACCCTTAAGAAATTTTGAGGAGGTATATAAAGATACCCCATTTTCAAAGCGACTTCCAGTTCCATTTTTAGTAATACAAATTTTTTCGTCAGGAAATTGCGGAAATTTTCAAAATTTAACCACTGAGCCGTCGAAGTCTGCCGACACTAACATTTGGAATTGAAGAAATTCTAATGAATAAAATTGATACTACAACAATCTTGCTGTTTAATTTTTTCGATCGATTCGAACAGTCAGAAAATAATTTAATGTAAAATATAACGATAACGAATCAAATGTCGTCGCTTTTCCGTTCGGTTTGTCAAAAGTTTGTTGCCAAATGATTGGTGAAATGTCTCAACGAGATTAAAATAAACAGAAACACTTCCTCTAAGGTCAAGGCACGAATGTCTCCATACCGGAATGGCTTTGCATAGGAAGGTATTTGCCGGCGCAAAAATTTCCAGACTACGTCGATTGGTGCGGAGTGTCTGCAGACAGTCTGAATACTGCTATAGTAAACATGCGTTGTGCCTCTTCTGCACTTTGGGCGAGCCGGCGTGGATCGGGGGTTTCCGTCTCGGACTCAGCACTGGTGAGGGTTTCGCAGAAGAGTTTTAGGATTCGTTCCTTTCGTCCCACCAAAAATAATCCACCGGGTAAAGAATTTTAGTTTTGATTAATTAACATTCGCACTAGAGCTGTACAGTGGATTATTGGCGACTGTTCGGGGCCTATCTCGAAGAAAAGACCCGAGAACGATCAGGCACGTAGGTAAGGGGTTCAAACATTCCTATTGTAAGTCAATTTTTAAAAAATTAAACCGAATGTGGTATCGTTTCTTTTTTTTAAAAAATCACACATTTTAAAAATACAATACATTCTGTATATAAATGTAATATGAGGCCTCCGTGGCCGAGCGGTTAAAGGCGCTCAGGTACTAATCCGAGGATTGGTGGTTCGAACCCGTGCGATGGACTTGACAAAGAAAAGTAAAAAAGTAGTGATCTTGTGATCGGAGGGTTGCCAGCTTCGTTACAAAAATACTACAAAAGTCGTCCAGAACATCCGCAAAAACCGTGTATACGGGACTGGTGCACGATAAATCTGATCGGGGTCCAAAGTCCTGCCGTCTTTTGAAGGCTTTGGGTGCCAGTTCAGGTGTTTCCTCGTCATCTGACCAGGGTTCTAAAATAACGATGCGCATGTATGAATGTGTGTGTGAATGTGTATGTGTTCCCGGGTCTTTCCTTCGAGATAGACCCCGAACCGTCACCAATAGCCCACTGTACAGCTCTAGTGCGACGTTATTTAACCAAACCAAACTTTCCTTCGATATAGTCTCCGAAACAACCCCAATAGCCTTCACATACTCTAGTGCGACGTTAATTAATCAAAAGCAAACTTCTCGAAGGAAAGACCCAGAAACCATGCCATGCATTTTTTAACCATGGTAAGTTGACAACAACTGAGCTAGTATCCCACTCCCAAGATTTTGACACCAAAAGAAACATAAATACATTTGGATCACAATAGATTTAACGTGCACTACCTCTCTCGAAACGGCAAATGTTTCGTCGGAGGACGATTATTGGTCGCAACCCTATTATTGCGTTCTTCTTACGATGATGAAAAATACGAGACAGTATTCCCTTGTCTATACTTCGAACCGTCGCTAGTACCCACTGTGGCCTACCTACGACGAAGATAAACCCCCGGCTCTATGAACTTATTTATCTTATTTTCACTTCCGGTTCCATTCAAAATATTTTGGTTCGATTTCGATATAAACGAGGCGAAGAGGTGGGAAAGAGAAATCATTTAAATTTTTTTAGCGCTTAATTCTGCAATGTTTGTTGATGCCAAATTGCGTGGTTAACAAAAGTTTTACCCTATTTTAAATTGTTTTAGCAATATCATTAATTATTTTTTTATGATGAACAATGACCCTGGTATAATTTGTTTCCAACATTGCCGCAAAAATGTAAAAGTGTTTGTGCTCAAATTCCCCGATGTATGTAATATATGTCAACAAGATTTGTCTAACACTGAATTAAGGATTCCTCCCTTTAGAATACCTTATCCGTTCAGAGACGCAAGTATCGAGCCTAATATTCTTGTTATAAAACCAACTTTTGGAGATTTCCTTAAGTAAGATACGATTTTTTTTCTCTATTAATATATGACTGACTTAGTTAAAACGTTTTATTGACATAATTATATTTTCAGCAATTATGAAAATTCATCCGATTTACATATAGGAGTAACAGATTCTGAAGGTAAGAAAAATGTATCTTAGTATAGTTGAGTGTAAATGAGAAATTGCATATGAGAAATAAAAGTTTGAAAAAGCCTATCTTTATCAATCGGGAATTCACATGTTTTCCAACTGTGTGTGCAACTATATCTCTGCATATGTTTACAACATCAGTTCATAATCAATTCAAACCGGAAGTTAAAGTTTATATCTCTGAAATTTGTTTGTTTCGTTTTTCTGTTGATTTGCAATGTTTTTTTTTTGTGATGTCACACTTCTTGTAGGGTTCCCACGAACCGGGAATTGTCATGGAAAATGAAAGTGGGTTGAAAAGAAGTCGCGAGAAAATCGCAGTATTTAGTCAATTTCTGAAAAAGTTAGATAATTTCTTATCAGTTGGCTAATTTTTAATCTATCACTGAAACTGTCACCGCCAGAATATCCAACAAATTATAATGACGTGTATACGGGACTGGTGCAAGATAAATCTGATTGGGGTCCAAAGTCCAGACGTCTATTGAAGGCGTTGGGTGTCTGTTCAGGTGTTTCCTCGTCATCTGACCATGGTTCTAAAATAACGAGGTGCATGTATGAGTGTGTATGTGTTCCCGGGTCTTTCCTTCGAGATTGACCCCGAACCGTCGCCAATAGCCCACTGTGCAGCTCTAGTGCAACGTTAATTAACCAAACCAAACTCACCGCCGTTCAATATGTTTCATAGTGATGAGGACATACCTCACTTTTCCCAACCTTTTGAATGATAGGCAAACTGTGCTCGTGCAAGTGTCTGACTTAGTTGAATGCCTTCCATAAGGATTGCCGATCTCCATTACGTTATCTATAGCACATTTTTATTTTCTTCATCCTCCCTTATCTTAAATCTATACTGCAAAACTATTTATGCAAGGAATCATTCTCGTATTGATGAATTTTGTGATGCATTATTTTGGAAACGATGCAAATAGATATTCACTTTTCTGCATACTTTGTAGGTGAAGTGTGGGCCGTGATTGTTTCTGCAAGGGATCACTTTATTGTTACCGAATTTTTTAATGAATCCTTTTAGACATAATCTCTGGCAGACATTAGTTTTCTGCATTCTTAAATTATTTTTTTCATTAATGAAAAACATCAATTTATTGAAATTCACTAAATGCAATTAGCTGCAATGTCTATTGAAATGCTTTTAGTCCTTTGGCATCTGATAAGTAAATGATTATTTTTTACTACTTCCTAGTTTATCATGATTTGCATTGCACTAGTTAACTAAATTTTTTAATTTTTCGAAAGTAAAATTTTATTTACTAAGTTAAAGTTTTGGACTTGTCTTTAACTTTTTGAAAGTTTTTCAATATTTTTTATACAACTATATATTGAAAGGGATTAAAAAGAGAACTTTTTGCCTTAATTACAATTGATTGATAAACGAACAAATACATTTTGAATATTTTCATGTGTGTCATATGAACTGATTTGTTTTAGCAGTCATTAATTTTTTTTTAGTTAAATGTAGGAAGCTTTCATCTAACAACACTTTAACATTTGTGAACTATTTTTGCCATTATAGAAATTATGGATTTATTTTTGCATATATTGGGTACTTACTGCAATGTAAACTAACTAATGTTCATACATAAGCTTAAGAATTTTTTCAGTGCTTAAAAAATGCATAATTTTTATAGAGAAATTTAGCTACATATTCTGTTGAATAAGACAGCACTTGGTTTTTCACGCAGAACAATAATTTTTGTAGCATACTGGAATTTTTTAAAAATCTGCTGGAAAAGTCTGGGAATTTTGTTTTAGGTTTTGACACAACAGTCTTTGAATGATCGTTCAACTGCTTTGAGATTTCTTTATAAATGTCGGCATCAAGGACAGTACCGTCAAAACGATGAAAATGCTCCATAAAAACTGTTGGTAAATTTCTTACTTCCTCATTGCATAGAAAATAGGGGGGGGAGGTTTGAGCCCCCCTAGAAAATAATATGAAGGTTCTTCAGCCCCCACCCCCCTACAACATATTACTATTTTATGCCCTTTTTTTCCAAAATATATTTCCTAAACCAATTGTCTCATATATTGTGTTTGATAGATGAATAATTTTTGTACTTATTAGAGTAAAAAGATTGGCATTTTTTTTAATTTCGACTATTTTTTAAAAAGGAAAAAAATAGTCAATTTGTTTGGTAAAAAAATGATTAAGTGAAATTTTGTTTCAGAGTGATTATTTTCTTAAATATGAAACCATCAAATTTATACTTTATTTTCTAAACATTATATAAATGAAATTTCCTATTTAGAAAATTATATTATGTTAAGGAAAGTTTAAATAAATTCCTTCAAACAACCACTAATCTAAAAATCAGCACATTTATAAATTCATATTTCAACTTACAATACATTTTCGTGATTACTTATTGTTCTAAAGATGTTCAACAAAAACGAATACATGTTAATTTATTTTTTGTTGGATCAACTCCATACTTTTTTTTACTAAAAAAAAATTACATCTTTTACATCTTATGTTCACCTCCCCCCCCTGAAAATAGCATGTTCCTACGCCACTGATAACACAACTTGTTAGTTGTCTTTTTTTTTTTATTTGTGTTTATTGGATGTGAGGAAAATTTACATTGTTTAGAATTTAATATAACGTTTACATTTTAAAAATTAGGAAACACATATTGGAAGTAATTACGTTTTTATTTTAAAAAAATAGGGAACATATCACAAATAATGCTTTCATTTTGAAAAATTGGAAAAAATATGTTTTCTAATTTTTTTATTTTGTGCAATTAGAAAGCACATTGGAAACAATGCTTTCATACACTGTTTCATATGTTTCACCTCATACATGCAATGTGTGCAATAAATAATTTACTTAAAAGGAGAACCTTTTTAGGCACAACCTTTTCCACATTGTTTTTAAGAAAAGCAATCCCCCCTAAATTTCGGAAATATCTTGTTTTTAGTATTTGAATCCGAAACTTCACACTGTAAAAAATACCTCATACATGCAAAGTGTGCAACAAACAATTTACGGAAAAGAATCTTTTTACGCACTTCCTTATCCCCATTGTTTTTAAAAAGCAATCCTACTAAATTTCGGGAATCCACGTTGCTTTTAAAAAATCCCCCTCTATTTCGGAAATATCTTGTTTTTTTAGTATTTGAATTCGAAACTCCCACTAGTGTGCAACAAACAATTTACTGTTATCTCTTTAGGCACTTTCCCCACATTGCTTTTATAAAGCAATCCCATTTAATATATTTAATAACTTTCACCCGATTACTATCCAATTGCTTTTTAAAACTACCTATTTCTGAAAGTTTTAAATATCAGTTTATACACATACATTTATCTAAACACTGAATACAGGCGGCATTATTGAAATCTCACGCAGTAAGCTCGCAAAAGATCATGGGAATCAATTGGCTTTTACACGTAGTCAAGAGCAGGTGCAAGTTTTCACCGGCAATTTTCCCCAAGGAGGGAAGCTTTCGGAAAAATGCCGGGTTTACCCCGGCTTTTTAAGCATGTGTTAACGTGGCTAGTATGTCTTTTATTCGAAAATTGCAATTCAAAACTTCTTCCCATTTCAGTGTCAAACTTCTCAATCATACTTAATACATGAGGCATAACTAACAATGCACAAGATATCCAGTTATACCATAATACCAAAAAGTGATCTATCAAAACACTTACCTGATGACTTGATATGTCTTCTGGTTTGCGTAGTTCCGTAAAACATCGGTGATTCGAAAACGCATTGTAGTACTAGTGTATACATCCGCTCCTATATGAAATTGCTGGTAAAAATAGTTCCGGAATCCGCACAAACGAATATGCAGCACAATGATGTCATAGGGTTGCCAGATTGAAAGACATGAAAATAATCAGAAAATACCAACAAAGTCGGGTTGAGTTGCCATAATATGAATATATCGCCAAATGTCCTATAATACATCTATACTGAAATGGAATGGAATATCCATCCCTCATCTCCTCATAAGATTTCAAGACCTAAATTTCTACGAACATCCAAAATAAGGTCTTGCACACAAAAACAATTTCATACAATTTATGAAAATTGTGTTAATCCTAATTTTAAATAATAAAAAACTTTGAATTGTCAGCAAAAATAAAAATGACCTGAAAGTCATCGAAAATTAAAAAAAAAATTGGGAATTTTTTTGTAAACAGGTTAAGTGAATGTCCCTGGTCATATTCCTTTAATCATTATTAATGGCAAATTATTTTCATTGTGAAAATATAAATTTGTAAAAGAATTCTTGTTTTTGTATACTTTAGATTCTACTATATTATGGCCCTAAGAACTTGAATTTTAAATATATAGTTATTTAATGACAGCACTATTTTACTACCAAGCTGTGTAAAATTCCTCCTTGACAAATGTAATTTTTATTACTTTTTACAGGATTTGTCTATGAATTCGATGTGAATGGAAAAGAAAAAAGTAATGGCCAAACCTGGTCTCAATGTCTGCCTATAAAAATCATAGAGAACATGACTTCTCCTCAAAAATTTTACTGGGATAGAATTTTAAATGAAGTTTTTAATCAAACACAATGGACTGCTGAATGGTAATTTTGGTTTCTTGCAATAAAATAATTTTTCTCTATATGAACTTAATTTTTTTTATTTTGTAGAAATTTTCCTATTAGTTCATTTATCTAAAGAGAATAAAAAAAAATTATTTCTATGTGAATTATTTGTTCTAAATATTTTAAATTTATTGTCAATATATGGATGTTTTTAATAAAAGTTATCAAATTAAAATTACAGATACCAAATTTTGCGGAATGACAGATATTTAGCTAAAATCGATTTAATTTTAATATATAAATGGAAATATTTTAATTCTAAATAAAAATATCATTACCAACTCATTTCAAAAGATTCTCGCATGATGAGTTCACAATAAATTATATTAAATCATCTTAATTTTTTTATAAATGACTAAGTGATTTAGTTTATGCTTTAAGAATATATTTTCATTAATATTCATAATTTAATTTCTAATAACTCAAAAATATCTTATGACATAAAACTTACCGAATGGTTATTAAGTATTTGGTAGGAATACTAAGGAATGATAATCTATCTGTGTTGTGAAAAGGAATTATCATGTCATTCCTAGGCATTCAAAATACTACTACTTCCTAGGCATACAAAATAGCTAGAAAATATTTATTTTTAAAAGAAATGAGCACTGGTGCTCAGTTTTCTTTATTGATGTGTCTAGGTTTAATTCAAAAATTTTGTCTAGACATGTTACAAGCTAGAGTGAGCAAAATGCATGCAAGAAGCAAAAATTATCTGTGAAACAAATTGATGCAAAGGTAGTGGAATCGTAGTCTATGCCAGTATAATTTTGAATTACCTCACTGACCTGCACATCTTTACCCTCTGATCCGTAAATGCAGAAAGACAGAGAGTCGAAGTTTTTAATCCTTATGTTAAGTTATTTAGAGGTGGAATAGGTTATAACTTCATTCTAATGAACAATAATGTTTGTCTCCATCGCTTAACAATGGTGTTTGATTATCTTGAGAGCATAGGGATTCTACGGGTGAATTGGTCTGCATTTTCTACAGATCCCATCTAGCATCCTCCAGGAACTTTAAAACTTGATTTATAGTGTATGCACTTTGTTAACTAAGGAAATCTTAGACAGTCTAGTCCAAAGTATGCGAAATTAGTGCAAGGGCAAGGATTGAATTTCAGTCAGGAGTGGTCATATACCCTATTAACACTCTCCATGCATTTTCAAAACAAAAAATTCAATGTTCCATATATATATTTTTTAATGTTATTATTTAAAAATAATATATTACAGAAATGGGCAGTTATACTTTAAAGATATATTAGAAATAAAAAAAATTAAGGTATTGTCTAATTTTTATATCTAAAAAATAATGCAAGCTTCATTAAATTTTATGGTGGTTAATTATTCCTGCCAGTTTATATTGTAGTTATCATTTTGAATTTGTGAGTAGTATAAATAAGTAATCTAAGCAATTTGAATAACTCGTTATTTCCAAAACATCTTTCTGATTAAGTTTATGAGCAAATATATGAAAGTTCTAATAATTTACTTAAAGAAAAATATCACTTGGCTCACACGCACAAAATGTAACTGCAGTAATTACTCAACTTGAAGAGAGACCTGTGTTGGCAGTTAGAGGGGAGGGGTACAGTCACCACTACACTTTTTGAAAGATGTATTTAAAAAATATAGAGAAATTTAAAAGGTGGGTGGAAGAACCAGACAGCTCCACTTTTTTGTGATTTACACCTTTTCACTTATTTCTATAAAGAAAAAAAATCCTCTATCGAATGGTGCAAGAACCAGACTACTGTAAACAACATCTATAGAGATATAAAGGAAAAAGATCTGTATTGTTTCCTCGTGCAAGAAACAAACAGCTCCAGTAGCTGTCTTATTTTTGCATCGAATTAGTTTAACGTATGGTCGCTTGGTTGGATAACTTTCCGTGTTGCATCAGCTAATCATTTGTTAAAGGTGTGTTGTTTGTTGAACCAGCTAAAAGGTGTGTTGCATATCCGAAATTCCATTAAAGGGGTGTAATTCAAAGCTAGACTGTTTATATGTTGTTTATTATTCAATTCTTAAACGAAAAGGATATTTTTTGAAATTCAGTCTCATTGATAATTTCTGAGTATCTACAAGGATTTTCCTGGTAAGTCTAGCCGCAGAATTACAGTGTAAATAACCAGACAGCTCCTTTTATTTATTTTTTTCAATAAAAAAAACAGGCAAAAAGTGGAAAAAGTAAAACCCGTCTGTGATAGAGGAAGGTATTTTTAACGTGTTGCCCCCAAATTTGATAAGTTAAGTTGTCTTAAAACTATTCATAAAGTTAAGTATTTTTCGTCCTTCCTGAATAATTTTGAAAAGTGAAGCTGTCTGGTTCTTCTACACTCCCTTCAATTTTAAAAACAATTGGTCATTTATCCTCTTGTTTTTAGCCTAGTTTCCTCTCTCTGGATTATCTGTTTTAAATTTATAATAATATGTAGATATAAATATTATTTATGATACTTGGAACTATTAAATATGTTAAGGTACAATGTTCTCTTGAATGTTTCACGAAGCCTCCAAATAATTAGCATTAAAAATATAATCAATGCGGTTATTTCCCAAAACACTACAAATATAGTAAACAAAGAAATCAAAAACATTAAAAAGGTAATCATTTGCCCACTTAATAAAATAGAATATTGGTAAACCATGTCAAGTGATGAGAATATTTTTTTTATTAGCGTTATGACTTATGACAAAAAAAAATATTTGTTTTTACAAATTTTAGTGTTGATATTCTCTACTGATAAACTATTCTGATTATTATTTATTTTTTGTACTGGATAAAATAAAATGTCCTTTAAATATATTTATTTTTGAGCACAAGAATTATAACTTTAATTTATATTATTCGAAAGTATTTTTAAATTTACAATAAGATTTTCATAAATTGAAAAAAGTAGTAATAAATAGTATGTTATTAAGAAAATCAAAATATCAACTTTTTAAAATTTGTTTTAAAAATACTACTGAATATATTAATTTATTGATGGTTCTTCATACAGGTACAATTCTGAAAGTCATAACTGTTATTCTTTTGTGCTAACGTTCCTGAGATCACTTCAGATGCAAGAACTCCAATTGTACCTTAAAGACAAAACCGTATTTTGCGAGCAGTTTGTCTCATCTCAAGCTCGTATAGCTGCAAAATATATAAGTTTATATAGACAAGTTAAGACTCAAAATATAGTTGTTCAGTAACAGAGATCACTATATTGTGCATACTCAGAAAATGAAAATACCTTTTATGTCTGCAATCAGAATGTTGAGGAAATGCAAAAAAATTTGAAAATTAATGCTATATAAAAAAGTTACAAAATTTATGCATCTGATTAAAAAGCATAAAGTTTTTTTGTTTTGTTTTTTATAAAATATTATTAAAAAAATAATAATTTATATAAAAGTGTACAGTACTTGTGTATTTCCAGGAATTATCCAGCATCAATAATACATACCACACTTTGACAAATATTTGGATCTTTATTTGTGCTTTTATTGAAACTTATTTATTGTTATTGCTGTGACTACTTTTAAAGATCCAGCGCAAAACAGACTTTATCCAATTTATTTTAATCGAGATATCAATTGTATTTTGATCTTTATGTGAAGAGGCATTTAAAGTACCAAACAGAGTCATCAAAAACAATCTACATCCATTAAAAATAAAGGTTCAAAAAGTAGAGTTTGGAGCAAAACCAACTTTATCCACCCATGAGCCCAGTGCAAAACCAACTCTTATCTTGCCATGTTTGTACAAAATAACTTTATTCAAACGAAAATAGCAAATACTGAGCATTTTGATCTAAAAGATATAGTTGGTTTTGTGCCGAACCTCTCCTCAATTTTAGTGTAATTTGTTTAAACACTGTAATTTAGAATATTGTATTTTGATAAATAATTAACTACAAGATATCACAACCAAACTATGATATTCTTTTCAAAGAAGCATAAATATATCGAACAATTTTTATTTTATCTAATAAAAATCAAAACACAACTTTCGTGATTTTGAGTTTTAAAAATGTAAAATAGCCTTTTTATATTTTATTTCTTAAGTTAAGCACATTTTTCTTCCACTTTAAGTTTAGAAATTTCACTTTTTTTTTTAAACAAATATTTTATTATTAACCATATATGCATTACCTATGTGCAAAAAATAGTAAATTTAAATACACATTTTTGAAAATATAAATTGTGCTAATTGTTTATGAAATTGTTATTGTACTAATTTTATTCTTAGTTTTTAAATGTCTGTAATTTATTTTTCCATTGAATATTTTCTTGTTTTTACCAGCACTAAGAATTAGATACCTAACTTAAATTTTTTTTAAGTTAAGAAATTTGTCAATTTTGCATAAAATTACATTTTGTTATCTGTTACCTAAGCTTGTCTTTATATTATGTAATAAATATCTGATTGGTATGGTACCAGACTTTGGATTGAAAAGTTTCAAGTTCAATCCCTGTCCTTCCACCA
Organism: Troglohyphantes excavatus; assembly: GCA_963932185.1. NCBI lineage: Eukaryota > Metazoa > Arthropoda > Arachnida > Araneae > Linyphiidae > Troglohyphantes > Troglohyphantes excavatus. The sequence goes on from OZ010676.1 coordinate 45,431,726, forward strand.
AAGACTAGCCATGTAGAGAGGGGTGTTGCTCATTAAATCTGTCATGGCTTATTTGTCCTAGCATTGGTCATGGTGTGGAAGTTGTAGTGTGTGTCTTGTTTCAAAATTACAAGGCAGTGTTTCTGGATATTTCTCCCTGGATTAATTCCAATTCTTTGCCAGCTCTAGTATGTGTTATTTCAATTAGCTAAACCACCATAAAGAAATTATGTGCTGTACATCCATTGTTTCTCTTTTTCTGTTAATGGAAATACATATTCTTTGTATAATTTTTTGAATATGATCTATCAGTATAGAGCATTTGGTATTTTAATAGACTATAAGTAATGTATTAAAAATGTACTGCTTTTATGTATAATGAAATGCATCGATATTTAAATCGTAAAAAATATATGCAACTTAAATACTGTTAATTGGTACTATTGAATACTAGTGTTATGTAATGTTATATCCTATTATATATAACAAATCTCTAAATAATATTTATGTGATAATTCATGATATGTTTTTGAAATATATAAAATATATTTTAATTGCATTTGATTATATTTTACCTGACTTTGAGTCTAGAACCACAAGGATATGTCTTCTAAATTCTGCTTTAATTTACTGCTTATTCAAGAAATTGATGTTTTGACACACTTATTAACAATATTTCATTTTGAACAAGTTTAGAAAGCTTATTTACATTTTTTATAGTAATAAAAATATGTAGCATCACTGATAAACTAATCTGTACATGATTTTAATGCATCCTTGTAGCTCAGCTCATTTTGATAACTATTTGCATAATAAATTTTTTGTATCTTTCTAATAATTTATTCTAAATTCATGTTATAATTAAGCATTTTGACTATTATTAGTACTAAGTAATGAAGAAAATTTTAAATATTAATGCCTCATAAGTAAAAAAAAATTGTACATTTATTTGGAAGATCAATTTTATACATTTGTAAAATAAAAGTTTAATATATATATTTATTTTTTGCAGGTATTTTTATGCATAGGAGTTCAGAAGAAATTACTTGCAAAGCTATTTTATTTATGGTCATAAGATAAAACAGTTTTTAATTCAAAATAAAATAATTTCTCCCATAAAATTATTTTATTAGAGATATTTATCCTATTGATGTTCATTCGAAGCCGATGGATTACAAGCATGATCAAGACAAAGTTGGGGGAATAAAAATATTATCATAAAGATCATACAATCATAAAAAAAATTAAGCATAGCATTATAATATTTTAGTTAAGTAAATATTTAATAAAAAATTTATATATATTTTTATAAAAAAAATACTGTTAAGCTTGGACTAAAAGTAACCCAAATAAATAAATAAAAATAGTAATCAAATTTAGTAGAAAGCTTTTTGATAATACTGAAGAAAACATGCATCTTGCAGGCTAGTATTATATATGGTTAAATAATAATTCATCTTAATGCCATAGAGTACATAATGCTCACTAATAAATCAATATATAAGAGTAAAAATGTTTTATGAAATTAGTAAATATTTCTCTTAGGGAAAAAAACAAAATTGCAAAAGCAATAAAACTGTTACTTGGACCATATTTGTATATTCATGGAATATGTACCCTCTTGTGAAAGGGTACATATTCTGATAAAAAGCTTCATGCTTTTTTTTTAATATAAGGTTGAGATTATCACATTCTCTTCATGTCTTTATATATTTTTTAATTTGAAGAATGCTTTAATGAATTGTATTTAAAGAATAAAATAATGAGCATGAAAATTATTATTAATAGTAACATTATATTTAATTTGTTTATATTCCAACAGATGTTTAAAAAAATATTCTATATCTTTTATGCAAGTGTAATCATATTGAATGTTGGATTGTTTGGCACATTCAAATCTTAAATGTGTAAAAAAAAAAAAAAAAGCCTTGATTTGTGTATTGGATTAAAAGTCATTTTAAATTATTTTATTTTAAGCCAGCATGTACTATAGTTAGATATTCCATAAAAGATGAAGCAACATCAGATTTAATATTTGTGTTAACTTCCAATTTAGATGTTCATAAAAGCAAAAGAAAAAAGGTAAATAATAAAAATGATGAATTATCTGAAGATGTGAAGGAACATCCCATTTTCCAAAAACAAACATCTACAGTGGCGCCAAGTTTATCACCATCTTTTTCGTCCCAAGAAGCGTCTGTTACAACTGTCCAAAACGATGGTAAGCTCTCTGGTTTGCAAAAGGAATCATTTAAAGTTTATTTTAAAAGTGAAATTTTTTCCTTAAGATATTTATTTTAAAACTTCTGAGAATGAACATCGGTGAGCAAATAAGTCATTAAAGCAGATTAAAATAACTTTATTGGTGGCAAAATATGCAGAAAATATTGAACAACAAACACTACAAATATTATAATAAGTTTACTTTGTAATTAATTTATACTACTTTAATAGTAAGTACTTGATGTCAATTTGTAAAATAATTCTTATAAGCTAAAAATTTTAATTAAAATCTACTTTACTAATATTAAAGAAAAGTTACAAAATTATTAATTGTCTAAATATATTCAGAATGGCTGACCAAAATTTTATTCTTTCACTCTGAAGAAATGACTGGCAATTTTACTCTTTAACCTTCTGAATGGCTGGCCGAGATCTGATTTTTCGAAGCAATAACACTATTTTTATATGTGTACAATATATTTCACTGAGGTAAAATTGAAAAGCTATCTTTATTAAAAAAAATATTTAAAAAAAAAAAAGGTAAAGAATTTTTTTTACGTATGTAATTAAAAAATTTTGAAAGGGAAAAAAACTATAAATTTTTTTTAGTTTGTTGGCTATCCAGTGAATTAAAAACATTAAATGTTCTTAAACTAACTATTGAAAACAGCAAGTTTGTTTTTATGCAAGCTGTTTTTTTAATAAGTTTATTGGTATGCTATTTGTAGTAAAAGTAAAAAAAAAGTACTATTATTGGATAGGTTGATAGTTTCTGTGATATCCTGGTTATATAAAGAAAATTATTGATTATTTTGGAAATAAAACAGTTTTGCTAGTTTTTAAAATGTTTTTTTTTCTTCTATAATTTGAATCATGAAACATATAGAATATTTAAAAGGGAAAATTTGCCAAACACTTAGTAATGGTAAGTTTAAAAAATGCTATAACATATAATTTTCTGTAAATATAAAACAGAACATTGTTATTAATTTTCCTTGACAAATCGACCTGAAGAATTTGGGCTTGGATTAGGTGGACTTGCATTCATTTAAACCTCATGAAGTCACCTTGCTCTTTGTCATATAAAATGGACAAACCCTGAATGCGTTGAAAGTTAAGAAATTCCGGACATTTTCAGTAATTTTACATGACGAATGGGCCTGTAGGGAAAGGGGTGGGGCAAGAGGTTGGGTTTATCACGTAAATGTGCATGCATTTAAACCTCGCAAAGTTATCTTTGCTTCTTGGCGCACTAAATGAATTTAACCATGTGTGGAATGTTAAAAAATTTAAATTCTGCTGCAATAACATTATCTAATAAAACATTACTGATTTACCAATTTTTTTTTTGTATTCTGTCTCTAATAAAATAAAATGTCTATCAACTCTTCTCTTTCTCTAATTTATCTATTTCTTTGAATAATTTAGGTATCTATGTTAATGTGAAAGAAAATTGAAATTTAATGTGGGAATTTTCAATTCTGCAATCCGGACTTGCTTTCATGCAATGGATGTTAATGAATATCATGATGATTTAAAATCTGGAAATGCAAGTCCCAACTATTCCAGATTTGAGACTTTCTATTGTATTTATATTTAAAAAGGAACAATTGAAAAATACTATTGAATGTTAAAATAAAATACATAAAAAAATATTATTAAATTTTTAAAATGAAATGTTGGAAAACATGTTTGAAAGTACAATCCTAGAGTTTTAGGAAGCAATGTGACTCGGTTAAATTTGGGACACAAATTGGTCAATTGCTTGAACATATATGTCCAATGTCCCAAACTTTTTTAAATCTTTCTAGTTTGTCTGATTAGTTTTGCATTAATCTCACTCTTGCCTTAATTTTTATTAAAATGTGCATATCTTAATCTTATACTTTGTAAATATAAATTTTATTATTTATGGCTTGTGGTTTTTATTTATAGACAAATGGTCAATAAATAGAGCCAATTTTCCATTGAAAAGTCTCCTGTTTGATCAAAAAAAAAAAAATCTACTTTTATATAATTTTTGAATTTCCTATTTGTAATAGTTTAATTAATTTTGATTTATTTTCCAGAATTTCAAGCGATAGTTTTAAGAGATTTAGGTGTGTTAAAGGCTATGTGTAAAAAAAATAGAGAAACACTGGATGGAGTTACTGAAATTGTTTCAACATTGAAAGGTTATTTTATTTATTTGTTTGTTAGAAAGTTAGATATTTTTCATGTACAATCACATTAATTAAATTATTCCTACATGGTTACAGAATAGTTTATAAATATGTAGCATATTAGGAAAATTTCATTTTGTGATGAAGTGGTCATGAATGAAACAGATTTAATTTTTCAATTACCATAGGATTTTTAATTTTTTGATAACCATTATATTTTTACTTTTACATATATAGTTTATTTTATTTGTACTTATAACCATAACTTACAAATTTTCTAGGATTTTGGTTATCAAGTTTTTAAGGTTAAAGAGAGTTTATTGAAATGCATATCTAAATGAAAATAAAATTTAATGCTTTTGAATTAATATCTGTTTCATAAGGTAAAAAAAATGCAATTTTTTTTATGAAAATCTTGATACTTTTATATTTGAAAATAGGTAAATACTTACATAAGCTTCATAATATAGCAATGAATAATTTATTCATTACTTATAATCTCCAATTATTCTTTTGAAGTTTAATTATTCTTAACTGGATGTTGATGTAAATAAACTATCTTGTTATACTTAATACAGGTTGTATGAGAATCTGACAACTTTAACACACAATAAATAATAAAAGAAATAAGATATCCAAGTTATGTTTCTTGTACATGTAACAGCAACACATACCTAACATTTTATTTCCACATGTTTTTTTGTTTTTTTTACAACTTTACTCTTAAAATTTATTTTAAAATTTAAACAGGAGTTCGGGAAGACAATTATTGAAATAAAACGTTATTTACAAATAACAACTTATACAGTCAAAAACATTCAAAATGAGTACCCAAACGATAGTCCAATTCTTCCCAGGATTGCTTTAGCGCATATCTAAGGAATCTTTTGCAATTTCAACTGTGATTCATGTCTTTAAATTGTCGAATCTGTACAAATAAAGATAGCCATGAATTAAAAAATAGTTTTCAATTAGTAATTATTTTTAATAAAATTATGAAAAAGCATTATTTTCTTAAAAAACTTTTCTAATGAAACAAAGCATAATATAAAATAACTGAACATTTTACATGCTACTCAGGATAACTTTATCTACTTACAATATTTCTTAATTCATTTTTTTTTCTACTGATGTCCAATTATTATTATTTTCCCTTGTTTCACTTAATAATTATTGCAATGTTTCAGAAAAAGAGTGTGAAATAGCAGGCATCCCAAATGATGAATCACTGAGTTTGCCTTTAAAGGAAATGGGAGAAATTGACGAAATGGAATTAAAAATCATTATGATTCCTGACTATCATGAACGTCTGGTATTTTTTTTTATGTTTATATAATATTTAGGGAACTGTAGATACACTCAAAAATGCATATTTGTTTCTAATTTAAAGTCTTCTGGCTCATTAAGCAATCAATATATTTTACAGTTTCTACAGACATTATCTTTGATAAAGAATGACATTCTAAAAACTATTAAGTATTTGTTACATATGTTTCCCTTTTTTACATTTAGTGTTTTGAATAGAGCTTGGTAATAACACTATAAATTTATTATCTATAGTACTTGAACATTTCAGTTCAAACAGATAATTCTACTTCCGACATAATTATTATTTTTTAATATATGAAAGAAAAAAATTATTTCCTGCTAAATGTGGTTTTGTATTATGAGTTTGCTAACTAGAAATCCAAATAAAATGTATAAGAAATGTAATAGTATTTGAATTGACCCTTTTCAAAGCTATCCTTAAATACGTTCAGGGCATTTAAATGTTTTTTGTATTATTAGGTAAAATTTTCCTTCTATACTAAATTTGTTTTGCTTCAGAGATTTAAAATAATACTTTTCAATGAACATTACAAAAATATTTTTTGGTGCCTCTTCAAACTGATCCCCAGGGATGAAGTTCCCTTTGTTACTGTTTAGTCACTGCACTGTTTTAATCAAAGGTCTATTGTACTATTAAGAAGGTATTAGACTTGAGATTTTATTCTTGTTGTGCATCAAAACTTCATTCATTGAGTGTATTTAGAATTTGTATCTTTGGAAAATTTTCTGGAGAAAGAGTGTAGGCGAATGTCATATTGATGTGAGGGGTTGCGGCATTAGCTAAGTCCATTTTTAATTCGACCATTCAGCAGTTCATCTGTTTGTTATGCAGTCACAACCAAACGCTTTACTCGATTTTCTTCAAATTTGCTATGAATGTTCCTTGAAATCATTAAAAAAATATATGAAGATTTTTTTAAAAACTACTTTAAGATGGTGGCTGTTTTATTATTTGATTCAGTTTTAAAGATGGTGGTCGTTTTAATGGTTTGATTTCATGTAAACTTTATTTTGGTTGAAAGGTCTATTGTTCCCAAAACTACTAGTATTTGTAAAAAATGAGTGAATTAAAGTTAGACTACAGCTTGATTCTGTTATTTTTTATACAAGAGTTACACAGACGTATATATAAAAAATGACTTGCACAAAATTTTTACTTTCAAAAACCATGTTGTATATTATACTTAGAAATTTTCTGTGCTACATATTTTGCTTCAGAAATATTACAAAAAAAAATTACATTAAAATTTTGCTACATGATCATTTAAGAGTTGTTCTATCTACTAATATTGATTCAACCTGATAACTTGACTTGCCATATGTCATTTTTAGCTGCACTAAATGCCTAAAAGAGCGTGATAATATATTTTTTTAAAGATAATGATTATGTTTTTGACTTAAGGTTTTACTTTGATGGCAGGTAATGTCACTTTATTATTGATAAAAAGTTTTAAAGTATAATACTTAAATACTTCCAAGGAAATCCTTAAGAACTACGCAATTCTTAATTTATTAAATCTGAATAAACACTTTGCGTGTGTTTTTAATTCTGGCATTGATTATGTAACTGTATTCATTTTTCATGCTTAGATAGTATAATTTACGTCGCTTCTATAATTCTATTTCTATATTTTCAGACAAAAGCCTTGCAAGCTGTTGGTGGCATTAACTTTGACAATTTTGTCAGAAGAATAATGAAAAAATTCATGACAGATGCATTGGCTAATAATTTTAGTTGGTTGGGAATCAAAGGCAAAAGGTCCTTATCATCACTAAGTTCTTCAAAAGCAATTTTTGGTAAATAAATTTCTTACCAATAAAGAATTTTGCAAAGTTCACACCACTCTTTATAAACTTCTTTTTTAAAGTGTTTACTAGTGTTCCTTAACAACTTTTCTATTTTCTCATGTTTCTGGTTTGCACTCTACTTTATAATTTTATATTTCATTAATCATTTCTTAAACTAGCAGTAACTTGTCTAAAGTATGAGGTAACAGCATTAATGAGAGTTTATAAATTATTTGTGGCAATAGATATTAATTTTTTAAAATACTGGTTGGTGAAAAGAGAGTTGTGTTTTTGAGTTTGACATAATTATAGTTATAAACAAAATTTGGGTCTTTAGATAGTTCTTGGAAACTCACTTTTTTTTTTAGAAAAAGTGTGATTCTGTATTATTATAACCAGAAATACTATTTGAGGTTAGTATAAAACATATCAGATGACCACAGAAAATCTAAGTGTTTTTGCAAAATGACATTAATTCTACCCAGTATATATTGTTCATAATCTATAGTTTTGCACCATCTAAAATGAAATGCTATGTTAATTTACAAATGTTTAAATGATTTTGATGCATGACTTTCATTTCTGAAAATATTTGGGTTGACTTATCTTATTATGACTATACAATTGAGTATTTACAAAACTAAAATTATTTTAATTTACATTTTTGTGGTGCTCTTAAGTTTTTTTTTTAATCTTAATTAGTTTTCTAATCTTCTTTAATTGTTCGTAATTAATTTTTCCTATGTTATTTAGATGCTGTTAGAAGAAATGAGTTATTTCAAAATAAATTAGATTCAGAAATTGAATATGTTGTTAAAAATTGGCTGCGCCATGCAAAGGCAAGGATTAAGATGTAAGAATTTCTATGTAAAAAAAATATTAAAATAACACATGTTACCTGACAAATATTTGTATTCAACTATCTTCTCACATATTTATTTTCAAACATACACTGAAATAATAACATGATTTATTTAAGAACTCATTTTTCATTCATACTGCACAAAAGTGACGTGCATCAAATGTATTGATTGAATGTTCTGTTCAAAGACCATAATTTATTAGGTATTTAAAATATTTTGGTAGTATAGTCAAACCTTGTTTAGACAAAACTCTGCTAGACCTCTAAAATTTGTTTGCCTTATCTTTTGTTCATTTTATCAAATTAACAAGAAAATAGTGAAATTTTAAAAAAATAAAAATATTTAAAATATAATTAAATGCATATATACTCGAGTATTTTGAATTTAAAAAAACCATGCTCACCTAAAAATAATCCATATATTTACTACAGTATAAAAATCTAATACTGTGATATATTATAAGAAAATATATAAATTGATCTCATAAAAGTCATGTGATCTTATTTCTCACATTTGTCATTTTCTTTCTAACTAATTGTAATTTGTTATATAAATTGCTTCCTTTTTAGTTAACTTTTTTTAGATTGTTGGAAAATTAAGTTTTTTGTATCTAAAAAAATAAGTGAAGCAATTATTCCATTGTCTGACATTCTTTTTTTTGCACTGCAGTATTTATAGAATAGACAAAATTACTCATTTATGGAAGAGAGAAGGGAAAGAATACTGAAACTGGTCTGAATCTTTAAGAGAAAAGGGAGTTTTAATGATTTTAGTTTAAAAAAAATTTTTAGGGAGCATTAATTTATTAGGCTACACTGTTTTTTTTGTACTGCCTCCTCCCATGTTATGCAATGTCACATTAAGCCTTGCTCCCTTACCCATGTCATATCTTAATAAGTTTTTGCAATCAACAATAAGTCATCAACACTCCCGCTCTGTAATTTGCAACTTATCCCATTTTAGAAAGATTTGAGTTCTGTTTAAAAAGGACTTATAACAATGTTTGTGAAACAAATATTAGCATTTAGTTTTTCTGCAGCCCTTGAGTTTTGCTTGTAACTTACAATAAATAACAATGCATAGGAAATAATAAAGCAAATTCAACTTATCACTTCATAAATTCAAGAATTATCTTTTTACAGTAAATATTAAATGCTCTCAAATAGTTATGAATTTATGTCTTATGAATCACATATGCTAATACAGTTTTATAAACACCATGTTACAGCTATTTAATACAGTATGTGTACCAAAGGATGGAAGCCCCTTGTTTTCAATATGTTTACATTTTCTTTCAAATTTAGAAATCATGTTCAAATTAATAAAAACTATTGCTTGATTATTTTGTTATTTATAAATCTAATGACTTGTTGTTGCCTTAAGCTAGTAAAATAGGTAATAATACACACTTGTAAAAAGTTAAGTAGATAACCGTTGAGATAATGAAGTATACATGTAACATGGTTTATACGGAAACAAGAAAAATAATTTGTATATGAAACATAAGCTACAGAAATAGAAACTCTATTAGTAAAATAAAAAATACAGTGCTGGAAATTTAACTACTTTGCTAAGTTTTCCCCTCTGGCATAACTTGGACGCTCGTATTGGGGAATTCCCTGATTTTCCCGACTGCCGCTCAGATGACTATTTATTCTACACCAAACTGCTGATTTTCCTGTTTTTTTTTTCTTTTTCAATGTGCAGGCCTTAACTATTCATATTTTTTATATGTATAATTTTTTTATTTAGTTAAAAGCAGAATGAGTCACAGTGAGTGTGATCACCTTATAGAGGATTTTTTTTATTGCATATGAAAGGGATTTGTACATTTCTATGAACGACTCTGGTATATGTGAAATTTCATCTGCAAATTTCTTTAGGGATGAAGAAACTATTAGTTAAAATGATATATCTTAACTTCGGAAATTTTGTAGAATTGATTCAAAATGTCAGGAACAAAATGCCAAAAAGTACATGTGTATGAAACAATTTAGATTTTTTTTTTTTAGAAGCTGCATGTTCTGTTATAGAATTCTTCAATGTAATGATTGCTTTATAATGGTGCTGCTAATATGTTTGGAAAGGTCAACTTTAAGTAACATATTTTTCTCTAATTCAAATTTATCATAAATTATCAAATTCAATGCTTCTAACAATTTTAATTGCTGATTTAATTTTACATATAAATCTAAAATAGCTTACTAAAAAGGTGATTATATTTGGAACCAATGTGCCTGAAAAAGAAACTGCTAAGTGGTTATTTTTTAAAAAACTGAAGAGGGTATTAAAGTGCTGTGTATGTGTCAGGTGCCGAGCCCTAAACAAAGATGCTTTTATTTATTTTGGAATAATGGTCGCGGAATTGATGCAATTTGTCTTTCACAAGCATCTCGACCTATTGGGATTAAAATCAAACGACTTTGTTGGCCACTCCATTTGTAGGATATCTTTACTTTACATAATGAAGTCATCTTTACTTTACATAATAAGTTAACATCCACGGGTAAGAACATTGATTCTACTGCATCTCGATGAAAGAGTACATTTTAGCATAAAAACCTTTGCGACACTTATGTCGCCTAGTAAAAAAAATCATACTATCCATTTTAATATACATTTCAAAAGCTAGTGCACGTTTTGTACTGAATACTTTCATACTGACCCAATATTATTAAAAAAAAGTTTTATTAAATATATGCGAAATTCCTTCGCTACAGGCTCTTGTTTTTGAAAATACCGAAAAGAGAAAAATGGTTAGCTTGTAGTTTGAAAGATATTATTTGTCACAAAAATATGCACCGATACAAATAATGACATTGAACTACAGGCTCCAAGCCCAGCAAGATTTGTCCTGTTTAACACATCCTAACAATCCCCTAATATTTTAAAACTAAGAACCTCATGAAATGGCTGGAAAAAGCAGATTTTCTACGTTATATTATAGTTGTAATCAGTACGACGTTAATTCAACCATCAGTGGATTTCTTTTTCTTTCGGTTAAAGGCGCCAGCTGGGAATTCGAAGATTCCTGGTTCGGTCATAGGCGATGGACTTGAAAATGAAAAGTAAAAAAAGTAGTGATCTTGTGATCAGAAGGTTGCCAGGTTCGCTACAAAATACTAGAAAAGTCATCCAGAACATCCGCAAAAATTAACGGCGTGTATACAGGACTGGTTATGGTCCGGGTCTAGTTGGCCATGGACTGGTGCACGATAAATCTGATCGGGGTCCGAAGTCCCGACGTCTATTGAAGGCGTTGTGTGCCATTTCAGGTGTTTCCTCGTCATCTGACCATGGTTCTAAAATAACGATGTGCATGTATGAATGTGTATGTGTTCCCGAGTCTTTCCTTCGAGATAGACCCCGAACCCTCGCCAATAGCCCACTGTGCAGCTCTTTTGCGACGTTAATTTACAAAACAAAACCAACCTTCTAGATAGACCCCGAACTGTCGCCTGAGCCCCAGTTGGTAAGGCGTTCAGCTACTAATCAGAGGATTGGTGGTTCGAATCCGTGAAATGGACTTGACATAGAAAAGTAAAAAAGTAGTGATCTTGCGATCGGAGGGTTGTAAGCTTTGCTACAAAAATTCTAGAAAGTCGTCCAGAGTATCCAACAAATTATACTGGCGTGTATACGGGACTGGTGCACGATAAATCTGATCGGGGTACAAAGTCCCGACTTCTATTGAAGGCGTTGGGTGCCAGTTCAGGTGTTTCCTCCTCATCTGACCATGGTTCTAAAATAACGAGGTGCATGTATGAATGTGTATGTGTTCCCGGGTCTTTCCTTCGAGATTGACCCCGAACCGTCGCCAATAGCCCACTGTGCAGCTCTAGTGCGACGTTATTTAACAAACCAACCAACCGAACCGTCGCCAATAGCCCACTGTGCAGCTCTAGTGCGACGTTAATTAACAAACCAACCGGGTCTTTCCTTTGAGATAGGCCCCGAACCGTCGCCAATAGCCCACTGTGCAGCTCTAATGCGACGTTAATTAACAAAAACCAAACCAAAAAATCCTTCGAGATTGACCCCGAACCGTCGCCAATAGCTCACTGTGCAGCTCTAGTGCGACATTATTAACAAACCAACCAACCGAACTGTCGCCAGTAGCAACACCGACTCAAATACAAGGCCATGCCTCTGATTTGTGACGTCACCCTGAGTAGGCTGGATTTCTCCTTCCCCGCTGTGTTTCTTCGATTGAAGCGCTTGGTTTTTCGAGTAGATGAATAACATTTTCTCTTTAGAAAATGAACTGTTACGTTGCCTAAACATTATTTACCTTACCTTCCCAAGTAGCACAAACGCGTCGAAAAGATGTCGTAACAACGTCTTCGCCGCAACGGCATGTCGTCGAAAAGACGTCAGAAAAAAGCGTCAAAAAAGACGCAAATGTGTCCCAACTGGTTGCCGTCTTTTTGACGTCGAGAACTGGTTGCAATTCGGGTCGTATAGACGTCGCTAAAATATATAGGGAAATAGATATACGTCGAAATATCGCAATTTTTCCGTCGTAAATAAGAAGTGTCGTAGAAAGCCGTCGCGATAGCGTCTTTTTTTCGTTTAAAAAATAACTATTGTAGAAAGAACGTCGCAATTGCGTCTTTCTTGTGTCGCAAAAAGGGAAGTGTCATTTAATGGCGTCGCAGTTACGCAATTTTTGCGTCGTAAATAAGAGGCGTCATAAAAAAAATCGTAGCGATTGCGTCTGTCTTTCGTTGCAAAAAAGTAAGCGACATATGAAGGCGTCGCAGTTACGCGATTTTCTCGTCGCAATAAACCGAACTTACTTAATATAAACGTTGCAATTGCGTCTTTTTTGTGTAATTTATAATTATGGCTGTTTTAACGTTACGATTAACGGAAAACAGCCACTGTTAATTCAACTGTTTCTTCACTAAATATTAGATACAAAATTAGAAATTAAGTTTATACCCACAAAAATTTAAATAAATAATTGTATACTTTTGAAAAATAAAATTGTTTCTTGTAAAAATAAGTTCGATTGCTTTAAGAAACAATTTCTTGTTTCGAAAGTATTTAATTCATCATTTACATTTTTTGGGGAACAATTAATTTCCAGTTTATCCTCCAAAAATTGATGAAAGACAGTTGGTATGCTTATTAACTGTCGTTTCTTTTTCTGTTAATCGTGATGGAAAACAATCACATTTATATAATACTTCTTTTATTTAATAGTTTTTAAATTACTAAAAAATTCTGGTATGTTTATCAAAGATAACTTCTTTTATTTAATAGTTTTTAAAAAACTGGTAGTATTTTTTTAAATACAATATTAAAGTATTTTTTTATAATTTTGCATTTTATATAACAATATTCTTGGATTTTTCATAGAAATTGTATTAGAAAATAAATCTTATCTTTAATACATAGCTTTGGGAAAATGTATATATATATATATATTAAATATGTGAGTTGAAATTACAAATATTATTTTTAAACCAAGATTTATATTTTAAAACAATACAAATATGAATAAAAACTTACAAACAATACAAGCAGAAAATGCATTTTTATTAATATGTAAATATATTAATATGCTAATTAGTATTTAAACAAAAACATTAACGTTTTTATAAAAATATATATTATATTTATAACAAAAAATTTAATAAGTTTAGTGTTGATATTCGACGGACTTCACAAATATATTTCATTTTCTTTTTCCTATACGCTGCATCCGTACAAATTTTTGATGATTAGAATCTGAAAAAAAACCAAAAAAAACATTGGTTGCAATAAATAAAAGGAACTGTTATAAATATTCACTTATTAAAATAACGCGTTTTGTGATTGATTGATTCCTTATATATTCTGCAAGCAGTTACTGCTTATATAAGAAAATTAATTAGCTAAAAAATAGTGTTAGAAGCTTGAATAGAAAATTTGAAACATTTTCACTCAAAAATTATTTTTAAGCCTTTAGCAAGAATTATAAAATCCCATGTCCAATGATTTTCATTGAGAGTAGGATCGTTTGTCTCTGAGGTACAGATATTACCATATCCCAATGACCGACTGACCCAGTATTTTCTGACAGGGGATATCTTAGCATTTAATATAAATGTCATTAATTACAGTTAAATGGAAATACATAGTACACACAAAATAAAGGAAAATATATGTGAAACAAGTTTCAATATTGTGTGCTAAAGTAATTTTTAAAATTATGTAATGTAATAAATTTTATGTTTCGAAACTAAAAAAGACAATCTGACAAATGTCACTAATAAATATTATTACCATAATTTTTTAACTATTACTATATATACAAAATCGCCCTACACAAATTCATGGTAAAATAAAATATAATTTTCAATCTATAATTTTTTTATCATAGATAGCAATACCAATTGTAGCTCTGTTACAACCAAATACTGTTTTAATTCTACTCGTAAATAATAGAATAAACGTAATTATACAAATAAGAGTGCTTACTGAATCTAAACTTTGAAAATGCATTCTTTTGGGTGTGCCATCTCCAGTTCATCCGACAAAGTAGTGGACTGGTAATTGTTTCATAGATACTCTTTCTCCTCGGTAAGGATGTTGGTCTGTAGGTAAAAAATAGTATTATTAAACCAAAACCGACTAATACAAAAGTTTGTAAAAAAAATTTAAAAACTATGGCTAATTGCATTAATTAAAATTAAAGATAGATGAAATATAAATAAGTTTTTAAGCTTATTTATTTTGTTCACGAAAATCCGATACAAGTTGACAAATGCTTATTTAAATATTTCTATATATTTTTTTAATATTTGGGTTGACAAGAAAAAAGTTTGTTAAATAAATACCATCGAAATAATAAAATTGCTATGTTAATAATTACCATAAAAAAATCTTCAATGTTAATAATAAAAATTTAAATACATAAATTATATGTTACTGTCAAATAAATAAAATTAGCAGGCACAATTGATATTATTTTGTTAAAAGTTAAAATCACTTAGAAAAAAATAAAATATTTAAATTTAAGATTAATGACATTTTGAACATCAAGTATGGGGTGTTTTGCCCGTAACTTTGGTCCAATCTATATCACAGTTTCCTAGAACACCTAAAATATACTGTGGGTAGTAAACTATTAATATATTATCAGGTAACAAGCGTGAAGAATATTAAAAAATAGTTTTATCAACATGTTAATGACAAATATTAAAACAAAAATCTGCTTTCGAATTTGATATCCTTGTTTTACAGTAAGCAATAGCTTTCTTTCACCATAAACTTTAATGTCAGAAAATTCATTAATAAAAACCTGGCATGCTGATGCTGCAGTTTCGTGGCTTAGTTAAGCTCTTTTCTAGTTTTTAGTAACTCGAAAGACGAGGTTTTTTTTTTCTTGGAGGGTTAAGAATCCTCTTTTCATTGTATTTAAAAATAATACATGTCATTTGGATTAACGATACGGAAATTAAACAAAAGCGTTTTGCCATCCATCAATAACAATCTAACAGATTTCTACAGTTTTTCTTTATTTGTGATTAATTTACATCACATAATAAATAGAAAATTCAATGAATATGGGTTTAAACCAACTAATTAGGATAAAATTAGATGGAAAACAAAATGCAACAAATACATTGTATATAGTGTTTAAATAAATAGAAAATAGTTTTTAATTCTTCAGTAATCGAAAATTTATCAACCAAAAATTAAATTTTATCCAAAATAAAGTACCAAACCACTAGAAAAAATACATTGAAAATGGTGTTAAGAATATTACAAAAAAAAAAAAAAAAAAAAAAAATACTAACCTTTTCAATTTGCAGTGACCGACTACAGTGACTAATAAGCTGCATTGTCTTGCAAGTATCCAACCTTTAAAAAAAATAAGGAGTTATGTAATTTAACTCTAGTTAAATATATAATAATTAAAAAATTATATTGAATATGTTTAACTTGAGAAATATGAATTCCCCAAATGAAATATGAAAATTCAAAACTCTCCAAATAATTTCAAACTAAATTCTTTTTAATGAGTATTATAAGTTAATTTTTTATATAGAAAACTGTTTTTGTTTTTTTAAATAATTTAGAGAAGCCTTTTCTTAGTGAAATAAGAAAACTTCGTATTATATTGTTTGGTGACACACATTGAACTTGATAAGAATACAAAGATTTAGTATTCTAGGGAATAGGACAAAAGATAAAAAAGTGACAAACTTTCGAAACCAATTTCCATTGAACGCTAAAATATAAGTACTTTTCGAAAAATAAAACACTATCAAAATAAAAATTGCCATACTTTTTGGTGAATAATTAACAGAGAAAATTTCGATATTGTATACCTAGTGAATTATTTAGTGAAATATCACATTTTTCAAAAATAACAAGCCGTGGCCACACTTGTCCGTAGTTGCGTTTACCCCACTCCACCCTAAACTCAATTTACTTTGAACACATAATTAGCACAACAAAAAATGGTATACCGATCCAGCACAAATGCTTCTGGAAGTTGTCAAATTCAGTGGCGGCGATTCGGGGGGGCAAGGGGGGGCGGTTGCCCCCGCACTTTTTTCGGATGTTGCCCCCGTACATTTTGTATGTTGCCCCCACAGCTTTTTTATATTGGACTTTTTAAAACTAAATTGCAAGTTTTACTGTATTGCCTAACAAAGGAAAAATTTTGAACCACAACTTCCTCACACTACCATAGGAACGTAGATAAGGGGGGGGGGGGGGGAGGTTTCAGGAGATTCAAACCCCTCTCATTGACAGATTTAATGTGCACTAGTCGCCTCCAAACGTTTGGGCGATGGGAGAATGGGCTTGCAACCTCCCGGTAAGGAACTTGGCGCTTTAAAGAGCGCCAAATTGCGAGTTCGAATATTAAATCAAGTAGTATATTTTAATAAATTTTGCTTCTAAAGTACCAGTAATTGTTAAATTAAAACAAAACAAAACATACATTTGTAAAGTCTAATCAAAGCGATTAACTTTTTTAACCATATAATTTCCATAGTTTTTCTGAAAGAAATAGTTTATAATAATTTTACTTATGATTACTTATTAAATAGTTTGGTTTGACTCTCCGATTTTAACAATTTTAAAACACAATCCACAAAAGTATATTTGTTTACTTTACTTATCAGCGAATGTTCTCAAAGATGATGGCAGAAAAGATTTAATAATTTTTTTTTTAATTCTCAATGCTTCGATTTCGAAAACATCAAGAAAATAGTTTATTGTAACTACGTATTAAATCAACAAAATACTCAAATCGGGCCTCTGGCTCTCAGCAGAATGACTCATTCCCACGTTTTCTCAGTTTTACATATAAGCAGTAGGGAAAAAAGGCGAAAACGGCGCCGAATATGACTTATGGCTCTCGTTTGTACAGTCATTTTGGAGTCTACAGAGCAAACTGTATATGACTTATGGCTACTCCGAAAAGATATTTCTTTGTTTTTAAATCAGCCGTTGATATTTTTTTATTCAATCAGGGTCATAGATCAGTCTTTTTAGACATCGCAGCCTTCGCGCAGCCTTCGCTCCGCCCCTGCTCCGCTAACGCTCCGCCAACCCCCGGAGGTTTGCTACGCAATCCTCATAGGTTTGCTCCGCAAACCACTTCTCGCTTCGCTCGCTAAAAGGTAGGACACAATAACAATGTGTCCTAGTAACAATACTTTTTTTTTAATTATATTACCAAAAACTTTAAACGTTGAAACTAAATTTAAATTATAATTCATCTTGGCATCAATACATTTTTTCGACCACTGGCAAGCCATTATTTATTATTTTCCACGTTATTTTCACACCTTTCCTGCGTTTTAGTTTAATTTTTAACATTATTGGTAGTTTGTTTTGGCATAATTGACGTTAAGCTTACCATACTCTTGCCTACCAGAAGTGTGTACGTAACTAAGTTAAAACGTCATAAAAATGAAGGTCATTCTAGTCTCAGTTTCAAATCGTCTAGTTTTCAAAATTGCCAACAGATGGCGTCTCGTCAATGTTCCGCACATGTAAAGTTTAAAAAAGCGTTTTTCAAAACTTCTATGCTGACATCAACAAAATAATTATTTACTAATGAATTGAAGGGGCAAATCGTCAAAATGGCTTACATAACGGCAAAATAAAAATACGGGCGCAGCAGAATTTCGTAAACAAACTAACTGTTGCCACTCAGCTTACAGAAAAACAGCGTTTTTCAATCACCGCGTAAGAGAAATATATATAAAGAAGATTTCTGAAAGTTATCGTGCTTTGTTTTGCCTTTTTAAGTCGGAATAACGAAAAAAGAAAGCTTTTAACTTGTCTCAAATCAGCTTTATGGTATGAAAACTTTTAATTTTTTTAATTTGTTGTTAATTTTTTTTACTGTGTATTTTAAGTTGGTATACTTCAAATAACACAAAATAGTGAGTAAATACAAGTGTGCAATACCATAACTTTTTTATAGCAATATAATAGTAATTTTTTTATTCCCCCCCCCCCCTCCCTCCCATTTGGGGGACTTCCTTGTTTCCCCTTTATTTTGCCCCCCCCACTTTCAGCACCCAATCGCCGCCACTGGTCAAATTCGTATTATGAAGTATTACCCCGTAATAATTTCAATTCAAATTGGGGTTATCAGTTCCAGTTTATTTAACAATGTAATAAGAATGTTCAGAATTTTGATTTAAATAACTGTGATATTGTGGAACTTGACTTAACCCCAATTTTTTTCTCCCTCTCATGCTTTGCAGTCCAATCCGAATTTTTACTGTTTGTTTGAACAGAAAGATATAGGACAAAAATTAACAAACCTTTTCTTTTGGTGCAAGGTCCAATAGATTTCTGACATCCCCAATTTGACCTTCTGGCATTCCAAGCTGAAAATAAACGTTAATTATTATTTAATAGCGAATATATAGAATTAGCAACTGCATGTGAATTTAAGTTAATTTGGTGACAATATTTCCCGATTTTTTTTATAGCAATTAAAGGGGCAAGTGGAAGAAGAAAATCCAATTTCTAAGAAAATAAGCTTTTTCATTCACATTATTCCACTCTCCAAACTTTCATACCAATACTAACGTGAAGACATGTGTACTACGACAGATTTAACATGCACGGTCGCCTTCCCTCCGCTCCTCTTCCCATCCCCACCTTCACGGTGGATGTTTAAAGAGCTTTTTTCAACAAAAAATAATAATAATGCCTTATTCATTATACTCTAAATTCATATAATTATGTGTAATGCGAATAAGATTTCTAGTAAACTTTCTTAATGTAAGAAATATGCAATCTAAAAATACAGTTTATCAATTGATAAATTTGTACGTGTTAATTGCACTTAAAAGGTTTGAACATTCCTTGAACGTTTTAAAAATGCGAAAAGAGCTGCCGTGTTTCTAATTTCAGAATTTTCAAAATTTGGTAGACGCTAAAATTAATTATTTGGGCATTTTCTTCAGAAAAATATCGCAGTAATTTTAATTAAAGCAGTAAAAATATAGAACTTTTTATTCAACTAAATATATAACTTTTTATTCAACTTTCTTAACTATAGAAATAATATTTACATGTTCCCAAATGCTTAAAAAATCAATAACTTAAATTTATACTAAACATTTAAATAATTCTATACAAAAAAACTTTTTATTCTGAGAGGACGATTCTGCATATTCACGTATTTTTAAAAGTAAAAATCAGCATGTCATGACATTTCTGTGGGAAAAATCGTGTCTACTGATATATTGCACACAAATGCCCGGATGCCCCTGAAGCATTTTCGTTAGAATACAAAAATAAAATGCAAACATACCGCTTGTCTCTTCTACAGGCCTTTTCCGAATCCAAAGTAAAGTACTCAAAACAAAGATTTCAAATGCTGCCGAGTACCCTGGGCCGAAGGAACCATTACCTCCAATCGGACTGCAATAAGCATGATGTCTAGTAACATGAGTTCTCAATGTCTCAATCTTCCATTTCTTCAAAACTCGACAACAGCAACAGTTGTGTCACGTGTTGTGGTGTGTTGTATGTTGCCTCCTCTTCTCTCTGTGTCGCTCCCAACCAAAGCGTCTTTGATAGATCACGAGTCAAGGTCAAGGTCGTTTGACCCACCCATTTTCAGATGGCCGACAGTCCCCTCTTCTCTTATCTTAGAAGGGACGGGGGAAAAAAAAAGAAATTGTCTTCTGGGGGGGCTAGGGAGTTTGGGCGATGGTTTTTGTTGCCTGTTGCAAGGGAAGGACGTGAGAACAAACGCGTATACTTCTTTTTGTTTCGATCACCAATAGCTATATTTAATATATTAAAAAAAAACTCAAGTACAACATTGAGTTAAATAAAAATTGTCGAGATGAACATAAATTAAATAAGTAAATCCCCAAACATTATGTCAAGATTGTGGAATTTAAAAAATATATATTATTACTACATATCCTGCAAACATGTTAACTCAAAATATATTTTTTTAACGTTTCTGAATAATCAGATTTTGACATATGCGTGTTAAATTTAAATTTTCGTTTTTTTAAATTGGTAGAATTTTTTTTTTATATCCTTGATGCATAGTTAGAAGAAAGTCGTCTCGTTAACTACAAACCGAATAAATATTAATTTACAAATCTTGAAATATTTGCATATTGTTTTAATGTTTATTGAATTATTTCTTCCTTTTATTGAATTAATTATCATACACTGCTTTAACTGCCATTTTCTAAAATAGCATGTTGCACGAAAAAATCTTTACAAAAAATGATGTATTTAAAACAAACTATCCGGTGAACTCATTATTCTGGAAAACCCATCAACGAGTAAAAAGGCTTTACAAAAGTACATTTTGTTCACATTTCATTCTATTTAATAATCAAAAAGTAGCAGAACTCTTGGAAAAAGTGCATAGAAAACGAAAGTGTACATATCGATTTTCTGTAATTCGATTTAAATTAATATAGGGCATGACTGAAAGATTTTTTGTGTTTCTATTACTTTTTCCTATAAAAAGTCCTATTTCTATATTCAGTACTCAGCATCACATAGTTAAACTATTATTTAAAAAAAAAACAATGGCAATTTATTTGAATGAAACTGATGAGACTATTCTAAACAAAATTTACGTCTCTACACAATTCCATAAAAAAAAATTACAACTGCGCAATATGATCACAAATTTCAAAGTCAGCAATCCCAAACAAAATGGAAAGTGCCATGTACAATTTTTTAAAAATCTTTTTTACAAACTTTACACTCCATAAAATTCTATATTAGCAACAATGCGTTTTTTCACTGTAAACGATTTTTAAAAAACTTCTATGGTAACTTCATTCAATTTCGAATATTTTGATAACCCCTTTAAAAATTAAAAATGGTGTGGTGCTCAAACAATAGACGCTGGAATCGTGTGTATTATGCATAGAACCTTAATAGATGGCAAGCGTTGACTTTTGTTTAACCCATCTCTGTTAATGAATTTAGAAAATTTAGTAAAATGACAAAGGTTCAGATTTTCCTAATCAATCCAATTATGTATTCGTTTTTCTTAATTGAAAGTCAACTAACATAAAATTCAAGTTGTCAAGCCCACTGACGACATTGGTTAACAGTAATAAATGAACATTTTAAAATTTGAACGTATTTACAATTCACAATAATCTTTGCACCCATTGCGTCAGGTGAGACGGGAATATCCTTTAGACCCTTTGATACATAATAGTTGACGAATTAAAGAGACTTTTAATGTGATCATCATATATAGAAATATCTATTACTTCAGTTCTTTGAAATATTTTATTTTATAATGTAGCACTGATAATAACCATGAGTTCTTAGAACTGAGAATAAAGAAATAAAAAGGATGACCGATATATTTTCATTCGTTATTCACACCTCTTACACTTTCTTCGCAATAATATATCCTTATATTTTCCGTTTTAAACTGAGAAAGATATTTTATTTTGGGCTTTGCACGTAAGAAAATAATATTTGGCCTACATTTAAATTACCTTGCTCATTTATCAATTGAAACTGAATGAATCGCCAGTTTACTTTATATTTAACTATAACATTTATATAATTCAAACACGAAATAGGAAATTTTTTCATTTAAAAAAATTATTTTATATTTATTCAGTTGTCTTTTTAAAGCTGGTATCGACGATTCCCTTTCTAAGTTTACAAAACAATTTATAAGTTCTGCGACATAATTACATATTTATCGCTCTAAGATATTCAAATAGAAGCTCAAATTGGGCATATGGGTAATTAAAAAAAAGTTCTATTATTATATCTTCAGCTAATTTAAAGCAGTTTATAAATTATTTTTATTTTTTTTAAATCTTAGAAACATTGAGAAAAATGACATGCAATTTGCAACTGTTTAACTGAATAATATAACAGGGTTCGGTATCGACTCCTTTTACATGTTTAATATGGATAAATCTAATATATATTTTATTCATATTGATAACTTGTAATTTTTCAGAGAAATTTAGCAAAATTTCCTTTTTTTTAATAAATGCTGTTTAATTCATTCAAATGCATTAAAATATCCAGTCAAACAGAGCAGAGTTGGTTAAATTAAAGCCTACCCAATATGTTTCCAAATGATGAAAATTTTCAATAATAAATATACATGCCGTTCTTGATAGAAGAATATTTGAATTAATAGATTTTTTATTAGGGTATTTGCGAATATGAATTGAAAACAAACAACTAATTTAACCATAAATCAATTACCTTAAAATATTTAATTTTGTAGCATTGTAAAGATAATTATTAATGTAAAACTTACATATACAAATAACAAAAAAAATGAAGTTGAATTTTTTTTAATTGTTTCCGGAATTATTTCCTCCGTTAATCTTTTACTGAGTCTCAATCTGTGCATGCCTTTGCTAAAAATGAATTTTTATTTTTATTATTAGTTGGTAAATTCTTTCAAAAACTCAAAAATTATTAAAATAAATGGTGTCTATTTTTTTTATCAAAATGCGGACAGTTTATTTGAGAAAAACACCAAAAAAGATATATGTAACTTCATTATATTAATTCATATAAACACTCTTAAATATATTGCAGTTAATTCTTGTCATTTATAAGTTTCGAAATTCATATTTTCGTACAATAATTACACTTTTGCCGAATATCGTTAACTTTTTACGATCTTCCTATTCTTTAGCATTAATAATTCGAAAACACATTTTTCCCACTTTGCAAAATATTGAAAAAGTGCTAAATAAAGGAGCAATTTTTCTATTTTTTTAATTGGAATGTATTAAAAAGTTTCTCTTTTATACAAAACACAGGAATATTCGTAAATAATTCGATTATTCTAGTTTTTATATAGAAGTGCAGCTTCAAGGAGTACTATCACCAATGAATTCTTTTTTTTGGGTAGGACCCTTTTAAAGCCGTAAAAAACCGATTAAGTTTCGGCATGTATGGGGAAATACCACCCTAATCCACTGTCAAATGTATTATTCTCAAAATCTACTTTTGGGCTGTAAAGTGGTTTTGTACCGGGACCCTTCATTTAATTTCATAATACCTCACCTCACTTTACCCCATGACTCATTTCCCCCCCCATTTTACCCCATATTCTATAGATCACTAATTATTAATAAAAGACATAAACCTTACGGAAATGGAGACTGTTTTTCAAAATAATGGGGGGCAGTATGTCTGACCTTAAGGAAATGGAGACAGTTTTTCAAAATATTGGGGGACAGTATATAATGTTATGTCATTATTATTTTTCAGACAAAAAGAGGATCCTAGTATTTTTACTCAAAACCTACTATATTTCTTCCATTTGCTTTTGATCCAAATGCAGAAATTCGCTACACCGCACTAAAAGAGTGGTCGGACCAAAGATCTGGAGGTGGTCTAACTAGTCTGCTGTCTACGTCACTACGTCTACATTCCAAGTCCAACTCCACAATTTCTCGGTCGCACCCTAGAGCAATGGATATTTCTAAGAAGGGGGAGCTTATCTGTACACTCTTGTTGCAATTGGAGAATGTTACGGTTCTGCTTCGGAGCATGTATAGGGGATTCAACCATGGTTCAACCCGGGTTTGTGTCTGTGGTGTTACTAATTGAATTAAATATTTTGTGTTCTGGGTGAAAAAAATCAGGAGAAACTAAAAAACACAACTATAAAAAATGGAATTATAAAATTAATATTTAGGGAAAGTGCAGTGGGAAGAATGCAACTAGTGTTTTTTTTTTCATTTTAAATCTGTTACTCTGAGATAACAATAATTAGCTTAACGTCAAAATAAGGTATATGCCTGAAAACTACATATTAAACTTGATAAGAATACAAATTTTGATATTCTAGATATCAAGGTAGAAATTTAAAAAAAAAAAAAAATTATGATTGAACTTCCATATTAAGCGCTAAAATGTAAACTTTGCTTTGTAATGTGGAGAATATAGAGCAAAATTGCGGATAATAAATGTTATTACTTAGTGTAAGGTTTCATGCAAATTTGGGTTTAACCAGAATTATGTTTTTGGGGTAGATTTTGAGTATTGAAAATTCACTATTCTTAGCAATCGTAAAATTTCCATATTTGTATCATACCACCACGCCTTTCTTCCGACCTCTATCGTGATACCCTATACAGGCCTGTAGCCAGAAAATATATTCAGGGGGGGCAAACACTATTTCAGGTAGGGCAAGAGGGGGGGGGGTAACTTTCTACTCAATTACATAAAAATTTTGAAGTTTAATTATACATACTTTTTCAAACCTTGTACCATTAAAATATATAGTACTATTGTTAGAAATACTTGTAAAAATCTCATTTGCTTTTGATATTAAATGGGAGAAAATTTTTTAGCAGTATGTTTTTGGAAAATTACACTGAACAATATTTCTAAAGCACGCAAAAAAATGTGCTCTTTTTTTAAGCTGGCAAAAATTAACGTCAACAACGAAAAAATAAAATAAAGTATGGTACAGATTTCAAAAAATAATCTTTGAACTAATAATAAAGAATTATAAAATATTTAATATTCTATAATTGGAATATTCTTTGATAAAAATTTATAAAAATCTGCTCTGGGTAATTTATAAGAATAAAACGTAGTTTAAAAACGTTAAGATACACTTAACATGTTAATTTTATTAATGTTATATCTCTTGAAAATGGACTTATCATAACGTTAAATAAAAATATCTGTAAATGTCAAATGCAATTTTTCTATTATTTTTTTGTTTCTGATATATCTTTACCAAAAATAACAAATAAGAAACTGCCTTCACATAAAATAACAAAATATTAAGTTTTCACGAATTACACTAAAATACGAAAAACATAACTCGTAATAATTTATATTTTTATGTATAATACAATATTTTTACTACCGACATTCAGACTTTGGATGTAGCAGCATTGAATAATTAGGTAAATCGTAATTGGTTTAGAAAATTCTTCCTACATTTAACTCTTTACAATTAACAACAACTTAAATTCCGTTGCACATTAAAATTAAATGCGCAATTGTATTGTAAGGTTAAGCAATTATTTTAGTAAATTTACAATTTAATTTTATTAATTATATTTTTTTAAAAATTTGAATTTGAAAACGTTTGTAAATCAACCATGTTGTCTATCCTAAAAATGGCATTTTGATTTCAATTTATAAATATTGCAAAAGAATAATTAATTTCATTTTGTAAAAGGGATAAATTAACGAATGACATGTATCATTAGATGCTATATAGCCCCTAACGTTTTTTTGCTTAATTTTCTGAAAATGTAATTTTTATAAATTAACTAGCATATTTAATAAAGTAACACTTACTTTGCTAATTTGATTTGGGATTTAACAATGTGTCAGCTCGAAGAGCCCTTACATTTCCATGGGCATCATGTTTGGTATCCACTTGTTAACCAACCCGCCCATATTATAACTTCGTTAAGATGAAAAATATAGTAACATTTACATCACTTGTGCTGGGATCGTTGCTAGTTTCACTGAACACATCCGCTTTCTTGTCCGATATTTGTATTTATTTAAAAAAAACAAGCCATAACCTTACCATATCCATAACTTGAATGATGTTCAAGCAACTTCCATGCTCTTAACCAACCTATTGCAACAAACGCCGTATAGCAACTCTGGGCAGTGCTCTGCGGGGCTTTTGCAGATACAACAGCCAATCCGGTGAAAAAAAGCATCAAAAGCCCCAACAATTTTTTGGAAATACGTACGACCCTGGGCAGTATAGGCTAAATTACACTGGTGAGAAAACAGCTTGACAACAGGGGTTGATAATGGACAAACTCAACAGGGGTCGGATGAACTTGGGACTTTAACCATGAATACTCAATTTAGAGTTTCCTGTTTCCCTGTTAAAAATCGATGTCCTAATGAATGGGTTCGAGTTATTCTTGACAAGTATTGCTTGCGGGTCTGAGTTACACTATCTGGTCATGGTCCTGTTATCTGTTATCGAAAGTCTTTATTCTACTGTTTCCCGAAAAAAGTTTTGTCTGCAAGAATTCTATCCTCCCTACAGGGGGGAAGGGGACGGCAACACATGTCATACGAGATGGACTACTCCCCACTAGTTTTCGAAAAGACCGGTAAATTGGCGACAAATAAGCCATGGGGCTAATGATTTGTCTGGTCCCTGGTCAGGTTCAATTGCCAGAGATGGTTACTGACGCTGAGGGGGGAAGGTGGGGGGGGGGGCGCGTTTGAGTGGCTTCTATGCATAGAAGATGAGGTTTTGTTTTGATGCCAAATATTGAATTTAATTTTTTTTTCTTTTTGTCCTGAAAGATAATTGGGTGTTTCAGTTTGAGATTCTAGAAAATTACATTAATTGTCCGGGGTGGGGGGGGGGGGGAGGGGGGGGGCAAATAAAATTCTAGAACGGGCAAATAAAATCCTAGGACGGGCAGCGCCCCCCCTGGCCCCTAGCTAGCTACAGGCCTGACCCTATATCCTTCATATTTTTTTAATCTTTTCCATGTCATTTATCGATACTAAATTAAGTTTAGTTTTTTGTTTTTCTGGACTTTCATCAGATTTTTTCAGAAGGATGAAAATATGAGAGGTTTGAACCTTTAAAATCCTATACGGGCAGCACCGAGGGACGGTTCTAGGATTTTTTGTGATAAAATTAAACATTATTTTGGCACCCTTATTTTCACAAATAACTTTTTAAGGCGATTTTGCAACTTGGTTCATATTTTTTATTTATCTGAAACTTTGTCAGCTGAACGTATATTATTTTCATTCAAATATCAAATTCAATAATTTTGGGAAATTCCCTTATCTGAATTATCAAGAGTTCCTTTCCACATATGCAATAAAATTTAACTTCTGTAACGTATTATCAGAGGTGGCGCTACTGGGGGTGCTGGGGGGGGCTGTAGCCCCCCTGTCGGGCAAGGCAAGCCCCCCCGTCGGGCACAATTATGAAGTTCGTCGGGGGAAAAGTGTTAGTTAAGACCAAATATTTTTAAAACATTGGATCAAATTTAATTTTTTTAATGAAATGGATAGGTCATAATTCCGACAGATAAAATCCCGACACACCGTAATCTCGACATCAAAGGTCTATCGTGGCCGAATGTTTAGAGACTCGAACCGATAAGGACGAGTTTGATACTGAACATTTTGGGAAGCGACATACAGCGATTTGGTTATCAGAGAGTTGTCAAATTCGTTCCTTTCGCAACCAAAAACTATTGCCCATGTATAAGGGATTGGTGAGCCAGATCGTGATCCAATGTCCTGATGCCTATTGAAATTGCGTCGAGTACCAGATTAGATGTTGAACTCGTCATCTGAGCATGGTTCAGAAATACTGGGCAGTATTCCTGTGTCTTTCTTTCAAAATGATCTCGAATCGTAATTAAAACATATATTACATCTAAATAAATTTCTTTGACGTTAATTTATTACTTTATTAATAAGTCAACTTATTTTATAGAGGATTGTATAGCTTGGGTTTTATTTTATTGTGTAAAAAAAGCATTCTTGACTGTATAGACCAGTAGGGTCGTTTGGCATGTTAGTAAAACTAATATAATTTTTTAGTATACATATTTAGAAAATATGATTTAGGAAAATTGGAGACCAAAATCATGTTCGCTTGTGTCACAAAAATTCATTGAAAGGCCATTGAATACGGGGACAGCCTAAGAATATTTTTAGCCAAAGTAGGCATAATTTTGCCGCCCATCTTCCTTTTACACAAAATAATATTTTGTAGATAATCTGGCAGCTTATTTTTTCAATGCTTTAAATCATACCCTTAAAAATAACATAATGGCTGAACATTACGGTAAGAAATTAATATGTAAACTTAACATTATCTATGCAATGTACAAATGTGTAAAAAATTTAAATAGTCATCAGTAAAGTACAAACATTGTGTACTACAATTTGGCGACCTCCTTAGTCTGGCGGGACTAAGCGGTCGCTTGGACCCATTGGACCACCAGATAAAGTTAAGCCGCCCCCCTTGTAAAAACTATTCCCGGGCCATCCCGCAGGCAAACGGTTTCCAGTTCTTTGTCAAGGTCCAGGAGAAAAGTGAAAGTTTTTCGCACACTGCAATACTCTTTTCTTTGTAATCTAGGGGATCAAAAAGGAACCCCACCATACTTCGTTTTTTATTGGTGGATGACACGTTTTGGAGAGTAGCGTGACCCTAGGCCATGGAGTGGACCCTAGGGGAGCGATAACCTGACCAAGACGCTTCTCCAACTATATTGCTTCGTCTCTGTCATTGTTCGATCACAACTCGTTCCATTGCGCGGGAAATGCAATTAGGCTCGTCCCCCAACAAAACATGTTGAAGATGTCCACCCCTCACTTTCTGGGTGGTGTGGATCTTTGTCCGTGTCAAAAAATTATCCCTCCAGTGCATTTTTTTTGCATATTATAGCGTAAACGAAAATTTATCTTCGTGTATGTTAAATTTTTATGAGTCTAACTATAAAGTTTTTTCATTCACATCTTATTTTTAATTCTGCATATCTACCATCGTGAAGTAAGTAAACTTTTCTATTTTCTTATAACGAGGAAACAAAATAAAACAGCAAGGTTGTATTTGTGATGGGATAAAAAAATCTTGCTTGTTACAATGACCGTCCCTCAGTGGTATAATGGTAATCGTTTCAATGAACTGTCCCAATTTCTAGTTCCGACCAAATGTGGTGATTTTTTGTACTTAGTATTTAATTTTTAAATTTTTATAACTACCAAGTAAATTTATTGTATTAAGTAAAATAAAAATTATTAATTGAATATTTGTTTGTGAAATTAGGTATGTAAGGTTTGAGTATTTTATCTGCACAAGATTTCAAAAAAATATTTTATTTTGGGTGAATTATATATTTTGTTATTTATTTTCTCTCGATAAAATCTAAAAAAAGTAAAACCAAATTTAAATTAACTGTATTAAGTTTAATTCTTAATTAAATGAACTTTATATGTGTATATGTATATATCAGTAAGAATTTTGAAAAACTTTGCATTATAAAAGTCATACATACTTTAAAATATTTTATTTCCCAAATGTAAATATTATACTTTATTAGTAATTTTTTACTAAGCATAATTATTACTACAGAGGATAATTTAACAGACTTATTAATTACAATTAAATATAAATTTAATTATAATTTTTAAATAACTAAAATTTTAATAATAAAAAAAAAATTCCAAAATACTGCAGGTTTTTTTATTACAAAATATAGCTTTTTTAAAACAAATAATCGTGCAATGCTTATACAATATTTTTTGCAGTGCCATTAAGTTAATTTTAACACGCATCGTTTGACTGTGGTACGATTTGTACAGTTTTTGTAACAATTATCTGCTTTCCACAATGCTTTAAGTTTATGAAAATACGTAAAATAGCGAGATTGAGTACTTCTTGATTATAGCTCATAATAATAATAACAATAAAACTTTATCACTAACAAATTTAAGATATTGATTAATACTAGATTTTTGAAGTAAAACGTCTTTAAAATCAACTACTTGGCGTATCTGGACAGAAATACTATGTAACGCTTTTAGAGTGATCCTATCTGACACTTTACTGCCAGACAAATATTACTATTTATTTAAATTAGTTCTCTCTCGTCCGATAGGAAATTAGGAGCCGTTGCGTGTAAAATGTAGTTAAAGCAAATCACACATAGGGCGTGGATGGAGCTCTCTGCATCAGTCGAAACAATTTGTCTTCCTTTTGCTTCAGAGGTTTCTGTTGGCGGTCATTTCCTATTTCTTTATAATCTACTAAAATGACGTTTCACCTACAATAATTCTGGACGTGTTCCGATACAGTCACATCTGATTTTTTTTACGATAAAATAATTTTATAAGCAGTATTTACGTAGAGGATATTAGCCCCCCTGTCGGGGAATGCTAGCTCCCCCGTCGGGCAATTCCTGGCGCCACCACTGCGTATTATACAGGTAGAAATAACGTAGTAAATGAATCTATAAGAAATCAATTTAAATGTAAAATATAATTCAACTATAAAAAAATAAAATGGCACTTTTAATACAATTTTACAACTAAAATATTTTTTTATACAAATTTAGCACTCTTCTTAATCAGGCGTCCCATGAGGTTATATATGCCGCTTGGACTTAAAGCCGCCTCTGTTTGCACCCTACGGAGAAAGAGGATTCACCTTTTCATAAGTCGACAATTAAAAAAAAAAAGAGAACTAAAACAATTTTTTAAATATTCGGGTGCCGGTGCACGGTCAAAAAGTTTTTACGTAAAACATCATGTCAGCAGATTACGGAAACCGGGTTTTGGTCAAAAATTAAAACGTAAAAAACAAAAATCGATAAACAAGCCGTTCTATCAGGCCCCAAACGCAGGGATTTCAAAATAAACGTAAATGATTTTAAATATGAGATTTTTTATAAAAGTGTTGGTAGAGTAGGGTAAGGTGGGAAAACTGAGTTATACAATTCGAATTTTAACAGTTGAAGTCCAATTTTTCCCAATAGTTTTTTTCAATTACAATTGTTTTATAAAAACATTCATTTGTATATTAAAAACATAATCGTATATATTTTTTTAGTGTTATCAATAATAGTATTATATTATAAATAGTAATAAATATATTGCAGTTAATGTCACTTAATAAGCTTTGAAATTCATATTTTTGTAGAATAATTAGACTTTTGTCGAATAACGTTATTTTTTTCAAATTTCTATTCTTTAGCATTCATAATTCGAAATTCCATTTTCCCCACTTTGAAGAAAAAAGATAAACAAAGCAGACATATTTCTAATGTTTTCATTGGAATATACTAAAAGGTTTCTCAAAGTTAAAATCCACCCATATTAAGAATGTCCTGCAAGACACAATTCAGCGTTAATACTTGATTTGCGAAGGGGAAAATTATGAAAGAAAATTTTATTTAAATGAGACAACTCACTTCTAATAGAGGATAATTAAAAAATAAATAAAAGCACAAAAATTAGCCATCATTGTAAAAGAAAATTAGTTCCGCGGTCCTCCCGTGTTCCTTATTTTTTCAGGCTGTGGTCTAAAAAAAAAAAGTCCACCCTTCGAAAGAACCTTTAGGCTATCTTTTGAAGGAAGGACTAAGACTAAGGCAGCAATGGGGGGGGGGGGGGGGGAGGTGATTTGGGGGAACAGAGGGAACGGAAGACTACCCCCTTTTGTAGGAGAGGGGGGGGGGGGGGGGGCTTTGTGTAATTATAGCGCCATCTACCTGTAGGAGTAGAAAACAATCTTTTAAAGATTATATTTCTACAAAAAATCGTACCTTTAATATTTATATTGATTCTTTATGCAAATGTCTTATAGATTTATATTAATTTTCTTTGTGGTTCCCAAAGGATTAACAATTCAAAGTATGATGTTACATTAAAACAATTCAACTTAGAAAAACCCATATAAAGTTTAAAATTATAAAAAAAAATATTCGAATAAACGTTAATAATGAACATTTAGCATATTTTAAACTAATAATTAATCATTATTTCCAACTAATAATTATTATTATAATAAGTATAACTAAATTATTTTAAAATTAATAATAATCAATTATTTTAAAATTTATAACTAATGATAGTTAAAATAATGATAATATAAATATTTGGTAAATTATTTTAATTAATAATTACTTAATTTTAATTAATAATAACTTTTTTAATTAATAATTAATTGTTTTATATTAATAATTATTTCTATATGTTACATTTAATAAAAATATCTATAAATTTTAGCTTAAAAAATATTAAAAAAAATCATAATTTTTTTTTTTAAATGTGTGGAATAAAAAGAAAATGACTTTCTTTACAAAAAACCTTTCTTATAGTAACGACCTCTTTGAATATTTTACTAAGACAGGATTTTATATGGGTTTTTTTTTACGACGCTGAAACCACGTCTTTACACCTAAAAATGGCATCCAGAAAACGACGTCGCATTTATTGCCGCTAAAAGGCGTTGTTTTCACTGTCTTTTTGCGACGGCGACCAAATTGCGACGTTCACTACCTGTTTTCAACGTCGTTACGACGTCTTGTGCTACTTGGGTTTGCATTTCATTAAAGATTTTTAAATATATATGCCCAAAAAAATACTCACATTAGCATGAAAATAAAAGTCTCAAAGACCAAATTAACAAAAATTCTTTATTGAACTGAGCGTTTATATAAAGTTATGCAATTTTATATGTTTGCACCTTTTCCACAACTTTGATCCCTTTTTTCAATGTCTCAATTTTTTTAGACTTTTTTTCAATTTGAATTTTTTTATATAATTTTTTTGCCTGCAATAGTTTTTTAATAATGATTTTGTAGCTGAAGTTAATATTAGTTTTAAAACACTCTCAGAACTATCGTCCGCTTCACATTGATCATCAAAAAAAAAAAAAAAATTCATTACAATTTATTAATTCCAAAGTTTTTTCAACCACAAATGAGCGGTGATCAGTTATTTGTAAAAATTTGTTCTCATTTTCTTTTAAAAGCAATTTTTACATAACAATATAATTGTAACTTACAGCATTTACAATATCTGCAGATGGGTAGATTAAACCATCTCTATCCAGAGATTCAATTAATTTATATTTATAGTTTCATTTTAAGGTGTTGTCAATAATCATTTGTTTTGAACTATATTTACAATTTATTTTTTTCATCGCCGAATGAGCACAATAGCCGGAAAGGTATACAATAATAGGCATTGAATTTTCAATGTCTTTAAATTCTTACTCACCAACATTTATATAAACATCCGAAACACAAGGACTGTCAGTCTGTATTAGTAATAAAATAATCTTTATAGAAAAAAGGAAAACCGACTTTAAGGAAAATGCGTTAAAAAGTAAAAAATAATTTTTAATTCTACGATGAGTTGAAAAATTGAATATTAATTTTATACTTAGTACAACTTTTTGAAATCGGCGCCAAAATTTGGGTATAATTTTTGTAAATTGGCACCAACTTCAAAAAGTTGTACTAAGTATAAAATTGATATTCAATAATTCAATTTTTCAACTCACTCGTAGAATTAAAAATTATTTTTTACTTTTTAGCGCATTTTCCTTAAAGTCGATTTTCCTTTTTTCTAGAAAGATTATTTTATTTTTCCCTTTTTGGTTTTTAATTTAGCAGGGGGCTTCGCCCCCTCTTATTATTCACCGAGAAATTCAAGTAGCAACTTATGCTTAACCGTGTATATTGTAAAACAATCCCTATCAATGCCAATACATTCTGGTTAAATGAAATGTCATTGTTGAACAACTTCTGTTAAACAATGAAAATATTATGAAATCGGATTAACTGTATAAAAAACCTCCAGAAAATCGACATTTCCGGATATATAGCAGCCGGATAACCGATTATTTTTGAAGATTTTGCCTAAGTTGATTTTTCTCTATCCAACAAAAAAAGAATTTTTGAAATCGGACAATATTTTTTTTCAAACGGTCCGGTTAATTGAGAATTCCAGAGATAGTTGAATGCCGGATAACCCGATATTTTTTTCAAATTGCTCCCAAGTGAAACAGCCCTTATCCAACAACAAAAAAATTGTGCAAATATCTGAAGTAGAACCGAAATCCCGCGCGAACATACATAAATTAAAAAAAAAATACATAACCGCCGAATCTATAACCTCTCGACATGGTGCGTGATTTGGCGGTTTTAATTTAAAGTTTATGGCGGTTTTATTATGGAGTTTTGAACGATGTCAAATACTTCCCTGTTTTTTTTTTTTTTTAAACCAGTGATGTTTTAATCCAATTTAAACCTGACAACTCTACATGTTATCAATTTACATTAAAGAACGCAGATTAAATTATAAGCATAATCATAGATACCCTGGTGTAATATGTAGGAGTAAAGTCGTCCCTGTGTGTGTGTGTGAATTACACGAATTCATTTTCTGCGCAACGTCCGATCTTTAGGAAACGAAAACAGCTGAACTTTTTTGGTGTTTTCGTGTAATTTCCCTGACAATTGGGAACACAGCTTGTTTGTAAACCATAACTCAGATAATAAATAATAATCGCAGACTAAAGCACACGGAATTTTCCCCCATTTTGAGAAAACAAAGAAATTCGCGCTTAAAAAAAAACCACATCAGCGAAGCGAAATCTTCCGTTTCTACCCGCTACCACGGCCTACTCGTGATGACGTCAGCTCCGGAAAGGTCACGTGAGGCACGGCCTTGTCTTTGAGTCGGTGTTGCCAGTAGCCCACTGTGCAGCTCTAGTGCGACGTTAATTAACCAAACCAAACCGATCACAAGGTCACTCGCTATCTTTTTACTTTTCTTTGTCAAGTCCGTCGCACAGGATCGAACTAGGAATCCTCTGATTCCCAGCTGACGCCTGACAGCTCGGCCACGGAGACCCGGGCCTTCAGTGGATAAAGGCGTTCAATTAGTAATCAAAGGATTGCTAGTTCGAATCCGTGCGATGAACTTGACAATGAAAAATAAAAAAGTAGTGATCTTGCGATCGGAGGGTTGCCAGCTTCGCTACAAAAATACTAGAAAGTCGTCTAGAACATCAAACAAATTAAACGGCCGTGTATACGGGACTGGTGCACGATAAATCTGATCTGGGTCCAATGTCCTGACGCCTATTGGGCCTGCGTCGGGTGCCAGCTCAGTTGTTGTCCTCGCCATCTGACCATGGTTCAAAAATACGAGGCATCGTTCCCGGGTCTTTCCTTCGAGATAGGCATTAAACAGTCGCCAATAGCTAAATTGTTCAGCTCTAGTGCGACGTTAATTAATCAAATGAAAACTGAAATTTTAATGCATGAGCTGAAGTTCCATGCTAATACTACGAAACTTTTTCACCTTTTCTCTTATTGTTTTCACATTCGGTGTTAACAGCGTTCTTTTTCTTCTCGGCGTGAAACTCCCTTATTCTGTTTGAAAATACGAGGCACAGTTCCCTAGTATTTCCTTCGTTGTAGATCACGAACAGTCGCCCTGGAGTCCGATAATTTACCTACTAGGCCATCTCACTGAGCTAGAATAATTTAAAGTACTGGAGCAATATAGGAATAAGCCTTACCGACCACTGTACTTCTTTTTGAGCGAAGGTAAACAAAATTGTACCTTTTTGAGCAAAAGTAGAAAATATAGTCTTTTCGCATTGGTTTGCGTAGATTTAAAAACGAATTTCTGGCTATAAAAAATACATTAAATGTTACACATTTATAGTTTGGTTTGTTTAAATAACGTCGCACTAGAGCTGCACAGTGGGCTATTGGATAAATTGTATGCATCCGCAAGGTAAAGTACATTGCCGCTCAATGAGAGTCCTCGCTCCAGTGCGTATAGTTATATTATATTTAAGCTCAGTGGGCCATCTACCGGTCCCAAAGAACAATGAAAAGAACAAAAATAAGTTTTATCCAGAAGTTGGCAACGGTTGACGAGTAGAGGTGGTATCCGTTTTGATTTGTTCGTTTTTCTTATTCGAGTTCTTGGCTACTGCCTGTGGAGGCTTTGACATCGTAATGTCCCACCAAACTGGAATACAAGGTAAATATTGTCTTGATTTTATAGTGTCTTTCACTCTTAAACATAATACTATTTATTTTAGACATCCCATAGAATCAGTATTGTATGTTTGCACTCCATGCTATTTTTATTGTGTTTTATCTTTTGGGGTTATGTACTTTCGTTTTCAAATTTTTCTTGGTATATTTATTTTATTATATATAACTAACAATCATGTTTTCACAAGTTTTCTTCCATAACCAAATTTTTATGACAGGAAGCGTTAGCTATGTTTTCAAGTTAAAAGAAGAAATGCACGTTTCGATTTGTATAAGCAATCTTCACAAACAAGAACGTGCTGAACTTGACATTATTACACAGTAATTTCATGATTACTGTATACAATGTCAAACTAACTGACAATCATGTTTTATACAAGTTTTCAGCAATAACTAATATTTTATAAAAGGAAGCGGCAGTTATGTTTACAAGTTAAATGAAGAAATGCACGTTTCGATTTGTATTGCTGGTTGAAGAAACAATGTACATGAACTTAATATTGTTACAAAGTAATCGGAACTAATGTACTATCACGGGGCACCGAATTTTCAACAAAATTAAGTCGCCATTTCGCCAATTCTGTGACGCGTTTGTTAATCCCGCCAAATGAGACGGTAACCCTCGATTATGCAGTCGTAGTAGAATGGAACGATGCTAAATATTATATTTATAAATGTTATAATTTACTGATTTAATATCGGAATGTTATTTTTTCTTAATTTCTGATATTTTAGTAACAAATTAATGTAATAAGAGCAAACTATCGCCGTTTTAAAAATATAAACAAACTTTCGAACACGAAATAAATTTGTATCGTTGCCAGTTCACTTTGATAAGAGTAATACTGTTATTTACATTTGTATTAAATAGCCCAATGTGCAGTTCTAGATCATGGTTATCCAAACCAAACATTTTGCTTTAAAATGGATGGTCGGCGATTGCCTTGTTGGTTGCTTTCGCGATTGATTGGTTAGCGCACACTAGAACTGCACTTTGGGCTATTGTAAACGGTTCGCATATATCTTGAAAGAAGGACCCGGGAAAGCTGTCTCGTAATTTTGAACCATGGTTAAAGGACGGATGTTGCTATTTCTAATGGAAAGTTAATGTTCGAGATCTATATAGAAGGAAAGACCCGGGAATACTGCCTCGTAATTTAGCACCCTGGTCAGATGATATTTTACAGATCGACGAATATCGGAAATATACAAATAACTGACGTTAAGTTAATGCGTTTAAAAGCGAATGTTGCGATTAGAACTCGCGATCAGTTGATCCGCTGTTGGTTAGTCGTTTCAAGTCGTGTGGACATCACGAATGCCATACACGGTTCTAAGCGCACGTACGTACCGTGGCACTAACGTCACAGACTCCTAACGTCGATTTATGTTTCCGGGTATTTGTGGTCTTCGGCTTCGGCCTCCGACTACTCAGGATTACATCCAAGATCCCCTCCGAGCAGTCGATCGTGGTGCTTACAGGCAATCCTTCGGGCAGTCGTTTGGGGCATTTCGACGGCACTCTTAAGCGCACACGCGTACCGCGCGCTTAAAGTCCCAAACTCCTTACGTCGATTTTGGGGTCTCCAGCCTTCGGCCTCCGACTACTCAGGATCACATCCATGACCCCCTCCGAGCAGTCGATCATGGTGCTTACAGGCAGTCGTTTGGGGCATTTCGACAGCACTCTTAAACGACCGCCCTTCGGGCAGTCGTTTTGTGGCATCGCACCTCAATATAAAGCATAATATTCCAAAATAAAACTATAGTTATACATATAATATAAAATGAAAAAATTATACATATAAATGAAAATTTCAAACAGATGCATTACCGTATTTATTTGAAACAATTCGCCAGTAACTAAAAAGAGGCTACTTTAGACCAAACGGAAATTTTCAAAGAGCGTCATCAGGATTAAAAAAGTTATGAAATTTGTAAAAAAAAAAAGCCATGCAAAGTGTAACAACAAAAGAAGAGCTCGTATAG
The DNA here is from genome assembly GCA_963932185.1 of Troglohyphantes excavatus. NCBI lineage: Eukaryota > Metazoa > Arthropoda > Arachnida > Araneae > Linyphiidae > Troglohyphantes > Troglohyphantes excavatus. The sequence continues at coordinate 45,470,087 of OZ010676.1, forward strand.
CAACAAAGCTCGCAGACGATACGAAAAAAATTCGCAGACGATAAAATTATCCCAGTAAATATCAAAGTCGCGCAAAAGTTTAGAGAGTGGGGTGAAACCACAGGTCCGTCATTTTAAAATAATTCCACATTTTCTCGGGATAGATCCGGAACCATTTCCAATAGCCCATTGCGCAGCCCTAATGCGACGCTTATTCAATAAACCATTCGTTACATAATAACATTGGATCGTCTTTAATACCCCATTGTGTGGCTCAAATATTGCCTTAACTAAACAAAGCTACTTAAACAATTAATAAATGTCAATTACTTTTCAAATGTGTCCGTACCAATAGCCCATTGTACAACGTTGTAATAGTCTACTGTGCATTCCATCCAACCAATCGCGTTTAATCATCGAACTTTTCATCGGAGCCACCGAGGCCCGATTTTAAACCGAAGAAACTGGAATCATGCTCATCAACCTATCGCCGTTGCCCATCGTTGGCCGTTAATAGTCATATTGGCGACTTCTATGCATTTCTAAATTTCAATTTTTCGGTGCCCCGTGATAATACATTTGTACCAAGTAATCTCATGATTATGTGACATTATTTATACTAAAATAAAAGAATGCAAGTCAATTCAATTATGAACTGAAAAATTCTAAATGCATAACTGTAAATAGTAAAATGTTTGTGAATGGAGATTGTTTTTTTGAGTATTTTTTCTATGGCCACCACCAAATGAAATATTGGTGACAGTTGGAGAGCAATAAATTTTATAGTGTAACAACTCTGATTTTTGATGTGCTGAGCATTTAAATGATTTGCACGGAATAGTTTCCGTATTGTTAAGAATCTATAGCGTCAACTTCAAGTATCCCCTTACTGGCGCGCACACGAAGTTTATGTGGGCTGTCATTGCAGTTTATTCGCCAAAGAGAAGTCGGTGGTCGAATCAATTGCTGAGAAGAAGTAAGATTTTTTAATATCCATTTTCTTGTTTAATTGTTTTTGCCATAATCAACTGTTTGAAGGATTGCCTGTAAGCACCATGATCAACTGATCCAAGAGAGTACTGGCTTTGATTCTTAGTAGTCGGAGGCCATAGGCTAACTTCTGCCCGGAAGAATTAATTGAGGTACGAGTGTATGACATTTATACAGCTGTAGTGGAATGATATTTAACCAAGCAGCCTTGTCGAATGCAAACAGTCGCGAATAGCCAATTCTGATATGGCAATAAACAAAGAACACATCATTTTGGCATCTATTTTTCTGAACTGCGCCAAACGAACACTGTAAACTAGGGACTTACTGTTTTAGATTCTGTGCCTCAGCATTCAAAGGTCAACTCTTTGTTAGAACTTATATGTAACTAAATCACAGAGAATTGAAGAACACATTTTTTCCTCCCAACTAAAACGGGTTAAAATGCATTAAACAGTCACCCTTGGTAACTTTTCTGAAAAAGCAATATTCTCAATGCTATCACGTTCTTGACAACAAAAATCTGTTTTATTGACAATAAAAGAACACCTCTATTTTTCCCTTGCACGGTTGCTGAAAAGATAACCAGATTTAGGAAAAAATCTAGGTGACCATTTAATGCATTTAAACCCTCAAATAGTTCACTTTGAACTTAAATTTAGAAGGTCTTGGAAATAAAAGTTTACTTTTGCAAGATTACAAATGCTTGCACAATGTTTTATATAGAGAACAATATATTTATTTAAAATGTATATTGTATACTGGACAATTGGTTAATTTTTAAATTTGCACAGTCGGGGATGGGAAGAAATTGGAAATATAAGGATTGAGATAGCATGTTCTTGTTAAGAGTCGTCACTTATTATGCAGTGCATCGCGATTTGATCCATTTTTAGTTTTTTCATTAAACCCTGCCAAGGACTTGCACACATTCAACTGCTGTAAAATAGGAAAAGTTTATAGAACCTAACATTAACTTGAAATATTCTATTATTCTGAAACAAAGTAGCAATCTTTAATATTCTTTATATTGTATTTTTTTCAGGAAGCCCAGAGTTAAAATCCTTTTTCAGTAAATGCAAAGATGGTAAAGTGCGGGCTTTTAAAGTTGTTATCAAGGAGGGTAAGATAAATATATTTTAAATATTCTAAAAAAAATTATGACTGTTGCTATGCTGCCTTAACCATTAATAGATATTTTTTAATGATTTAATATGGTTTTGTTTGAAAAAAAATTCATGAATATTTTCGATAAAATATTTACCTCTTCACTAGTATACTCAACTTGAAACTACAAATCAAATTACATTTTACATTCCTATGAAAGCACCAATTGCCAATTAGTTGACCAATGCCAAATTTTGTGACTACTGAACTGGAAGATTGATTGTAAAATGAAATTTACTTAAATTTAAAAAGGCTTTGAGTAACATTATTTGAAGGGACTTCTAAAAACATAATGATATGCTGTTAGTTTTAAATATTTTTTTCCAAAAGTTCAGTAAATAATACATTCACCCTATTTAATTTCTATTGAAGTTTTGTCTGCATTTCATCAAATGTTTCTGCTACATAAACATTTTATTGTTTGGTACTTCTTTAAATTAAAATCTAAAATAAGTGTTGAAACATAATTATTTGAAAAGAATATATAGAAAGAGACTATTCTAACCAAGTGAAAGAATGTAGAATGGACTTTCTGTAGTTGACTTTAATAAGAGTGTAGAGTCAACTTTGACCACATTTTTAAAGCTTACATTTGGTTTGTTACCCCTAACAGTATACTCATATTGGCATTGTTTTGTCATGCTGATGATACAATTTTGTTTTGAATCGTGATAGAATAATACTTATGCATTTATCATCAAACAATGCAGTAAACACTTCTGCTTTATCTACTAATATAAATTATTTTAACCAAATCTGATTTGGTTTTTAATTAGTATTCTTATTTGAATACTTCATGATCTTCTTTCAATGATCATATATTATATTCTACATAAACTTTTAGTATTCAAATAAAATTTTTAAAAGTAGCTTTGTAACAAAGTTTATTCTAATTTAGTATAAGTTTCAGAGTTATTTAGATGTAAAACACGTGACAACTTTATAAATTTGTTGATTACATGTTTTGATAACACTTACAGATTGGAATGTTAATTTAACACTTTAGGGGATTGTTGTTTACTCTATATGTTTTTGTGGTGTATATTATTTATAAATGTTTTTTTCTATTTACAATTTTGTTTATCAGTAACTGAAATTAGTAAAATACATTTCTTTTTTAGAGGAATTGATTCTTGAAAAAAGCTGCGATAGTTTAGGAACATGGGAACAAGATATCCTTTTTCTTATTTTCAAATCTGATTGAGATTCAATAGGAAAGTTTGTAGATGTAAATTTAAAAACTATTCTCATTTGAAAGTTTTCTTAGAAAAAAAACCTTGTAGATGTAAATTTGATATTAATATCTAACCACTTATTGAAACCAATGCGGGAGTTTCACGTGTCGTATCAACATGGTAACTTACTAGTAGTTTCGATTTCTTCCCTACAGCAGACAACTTTGCTTTTGTTTGTTTAGTTGCTACCCTTGCAATTATGGGAAAGTTTGTTAATAATATTTGTTTTTCCAAATAAGTAATATTTTTAGTCTATGTGAATAATTTTAAATGCAGAAATACTTATATATGTATATAATTAGAATTGCAATGATATACGAAAAAATGCTTCATAAACGATGAGTACAATCTATCTCAGTATATGAAGTAAATATTTTTGTATTGAGATATTATTTAAGGAGTAAAACTTAAAATTATAGTACAGGAACTGAAGTTCCATGCTAATCATACAGAGCTTCTTTAGCGTCACAAATTTTTCTACGTGTTCCGTTGGAACAGCAGTCTTCTTCTTCTCGGCAGGAAACTCCCCCATATAACTTCCAACCAAAATATATTAAAGATTGTGTACTTTTCCAAAGTCCTAATTTACTTCTATTCAATATTTATAATATTATCACATTTTTATGTTGAAAGTCAACCAATGTTTTTAGCAGTGTAGGTTTTCTATACTAATGGTTTGCAAAGTATCTGTTGCAATCTGGTAGGGTGTAATGTTGATATAAGAGTTGCAAGCGTCATTTTCAAAATGAATTAAAATATTTTTTTTGCAAAAATATGAGAATTAAAGATGTTTGTTGCTTTAAACTAACTGAATAAAATTATATATTTGAATGGGAAAGTAAATTTGCAGAATGTAATATTTATGATAAAAAAAAAATGAAAGTTTAAAGCACAAAATTGCTTATTTACAATTTTGAAGACTAATTACTTTTAAGGTTTCGAACCCATACTATGAAACCCTATTCAATAACAGTGCTTTTTAGTTTTTGTCGGCCCTTCCTATCTTAAATGCAAAAATGGTTCCAAATTAACACAAATTATTGTTTTTCAATGACTAATTCGAGTATGACTGTCTATTTCAATTTAGGTTGATTCAATAGTACTGTGAAAGTGTTATAGCTGATATTAAAATAAATAAAAAAATATAATTTTCTTAAAATCTGTAATACTTAGAAATCTGAAATTTATAATTAATATTGTTTTAACCATGTAGTTAAACAACAAATACTAGATCTTTTGATATGATGTAGTTTGCAAGATATTTATAGCCATTAAATGAAAAAGTTGACTATTGTTTAGTTAGTTAAAGACATATAATGAAAATGCTAAAGAAAATTCCTAGTTTATATTATCCATACTATATGGGACTGTCAAGTAGAAAAGGTCACAAAAATCCGAAAATGAACCAACACCATTTTTCTTTACTATGCAGCTAGATCTACATTTTGCCAAGTAGTGTGGGTGCTAGATTGATAGATTGCCTAATAATGAATTGAATGTTCTTAATTGACATTATAGCCAAGCCGAATTGCAAACTTTAAATGCTCCTATCTCGGAACCTGTTCATTCCACTTAACAGCCAACAATTTCATTTTTAAATTTATTTCAATCAATGATACAAGAATATATCAAAATCGAGAATTTTGAGAAAATAATCTGTTATACACAGTTCTATTTCAAAATCTGTCGTCTTATAAATCTGAAAATACTAACATAGTATACAATTTGCTAATGCAATTTCTTATTATGCTCTTGATTTGCAAACTTCTTTGATAACAATATTTAAAATTTTTAGTAAGGACTTTGATCCAATGATTTTATTTTTCAAGAATCGAAAGTGGTGTACGTGCTGCTAAAATACGGCGTCCCCAAACCAAATTCTTTCTTTACTTGTGCTGGGATTTGATGGCTGAAATACGTTTTAAAGGTAGTCGGGAGTTAGGAGATCATATGAAATGCTGTACTATAAGGATAGTTTTGTTTTAACTATCTTTATATAGATGTCATTTTCTGGTTGACCCAAACCATAGAAGCAGTGAAGAGTTATTATTAATATACTTATTTTCTATTATTATCCACCTTAAGTCTTGTAAGAAGTTTTTCATTTTTTTTCTCAGAAAAAAAAAGTTTAATTGAAGAACTGGCTTACAATTTGTACAAATTTTAACAAATCTATTCAAGTCATGTTTTATATATATTTTTGTTTTTATATTACTTGTTTTAATTTGTTATCCTTAACAATTAATAAATTATGATAAACTTGTTCTACCTTTTTTGGAGCATCAACAGCCTTGTTATGTGTTTTATCGATTCGATTGTCAAAATGAATCTGGATATGAATGGTTATTCATCAGCTGGTCACCTGATAATTCCCCAGTAATTTTTAAAATATCCATTTTTTGTTAACTTAAAATATATTTGAATGATTTCTAGTATATATAATTTTTCAAACTATAGTTTGGATTTATTGTTGTTGGGGACTTGCATATTATAAAATATCATACTTGTTTTAAATGTACTGCATATTATAGCCAAAATATATTATAGTTTTTCATATAAATTAATATTTTATGCTTAGCACAATTGACATGTTTAAATATAAAATGTTTCTTGTCTTAGAAGTATTTAATTGTACTAGTATAAAATAACTGGAAGAAAAATAGTCTGGTGCCACCTATTTTATTTTTTTAGGAAAAGGGGCATCCTCTTATGCTCTCCAAAAATATTTATTTTCAATTTGACAGTTATTTTTATTGTATCAATTAATGATCAATGTAGCTATTATTTCTGAAGAATTAACAAATATCGCCAAGAAAATCGTTGGTTTGTTTACATTTATTGCATTGATATATGAAAATTCAGCTGATACTTAGTTATTTCAGAATGAAAATGTGTCATAGCAATTATTTCAAATTAACTCTTTTCTTGAGATTTGATTAACAAGCAAGGAATGATAGGCAAGCAAGGAACAATTTGATAGCAAGGAAAACAAAATCTATAATTAAGGAAAACATATTTTGAACTATTAAATTGTTATTGTAATAAATTTATCTCTTAATATTTCATGTGACCACAGCAAGTTGGAAAGGGAAATAATTGATTAGCACTTTTGTTATATGACAATATTTTTATATATTTTACAATTATAATGACAATTTTTGTCGCTCTGTAAGAATTGAATTTATAGATATGCAGTAGCTAGGTCTACTCTATAGCTATGTGCACTTTCGAAGTTACCTAGAATTAAACCTTGGGCATAATTTTGTTTTTGTAAAGTTTGTTACATGCAGCTTTATCATTAAGCTAAAGATATTTGGGGGTTCTCACAAGATTTTTGTGTATATTTAGTGACCACACACATACAGTAACATATTGGCGATATTTGTTAATAGTTCAATTAACAATAAGCTACGATGTTGCAGTGTTAAATTTATTCTCAGTTGATCAAGATTAGCAAGTTTGGCTCTTGTTCTATTAAACACCATCCAACCAACCTCGGGTGATCAAACCTAGATTTAACTTTTTAAAAAATCAAAACCTCATGCATTTTTTAAAAAAGGTTTTAGGATTGAAATTGTTGTTCACTCATAGTTTTTTTCTGAAAAGCCTAAAAATTCATATTTTATCAACTCAAACATAATTTTCCCTTATTTTTTTTTTATAAGTTTCTAAAAATATTTACCCACCATATTATTAAACAAGTTTTGAATTTGTAAAGTTAGTTTTAGGATTGAAAGTTAAATTTTTTCATGTTATGCTTTTTTTAATAATTTAAAAAAATTCAAAACTTAGTTATTTTTAAAGTGACAACTTTAAAGTATGTCTCCAGCTAAAAGATTTGAAAAATACTGTAAAACAGAGAACATTTATGAATTTAAAAATTAGGTGAATTGCTGGCAAAAAAATAGATTCCATTATGTGATATCAAGTCTATAACCATTTGTGCCTTTAGAAATGCTTTTTCTTAAATTAAAAGTAGAATTAATTTCTAGTATTTAAATTTATTCTGATTAAGATTTTACTGAGGATAAATTATGAAACTATATTGATTTTTATTTTAGGTAAGACAAAAAATGTTATATGCTTCAACTAAAGCAACACTTAAAAAAGAATTTGGTGGTGGACAAATCAAAGATGAAATATTTGGAACACAGCGTGTAAGATGTGCATTTTGATTTTCCTATAAATATTTGCTTGTGCTTCATTCAAAAGTTTAAATTAGTTATGTAGACTTGTGGTTCTCAAACTGTTGTGAATCTAAAAAGTGAGGGTGAACACGATGGCTGCTAAAATGAGGTGCTAAACTTGCTGCTTGCTGAGAAAGACTTAGTTTCAGCACATTTATGAGTATGAGTTTATTTTTTATGCCAAAGGATATATGTGACAGGTGTAACATTGTTGATTAAAGGGGTCACAAGAGTCGGTGATGAGATTTTTTTTTCTTCATAATTCCACTTTCTTGCTTTTTCCCAAATATTTTGTTTAGTTTTTTTTCCAAAAAAATTAGTTTTTTCAAACTTGAAATTTAGAAACCAATATATTTTTATCTAAAATGTAAGCCTTTACTGCAAAGGTCTTCACAGGCAACTAAAAGGAGATTATTTGATACATTTTCAAAGAGGGGAGACTGTCAACTATTTTTAGCATAAAGAACCTAATTTTTTGAAGAGGCTACTTAATATCTCCTCTTATGCTTTTGTTATGTTAAGAATATGTTAAGAAATCTGAGTATGAGCGCACACAGAAAGAAAAAAAAATTTAATTTTTTTTTTTCAAATTTTATATGAGCTTTATGTACTTGCATGGTAAATGGGTTGGATAAGTAATTTCCATTTCCATATAAGAGTAATATAATAAAACATAATTGCCAAGTTTGTTTTAAATTACATGCATGAATTAAATCGTATTTTTCCAATATGGTATTTTTGTTGGGTATGTATAACTCTCAAATGTTTTATTGCTAACATGCTCACTGCCGGTTTCTAAAAGGATGCAAGTTGACCATTGCCTTTTATGTGGTATTTTGAAGTTCATATCAGGTGCATGTGCATGCTCAGCAACAAACATGTCAAATACACCAAAGGGTACGTCTTTTGTGTATAATTCACTCCAATCTTAGTTTTCATCTATTTGACCAATCTCATCCATGAATAGTAATAAGTTTGAGAACCATTGAGTCTGAGTCAAGTCTATAATATGTATATAACTGTCGTGATTCAATTTTATTTACAGAATATAATTTTAACTTGTTTATATGTTGTAAAGTCTATTAACAATTTAAATAGAATTTGTTAAAAATAGCATTGATTGTTATTCATGTCTATGGATCGATTGCAAAGGCCGAAATGCTTTCTATTCTCTTATTAAAGTAAAACTTGTATACTTCTCAAATATATTTTTTTATTTGTATTATGTCTTCCTTTGATGTAGAAATATTTTAACTTTAATCTTTTAATCTTTAGGCTGACGTAAATCTGAGAGGCTATAACAAGCATGTTGAAAGTGAACGTGCTCCACAACCTCTTAGTTCATCTGAGGCAATATTGCAACAAATTAGAAAAGAAGAAGTAATCTATATTTTAAATAATTTCTATTTTATGTATACTTAAAGTGTATAATATTTCTCGCTATGGAAAAGTGCACTTTTTAATTTAACCGTAATCAATCGTACAGTAAATTGTCAATGATAAAAAATCAATATGTAAATATTTGCAAGCCAAACAAGTTAACTTTTTGTGATAAGCATGGTAATTGATATCTTATGTGAGACACATTTAAAATTTTTTTCTTTCTTCTGAAAACAAGTAGTAGTCTAATGGTACAAGTTGTGGTAAATACTGCGGGTGAGGTAACATCATCCCAACTAAATCATTAAAAAAAATTGTGTGTCTTTGATCACTTTCATTAAGGAATTCCATTTCCTTTCCATTTATCCATTCTTGCCACTTATTTACTATTATGTTGTTCAATTTGTCAAGCTGTTGACTACATATTTATTTAAATTAATGGTGACATTCTTTGGTAAAGCTGAAATAACACTATACACCCTTCCAATCCTACCAGATTGAGAACACACACCTTTTTTTTTTTTGCCATTGACTAATTTTTTATGTTTACATGGAACCTAAAAATCGAGCTTACTGATGTAACCAGGTTGTTTTAAATGTTTTTCAACGCTTGATTTTGATATGTTGATATTTTCCATAATTAATTATGTTGTTGATATTCTCTGTAATCAATTATGTTGTTAAATTCTACAGGTGCCATTATTAAGTCATTAACTTAGATTAGCATTCTTGATACAGATGTATCCTTATTGTTAAAATCTTCAGACCGAAGTTCAGCAAACAAATTCTGACACTGCCATAGTTTTAAGACATCTCCATACTCGTACCTTATTTTTTTTTTTTTATCTTGAGCTGTACCACAGAGTTATAAAGTGATTTTAAAAAAGTGTTGAATTGAGTATTTTATTAGCTGCTAAGTTATAATCTTTGCTTTAACTTAGATAATTCATTAATTTTAAGGGTTAAAAAGTTACTTGAACTATTTGGAAAACTTATTCTTTTGTTTTAGGCATCTGGGGGGATTGATGCAAAACACCAGACAATGCAAGGAGTATCTTTTCCTGTGTCTGATGATTTAATAAACGCTCTTTGTGACCTGAAGGACAATCGGTTAAGCTACGTACAAATGGTAATTTTTTAAATGTAAATTATGGAAAATGTTTCTATTGCTTTTCTAATTCAAAAGTTGATTTTTAATTTGTAATGATTTTTTATGTTTGATTTTTTATCAACTTTTATATGTTTTATAGAGCATTGATATGGAAAAAGAAGAAATTAATCTGGAAGAAAGACAGAATGTTCATGTGAATTCATTAGCTAGTATGATTCCGTCTGACCATGCAAGATATCATTTGTTTTGCCTACCTCACTCGCATAACGGGGATCATTTAAACAGTATAGGTAATGTATTTATTGTAGTAAAATATTGATTACATAAAATAATGTACTAACAAGAATGAATTTTTTCTTTTTTTTCAGAAAATTATTTTCCTCGGGAAACAAAACAATTTGAATAAAATTCTCTGAATATTTAATTATTAGTCTTTTAACTACAAATAGCTGACATATATATGTATTAAAAATTACTATAATTGGAGCTGTTATCTATTCAAAACTCACCTAAAACATAACAGGATTGTTTGGCAAAATGAATTATCTGAAATGTTCTGGGAAAAAAAAATTGTAGAATTTTCATGAAAAGCAAGATGCACTTTATTAGTTTGCTGTTATCATCATGTGTGTAAAAAATATTTTCCAATTGTAAACTCGATTTTTTTCAATACGAGTATAATCTTTATTTAAAATATATTGGGTTATAAAAGTTTAAAATAACTGATGTAATATAGTTTATTTTCTCCATAAAGAAGACACATTTTATTAATTAATACATAATCTATGCACTTTAAGAAGTTAGTTCAGAATGAGGGATTTGTCAATTCAAATTTATAATATACTGCATTTAAAACTTTTATCTAATAATAATTTTGATTAAGAAATATTTTTTTCAGTTTTCATTTATTCGGTGCCTGGTTATAATTGTTCTGTTAAAGAAAGAATGTTATATTCAAGCTGCAAAGCCCCTCTTCTAAATGTGATAGAGAATAAGATTGGAATTGAGCTTGCTAAAAAGGTAAAGATTTTAGCACTATACTTGTGTTGTTCATCATTATGCATGTGCTATTTAATGATATATTATGTATTACTTGATATAGCTGATTTTATCTGCATTCTTATATATTGAGAGCCCTTTAGTTAACGTTCATCATATAGGCTACTATCAACAATTATAATAAAGCATTCTACTATATTCCTGTTCAATATTGTATGAATAATTGGCATATATTGCTATGTAAACAACTTGATACAGTAGAACACTTTTAACTGTGTATTTGTTTTTTCACTGGCTTTTGAATACCATTCCACTATTATTCTGTTTTGTATATACTATTCCAAGTAACTACAACATTTGATAGTTACGATAATTTTTACATTCTTTAAATTTGATTAATCTATTTTGAAATGTGTCTAATAGTAAAAAAAATGTTTAAATATTGAAAACTTGTGATTATTGCATTCTGCAATATGTACCTACATGCAACAATATTTATATTATAAACAGTATTTTTTCAATTTACATAGATTGAAATAGATGATCCTCAAGAGCTAACAGAAGAATTTCTGCTGGATGAAATACATCCAAAGCAAACAATTTTTAAACAAAAGTTTTCGAAACCAAAGGGACCAGCCAACCGTGGAGCTAGACGTTTGCTGAAGTCACAAAATGATACAGAATGAAATGGTTGTCTTACATTATTAGGTTATATATTGATTTCATGAACGATAATCTCTCATGGAGCACATTTTATAAACTTTTATTTATATTCTGAATTGTGAATTTTATGGAGAAATGTAATAATTGTTTGTAATTGGATGATTATATATATAAAACAGTATTGACTTGGAGACAAGAACTTGTATTATTTTTATTTTCTTAATTATATATTAGTGTTGAAAATGGGGGAAAAATTCAATAAAAAGTTTGTAATAAAGGAAAAATAAAAAGTAAACTTTTTTCTTAGAATTTTTATTCTGGTGTATATTGAAAGTAATATTCTTAAATAGTGTATAAAGAATTGGAAGTGGTAAGATCAATTGCAGAATAGGTTGACTTCATTCATATTAATATAACATTTGTAATAAAATGAATCTCAAACAAAATTAATTATGAGAGTCATAAATTGATTGAAATAAGTGCAACAGATTACCTGAAGATGTTTTTTTTAATAGTTATCCCTGATTTGTTTTCAAATTTATTACTAGGGCAGTGTTAATCATTTTGTATATTTATATTGTATTTGTTAAAGTCAATTTAAAAAAATTACCTAATCAAGTACAAATTTAAACTTGGGACCAGGTTTTATAATCATTTTATTTATTAAAATATGTGGAACTATAACCATATGGCATTCAGGTACAGGAAAATTAGTTTTTATGCTCAATCCTTATTAATCGAGCAGTTATTTCTGTAACCTTCAATGAATTACACAAGCAAGGTAATACCTAGGATTTTTCTTTGGGTAGGATTCATGTAATATTTTGAAATGACTATTATCTAAACCTTGGATAAAACTGCTAAAACATGAATGCACAGTAATTTAATTTAGGTAATTAGTGACAATTATAAATTTAATTGATGATTTGATATAAATTATATATGTATTTTATTAAAAGATGATTTGTGCATAAAACTTAATTTTATAAAATTTTGGTTTGAAAGGAGTCCAAGCTACATAGATTGTCAATAACCTAGTGTGTGTTAATGCAACCAACCAGATCAGTGGCGTACGCAGGAAATTTATAAGGGGGGGGGGGTTGAGCGCCAGATTACTTTGCATGTATATATATATATATATACGATTATGTTCCCCAATTGACATTAATTTTATTATTTTAACACTAATTTCGCCATTTTGCTGGTATTTTTCAATATAGGACCATATTTTAGCTCATTTGGCAACATTTTTGTTTATTTGGCGACATTTTCATTCATTTGGCGCTTTTTTAAAATTCATTTGGCAACATTTGTCGAAATTTATTTACACCCAATCAAAATGCATCGTTTATCCCTATCGTCAAAAAATATTTTTGGTAGCCTAGGGGATTTTTAACAATCATGTTATGAACAGAAGATCTATATGTAAATTTCCAATAGGAATAACGTATGGTAAAACAGAAAAAGTTCTAAAACTTTTGAACGGTTCGAGATATCCACATGAAACAAAGTGCAGATTTTAAGTTGAGAAAATATTGTTAAAATGGCGCAAGTTTAATAAAAATCTGTTCAATCGTTTTTAAGTTAAATCCGCACAAACAGACAGACAAAAAATATTTAATGTGATTTTCTGAATCAGTGTATCCTAATTCGTGAATGAAACTCAAAATGAGGTGTTTTGTTCGATTCCACAGACAGACACTCCATTCTTATATATAAGTATTGATTGATTATTATGCTTGAATTTACTTGTAATTCGGGTAAAATTAATTTTTATACTTACGAATCTGCCACTGTTTTTCACATACGCTTAAAAAAAATAGCATATGTTTGTACAAAATATAAGTCATTGGTATTTTAGCAATTGAATTTTAAAGTAAAAGTAGTACAATTGTTATAATTCTTTTAAATTAGTATGCATGGGAACTGACAATAGGAATGAAGTCTTTTAAAAACACATATGGAATCAACTCACCTTTCCTGATTGATTCGTTGGGTTGTCTTTTTCTTCGCTTTTTTTTTTTTTTTAAAAGCAACTAAACTGGGTTGTTATTACCTTAGCTTTCTTCTAGAAACTAATTTAACACAATCATCTGATACATGTTTCCTTTTTTCTATAAAAAGCAAAACAAAGCACCATAACTTTCCGAAATACTAATCAAATAAAGCTTCAAAAACTAAAGTCCAATTTTCAGGAGTACAATAAGTAGAAACTGTTCAAAACATCTTTTTATTTGACCTTTATATCACCTGACTATTTAAGTCATCCTTTACTTCTATACTATAAGACTTACAAGATGTCTATATATTCTATATGATACCGTTGACAATTTTTTTGAAACAAAATATTCTAAACTAAAAAAAAAAGCGATATTTTATTTACCATTGAAAAAAAATATTTCATATTGTCTTATTAAATTTTCAGCGTAGATATATATCGGCACCAACATTTTTCCCGCTCTGTGAAATCGAAACCAATTGCCTATGTTTATTTTATATTTTCTTTTTATTTTCAGTCAAACGATGAATATTTTGTAATAACGGAAATGGGAAGTAAGGCGCCTAAATGGTTGTTAGATATCTGCATATTAGGAAAAAATAATACGAGAAAATAAAATCGATAGTAAATGTAATATAAGTAACAAAAAGAATTAGGGTTGGGGTACGAAATTTTTCTTTGGTTCGTCAATTCAGTACCAAAATTTATTATGTTTTTTTAAAAGTGCAAATTTAAAATAAAAGAGTGCAACATCCAAAAAAAGTGGGCTGGTGACCTCCCCACCCCTCTAATCGCCTGTAGTAGTAGGAGTGTTGGGGTTACGTTTCATTTTTAAAAGTACAATATTGAAAAAGTGAGGGGGCAACATCCAACACCCCTCTAGCAGAACAGTCAATGATTTTAAAAAGGTTCTTCTTTACAGAATGGATGCATAACTCTTCCTATTTACGAAAGGAGATCTCTTTGAACAATAAAATGTTACGTCTAAGTGAAAATGATGGTGCTTGTCGGCGGACATCGGGTCGGACTACCCAGTAATAAAATGCATAAATTGTTAGCATAAACCTCCCGCTTGTCAGTACCCCGGGCCGAAATTGTGTTATTTTTCTTGCAAACAAATGTAGGGTTTTAAATGCAAAAAAAAAAAAAAATTGTTTTGTTTTGGAATTTTTTATAATCGGGAAAAAAAAGCATTATTTTTTTACTAATTTTTTTTTAAACTTCATACCGGGGGGGGGGGTTACAACCCCCCTCAATCACCCCCTGCGTACGCCACTGGTCTGGGTGAAAATGGAGAATGGTTTACTTTTGCCGACTCGTTAAACGCCGTTCTGGCCATGCCTATAAGCAGCTGCTTATAGCCGTCTCAGGCTCGAACACCCCCGCGACCACATTCCAATTGGGTCTGTTAAAAGTTTTCAGTGACAAAATTCCAAAAAAAAAAAATTCTGCAAACAAAGGTAGATTCTTAAATGTAAAAAAATACATTTGTATTTTTTAAAAAATTTCGTTTTTTTTTTTTCAAAATAAAAAAAAAAGCCTTATATTTTGAATTTTTTTTTAAACTACAGACCCATGGGGGGGGGGGGGGTTGTGACCCCCCTCAACCCCCCCCCCCCCTGCGTACGCCACTGAACCAGATCACATAGATATAAGAAAAGCTGTTGAAATGGTATTCAAAGATGATTGTTTATTATTATCACACATCCATTTTTGGTCAAACGTGCCAGAGAAAAACACAAGTTGCTTCAGAAAATGTCCCATTAGGGTAAAGCGAATAATTAGCAAATCTTTATTACTTGAAAGAAAAATGTTGCAAAAATTGGTTTTCAAAAGGTTTATTCCTAAATTGTCTTTAACTGCTTCCCTGACTAACCCGAGATGGTAAATGCATGTTATCCCAAGTTAATTGTTCAGAAAAGTTGTTAATAAAATATATTTAAGAAGGATAATGTATACAAAAATAACTCGTTAAAACTAACTTTAACAACAGTGAAGGTATTTTTATTTTGTTAATACTATGCATATTAAGTTATTTGAATAAAGGAAAGTGAGGTGACAAATCACTCTCCTGACATGTCATATTTAGGCTGTGGTTACCCTTAAAACATTTATTTTCATTTAATATTATTATAAATTTTATTTTATTATTACTGGTGTATTTAGAAAATAAATATAATTTGGAATTAAAATGACTTTAAACATTTTTAATGTAATTTCTTGATATGAAGATATAATGGCAGCCAACCAAATGTGTTCCTGAAAATATTTTAAAAGTTAAACTAAAAATATTCAGGATTTCGAAATTACGGAAAGAAATTGTAATGTTAAGCAGCAGAAATATTGAATGTATTTAACATTGGAATGCAGTAAATAATTTTTGGAATATATGGCAACAGAATGATTTGAAACATAGTATATTGTGACATTGTTGCTACTTCTGATGATTATTGCAGCCCAAGCATGACAGGATCTGAACAATACTTGCTTAAGATTGTACCAGCGTTTACAACTTGTAGATTGTATATTCACTACATTAGTATACTAAGCTGATTTGTAATTTATATCTTCCAAATGAAGGCTTTCAAAAACTAACACCTCCTTATTAATCTTTTGAGAAACCATATATTTTGTATCTATTTTAAGATAGGTTTTAGTGAAATGAAATACAGCTTTATAATAGCATTCTAAAAAATTGAATTTTAATATATATAGCTTTCAAAATATATGCCCAATGCTGTGGTCAAGATTCCCGATTACTGTTTAGCTCAATTTCATAATGATTTTTGTTTTAATTTAACTTTTGTGGATGATTCGGTGGGTAGATGACAGATTATAAAATAAGTACGTTGCCTCAACGTACTTTAGGTTTAAGAAAACAAATAAGTATTAGTATCCCAATGCAAAAAAAATTGAAAAGACTTCTACTGGAAACTGTGTGATTCACATTCAAATCACTACAAATCTTTTCGTAATGTATATAATTACAAAATACCATGGTATTAATTCCCAAAAAATAACACCAAATGCTTGTTTTTTTACTAAAAAATAATTTTATATACACATTTTTCGTCGGAGATATTAACCTGAAAAAAATTATTTTTATTCATCTATCCTGAGTTTTTTAACATCCCTAGTAAAGTGTAATAACCCAAAAATGATTTACCCACATTAAAATATGAAGTCATTGCAAATGTAACATTGCTCACTCGCTTTTTAATTTTTTATGGATCGAGAAATTCCGGTAAAAAAATAGTGAAAACATTAACCGTAACAGAAATAGGACAATTTGTTCTTTCCGAAATTCAGTTGGAAAGTGTCCGAAATTTGGATGTAAATTAAAAGTAGTGTGCAAAATCAATGGTGACACTATTCAGATTATCACTTCTACTATGATGTAATTTTAGAATAAAGTTCAATTGTTTCCTACACTTTTAGCAGAAAATAAAGATTTCTGCATCTCTTATTCTCGTATGCAAATTTCTATCTTACAACCTCTTAATGCGATGTAAAAATGATTTACATGAGCTCCTATAAAACAAATCAAATAGACTGGTTATAAAAAAAAGGTGGTGAATTAAAAGGGGATTGAAAACTTAAACACCCTCTTCGTCACACCAGTTAGTTTATTTCATATATATATATATATATATATATATATATATATATATATATATATATATATATATATATATATATATATATATATATATATATATATATATATATATATATATATATAAGAAGGGTGAGAATTAATAGAGAAGTAGGAAACGTTATTTGCTTTGCTATTTTCCAAATGTTATTTTTAATAACATTACTAGTTGAAGTACCCGGCGTCTCCCGGGCTTTACCCAGAGTGTTGGCCGATTTCTTAACCGTGGCGCCATCTCGTGGTTTTAGCAAGAAGTCATTTCTGCTTTAATGAGTGGGAAGAGGATGCAGGTGTTTTTTTCGAAAACTCATGTAGACTTATTTTGAAGGTCAAGTGGGCGAAATTTCATCAAGCTAAGAATAAAACTAGATTTATATAAGAAATAAACCAACAGACACTCTTCTTTATATATATTGATACATATTGTACCTGATGGGTATACCGATTGCGAAAATAAAGACCATTACTAGAAATGTAAACAAAATTTTAAAACAACTAGTTTTTGTATTACCTTGTATGTTATGTAATGAAATAATTGGATTTTATTTTGATTATAAAAATAATAAGTCTTAAAAAAAATTATTTTAATTTCTGTATGTTTGGTTTCATTTTGTCAAGTTTAATAAGTGTATTTCTTATTAAAAAACAAACATCTGAACATAATACATAAATAATAAATACATTTAAAATTTTTAATAATGTGTAGGGGAAGTACAGTACACTGATTTGTATACACAATTAAAAGTGTGTCCATCTCTTTGTGAGTACAAAGCTGTTGTGTGAGGATTTACAAAGCTGTTGTGTGAGGATTTACAAAGCTGTTGTGTGAGGATTTACAAAACAACAAAACTGTCAACTTATTTTGTATCTTAACGTTTCAGAAAATAAAAACTAATTAGTTCAATAAAATACCTGTTTTTCTGTAAATAGCTTTTTTAATCTGAGTCGCCTGCTAGATTACAAGTAGTTGACCGAGCGTTTTAACTCGACCTTTTGGCACTTTGTCCGTTTGTCTGTAAATGTGTTTGTTACGCAGTCACGACCAGACGCGTTGTTCGATTTTCTTCAAATTTGACAGGAATATTCCTTTAAGTCATTAAAATCGACGTAATGTTTTTTAACCGACTTCAGCGCCAACCAATACTGGTAAACGCACCAAGGAAACCGGTTATTAATTCGACCTGTATTTTTTTGCATGATTTTTGTTCGAATTCAGGTATTCGGATACAATTGTTTTATTTGGATAGGAAATGTCTCACTTAAAAAATATCCGGTTATTCGGCATTTAACTATCAGGAATTATCAATTAATCGGACCGTTTGAAATAAAAATATTGAACGATTTCGTAAATTCTTTTTTTGTTGCATAGAGAAAGAAAAATACTCTTTGGCAAAAAAAAAAAAAAAAAAAAAAGGTTATCCGGCTTTTATATATTTTGAAATGTCGATCAATCGGACTTTTAAAAAAATATTTTCTCGATTTAAAAATATTTTCTTTGTTGGATAAGGACTATCCAACAACGAATTATTTAATATTATTTTTATACTTATTACAACTTTTTTAAATTGGTACCTATTACAAAAAACATATCTAAGGTTTGACACTTATTTCAAAACTTTGAAATAAGTGTAAACTTAATATTAAATTATAAAAAAAAATCAACTTGTTCGTAAAATTAAAAATGATTTTGACGCGCAACGTCTTCGAAATAGGGTTAAGAGTGGCACGTGGGGCAAAGAAAAAAAAAATCTAACGAAAAGTTATACGGAAAAGGAAACGAAATATGTTATGTAAATTTTCTTACTACCCATATACATAAGAAGATGAAATTTGGCAGAGCCGTTCCTTATACTTTAAATAATCTAATCACACCCTTCTAGCTGAAATATTCGTTCCGTGTGCAGAGTTAAATAAAATTCACACATTCATCTACTTCTCATTTACCCGTGAAGATGAAATTTGGAAAACTTGTCCTTGTTAAGATTGCATTGTCACAAATGCTGTTAGATGGCTAGATTTGTAAAAATTTGTCATAATAAATTTGCACCCAAATACACTGTTGAATTTGACGTTACACGCCTTAAACCCTGGGACCGCCTCGATAGACACATCCTACTTAATTAAAAAAAAAAATCAGCGTTTTTTTAAAATTATTTTGTAAAGTCGGATTTTTTATTTTTAGATTTTTTTTAAAAATTACGTTTTAAGATGGTGGCCGTTTTAGTTGTATGATAGTTTTAGTTTCTATGATACCACAATTCCCCAGAGAAGTGTCCCACATTAAATAATAACATTATAAGTTGTAATAATGAGTATTATATATATAAAAAAGCTAGACATATATGCGATCAGTCTGGCTATAGTTTTTTAAGTACCAAAATAGAGAATGAATGTGGCTTGAATTGGCCTTTGGTAATATAAATATAGAGAATTAATGATGATTTATTAATTTTGATGAGTCAAATTTCTCAAGGAGGGATTGAATCGAAATTCATTAATCGTAAGTGTACCACATTAAATAATAACATTATAAGTTGTAGTAATGAGTATTATATAAAAAACAGCTAGACATATATATGCGTCAGTCTGGCTAATATTTAGTTTTTTAAGTACCAAAATACAGAATGAATGTGGCTTGAATTGGCCTTTGGTAATATAAATATAGAGAATTTATGATGATTTATTAATTTTGACGAGTCAAATTTCTCAAGGAGGGATTGAATTGAAATTCATTAATCGTTAGAAATAGGTTCAGACCTCCCCCGCCCCATTTCCTTTAATGCAATATCTCAGTAACGTGATCCCGTATCACAAACGGCGAACGCCTTAAATCATTTTCTAGAAACCGAAATGTTGAATACCAGGGAGACAATCGCTTAAAGTATTGAATGAGATATATTTATATGAAATCTATAACTCGCAGGATTGTCTAACATTGGCCACAACATTAATCACGTTTTTATAAATGCAAATACATTTAGGAAACTTTATAATATGATTATGGTTACTTCTCTGTCAGGTTGGCATCTTTGGTTTTGTGTTCTTGCAGTTCCTACAAAGTTCGTGGCGTTGGAATCTACAGATGAATTTGTAAAATACTTTTATGTGTTTTAGTAAGTAAAAGTAGATTAAATATAATTTACATTTAATTTTAAAATATTTTTTCTGGTAAATTTACAGATATCATTTATTTTGAACACGATTTTAAACTTTTTCATTGTAATTTTCGTTTATTGCAAACTGATTCCCTAACCTAAAACTGTCAGAAAGGTAAGCTGATTTAAAAATGAGACCATTACGTGCAAAAGGATACATACAACTGTCGTATCCCAGGGACAGATCTAAAGTGTCAATTATTACATATATTTTCTATTTGATCTCAAGCATGGGATTCATGTATAATAACTTTTGTTAGAATTATTGGATATGAGAACCTTACGTACAAAAGGATACATACAAATGTCGTATCCCAGGGACATGTGTATAATGACTTTTGTTTGCATTATTGGATATGAGCCTTATGTACAAAAGGATACATACAATTGTCGTAGCACAAGGACAGATCTCAAGTGTCAATTTTTACGTATATTTTCTATTCGATCTCAAGTATGGGATTCATCTAAATTGTCTTTTGTTAGCATTATTGGATATAAGACAATTTTTATCAGGGAAGCTTATGGTTTAAAAATAAAATAAAGTTTTGTTCGTTAGTTCGTTTTTTAACTGGCACATAATATATCCTGTCAAAGCATTAAAAAAAATTACTTGAAGTTTATTGAGTGCAATAAACTTCTTGGCGTATATTTGTGATGGCCTCTTCCCTTATTTTTTATTCTTAAAACTGCCTTTTGTTACTGTGGGTGGTCAGCGTATCAAGGGACGCTTGGAAAGTGTTATTATTATTTTATTATAAGTGTTATAATTATTTTTGTATTTAAATTTTCACGCGCGGGAAGACTATCTGTCCAAATTTTTTGTTAAATATTGACAAATTTGAACAAAAAGTAATACAATTTTATTTAAAACAAAACAGAAAAAAATAAAAAAAACAAATTTGGTTACTAGGTACATCGGTCTCCACTATTTCATTTATATAAAATAAATAAGAATAGTATTTTATTAATATATATGGCTGTAATTTTCTATACAATTAAAACCATGCTTTAAACAGGTGTTTTTGTTAGTATATAAATTAAATTATTGCTGATGTCTTAATTTTAATACGTGATACGTTTTAAACATGCGTTTTAGAAAATTAGCGTAAGAGTTTAACCCGTTGCTGAGCGGTTTATATGAAAAATATTAAAATCCTTCATCAGAAAAGCAATTTCAGGATAGTAGCTTTTTATGGTCAAAATAGAATAAATTCATTTACTTATAAAGAATAATGTATTTATTCCTTTATTTAATAAAAAGCAGTGTGCATTACAAACTTGGATAATTTCCTTTATAAACGAGTTAGCTTTTACTGAGTGTTACATTAAGTTTCCTAACTCATTTTCTAAAATAATGAGGTAATAAAAAGCACTTACTGTATTTTCATCTGATTGGTCACTCCCAAATATTGTTTTGAGCATTACTTTAAATAATCATGTTCAAGCGTGATATAATAAAGCATACAGACTCTAAACGTCACAGAGAAACGTAATGTCAGTCCTAATAAAAATTGATTACCGCATTTCAAAGGCTTTTAAAGATAAATGGAGCCCAGTTTACCCCCTTTTCTACATAAAAACAAACATCGTTATATGTTAACCGTATTAGCGGAATGAAGTTATATAAAGAATACGAGCACAATGGCAGTAAATTACATATTAATCTTGCTTTATAAGAAATAAAAACTTTTTCTGTCTCTTGTTAAATATATCATATTAATTGACTCATTGAATTCTAAATGTTGGGTATAAACTTAGCTGCCTTTTTCAAAGAAGTTGTACTGTTTCTTTTAACTATAAAAATTAATTATTGTTTAAAAATATTTTCACAAAAGTATTATACCTTCGGCTAGTGTGGATGACCAAAAGTTAAACACGTGTTAATGCTTGGGTATTAACACATTGGTATTTTAACAACGGTTAAACGCTTGGGCATGTCGTTCAATGTTAAGAAATGTAAGGTTTTGCCCATGGCACACGATAATAGAAATAGATAGGCTACACTTTATCTGTTATATATATATATATATATATATTAATTAAATTCATTATATAATACATTTTATTTAAAAGCAAACTCTTCCAAACCATACAATGATTGTTGTAATGAAATGACATGAAAATATAAGATTTTCAGATAAATTAATTACTTTATATACAAAAACCTTCCATTAGTTCTTTTTTTTATTAATTCGAAATCTATTTTTTATGCAAATGTTGGAGTGTACCAATAAAATAAAAAATATTAGCGTAAGTTTATCCATATAGTTTCAAATTAAGCATGAATAAACAAACAAACATAGTTATCATCACACACAATATTTAAAAAGTCAAAAAATTATTATTAAAAAGCAAATTGCTTGGAACTCAAAAAAAGGAGACAAGATGACAAAATATTTAATGTTTGAATGTAGATTGAATTTCTATCTATTTTTATGCATATCAACCTGTGATTATTTTTACTTAAAAATAAACAAATAATTTTACTTGTAAAATAATTTTCCGATTTCAATGCCTAACTATAGATGTTGCAGGAACATCTTTATCAACTTTCCATTTACCCTTCATATCAAACTTTCCCAGTTCTTTGACGATCTCCGCTTCCCAACAGTTTATAATAAAACAAGTAACTATTTATTCTCTATACTTTTCCGAAGAGAACTTAAGTCATAGAACTTTAATCTTAGATTGTTTAAAGTTTCTTGTAATATCGTTGTTCGATGTCGTTCATTTTAATATTTTGTAATTTTGAGTATGGCATTTGACAATGTATTAGAAAATCCACCAACAAAGTTTTACGAAAACTAATATTGGTAAGAAAATATTACGTTAAAAATAAAAAGTAAAATGACAAAAGTTAGAAAAGCATATGAAAAATTCAATTATTTAAGTTTGTCACCAATGACAGCCTTATTTCACAATAAACTAGTTCAGACTAATTTTAGTTACTTTATGATTCCTAACTAGTTAATGAATATTAACTAGTTTATGAATTTTAACTTGTTTATGAATCTTAACTAGTTTTGCTAATGAATCTTGTTTAAAACCAAAATAGATGATTTAATGCTTTAAAAACAAAAAAGTTGGATTGACCTTTATATGGAGATGTTCTTTTTCGCTTTTGCAGCAATTCGACTATTTTAGATTTGAATAGACAATCGATTGTCCCTTTGTCTCTTTACTTTTCGAAACCTTCAGGCTTGCGGAAAATGACATTCTCAATCTCAAATTGAATCGAACACGTTCTTTCGTCGCTTCTTGTAAGTAAATGATAAGAATTGTAAATTCAGTAACAACTGCACTGATTTAGTTTTAGTAATTTTCTTCGACAACAACTTGCGCCACTTTTTCCTATGCCTTCGTCGAAACGCAATATAAATAAAAGCACGCAAAAAAAGAAGGAAATTTCACATTGAATGAAGAGGCGTTGATGAAAACTAATTTGTTTCCAAGTCAAGTTTTAAAAAGATGAGATACCTTGAACAGTTTATTTTCAATTAGTTTATAGATTCTAACATACAAATACTTTTAAGAGGGTATGAGGTTGGAAGTCTTCAGTGAGTGGGAATGTCAAGATGTCTATAAAATAGATTCACTTTACGAATGTAACTAATTTATAAATTATAAAATTCATTTTATGAATTAAAAAAATTGTTTTTAAGTTTATAAAATTCATTTTACATTTGTTTAGAATTAATTTTTTAATTAATAAACAACATTTTGCAATTTATAAAAAAAATTATAATTTATAAAATTCATTTTGCAATTTATAAAATTCATTTTATAATTTATAAAATTCATTTTATAATTTATAAAATTCATTTTATAATTTATAAAATTCATTTTATAATTTATAAAATTCATTTTATAATTTATAAAATTCATTTTATAATTTATAAAATTCATTTTATAATTTATAAAATTCATTTTATAATTTATAAAATTCATTTTATAATTTATAAAATTCATTTTATAATTTATAAAATTCATTTTATAATTTATAAAATTCATTTTATAATTTATAAAATTCATTTTATAATTTATAAAATTCATTTTATAATTTATAAAATTCATTTTATAATTTATAAAATTCATTTTATAATTTATAAAATTCATTTTATAATTTATAAAATTCATTTTATAATTTATAAAATTCATTTTATAATTTACACAAATCATTTTGTAATTTATAAAATTCGTTTTATAATTTACACAAATCATTTTGTAATTTATAAAATTTATTTTATATTTTGTAAAATTCGTTTTATAATTTCTAAAATTTGCATTAATGAATTTTTATTTTATTTATGAATTTTTATTATATTTAATACATTTATCAACTGTAAAATTATTTTTATAATTAAAAATTAATTTTATAATTTAAATCATTCATTTTATAATTTAGAAAATTCATTTTATAATTTATAAAGTTCAATTATGAATAATTTCATATTACTGAATTAAGTTTGGGAATGTTCAAAACACAATGTACTTTTCTCTTGGAAACGTCCTTGACTTAACCACAATGGATTCAAACTATTTTGAAAAGAAACGTCCTCATAGTTTCCATCTGTAATAATATTTAAACTATATTTAGTCTTATAAATTTCAAATCAAATTTATAAAATATATATGAAGGAAAATTTGAACAAAAGCTAAGTCATAGTTCAATATTTAAAAACTTCAAATAAAAAAACAAACACTTTTCACGTTAATTTCATGCCTGTGTGCGCTTTACGACTTGAGCTTGAAAAACATATATAGATTTGTGTTTTTATTTATATGCATAACTCTACTTTTTAATGAAGTTGTATCGACACTCAAATGGTTTAACTTTTATCTGTAATACATGTAAAAAAAGAACTGAAGCAGAATATACATTATTAGATTCTATTTTATCTATCAGATATCTGAATACTAAAAAAAATACTCTTGGCAGTTAGTTGAGTATTATTAATTATCAAATAAAAACTGCATTTAACATTTAAGAAACTGTCTACTATATTCATAAATCAGAGACTAAAACCAGTTAAAATATTTATAGTATTTTCATACGGGCGGAACTAAAATGTTTAAATTAAAAGAATAAGCTGTTGGATTGAGGTTGGCGAAATTGGGTTTATAGAACAAGACACTATCAATAATTTTAATTCTTGACATTTGAAAATAATCCTCATAGTTTTGTAAAGTGTATTTTAAGTAGGTAATAATTTTGTTCTCTAATTAAGATAACAGAAAGGATTATTAAGATAAGTTTATTCATATAAAGGAGAGTCGTAGAGCTATGAGAAAGTTATCATCTATACTCTCTGGAATCTTGCTATTACTATAAAACAGCACCAAAACCGAATTATAATTCGGTGCAAGTAATTGATTGTTCTCTTGGTAGAGGTGACACTTTCAGGGAAAGAACTTTTCGCAGGTACATTAAGATTTTCAAAATTAATTACCCAAGGAAAATTAAAGCTATTTCGTTTCATAATGAAAATATAAGATTAAAAGGGTTTCCTTGGTTGTTCTAATGCTGAATATTTTTATGGAAGTTAATAGAAAATACCAGAATAAAATGAGATAGCATTTGGGAAAGAATATCTTTATGTTTTTCTTAAACTAAAATTTGAAGGGATTGTAAATATACAATAGGCAATTTATGAGAAAGATGTAAAATGACTTTAGAAAAGCTAGTCAATAACTTTAAAACTAATGTATTTTTTTCTAACAATGACCTATCAGCAACTACTTTAGAAATTTAATAAAAAAAAATTTAATCGCATTCGCGAAAACCAAATTTTTTAATAAAATTAATTTTTTTTAAAAATTATACTGTGTTTGAATATAGCAATCAGGTTTTTAAAATATCAACTTACAATATTTGTAATTTTTTCTGACTACATTTTATTTACAATATTTTAATATTAAATATAACATCATCATTATTAGTTTAAAAAGGCAAAGAGTTTGCAGGAAATACAAAATTCAAGAAAACTGTTTTAGGTGATTTCTCTACCACTGAACTTATTTAAAAGGAAGCATATTTTACAGAATCGCTATTGGAAGATTTTTTGAAAGTGAAATCAACTTTCCTAAAAATGTTAAAATTAACTTCAAAAAATGGGTTAAAGTAAAAACATTAAATTGATTACTTTTAAAAACATATATATTTGTGCATGAAAAATGAATTCAAGAATATAATTTTAAGTAATTTCTTTACCACAGATTTCAACTAAAGAAAATGCATCTTTCGCATAATCGCATTGCTCGTTTTTTATTTTTTTTAAAGTGAATCTAACTTTCCTAAAAACCTCAAAATTAATATTAAAAATAGATTGAAGAAAAGTTATTAAATATAACTTCATAATTACAAGTTATTTTTAAAAATAAAATATTTGCATGATTTTGGATTAAAAAAATAATTTAAGAAAACTATTTTTAGAAAACTATTTTAGGTGACTTCTCTACCACAGAACTTATTTAAAGGAGAAGCATCTTTTACAGAATCGCTATCGGACAATTTTTTGCAGTAAAATCAACTTTCCTTACAATTTCAAAATTAACTTTAAAAAAATTATTTAAAGTAAATACATTAAATATAACTTTATCATTATTGATTACTTTTAAAAATAGAAATAGTTTTGTATGAAAAATTAATTTAAGAATACTATATTGATGGATTTTTTACCACAGAACTCAATTGAAGGAAAAGCACTTTTTTACAGAATTCCTATCGCACGATAATTTTAAAGAGAAGCTCACTTTTAAGGAAAAGCATCTTTTACAGGATCGCTATCGGGTGATTTTTTTTAATTAAACCTAACTTTCCTAAAAAATTCACACTAAACAATAAAATTCGATTGAAGTAAAATTATTGAATGTAACTGGTTATTTTTTAAAATGAAATATTTTGGATAAGCTCTATTCTTCGTTCTTTAATTCTTGCATTTTAGGAATATCAATCGCATACATAAAGTTTAAAGAATAAGACAATATTATTTCATTCATCTAAATCGTCATTCATAAATTATATTATATGTGTATAAATTTTATTATATTATACCTACTAATCGAAATGTTATTATATTATACCTACTAATTGAAATGTTATTATATTATACCTACTAATCGAAATGTTATTATATTATACCTACTAATCGAAATTTTATTATATTATACCTACTAATCGAAATTTTATTATATTATACCTACTAATCGAAATTTTATTATATTATACCTACTAATCGAAATTTTATATTCTATAGTAATATTTAGGAAACAGAAACGTTTATTATGTTAAAATATATAACAACAATATATTTAAAAACTAAGAAATGTTTGACAAAATATAACATTGGCAATATGTAAACCTTTAGTAGTAACATTTTAAAATACTATAGGGTAATCCTAATTAGGTCATATGATAATTTATTTCTTTATTAATTGAATATAGGTAATTAAAAAAAAATTGTAAAACTGCACACAATAAAGAAATATCGTAAAAGGATAGTAACAAATTATTAACTGTTATACAACTTTTTTTTATATTATACAAAAGCACTTTTCTATACATATAATATTTTTTTTTTACATAAACTTCTAAATTTGCACGTAAAAAAATTGTATTGATTTTTCAAAGTTTTTTTGTGAAAACTGTGGGATTTAACTGAATACTACTTTAGTTACTAAATCTATAAAGTGTTTTAAAATTTATGAATCCTATTATTAAATCTCTCTCTGTTTGTTTCTCTATCTCTCACACACTATGCTCTTCGTGAAACAGTCCTTTAAAACACTGTTGAAAATGCATGCTCATATTTGACGAAGCTTTTGTCATTTTTTACGAAACAGACGCCTGCTATATGCTCCGATTAAATATTTGGTCAAACTGATGAAATTCCTTTTGTCGTTTTTTTAACGAAATTTATTTCGTTCGATTTCAAATAAATATATAAATCACGATTGGAACCACTAACTTCTTTAACAGGAGTCCAACGCTCTGCCCACTCGGCCAATAAAGCTCTTGTGAGTTGTTACAATATAAGTTTAAAAATCAAACCTGAGATCCCAGCAAAAAAAGTCAGTATGAAACCTTCATCAAAATTGTCAAATTGAAGGTTTTCTGAAGGTTTTATAAAGGATATTGAAACAAAAAACTGCAGTTTTTTAATATTCCTGGATAAAATTTTTAAAATATCTGTATTTTCCCTTCATGATTAAAAACTGGAGGTTTTTTGCAGGTTTTAATGAAGGTTTTTTTTTACAGTTTTTATGAAGGACATTGAAACAAAAACCTTTAATTTTATAGATCTTCAAAAAAACTGCAGTTTTCCGGTATAAAACCTTCAATTTCAAAATTTTGAAGATGTTATGCTGACTTTTTTTGCTGGGATGATACCCTCGAAAGGGCATCTGAGTAAACTACTTTTGTTTAATATTTGAGGATTCTTGTTTCGTCAAAAGTCACGTAATTCAATGACGAAACGATAGTTAAATGTGACGAAAATAGCCTTGACGGTCGCAGGATTCTCAAAAATGGAAGTTCTATTTTTAAGAGTGAAGCCGCATTTCTATGGGACACGTGGTGGTGCGACTGCTGAAGGTAAACGAAACTATAGGTATAACATATAATTACTAATTGTATTTTGACAAAATATCTTAGTCATCGGGATTACGTACGTACGTTTCAAGTCAATGTTATTTTAAAGGGTTAAATTGCATTGCAAGATTTCATGATGGAAACAACAACAGAGTTAGTTATTTTACAACCTGTAATTATAAACTATCCCTTTTCTTTTCGAAGTGACACACACCTTATGAGTTTATACTTAAATCGATTATTATCGAGCATCGCCGGAGGAAGGTGTCAATATATTTAAATTATGAAAATCGAGAAACATAAATTGAAAATCATTAAATGCAACTTGCTAAAAATTACAAAATGAGAACTTATTATTAATGACACGGTCTGCGTCAATATAAACTAATATTTTTTCTTTAATATAAGTTTTAATTTATTTTTATTCAAATAAATCATTCTTAATTTTTTAATACAGGAAGAAGTTTTATGCATTGCAGTCATTTTATGTGTCGTGATACAAAATATATTACATAAATATTTAAAAATTGTAACTTTGTAAATATGTGAAATTTGTAATATCATTTTATAATTTATTACTTTGCTTTGAGTGTTTTTGAAATTTGCATTGCTTATTTGTCTGTCTTTAAATTTATACAGAAAAATCGCATTTGCATCTTCTTCAAATATAATGTATAAGTTATTTAATAATGAATTTGAGAACAATTATTTTATTTCAAATACTTTTGATTTTGTAGAGGACATTATTAAAATTTCCTATATCAAGAAAATGGTAGTTATTAAAAAAAAATCCTAATATTGGGATAATTTGATAGTTAAATCTGGTTTTAACTTTTATATGAAGAATGTTTATTAAAATTCCCTATATCAAGAAGATGGTAGTTAAAAACATTTACATTTTCATAATATTGTGATAATTTTATTAACTTTTACATAAAATATTTATTAATAAAGTTTAATACTTCTTTGTTTACAAAATCATATAATTTCTTCATAAACTACAAGATATTAATAAAAAATATTATAATTTTTTTTCTCAGATTGATTTAAAAAAATATATATTAAGAAAATATCAAATTATTAGGTTACTTTTAAACTGCAAGAAAACCTCGAAACAGAAATTAAATTTTCCATGGATTTACACTACACAAAAAGTTAAATTTTTTTTATCTCACTTTGGGTCGCATTTTTATAAAAATTTAAAAAGATAAAACACCGAAAATAAATATATTTATTAATAATTTTCTTTAATATTCATTAAGCAAAAATTACGCCCAATCCATCAATATAGATATCCCATATCATCCCACGCAACAAACTTGTCTTATTTTTAAGCGACCTTTTTCACTTCAAATCTAAAACATTTGAAACAAAAATTACTAGGAAAATAAAGTTTTTTCTACCTCAACCATACTTCTCCAATCAAGATATCCGTAGATAAAATATACGGTTAGAGTCTATCTTTTTCTTAAAATTCTAAGTAATACAGCATTTTCTTCTAGAAGAAGGTAATTTGGAATAGAACGTTTCTCTCCCCCGCTCAAGAACAACTGGTGCTCAATGATTGGCAGTCCCAGGAAATGGGCGGAGTCAAATTGGGATCTATCCCACTGCTAGAGCACTTTTGTGTTTTGCGTTTTGTGAAAAACACACAGAGAGCGCTTCAAAATTCCACTAGTTGCTTCTACTGGCAGACAATATATACATCGATGTCCCTTGTGGATCAGCGGAAAGTTTTCAACGAAAACTTTATTCATTAAGATCAAACTCTAAAGAAGGTAAACATCTATCAAAATAGAAGAAAAACGTCGATTTGATTGGATTTATTAAAAAAGTTGTGTTTGTATATAATATCACTTCCTCTTTTAGGTAAGAATTTAAATATATATTTTTAACTTGTAGTTGTTTTTATAATAAATTAATCTGTGGATTAATAATAAAAATGAAATATTTCTGTTTTTTTGTGGAGTAGTATTTATGAAAAAAAAATAATAAACATCTTTGAGATATAATTGAAATAAGCTTTATTAAGCATATATAAAATAAATAAAAATTGGCTATGTGTACATTTTTCATATATAATATATTTTACTCTGATTTAACTACATTTTTACTCATTGTGTTCTATGTTGAGGAAAGCTAATATAATTTATTGGCATTTTTATATAATATCATATATATTGAATTTAAATAACTTTTAATTTGAATAAATTTGTGTTTAAAAAAAATTGTGATCTTATTTCATAGCACATTTTAATTTTAAAAAAATGAAATGAAAAAATGTGCTATATAATGAGCCATAAAATATGTGCTTATATAATTTAATAATGTTTTGCCAAATTAGTTTTTTTTAAATTTCCTTCATATTAATACATTTTTTTAAAAATTAGTTTACTTAAATGGAAATGAATATTCTCATATTTATGTACTACACATTTATGTATGTAATTTTATACAATTTTCTTATAATGGTTAAATGAATTATAAAATTTTCATATTGTAACATATATTTCGAATTTTTTTGTTTCGTAGTTAGGAATAAGACAAATTTAAAATTGTATAATTTTTTTAATAATTTATGCCAAATAAGTTCAAATTGTCAAATAGGCTATATACAGCTTAAGTTGAGTCTTAATCAAGAAAATTAACAAGTCATTACTAAAATAAATAGTTTAAGTAAATTTAACAAAGTTTGAGAATAATTTTCTTTTCTTATATGGGTCATCATTCTACAGAAAGCTCAAATTTTTGAGACGGAAAAATGAAAAAACAAAGAATTTTAGCTATCATTTTCAAACTTGGGTTTTTAATTACCCTTGCATATTACATTGTAACCATAACATCCGCTCAGATCGTACATATATATATATATATATATATATATATATATATATATATATATATATATATATATATATATATATATATATATATATATATATATATATATATATATATATATATATATATACAACAAAAACATAGTAGAAAACAATGGATAATGATAAACAAAATTATATAATTTAATAAAAATGCATAGGATTGGCAATTTGTTTTTAACATTGCTAATACAGAAAGAGATCTATTTGACTTTTCAATGTGGTCCTACCCCCTGATGAAGTACCGTTTTGATTATGTCTTTCACCTTTTAATAAAATATTTATTAGTATAATTTTTACTTTAATAATTCATAGTTTAGTTATATTACTTGGTTTTCTTCACATTTGCCATATTTTTATTTAACTAAAGTGTTTTATTTCTTTTTTTAATTTAATTTATTTTATTGTTTTACAGTATATATATATATATATATATATATATATATATATATATATATATATATATATATATATATATATATATATATATATATATATTAATTTTGTGTGTTTACTATTAATTTTGTGGAAATATGTGTTTAGATAGGAAAAATTAACATATTAGTTACCTAGACTTTCAACTGAGGGTATTTTAAAATAAAGTATATAAAATAAGAGTAAATGGTAAAAAAAATTGTGAATAGTGTTTTTATTATTCCAAAAAATTATGAATAATTTGAAAAGCAAAGTATCCTTTCATATACGGTATTTCATTAATAATTGTGGCTTTTAATATTTTCATAGATCATGTCTGTGAACCTTCATCATGTCCGTGGATCTACGAATCCACAGACATGATGATCCACGGACATGACGAAACTTCTATTTATTTCTGATAGCAAATGGAGATTTAGGTTTAAGAACATGATGCAGTGTAAATGACACTAGGTAATCTGTTACTATCTGTATAAAAAAGAAAATATATAAATTTCGTAACATACCTATTTAATATCTTGACCACAGTTATGATAGTACGATCTTTCCAAACCCCACTTTCCACTTTTATTTGCAAACTACCTTGCAATTTTAAAAGATAACAAACTAATCATTTACCAAAATACTTAAGATGTTTGTCTAAATTCTATTAGTGTCAAAGTTTATTGTTGCTCCATTTGTTGACCTTCAAAACGGTTGTTAATATTTGGTCCACGGACATGATGACATTTGTGGGAGACATGTACTGTAATTGATTAATTGAACTACATCTTAAAAATTAAAAGTTCATATTTTTTACAATATTTGTTAATAAAATTTTTAATGAAAAAAATACATTTTATTAAACAAGTGTGATCTTTTGTGGAATTGGAAACCAAAGTCCATGTTAAAAGTCGAGGTGGGACAGGCCACGGGCATGATTTATCATGTCTGTGGACTCGTATTTTTGTATTACTTTATTTAAAAATTAGGATTGAAGCACTGTGGTGTCAAGAGAAAAATGTGTATTTGTCAATTATATTTTTAAAACAATTCTTAATATATGAAATAATAAAAATTATGTGATGGGACAAGCTTTTTAGCCCTTTCTGGAGAATGACCCATATGGTATTATTTTTTAATATAGAACTATTTTTGCGAGGGTTAAAAGATTGATTTAAAAAGCATACAATACTTTTCTTCAGTTATCTTTCAGGAATTTTCTTCAACTTAGCCATTGCTTAGTAGCAAGCTTTAAAAGTGTAAAACATCCACATTTAACTAGATAATTGGGAACAATAATTCTTTAGATTTCATCTCGTTTAAACTGAAGCAAGAATTAATGCCTCAAGCATATTTTGATAAGCAATTGTTGCATGCCTGAAAATCAATATTAACGTTAGATAAACAAAAAAAAAGCTTCGTGTTTCACAATAACGGATTATGTTATCAGAGTATTTAGTTACTTTTCATTAAGTTGTTTCAGAAGGAAATTAAAATAATATTAATTTTAATTAAGAGCAGAAACTTTTTTTAGGTAATAATAAAATATAAAATTTTAGATTAAACATATATTTATAGGCTTTTTTAGTTTTACAATCTGTGCGCATTATGTACTGTAATTTAAAATTAATTTCTAGTTAGGTTAAATTTTAGTTTTTATTAGAAGATTTAGAAGGTATTTTTATTTATTTAGAAGGTATTAAATTTAATTAATGACTAAAATATAGCATTTTATCATAGAACATATGTTGCATTAAAAAATTACACATTTAATAATTTCCTCTTCGATGTATAAAATATTCTTTGAGGTAGATATGTGTGTCCCCAGTAAAAAAAGTCAGCATGAAACCTTCATCAAAATTGTCAAATTGAAGGTTGTTTGAAGGTTTTATAAAGGATATTGAAACAAAAAACTGCAGTTTTTTTAAAGTTTTTAATTTTTCTGCATAAAACCTTTAAAATATCGGCATTTTCCCTTCATGATTAAAAATTTAAGGTTTTTTGCAGGATTTTATGAAGGTTTTTTGCAGTTTTTATGAAGGACATTGAAACAAAAACCTTTAAATTTATAGATATTCAAAAAAACTGCCGTTTTCCTGCATAAAACCTTCAATTTAAAAAATTTGATGAAGGTTTTATGCTGACTTTTTTTGCTGGGTTATATTCATTTAATGTTAAACATAGTAAATTTCTTGCAATATTTTCCAATCAAAAATTCGTCAAAGTGATAAAGAAAAAAGTTCTTTTTTTTCTCTCAAAATGACAATACTTTCGTAATTTTTTCAACAAAATTTTCGTAAAGATGAAATAGGGTTAAATTTTAACCAATTAGTTTCGTTATAAACAGTTCATAAAGAAAGAAATTTGTATACTTTTTTCGAAAAATTAATTCGTAGGACGACTGGGGCCATATGGTATAGTTTTTTGTTTTTACTTAAAATAATGATGCTGAATCGGAAACACAGTTGCAGTGGTGTACTTGAAACGTCTTGTGCGTGCTGCAGAGGGTGTATGGGCACTAGGAGCCTCAGATGTCGGTTTTGGGGAGGATTTCTCCTTAAGGAGATTAACTTCTAAATGTGACATTCTAAAGCTTTGTTTATCTTTATTCGTCTACGGTGGCGTACGCATCTAGTGAACTCTCACGTTTGCTTTCAAGGCGCAATATCGCCGAGCAATTGTTTACGGTTGTTGATTGGTTAAAATTTATGCAAGTGTTTTAAGAACTCTGATTGGTTGTACGATTTCGCGAAAGATTCAGTTTATTTTTTCGTGAAAATTATGTGAATTCGGTGATTTGTAAATTATGTGATTGGTTTTAATGATTTTAATCTTTGCTTTGTAAGTATTTCGTATACTTTTAGGCAACATATTTGAGGACTACGATAATTAGTTAAATGCAGTGCAATTCGAAAATAATTTTATTTAGAACATTTGGATATTGGTTCCCGGTTGTTTTATGTGGTTTAAATGAAAACTGTGAAATTTGACGTTCTATGTGAAATCTGTATATGCTTTTTTGTGTAAATCTAGTTTGTCTTAATCAAATTAAACTGTATATTTCCATAGTCTTTTTTTAATAATTGTTTTGAATTATTTATCGAACGTAGTTTGATGTGAAATTTCACAACAGAAAATATTTCGAATTACTATTCTGTTAAATCACTCTGTCGCTAACGCTAAGCTTAACAAGACGCTACCGTCTTCGAATCTTGTTATGAGGTTAACATTTCTTTTCCTCCGAAGATATCGTGGCCGAGAGTCTTAACGGCTTAACAGATACATTGGAAGTTTGTATCCCAGCCTGTGTTGAATTCAGCATTAATTAAAAAAATTAAAAACTAATTAATTGTTCCTTAAAAAAAATATTTGATTTAAAAGTTTTATTTTTTTTTAAATAAAAAACGTTAATAATCTACTAGTTATTTAGTTAAAATTCTTTGAAAAAAAAACCTTTAACCAAAAGTTTTTCCATTAAAAAAAAAATTCGAATTTTTTATAGGTTAATATTCCCCTTTCCTCATAAAACGTCATGGTAGTCCTAATCGACTCCACATTAGAGAGGACGAATCGAATGCGAGTTTAAATCGCTGCCGGAGCGAATTTTAGCATTCAGATTCTTCATTACATTCTTCTATACATTCTTTATACATTCGGTATATTTGAATTTCTACGTTACAACACCAGCACATTATATACTTCCGTAATGTACTGCCGTTTCATTCGGTTTTACCAAGCGACATCCTATAAACCAAACTGAGAAAGACGTTTCATAACAAAAATATTTTGTTCTACTTAATATATATTTGAAAATTGTTGATAAAACAGGAAGTGTATTACTACCAATAATCTTCGGATTTCGTAATTAATGTTTAAACCCCCCGACGACTACTTTACTTACTTTTAAAATCCTATCAACTCGTATATATGTTCATATATATTTCGACAAATAATTATTTTAAATAGTGCTTTGTAAAAGAGTAACAACAGTTGCTGTTTCCTCGAGTTATTTTCTTTTATTATGAGTTGGAATTCAGAAATAATTTTTTATATACTTCATATATTTAAATGTAGTTTTAATATTTGTTTTATAAACTTTACGTTTAGTGTAGAGTGTATTTAAAAAAATTAACATTATTTTTAAAAGTGTGACCATAAAGTATTTCTTGATGAAACTGTCTTTAAATATTACCCGACAGAGGGGTTACAACCCCACTTGACTCTCCGTTGCCACCACCACTGTTTAAAACTCTAAATAAATGATTGTAAAACGTAAATAATAAATTAAAAATAAGAAAAATGTGTAGGGGGATAAAAATTGACATAACTCATCTTCCCATTTACAATATAAACCTACATCAATTCTAAAATTCCAATTTACCACAAAAGACTTTTACAAAAAACACACTTACCAACTTGACTTCTCTTGCAACTAACACAGTAGACAAAATAGTTATTTAATACAGTTTCTTTAAATATAATGAGAAAAACTTACTTTTTCATTGATGTGTCACTAGAATAAAAACACAGGAAGTAAAAAAAAATCATTGTAATAAATGTTTTCCCACTTACTTGAAGAAAAGTTTTATAATAACAGTATACAAGTTTTTGCTTATTGTGTCGTATCAAGTTAATAACATCACAGCCTTACTAGTGCTGTGAAACGAGTGTGGCGATTTTTATAAGGAGAATGCCAACTAACAACGGTACCCTTCACTCTTAGAAATAACATTCTCATTTTTAAGCATTCTGCGATCCTCCGTGCTACTTTGGCCAATTTTGAAAATCGTTTCGACATTGAATCATTGATATTTGACGAAACAAGAACCTTAAATTTTTTAATGATAGTAATTTACACCGATTCCTTTTCGGTGGTATGAGCTCATTCGGTTCTAATTTTGGTTCTTATATGTACATGTCACAATTCAAAAGAGCATTTCTGGCTCGGTCAATAACGCGCGTGACTTGAGACCGAAAGATTCCTGGTTATTTGAAATAATCCTCTGTTTGACGACATAATTTTTCGGAGCATTTAGAAGGTCTGTCTGTTTAGTCAAAAATTACAAAAGTGTCTTCAAAAATAAGCATGCATATTTAATAGTGCTATATTTAGAAATCCTTCGTCAATTTTGGAATGAAGTAAATAAACATCTAACTGTATCAGTAGGCTTTTTACATTATAACTTAAAAACTAATTTAGAGTAACGTCATGCACGTTCTAGTAACAGCTGGAATATTAAAATTACACGGATATACTAAAATTTATATAATTATTTTTTATGGAAAATATATGTTACCATGGGTAATGTTCAAGGGGTAAAATGTCTTTTTGTTTTTAAATTAAATATGAAATTACACATTGTAATTTATATAACTTTTTATCTTGCTTTCTCTTGTTAAACTTATGTTTTTATCTCGTTCTTTTTTTAAATAATTCTCAATGGAGTACATTTTAGCAAACAAAATTATTTCTGGGGGATTTATTTCAAGTCCAAGCAATCGATTTGTTTGAGTATACAAAAACGTAATAGTTTGATGTATGAAAGGAGAGGCATTCACATACCAATATTCCTGTGTTTTGTATAAAAAAGTTACATAATTGTTTTTTAACACATATTGTGAACAAGAAGAGAACACATTTTGATCACAAAAAAAACGCAATTTTCTAGTTTTGTTAGAACATAAACAAACAGTTTTCAAAGCAAATATTCAATTTTCAAAATAAACTAAAATTTATAAAACTTATACTATCAATTTTTAAAAAAATAATAAATAATAAAAAAAGTCGACTTTTTCAAAATGGCGGATTATAGGAAGACTTATACAATAACAGTCCCTTAATTATCAAATATACTCAGTTTTTAAGAGTTGATGGTTGTTATTTATTATACTTGATTCAAGCTACTAATTTGGCTAAAAAATTCGTTTTAATAATCCCTTTTTACACGAAAAATTCCACGATTCCCACTGACAGCCCATTTTACCACACCTGTAGTTGAAAAAGGATATAATTTTTTTTTTTTTTTAAATATATCTGAAAGATATTCAAAGATGAGGTCAATGTATTTATACACCAAATAATGTACAAATACACCATCGTATAAATACACCAAAAAAAGTTCCATACTAATAACCTTTTAAAAGTGGAAAATAGCTTTGAATGAAAAATTGACGGTTTTGCTACCCATTTTACCCCACCTTACCCTAGCGAATTTAAATAAAAGTTACTAATAAAATGTTATTCATTGACATCAGAACTCAAAATATAAACTTATTTTATTCTTATTTTCAATTTAAAGTATTGAAATTCACTTATATCACAAACTATAAATTTTTTCATCACAGAAACTCGTAAAAATTTAATATTAAATTTATTCTTAGCTTTCATACAATGAATAAGTTTTTAAATTGAGGGAAAAAACTTCAATTGTCAAAAGCAAATATTTCCAGGGTAAATAAAAGATAATATTTTTTCACTATTTTAGACTACTTCAGGTATTATTTCTGTAAAATAAAAAGCGTTTGATTGACGTTATATACATTTTAGACTCTTCAAAAGTCTGAATTGGTTAACTAAATATAAATTCTTTTCTTATAAAATTTATTTAAAAAAAATTATACTACGGATCTACACACTACATATCTTATTCTAAGTACATATTTAATTTTTATCATAATTACCTGTTCAGTTTCAGATTGTAAATGAAGTATTTAAAATATAATATTTTTTCTTGTCTGCTTTTTAACGTTCCTAACACTAAAGGGAAAAATCAAAAATCTCAATGGGAATTTTAGAATGAAATTGATTTTTTTAATTAATGGTTAAAATCTTTAACTCTTTGCCGTCAATTGATTTTTTAAAGTGTTGGTGATCCAAAGTAATTTTTAACCCTTTCCCGTCTATCAGTTTTAAAAAAGGTGTTAAAAGGGCGACAGACCAAAATACCTCTGAAAGCATAGCAAAATGATCTTTCTAATGGAACTAGATATGCGCCATCGAAATACAATATCTTGTATCACTAGACAATGGATAGCAAAAGGTTAAATAGAAATCAGTTAAGCCATAATTTAAAGTCTTAATATTTGTAATAGTTTTGTTAATGATATCGTATATGGTATCAAACGATAACTCTTGACAAGAGAGTTTCAAAAATAAGGTTTTCATAAATTTTATTATCAATGTATGTGAAAAAACTTTATAAAAATCTACATTTCCACTTCAAGAATTTCAATGCATCAAAAGTGAAGGTTTTGCAGATTTTGTAAGGGAATTTGGAACAAATACCTTCAATAACTGCACTTTTTTTTAACTCTTTAATAGAACTTTAAAAAAACTAAAGTTTTCCTACATAAAACCTACACTTTCACAACTTTGATGAAGTTTTTATGCTGACTTTGGTTTTTACTAAGTACCAAACCAATTCTTCCAAAGGTTAGAGAATAATTAAAAAATTAAAGATAGTATTTTGAGAAAGATTTACCAAAATAACCCTAAAATATCTGAATTACCATGAAGATCTGTAAAATCTGTAAACCTGCATCTGATGCAACATTATATCTTCTCACATGAAGTATAAAAATTACCGACAATTACACAGTAAATATTATACCTATTGAAACAGAATTATACTTACCGATTATAAGAGGAGAGGGGAGAGGTCAGTGTTTGTTTGCTCATATCCATAAACTAATGATACAATTTTTATAAGACTTAGTAAAATAATAGTTTCCACTCAGAAAATGGTTTTAGCATTGATTTGTTTAGATACTTTAATTAGAAGATAAGTTATAACTATAAAATAGTTAAACAAAGAATAGGTAATGAATGTTTTCTATATATATATTTCTAAATAGTAATGATTATTTAATACATATTTAACCCTATAGCTATATACTTTTAATAAAGGAGTCAATCAAATGATTTTATTTGAAATTTGCATGTGGCATAAACTTTTCCAATATGGCGTCGTACATGAAATGCTATATTTTCTAACATGTGCTGAGATATGTTCAGAAAAGCAAACTAAAAGTGGTCAGAAGTTTTGGGAATAGAAATAACGCATTTCAATTAAGAATGGGTTTTAAATATCTTCATATAGCATTTTCTGGTTTAGGTCTTCTGAGACACACCATTCAGCGAAGGGTTAAAATGTTTCTTATTCCTTATTATTAAAAGATGCCTATTCAATATTGTCAGAAATATATCCATGATCTTACGCTTACCGTGTAAGATTTTACATATTTCTTCGGCATTACTGAATGATCTGATACTTCAAAAATATAAAATAAAAATCAATATATGAAGCGGTGGTGTTTTACGGACCCAAAATCCTTTCAACATGAGGTAGAATAAATTCACTCTCAGAATTAACATTCTCATTTTTGATAATTCTGAAATCGTCAAGGCTACTTTCGTTGTGTTTTTGACAATCGTTTCGTCATTGAATCATGTGACTGTTGAAGAAACAAGAATCCTCAAAGTTTAAACGAAATTAATTTACTCGGATTCCTTTTCGACCCTTTTCTGCGTCATCAGCTCATGTTTGATTCTTATACTTATATTGTCAGAATTCAAACGAGCCTTCTTGGTTGAGTGGGTAGAGCGTTAGACTCTGGAGCGAGAGGTCCGATTTTTCTAGTCAGTTCGTCGATATTGAATTACTATATCATTTAAAGTCGTCATCATTTTTGACGATATAAATTTAGTTAAAACATGATAAAGTGAATTTCCTCAGTTTGACGAAATCTTTAATCGGAGCTTATAGCAAGCGTCTGTTTCGTCCTAAATGGCAAAAGTTTTGTCAAATATGGTTGATTTGGTTAATTATCGTCGCCTTAGGGCTACAACAGTGGACTATTAGCAACGGTTTGGGGCCTATCTCGAAGGAAAGACCCAGGAACAAATGCTTTGTATTTTTGAACATTGGTCAGATGACGAGGACAACACCTGAGCTGGAATCCGACGCAACCTCAATAGGCTTCGTCAAATATGATAATGCATTTTTAACAATGTTACAGGTTTTGAAGTGCAATCATTGGATTTAATTGCATTGTATATTAATTTTTATTTTCGATGGATATGGAGTGCTATAAACGTTTTCGCCAACTAAATCTGTAACAGTTATTTGGACTAATTCAATCTGAATGGATGATATTCATTTTAGTATCAAAATGTTTAGATAGTTTCTTT
The DNA here is from genome assembly GCA_963932185.1 of Troglohyphantes excavatus. Lineage (NCBI taxonomy): Eukaryota > Metazoa > Arthropoda > Arachnida > Araneae > Linyphiidae > Troglohyphantes > Troglohyphantes excavatus. The sequence continues at coordinate 45,511,683 of OZ010676.1, forward strand.
AATAAATAATTAAAGAAAAAATTATCATCCTCTATTATTACCACACCAATAATGCATCCCCCAATTATAAAATTGAATAAAAACATGATAACAAGGCAGTCCAGTGATTAACCTTAAATTATTTTGATTCACTTAAACACCGTCGCTTTTAAGGAATTAATTTAAGTATTTTCTAAATAGAAATTGTCGCAAAATGCATAGTTCCCAAATTGTTTACATTAGCAACCCTTTTGTGATAATGTAGGCCTTAAAAATTCCATTAAATGTAGTGACACAAAATACATATAAATGTAATGAAATGAAATCTTTCTCGCAATGTATTGTAACCTTTTATTGTAACCATAGTGGCCATGCCTCAATGTTTGAGAACCGAGAACCACTAGTATAATGCTAACATTCGAGGAGTTTATACAACAGGTACAGAAAACTCTGTGTATAAATTTCGATTCTGGTTTACCTTTGGACTAGTACATCCCTGTTATATCATAATTTAGACTGATTATTCATAAACTAATTAGATTGATCAATGCACGTTAATTTGCGTGTACTTTATTAATCCATCTTTACAAAGAGCTTAAGAACTTAACAAACCTACGTTGACAATTCCGTGCTGATTAGACTTAAATATAGTTATCAGACAATGCATTGATTACTTAGATACTGTTATAATGGTATAAGTTTATTCTATATTTACTCTATAAACTTACGAATTGATCTGGAACAGTAATTGACAAAAAAATTTATAGTTGTATTCAATTTTTTAATAAATACGAGTTTATTGATAATTTTGTATGAAATACTGCCGTAACCAAAATTTGTTAAAAAGTAGTGTTTAACAGTATATAAATATTTTCGAGAAAAAATATTTATAATATGATAAATTTCACCAGATACATAACGTGATCCTTAAAACGTAAAATTAAACTGGAAAATTGTTATTTAATTATTTAAATTATTATTATTAATTTTTTATTATTCAAGGATTCCCTATTTAAATAATCCACTGAAAACATTTATTAATATTGGAATGTTCCAATTGGAATGTTATAATCTCAAATTAAAATATAAATTTCATTGAATGAAATTAGATTATTTAGGTATTAGTATTAAATCACAGCAATATAATTATTAATCAGTTGATTCTTTCAGATACTTAAAAAAAACACAAAGCAGTAATGGGAAAATTATTCTTAATAACAATTATAGATTGTTTTCATGTGAAACGTCTTTAAAATCAGCTACATGGAGTATCTGCATAAAAACACTATGTTATGCTTTTAATGTGATTTATTCCGACATAATAATAAATAATAATTCCGACATAAATAGCACGACTGACGTAAAATTGATATAGTTCGATAGAAAATTAACCACGAATGCGTTTAACATCTTTAAATAAGGCAAATCAATTATGGGACGTGTATGAGACACGAGGAATGCAATTTAACAACGGTGGTACAATTATATCTCGTTTGAATTATGCAAGACAATTTCGTGATTAAAAAATACAATAAGACGCAAAGTATTTAAAATCAAATATACATATTCTTGGGGTATCAGCTCTCGTTGGATAGCCTTTTTTTTATAATATCGTTGGCTTAGAAGTAAAACTGCGTATATTTAAACCAACGATTTAACAGCTGTAGCTGAGGATGAAATAAAAGCGATAAACTTCTAATTGGGAATGACCTTGGTGCTGCGCTCCAGAGAGGAAAAAGCATTGAGCTTGGATTTCGTCCCCAACAACAGATGCTAAATTTTTGGTTTAAATATACGTGGTTTTACTTCTAAGTCGCCGACTATATGCCAAATTGGTTAGTGAGAATTTTGCTTAAGCACTGTTGAAAATGCGTGCTCATTTTTAAAGAAACTTTCGTAATTTTTGACGTAATAGACGCTAGCCGTTTCAGGTAAATCCGTTCTTCGTAAATTAATTAGTAATTACTAATTAATATGACAAAATATAGTATAGCGATTGATATTACGTAAATATGACGATTTCAAGTCTAAATCACATTTGGGTCGTTGGTTGAATTAATGTCACACTAGAGTTGCACAGTAAGATTTCGAGATCTATCCCGATTTAAAGACCGGGGAACACTGCCTCGTCATATTGAACAATGGTCAGATAACATCTCGCTCTCCAAACAACGTGAGTACATTAGGATTAAGACATATGTAACATACACCAGCCTACTTTACACTGTACTTTAAATAATATTTCACTTACAAGTATTGACAATAGATGGCATATATACGAACAATGAATTAAATGTAGACCAAAACTGCTATCTTTAAGTTTAATGTTTTTTAAAACATTCTAATAACACAATTGTTCGCCAAATATCACCCAAACATTTAAAAATGCTGATGTAAATATCAAATTATATATAAAATATATTAATATTAGAAAAATGAGAACAAACCTGTAAATTGATGAAAAATCATAGGTATTACTTTCTGATTATATTCTAGCAAAAATTAAACCTTAATATTTAAAAAAGATATATGCAACATGCTGATGGATCTTAAATGTAGACACGTTTAAGTAATATCTTTAAAATGACTAAAATTTAAAATCAAGCCCCTCAAAGAGTTACAATAAAGATTCTACAGAAAATTAAATAAACAATAACTTCCGTCAAGTGGCAAAGAGAATTCCGAGCTTTTTACGGCAAATACCGAGAAGTAACTCGATTGAACAATCAATGGGGATTACCAGGTCGCAAATGATTTGTTAGTTCTTTCTTTGAAACTATCACTTGAGAAAAGTCAGCATTTTATGTTTTTAAGACAAGATTTTCGGCTTTCCTTTATTCAAATCGATTAAACTGCTGAATGGATTGTATTTGCAATTGTCTTAGGAGATTACGTATTGTCAGTGTGTGCTTTACGCTTGGGTTCAATGTGCGCTTGGGAAGTTTGATTGATACATTTTATTTGAGTAGCTTAGGTGCAAAACAAGTTATATCCAAAATTTCGAAAAATCAGATTTTAGTATCAATTTATAAATTTAGCTTTAATTTCAAAATATAATAAATGAGCAAAAAACCTCTATTAACTAACAAAAACTCAAAACGGAAGTCATCAGAAGCAAAAGTAGTTATATCCGTGAACGTGAGTATCAGTAATAGAATGATTTTGGAAAGGGTTGATGTCAAAAGCGGAGTTCCACAGGGTTCTGTATTGGGGCCATTGTTGTTCATTATTTTTATTGATATTAGCAAGAACGTTGCAAGTAGAGTTAGCATCTTTGCAGACGACTTAAAAATCATGGGCACCGTAAATAGCATTGAACAGGTAGAGCAATTGCAGGTCGATTTAACTAAAATTTCAGAATGGGCTGTTTGTTGGGGTATGTCATTTAATATTAAAAAATGTCAGGTCTTGCACATGGGACTTAAAAATAAAAAGGCTTCTTATTATCTGCAAAGTTCTGAGATTAGTGCCAGTGACGTTGTTAGTGATCTTGGCGTTTCAGTAAGTAGGGATTTTAAATGGGGACACCATTGTGGGACAGCCAGTAAGAAGGCGAATAGAATGCTGGGATTTATTAAAAGAAATGTATCATCTAAATCTAAGGACGTAATTTTACCACTATATAGGAATTTGGCTAGGCCCCATCTAGAGTATGCAGCACAATTCTGGTCACCTTATCTCAAAAAGGATATTGATTTATTAGAACGGGTTCAACATAGAGCTACAAAAATTATTCAGGGTACTTCAGGCAGGAATGAATTATGAAGAAAGGCTTAGAACTCTAAATATGTATACACTCGAGGAGAAAAGGATTAGAGGGGATCTTATTCAGTTATTCAAATTTATCAAATTGGGTGATGTGGCGGGACTGGAATTTAATATTGCCAATGTGACTAGAGGTCATGGATTCAAATTATACAAGTCACAGCTCGGGATGTTAGAAAGCATTATTTTTTTAATAGGGTTATTGAAAAATGGAATGGTTTGTCTGAGTATGTTGTTAATTCTTCAGGGGTGGGTGGTTTTAAAAAACAATTGGATTGGAATTGGGGAATCGTGAGGATGATGAATTGACAGGATCAACTTTGCTGGGCCTAGAGCCTGTAGTTGGTCGACATTATTTGTATTTGTATTTGTTTATTACCTCTCTCATCACAGAAGCGGTGGGCCAACCTACCCCGCTAGTGGGGCTGGTTGGCCAAACTTGATGATTTTCAACAACTCTGAATGTTAAGAATTCAGGAATGAAAAAATAACATAATATAGACTCATAGATGTAGTTTCAATGGAAACAATTTAAATTGTCATGACTGAACCACATTTACCATAAAAAAATATATATAATTGTTCCCAATCTGCACCAGTCTCCCCTACAATTCGTTATTTTATGAGTGTTAGCTTACTGCTAATACAGGGTGGCCATAAAATAGGTTCCAATGTTTAGAGGTATATGTAGCTAAAACTAATAAACAGAATTACACCAAATTTCATATTAAGGATAGTGAAGGTATTCAGAAAACAATTCCTTAAAAAAAAATAGTTCCAAGATGAACGATGAGAGAATTTTGGAACTAAGAAGAAAATAATAAATATGAATTAATTTAATGATTAAACTCAAAAGAAATTATCCTTTATTCATCATCAGAATCATATATATATATATATATATATATATATATATATATATATATATATATATATTATACCTGCTTCTTTTTGCTCTGACAGCGCCAAAATTCCTCATATGGGTTTATTTTTAGTATTACATTTTTTTTTACGAAAATCTCCTAGCAAAAAAAGTGAACATAAAACCTTCTTTAAAATTGTGAAATTAAAGGTTTTACGTAGGAAAATTAAAAAAAATTTAAGATCTATTAAATTAAACTTTTTTGTTTCAATATCCTTCATAAAACATGTAAAAAAAACTTTCAAAAAAATCTGCACGAAATCTTCAATTTTGAAGCATTGAAATTATTGAAGGAAAAATGTAGATTTTTTAAATGTTTTATGTAGCAAAATTTTTAAAAAAAACTGCAGTTTTTTTTTGTTTTAAGTTCTTTTATAAATCCTTCAAAATCTTCAATATCACAATTTTAATGAAGGTTTTGTGCTGACTTTATTTTGCTGGGCTTCACCCCATGCCTTCTAAAAATGAAATTTAGTGTAATTCTTTAGTTAGTCATTAGTTAATTAATTAATTTGTAATTCATTAGTGTCATTAATTTGTAATTCATTAGTGTCATTAGTTTCATTCATTAGTTTGTAATTAATTAGTTTTAGCTACAGATGCCTCTAATCTAAACCGGGTAGCTTATATGTGTGACCACCCTGTACATCATTGAATTATAAAATATCCATACTGTTTTTAACAATTAATCAAATCAATACAACTCACTATTTCATCTTTCTTTTAGCATGCGCGTGCGAAGTTGGCTCACAGGAGCAGTGGTGTGCGTGATGTTTGCTCAAAGTGTGTCTTCACTCTCATACGAGGACAAACAAAGGCGACAAACTCCAGACATGGGATTACCCATCCAAGGTTCGGTGTCCTATTCCGTGATCCTCAGCGCCCTTAGCGGCTTGCGCAGAACGAGGAAAAGAACGGGTAAGTACTTAAGTGCTCTAGTACAGGAAGAAAAGGAAGTACTTGTGTATCTTTGTACTTGAGATGAGGGGGGAGTTGGGAGTCTTACTTTGTGTAATTAGAGATGTATATGCAGAGAAGATAAAGATGTAGGGAATTAATGGGTATTGTGAAAAATATATAACATGATATTTATAATTTAGTTATGGATTTTTATTTTGGGATCTTTATACGTTTTATATGTAGATTTTTCAAATCCAATACAGTTTATTTTATTTGCAAGTATCCCTTTTGAATTACTAAAATGTATCTTATATTATTAATAATTAATCCATATATGTTACTGACATTTTAGAAAAACACGCAACATTTTATTGTTATTATTTTTTTTTAATTGAACATGAACATTTGTCGAGTACATATCGGGGTGATAACAAAATAGCATAGTATTATTCAACATATATTTTAATGCAATAACATTGATTAAAAAATTTCATTAAACCCGAATATTATATTCAGATTAAGAAAACTAACAAAAATTAAAGAATTTAAAATTAAAGAACGTTAAATGATCATTAATAGTAAACTGGCTAATTATTGAAGTATAACTAGTATATAAATGTATTTAGTCATTTCATTTCAGTACACATGTAGTTACACTTTCAGCAATTATTTTTTCTCTTAATTTTTTCGTAATAAAGTTTTGTACTAAAACAATAGTATTTTACACGATTAATTTATAAAAAAAATAAACGGAAAATGTATTTAAAAGCGATTACATTTTACTTATTTCTTAAGTACTTTTTTACATTATAATGTTAATATTTTTACACTGCTCTATTATATTTTTACACAATAAAGGGAAGAAAGACCAATAATTGTAGCCAATTAAATGCAAAACCTAACGTTACATGCACGGTATATCTTTCTTGAACACATTTCTGTCTTCATTGTTATATTTTACACAGTAATGGGAAAGTAAGTCAAATGATTGTAGCCATAATGGAAAGATCTTTAAGTGCAGTCCCAAATGTGCAATCACTAATGTTATATGCACGGTATATCTTTCTTTTAGTCACATTTCTGTCTTCTCAAACAGCAATGGGAATGGATCTGACTGATTACCTATGGAATAAGGCCCATGAAAAAAGCCGCGCAATGGTGCTCCAGCGTATGATGAAGAATGGGAAAAGGTAAACAGTTTACAATACTTTTCAAACAAGGCATGGGAACTTACTAATGGGCTCGTTTGGAAAGTTTGTTTGAGACTGCGTCAAATCAACAAGCGCGAGTGAGAATTTCACCGAAGATTTTTCTTTCGAAAAAGTATTTCTTTTTAGATATCGATTTGATAGTTTAAAACAGAATAGTTTTTAAACAAGGAAGATGTCTGGGGTTGTCGATTAACTATTATTGTTTTAATTTGGGTAGAAAGTACAAAGTACTGTAAAAAAAAGAATACATTACAATTTAATCTGTTTTTATTCCCATGATTTACGAAGACTCTTATAATTAATTGTAGTAATTATGGAAAGAAATATTGTCTATTAAAAAAAATTCATTAATATTTTGCGAGAAGTACTTTGCCAGAAAACTTTATAGATAGATGTAGCTATATATAGTATAGATTAAAAAAGATTAACATATTAAATTTTACATGATTTTTAGTGATTCATTGTATGATAATGATGGGCAACTATATTTTTTTGTTAAAAAAAGTTAAGTTGCACGCCAAAAAATTTAAATTAATAAATTAAAGTTATTAAATTTTCATTTTCATCACTATTAACCATTTGAGCGATTCGAAAAAGGGCAAAATTGTAAAGTTGTTTTCTCTTCAAAATTGTCTACTTTACATGTCCAATACATGTATATTATATATATTTTTTAATTTCTATTAATTGAATAGGTATAAATTTCATAAAATACCCTAACGCTCTAGATTTGAAAAATATTTCAACATCGAATTTTTTCGTGAATTTAAAGTTTATGCGTATTGCTAGAAAAACTGGAAATCCTTGGACAACTTAAGGTCGTTCAGCACCGTCAGAGGGTTAAGTGTAACAAATGTGACCTAGTGCTAGTTGGAAGCCCCACTTCGAATATTTTATTATGCTACCGAAACATGAAGTTTTATTTGCCGAAATATAAAATTTTGTATTGTATATTTCGATTAAATTACACTACAACTCACGGAATAAATATTTACAGACGAGGGAAATTTGTATCGAGTTACACAAATTTAATGAGTTAATAGACTTGTAGACACATTTAATATCTATAACTGTTAAATTCTGAATATTTTTTTAATTACATATGAACCTATTGACAAACAGTAATGTCATCGGGTTTTTTTTGTAAAGAAAAGGGTTTAATATTTTTTTTATCGAAGAAATTTATGACATAATTGTTATTATGATAACATAATTGTTATTTTGATATCATAATTGTTATTTTGATATCATAATTGTTAATTTGATAATATAATTATATTGTTATTCTTATAACAGAATTGTTATTCTTATAACAGAATTGTTATTCTTATAACAGAATTGTTATTCTTATAACAGAATTGTTATTCTTATAACAGAATTGTTATTCTTATAACAGAATTGTTATTCTTATAACAGAATTGTTATTCTTATAACAGAATTGTTATTCTTATAACAGAATTGTTATTCTTATAACAGAATTGTTATTCTTATAACAGAATTGTTATTCTTATAACAGAATTGTTATTCTTATAACAGAATTGTTATTCTTATAACAGAATTGTTATTCTTATAACAGAATTGTTATTCTTATAACAGAATTGTTATTCTTATAACAGAATTGTTATTCTTATAACAGAATTGTTATTCTTATAACAGAATTGTTATTCTTATAACAGAATTGTTATTCTTATAACAGAATTGTTATTCTTATAACAGAATTGTTATTCTTATAACAGAATTGTTATTCTTATAACAGAATTGTTATTCTTATAACAGAATTGTTATTCTTATAACAGAATTGTTATTCTTATAACAGAATTGTTATTCTTATAACAGAATTGTTATTCTTATAACAGAATTGTTATTCTTATAACAGAATTGTTATTCTTATAACAGAATTGTTATTCTTATAACAGAATTGTTATTCTTATAACAGAATTGTTATTCTTATAACAGAATTGTTATTCTTATAACAGAATTGTTATTCTTATAACAGAATTGTTATTCTTATAACAGAATTGTTATTCTTATAACAGAATTGTTATTCTTATAACAGAATTGTTATTTAATATCACAACTGTTATTTGATAAAAAAAATTCTATTTTGACAATATAATTATTATTATTATATAGCAGAATGATAGCAATCCCTGTATATAGTTTTAGTAAATCTATAATCGAGAACATAAATTAACAAAATATAATTAAAGGAAGAAACACTTTATTTCGACATTCCAAAATTAGCAGGTAAATTTCTGAAATATGAAAAATGTCATTTGAAATTTTTTTGCCTTTTATATCTCGAATGGAGAGGCGGAAAGAAAGACATGAAAGTTATATTACGAGTGTTTGCTTGTACAAAATATTAAAAAAACTCGAAACAGTATACCCTTTTTCATGTGATTTCAGAAGGCGCATTCGTTCCTTGTTATTTCCAATTGTGTTCTTATTTTTGAAAATGGCACTCGTCTTCTTTCAGGACAATACCCTGCATTCAAAAACTTTCCAGTGTATTACCACATTAAATTGGGCCTATCGAGTTGTTCAATCAGAATGATCTTTTGTTGCGTTTTGAAAGAAAAATATCGGAACCATCAAACACTTGTAAAATCTTTATGTGGAAACTTTCCGAATCGTTGCATCGTAAAGTTAGATGCCTGCAATTTGATAACAATTCTGTTTCGGTTAAAGTTAAAAATTAGTTTAGAAAAATTTTCTATTGATAATTATATATATTTTCAAGCTACTATATATTTTGTTTAACACCAAAATTGATATAAACTCAAATAAATTAATGTAAAGAAAGCCTTAACCCTTCACTGTACACAATTTTTTTTCTTCCTGAAAAAAAACATTGCGCATGCAAAATACCTTCCAGATACCTGAAAAATACTTTTTTTAAAACATTTGACTACCAAATTGATTCCGCACTGTTAAAAAAGGTATTCAAAAATAAGTAAAATGTACTCATTTTGACTACATTCGATGCATTCGACATGCCACTGAATACATAAGTTTCAATTTTGAAAAAGACGTACTTAAAAATGAGTACAATTGGTAAAAATTAATCGAATGAGCAGATGCTAGACTGCATAAATCAATTTCAATAAATATCGATAATTAAAACCAAGACTTACCGGGAATCGAACCCAGATCTGTAGGCACTGCTTTCCGTAGTCTTATCCGTTAAGCTACCAGGGCGACGTGAAGAAGTTATAAACAGAAGTAATGTTAAAAAGGTATGCCAAAAGAAGGAGAAGTAAGATAATTGAATTGTAATAAATCAGTTTCCATTTAAGCAATCGACACCAAATAATATGGAAAACCATCTTCTGAACAAATATTTTAAGTTTGTCAGGTCGCTTTTTTAAGATGGCATGTACAGAAGCTGAGATTAGCAATATTAAATCATACTGCTCATTTTTGTGAAAGTACGATTACTTAAATTTGAGTACATCATCGCTCATTTACAATGCAATTGTACTAAAAAAATCGATTACGTTCATGTACTCATTTTTAAGCACCTTTTTTTTACAGTGCTATGAGCCCAAAAAGGGTTTGAGTCGCAAACAAGCTTAGTAAAAGTACGCAACATATTAAATAAATTATTGGAACGTTGTTCAATACATTTTTAAGTACTAGTGCATAGTCTAAAAAGTTTTGGTAAGGACTTTGATCCAATGATTTTATTTGGCAAGAATAAAAGTGATGTACGTGCATAATCTGTTTCAATGTGGCATATCAAACCAATTGCTCTCTTTTTCGACATGTGCTGGGAATTGATGGTTGAAAAAGCAAACTAATGATGGTCAGGAGTTTGGTTATCAGAAGTTAAGATTGCTGTTCAGTTAAGGGTGGATTTGTTTTAACCATCATTAGCTGGCATTTTCTGGTTTGGGTCTTCTTTGGATTAAGGCTAAAATGAAGACTAAATTTCTTGGTAATATAAATCAAGTCCAAAAGTCGATTTGTTTCATTTAAAAACTTGTGATAGTGTGACGCGCGAAAACTTCTGTATATAAACTAGAAAAGTCGAATTATTTACCAATATTCCTTGGTTTTGCATAGACAAGAAACCTTTTAACGTATTTCAATGAAAAACCGAGAAAAAATCTATTTTATTGAGCTTTTTTTTCAATGATTTGCAAGGTGGGGTAAAATGTGTAATCGAATTATTAATACTAAAGAATAGGAAATTCGAAAAAATGTAACGATCTTCGAAAAAAGTGCAATATTCTACAAAAATATTATTTCGAAGTTTATAAATGACAAGAATTATCTACAATATATTTAACACTGTTTATGGGTTAATATAATTAAGTTGCATACCTGTTTTCAATATAAAATGTAAACAAGAAAATACACATGTCGATCATAAAAAAAACGCCATTTTCTTGTTTTATTTGATACAGAAGAAAGTTTTAAATGAATTAAAAAATCGTCTGCGGAACAAATTAAAAATAATGTAAATACAAAAAATATTCCGCAAACAAAATAATTTTTTTTTAATTATAAAAACAAACGTTTTATTTCGAAGATAAAAAATTAGATGTTTCAAAATGGCGAAATAACTTATTTTTAGAAAGACGGTTTACTGAGTTTAATAATTTTTTATATCCTGAGTTAAATATACTGTGTTTTTAGGAGTTGCTGACTGCCATTTTTTCTATTTTACTGCGGAACAAATTAAAAATAATGTAAATACAGAAAATATTTCAGCATCAAAATAATTTTTAAAAAATTACAAAAACAATCAATTTTTTTCGAAGATGATAAAAAAAATTAGATTTTTCAAAATGGCGAAATAACTTATTTTTAGAAAGACGGTTACTGAGTTAAATATACTGCATTTTCAGAAGTTGATGACCGCTATTTTTTCTATTTTATTCAAGTTAATAATTTGGACTAAAAAATTAGTTTCAATAATGTCTCTTTATGGGAAATTTCCATGATTTCCCGTTGACTACCCATTTTACCCCATATGTGGTTGAAAAAAGATTTATTTAAGAAGATTAAAGAAGACAGCAATTTAAAAAAAAATATTAAACATATTCAAAAACGATGTTAAGGAACCCATTGCATAAATACACCAAAAAAAGTTTCATATTAATAACCTTTTAAAAGTGAAAAATGGCATTGAATGAAAAACATTTTCCAATAACAAAAGTAGGATTAAAAACATATACATTGATTTATCCAAATCTTGATTCATCCTTGGATTTATTAATATATTGGATGGTTCGTTAATTCATTTGTTTATTTGATTGTTTTTTTGCTCATTAAATTTTTATTTATTGATTGATTTATCAATACGATTAAATTATTATATGATTTGTTGTTTTTAATAAAATGTCGATACAATCAAATATATGTATAAAGATTAGCATTGAAGAATTTATGAATGATTAACATGAATAATTTTAGGACAGATAAATCTGTAAATCACCCATAACTTGAAAAATGAGTTCTACATGTAACAAATTTATGCGGTATTCGAACAAAGTAAAGTTCAGAGTTGTCCCGAACAATTTTTCCGCCTACGATTGAAGGCGCTTGGGATATTCTAGGAGTTTTTTGATGAAAATAACAGTTGAAATTCACAAGAATATAGCATATGTGACAAAAAAAGAAGACTGTAAACATTGAAGTGTTTTGTCAAAACCCATTTAAGATAAAGGGAAGCCCGAAAAATGTTAGGCATTTATTGAATATTTTGTCATATTTATTGTGGTACAAAACGCTAAAAATAACAACAGCGACAAAGTTATGGTATATTTTAGGTTAAGCTATCTGTTCTGAAAATAGTTAATTCATATAGTATTATTATTATTAACAAGTCTATAAAATGTTTTATTTTTTGAGGAATTTTGCAATAATTATTTTTTTATGTTACTTAAAGCAAAGTTCCGATTTGGACATTTAAAACAATTTTGAATCAGTGATGAACTTGAGTAATATTAAGTACAAGTGTAATTTCCATTTGAAAAGTAATTGAACATATTTCACTAGATGATGCAATAAATGTCATGTGGGTTTTATAGCAAGGAAAATCTTCGGGTGTGAGTGGCAAAGAGTTTTACTTTGTTGGTGTATGGCCGCAAAAATCTCGCAACTCATTTTAACTCTTTTCCAAATGTCTTATTGACTTGAAACTTGGACATATGTAATACCGATACTTACATAATTATTTACCGAGAGTCAGCGAGGTTTCTGTTTTAACTCGACTTTTCGTCCGTTTGTCTGTAAATGTGTTTATTACGCATTTACGATCAAATTCGTTGTTCGATTTTCTTTAAATTTTGCACGAATGTTGCTTGAAGTCATTAAAATCGCCGTGTATGCTTATGTATTTATTGTTATTATTTTGGTCGCTAGATTTACTATTCCCAGAATTACTAGTTAATTACAAATTGACTGAGCGTTAACGAAGTCCTGTTTTAAGGTCCATTCTACACGAACTAGTAAAACGCGTGTGACCATCTCGATGATTCGATAATTCACATCACGTGGTACGAATTCTCGAATCACTGAGAAGCTCACGCGTTTTACTCGTTTTAGTGTAGAATGGGCCTAACTCGAGCTTTCGGCATTTCGTCGGTTTGTAAATTTTCTTATTACGCAGTCACGACCAAACGCCTTGTTCGATTTCCTTCAAATTCAGCATGACTTTTCCTTGAAGTAATTAAATCGACTTATATATATATATATATATATATATATATATATATATATATTTGGGGGGGGGGTAGTATTTGTTCGCGAGGCCTACTGTTCCCAGAACTACTAATTAATTGATCGAGCGTTATCGAGGTCCCTGCTTTCCCTCGATCTTTCAACACTTCGTCTGTTTGTCTGTAGATTTGCTAGTTCAGTTGTTACGCATTTACGGCAAACGCGTTGTTCAATTGTCTTCAAATTTGGAAAGAATGTGTCTTGAAGTCATTAAAAACAACGCATATACTTTTTTTTTGTCTTAGTCGCGAAGTCTATTGTTCCCAGAACTGCCAAACGTTACATGAAAATACCGAATATACAGTGGTTGTATTCTTTGTTAATGAGACTTAATCTGTATTAAACCATTTTAATATATCGTTAACTCAAGCTTAATATTTGCCTCTTTAGTACTAATTTTTATTACATTCAGGTGCGGCTTTAAGCTCCAGCGACCACTGAACTGAGGGGTCATTAATTAGTTAAATTAATTATTAGTTCTACATCGGATTATTTTATTCTGTCTTAAAATATTTATACATCTCACAAAGTATCGACATATTTAACAGGAAAGACATTATTTTGTGACACACAATCACTCCTCCAAAACTATAGATAACCAATTTTTATGATCAAGGTGTCATTTGAAAAAGAGTGAACTGTAGATGTACTAAAACGTCTCAGAACTTTAAAATATTACAAATTAATCAGTTAATTACTGTTAGCGAGTAGGGGAAGAACCCTCTAGTTTAGTTTATTTTCTTATCGGAAAATGTCTATTTTATGGCTTCAGTCTACAAATTCAGTAGGTATTCAAGAATTTTTCGCAAATGTAAAGTAGTTTTATTAAAGCCAAATTTAAAGCATTAAGACTAAAAATATACGACTAGGTTATATGACTTTCTTCAAAAACAAAAGGGAGAGGAGCGTCTAAAATATGTCTTGTATTAAAGAAAAAGGTATCGAGCCGTTTATGCTTACATTTTTTTTTTCTTTCTTAGTAGTTTTATTTATTACTATGTAAAAATTAAATATATTTTTTGTTTTAGGTAAATGGATTCTTCAAAATGCAAGTTTTAAAAATCAGAAACCCACTATAAAAAAATATGTTCGAGAAAATAATCAATATAAATCTGGATAACAATGGCAATGAAAATATTTCAAATTTTGTCTAATTTTTAGAAGTTTTGATTTATCTTAGAATTGTTTGTTAAATATATGTGAAAATTTGTGTGTGTGTACAAATAACAAACTTGTTTTTAAATTGTAATATTTTTTCAGTAAATTTTAAAATCGCACTTTATTAGGACAGTTAATTTTTATTTATTTGATTTAAATTAAATAGGAAATAAATAAAGTAAAATTGAGAATGGAAGTGTACTGTTTTACTTGATACTAGCAGAAAAACAATTGAATGGTGAACATAACACAAATAATCTTAAATTTCTATTATACCAGAATTTTAGACTAATGTAATGCCGATACTATTTAAAATATAGTCTAGAATTATCACGAGAGAATAAATAAGGCTTTGCAAGCTTGTTGTCAATTGTGAGCTCATCACATCCGACTATAGTTTCAAGAAAACGAAGAGCAGTGCTTCTTTCGTCTAGGTATTTCTTTCTGGATGCGAAACAGTCACCAAAAGCATATTGTGTAGCTCATGCGCGACGCTGTTTTGGCCACTTATGAAAAATTTCCAACTCGTAAATGTTAAATCTCACTCATTGAAATTAATAACCTAAAAAATATTTTTAAAAAATCGTCAATTTTGCAAATTTATATAATGAAAATTATCATAAAAACAATGACAAAGAATATTAATTTTTTTTAAATGACTTTTCTAGAAAATTTCTTATTTACCTCTGATGGTTCATTTTACTTGGCAATCCCGATATTTAAAGCTAGACATTTATAATAATTCGCTTTTTGTCCAAGAATTAGTCTATCCTGCATATTAGTCAGATGCAAATCAAGCCCTGATAATTACACATCACTTGAGACACCACAACAAATTACATTTACGAAACTTAACTATAAAGATATCTAGGTTGAATTAAGTATTTATACATTAGTGCTCCTTTTTCAGAATGCATACGAAAGCCGAAACATTTTCAACTTTAGAAAACACTTGAAAGGAATTTGGTTATGCAAATTAAAATAATTTAGATTTTTTAAAAATTATTATTCTATTAATTTCAGAACATGTACAGCCGGGGATTGGTTTTGTTTTGTTAATTAACGTCGCACTAGAGCTGCACAGTGGGCTATTGGCGACGGTTCGGGGTCAATCTCGAAGGAAAGACCCGGGAACACATACACATTCACCTCGTTATTTTAGAACCATGGTCAGATGACGAGGAAACACCTGAACTGGCACCCGACGCAACCTCAATAGGCGTCGGGACTTTGGACCCCGATCAGATTTATCGTGCACCAGTCCCGTATACACGCCAGTATAGGTGATGGGCACTGCAACGTCACAGGCTGCCGCGTAGAGCAACGAGGAAAATCTAAAGGCAACAACGTTGCCTTTCGCTATGTTTGCATCACTTGTCAAAGGCGGGATTTCGTTTAAAACTCAAAATAAAAGCACACGATTAAACACAAATACAAGTATTATTATAATTTAAGTTATATTTCAATTATTAAAACATAGGTTTCCAAATAATTTAAGTTTTTCGTATTCAAATAAAAAAAATCAGACATTTAATGTCTGATAACTTTTTATGCCAAGTTTTGTTTATGAGTCTTATTGTGTTCCCGAAACACGAATAATCGAACCTAACCATAATATACAACTAATTAATCTTTAAACGACTTTTCGAAATCCACCGGGAACTTTGTTTTACTAAAAGTGCATTGCTTGTTTACTAATCCAAGAAATATGCATAACAACTTTAAGCATAAACAATATTATACAGGTCTTTTCTGCTTCTAACAGGTCATTATGGATATAATTTTAATTGTGATTAATAATAAAAAGAAAGTAAAGTATGTTTTGGAGATATATAGTCTTTTCAGATGAATAAACAAGAAAAAGTATTAAAAATCAACTCCACTTGAATCTGCACTGTTAAAATATTTTTTGTTGTAAAAGTTGTTCATATTTACATAACATGACCGATCTTTTAGTTATGCGTGCATTTAATATTACGATATTTTAATCATTATTACAGAAAATAAAACAATAAAAAAGATTTTTGTTGATTTATATTTAAATGTGTTCATATTTCTTACACAGCCCGTGAAGCACCAGCTTATACATTACATTCTATTAGGGGCTTACACACGCCTTCAAATCACTTAAACAGGAAAATACTTTATATTCCTAACTAGTAATTTTTTTACTACTAAATATTTTTGAAGAAAACCTTTCATAAACATAAATTAGTAAGAAAAAATATCATAAATATGTATGTGTTGTTTAATTTGTTCGTAAATGAAAGAGAAAATTAAATTTATACTAAAGATTAGTAGAAATACTCAACAGTTTTTAATTTGTTGTAATAAATTTTTAGTGCATACTAAATGTCGATTTAATCTTCTATGTTCTATTTGAAGGAGAGTAATATATAAAAAAAAAGCATCCGTTTGAAAGCGCCGGGCTTATTTCTTGCTTTGAAGTCTTATGGTTTGTTGAATGTTTTTTGGAATTTAATTTGATGCTGAATAAAAAATATATATTTATATTTTTAGTTGTATAAATATAAAATTCAAAATAAGTAATTTTGCTTAATAAAAATCAAAACTATACGGCAACTGCGTATACGCACAGTTTTCGTAAGCTTAAAAAAATAACTAAAATTTCTTTAAAATAAATAAATATAACCTATAAATGGTAATAAACCACATAAAACTCTATTTATAAATTACATTGTTAGTCAGTATTGATTACAAGTAATCCTCAAATGGATTACTATTGCATTGATCGATCGCAAACATGCTAAACACTGACATGTTGCCTTCAGATTTTTTTCGGGTAGCCAAGATTCCGGTTTGTTTACCAACATGCGCAAGGCCTATAATGTGTTGGATATTCTGAACGACTTTCTAGTATTTTTGTAGCGAAGCTGGCAACCCTCCGATCGCAAGATCACTACTTTTTACTTTTCTATGTCAAGTCCATTTCCCGGATTCGAACCACCAATCCTTGGATTAGTAGCTGAATACCTTACCAACTGAGCAACTGGGGCTCCGTACAGCCGGGAAAAAAAAAAACGAACCACCAATGATTATTTCGTTAGTTTTTATAGTAGAGCTAAACTTAATATACCATTTTGTAGGACTATCTTCATACTCTAATCCGCACCAACTTTAAAATTTTCAATAGCAACACCTACTTTTGACTACCTGAAATTATCATTTGATGCACATTTTAATATAGCAAAAGAACTACAAAGAGGAAAATCATGAAATTTTAGATATGCATATAAAAAGTTTTTCTGAATCCATCACTATCAAAATATAGCATGGTTGCTATTCATAAATTTTATGAATATTAATATCCTAATTTAAATAAAATTAAAAAATATACATATAAGTAATGAAAGTTAGTGTATTTTATTTGGGTCGTTTAGAAGTAACGGATAAAAATGTCAGCTGAATAAAATTATTTTTCGAAAGATACGATTAAAAGTTTAAGAAATTCATTTAACATTACAAGTTCTAAACTTTCAATACTCATAAAACTACTTGCAAATTGATAATCAACGATAAATTTGGTCGTAACTACTAAATATTGAATCAAAATTGGGTGTTGCTATTGGAAATTTTAAAGTTGGTGCGGTTTTTAATATGGCTGTACAATATAAAGACAATTCCCTGGCTGTACAATATGAAGACAGTCTCCTATGCAAATTTTTTGTATATAAATGTATAGTAGACTTTATTCCCTACCAAATGGTATATTAAATTTAGCTCTACTATAAAAACTAACGAAATAATCATTGGTGGTTCGGGTTTTTTCCCTGGCTGTACAATCAGTATACATACAAAAAAAATATTTTGAATAAAAAATGGATTTTGAATGAGTTACAGGATCATATACTTCTCTTAAAAGAACCCCACTGTATAGATGCAAATTTAGGCATTTTGAAAAGTGCAAGCTGTATAGTGAGTGTTCTTATTCTAAACAACACAATAAATTGAAATCGGAATGGTTCTGAAACATTTTTATTTGACAATAGCACCACATACTGACAATTCACAGACATCAATAATATAATATGCTGAAAATAGCTTTAAAATTAGGATACTTAGATAATTCAAAATAATCTGACTTTTTGCCATTTGACACAAAAGTGAATATAATCGTTTAACTATCAACACTACACTATACATTAATCAACGAATCTTAAAATAACGTATGGCTTCGAGTAAAAAATTTTAAGCTGTATACTTTATTTTAATAAATACAGATTATAATCCAAATTGATAAATATCACATATTCCATACAATAAAAATTGTAGGATAAAAAATTTTGAAATATAATTTTCACAACAGGAATATATATCAAAAGCAACTTACTATAGTTTTTGTAAGCATTTAAGGCAATATTCATACAATTACACCTATATTTTAGTGGTCTCTTTAGAAATTTCTTTCAAATAGCCACGTTATCCACTATATTGTAAAAATAGACTGGAGGCTTTTAAATGTATAAAATTTAAAACCATTTTTGAGTTTCCCAAAATTTATTGAAAAGTCATATAAAAATAATGGCAATAAAAATTTATTAGCATATTGCGTCAAAATTGTAAATTCCATAACAATTTACCTTTCTAATGTCGTAACTTGCATTAATCATTACACAATTATGGCACATAAAAGCGCCTGATAGTTTGAAATAAAGGAATACAGCCGTGTAAAAACAAATGAAAAAAGCTTAACACTTAATAATGAATAATTCACATTACAAATATTGCACAGAAAAGTCTTTTCAACATGCAATTGAACAAATCCTTACATTAGTTAAGGCGCAACTTTATTCCCAAATAACGCATCACGTATTAGCCCAATCATGAACAAATCAGCCGCTTTGTAAAATGCTGTTCCTTCCACTACTGGTTTAGCCTTCTCATCTTCAAACTTCATGAATTGTCCTGAGGAATGAAATTCTCTGGCATTGGTAGCTTTAGCAAGTTCCTTGATATTCTTATCATTGACGCCAGAACCTATTTGAAAATAAACCCCATATTATAGTTTGTGAAGAATATGCTCTTTTAAAATGTATACTAAATTAAAATTTTAAAGAGAGGATGGAGATTAGTAATATTGTACTAAATTTTAGAACTATCATAAAAGTGAGTGCAAAATTAGTGTCCACTTCAAAAATAAGTACAAGTTTACACTCTCACATAATTTTTTAAATAAGAAATTTAAACAAAAACTTGTATTATCTTAAAAAGCTTGTTTATATGAGAATGTTGTTAGAAATTTAATTATTTTAGAAATAGCATCAAATTCCAATTCTCTTCGGGTAATGTTTGTCTATTGAAAATCATGCATCCATCAAACAACTATACATGGACCGTATTATGCAGCAACAACCAGTTAACCCACACAATATTTATAAGAAATATTTTATATCTAGTTATTTGATTAAAAAAAATATAAAAATAAAATTCTCCAGTCTTCCTTACAAATCCCATAATGCTTTTATTGCATACAATATGGAAGCCACCTTAGCTATTTCATTAACAGCAAATACGAGTGATAAGACATGTCCTTTCCTCCTGTCTCCTTAACCAGATCAAAGGTATGATAAAAATGGCAATTAACACTTTTATAAAAATAAGGATATACTTTCCAGCAAAAGTATGTCAGGAAAACCTTTAACAGTAACATTTATTTGAAATAACCAAGTATAATCTGAATCAAGACTCATTTCTTGAATTTTCTTTAAACCCATTTAATATTTTACTAGTATTAAACATTCATGACATCAACACAAGTATTTGAAAGTTATTTTGACAATTTTAAATTTTACATAATCTTGCCAAAAAATGTTACTTACCAGGCATGATGATTATTCGTGAACCAGCCTGAAAAAGAATAAATTTTAATACATTTGACATGCTATAATAAAATTGTGTATATGAAAAGAAATTGACTTCTTGGGATAAAAGGTTCAATAAATTTGCATGTATTTCATTTAAAATAAATATCTACAATTTAACTGTGTTCAGTTGGGTGCAAAACTTTCCAGAAACATTAGAGAATAGTACATAATAATGCTACGAAAACAGCAAATAACTTAAATGTGTTTAGAGATTGTCCTTTTTACTTTTTTTGTAATGGGAAAGGCCCTTATAAATACACATAATATAACAAGCATTTGTACAAACTTAATGCAGTTAATATTTAAAAATATGACTAATTAAAAGATAATATTAAACTAAAAAAAATTTAGTTTTAAAATATTTATTAATAACAATTAAAGTTTAAAAACATTAAACACAAAAATATAAATTTTAAAATAGCTCACCAGTTCAACTAATTCCGTAATGAAGGGAGTTCCCTGTTCTGCAGTGTGTGCACGGCCACTGGTGAGAATTCTTGTAAATCCCAACTCGATAACTTCATTCAGAGCAGTTTCAATATCGCATGTCATGAGATCAAAAGCTGTAAATTATTTAGTTTAATTAGTCATTGCTAGAATATTGTATAAAACTTTTAACAAAATTCCAATAAAAAGTTTTAACCAACATTTATTAAAACCCTAAATGTTACTAGTCTCAAACTCATAAATAAAGCAACTAGTGAAGATTTCTGAAAATCACCAATTCATTATTTTTCTTTAATAAAATATCAGACTAGGCAAAAGGAGAATACTACAAGCCAATATTTTAAAAACTTTAGAGTCAAGATAACATATTTTAATGCAGAAAATATGTATTTAAATGTTTCAATTATACATGCTTTTACACACTTATTTAATTCACTTGTTGATTTAGCAATTCCATTTTACTACATTATTCAAAAAGTAAGAATTTATTTTATAGTAGTTTATATTAAAAATTTATTAATCAAAACAATTAGACAAAATACAAATTTAAAATAAATTTTTATCAATACCTCTGCTAAATGTAACAGGCTTTCCCTTTGCTGCTTCTAGAAAAAGCAAGAACAACTATTTAGCACTAAGTGAGATGTATAAAAATAAACAAGGATAATAAAATTATTTAAATTACTAACATTTAAAAAGCACTTTCCATAAGGACAACTTTGATATACTAAGATTGTAGTTAAAAACCATAAATCAAAAAAGGTAATTCATATAAATATTTTATTTTATCATTTAAAGATGAGAGGAGAATAACTACTGTAAAATATTACCTTAAAGTATAATTTTCTTAAAGCTATATTGAACTTTTTAAAAATCTTTTGTTACAATTTATAATATAAAAAAGAAAAATGTGAATATTTGAAACTCAAATCGCTATAAAACAAATGAAAGTTAAATAAAAATGCAGTGTTCACTCTAGGCGTTATTTAAAGGGCGGTCCCCGCCCAGCCTGCCCTTTTTTCATCTTGATAGCACCCTTATGCCCATTTCCCTAAAATGCTGCCCTCTTTTGAAAAAATTTCACCCCTCTTGCCCTTTTCAGTCAAGCACAAGCGTCCTTGCTTCCCTAGCTGTCTTTAAAGAAGGCATTGATGAATTTTTTTGTGTAAATAAGAATTAAAGAGAATAATGACACTAGAAAAACAAACTCCATGTAAATTACGCGTTTTGTGCAATCATGATGATTCCGCGGTAATTTTGCCTGTGCCCACGTATGAAATGCTGAGGTTTTTTTTAAAAGAGAAGATGGTTTGTGGTAATTTTACAAAATTAGGCATTTTATTACCAAATTTTGGATTTAAATTGCCTTTTCATCAGTTTTGTAAGGGGTCTGATTGGAACTACTTACGGATTTGGTTATGTGAAAAATAAAAATTGTTTTGTTAATTTAAATTTAAAGTTTTTAATTGTTGCACTAATTTAAAAGTAAGAGACATCAATTTTGTACGGGTCTTTCTTTCGAGATAAGCCCTGTATCATTACCAACAGCTTATATATTATACAGCTTTAGCGCAATGTCAACCAACAATCGGAACTCTTTCGTTTTTGTTTGGCCACACCCACCCCAAACTTTTTTTTTTAAAGTGCCTTTTTAAAAATAAGAAGTGCCTTTTCGAAAACGGGGTTCCCTTTTACTGGCAACAGCGCCCTGGCCCTTTTTATTTCTAGAGTGAACACTGAAAATGTTTCAATTACTACTTTCTTAAGATGCGTTTCTTATTATGTGTGAATACACAGAAAGAAAAAAATGGGGGGGGGCTGTAAATATCATAGACTTAAATTTTAAAAGCGCATTAAAATTTGTTTCCGTACCAATCTTAAAGAACTGCCAAGACATTTTGAACCTAAACTAAAAATTAGTAACCCTCTTTTCAAAGGCTCAATTACGGCACTAAAGCCTGGACGTTAATTTCATGAACAATGTAAATTTATGCCAAATTTGATTATAGCCTTCATCAATAAAATTAATCATAAAATGATAATTAGGTATACAATAAAAATCTACAATTTTTCTTACCTCTATTAATCATTAAAGAGACTGCCATTGAACTTAATTGAACTGTAATTAGGTAAATTATATACTTATCTAAATTCAAATTCTTTTTATGTATTTAACATGACTACCAAACATGAAATGAAAACTGTTACCAATACACGAGACTTTTAGAGAGATTGAAGTTGGCAACTAACATATTTAAAGCATAATAAAATTGAAAGATACAAAAAAGGACGTTAAACACAACTTTTATTTTCTACATCAATCTTCTTTTTATACTTACTTTTTACCTTTATCTTAGACTGCATAATACCTATACATGTTATTCTTCAACAAGCAAAAACATTCATTGATATTTTAAATTCTTATTTAAAAAATGTACAAAAAAGCAAAATTATTTCAAAATATACTAATGAATACCTTAAGAACATTACAACTGTACCCCTAGTAATAAAAATAAAATGTACTACTTACGAATCATCTGCAAACAAAGGGTTTTATCCAACATGTTGTCAGGTCGGCTGCAAAAGATGAAAAAAATAATTTTCCTGCTATTTATACAAGCTGCAAAATACTTACTTATAATAACTCAAGTAATCAGCATAATTCTAAAGACAGTGGCGGTTCGTGGACTACAGCAAGTACAGCCGGGCTGCACATAATTTTATTAGTGTATTTTAAAACTAAAATTATACATTTTATTAATTTTCTTAAATGAAGACGAAATTTCTATTGTAAGTAAAAAAAACTCCAATAAATAGCAAAACTGTTGCCGTAATGCACAATTCAGGAAAGGAAAAAACTCACATAAAAACTGCAGCCAAAAAACAAAGTCCCAAATCGGCTGCATCGTTACCATGGTAACCTTACATAGAAAGACTTCCCCTGCACTCTAAAATGGAGGATGCGACGACACAAACGCAGCCCAAAAGGATTTTTTCAAATCTACTGCAATTGGGATTTCGGTGAAATGATTGATTCGTACGTGAATCTCTCCAAACAGAAGTAGTTTACGTGATAAGTTTACACGTGTGTTGTTGTTTCGTTACTTAAATTAATATTAACCTATTTGCAAGTTTAAAAGAAAGGAGGATTGATTTAATATTCAAAAAATAAGCAAGTGTTTTATAGTTATCTTTCGTAAAACTTGAAAAGAAACCGAGTTTGAGTAATAAATATTAAAGAATTTCTATTTATGTATGGTTGTAGAAAGTAGGAGGGGGGGGGAGAGTCACATGATTTCGGCTGCACTAACATTTTCGACCACGGGCCGCCACTCTCTAAAGACCACCTATAGAAGAGAGTGAGCTCTGGTAGCCTTATAAGATATAGTAGCTAATATAGTTTAATAAAAAAGAGCAATAGTTTTAGTTCATATATGGCAAGTTAGAACTCAGTCAACTTGTCTTAGTTTAATATGATAAATGAAAAATGCTTAAACTTAAAAGTTGAAAATATGTTACATTTTCAGCTGAGAATTCAAGAGATTTTTTTAAATATATAAAAAATAAAGGAAATTGCTTTAAAACACAAAGGAGAAAATATTTAAGAAAATATATGACAATGTAATTTATACACAGTGTTCACTCTGGGCGTTTTTTAAAGGGCGGTCCGCCCTGCTCGCCCTTTTCAGTCGCGGACAAGCGGTCTTGCTTCCCTAGCTGTCTTTAAAAAAAGGCATCCATTATTTTTTTGTTGTCTAAATTGGAATTAAGTGAATAATGACAGTAGAAAAACAAACTCCTTTTTAACTACGCGTGTTGTGCAATCACGATGGCATTTATTATAAAATTTTGAATTTAAATAGCTTTTTCATCAGTTTTGCAAGAGGTCTGATTAAGACTACTTACAGATTTGGTTTTTATGGAAAACATTAATTTTTAAATGTCAATTTTTGGATGTTTAGTATCTTGATAAAGAGATATCAATTTTGTATGCGTCTTTCCTTCGAGATAGGCCCCGAACCGTCAATGATAGCCCAATATGCAGCTCTAGCGCAATGTCAACTAATAAATCATAACTTTTTTTTTTAAAGTGCCTTTTAAAAAACGAGATACATTTTTCCTGCCCTTTTTTATTTCTAGAGTAAACAAGGTATATAAAAGGTTATTATATGGTATAAAGTCTGACCCAAAAGAAAGGCTATTACCTTGAATGAGGCTATTACCTGGAACCACCTCCGAGTAGACACCACCCATTTTCTTTCACTTTAATACGATTAGAATTTAAGTTTGAATAAAACTAAGTTTACCAACTAAATACAAATTTCACTAATTGAAATATACAAAAATAAATGCAAAGTATACAAATGAAAATATAAAAAAAAAATAACCCTTGAAAATCAAAAATATTAGTTAATATTAATTCCTTCTGTATAATATGTGGCTTGAAACAAGTACTAATGTTGCATCGGTGTTAAATTAGACATTCGTCTTTGTTTTAAGCCACATATATTTCAATCAATATTTCTAAAATTTACACAGTTATTTACTATACTTTCCTTTAAAGCCTAAAAAGTTACAACAGTGAGAAACGCAATATTTAAAATTTAATGCCATATTTCAACTGTATACACAAAATTTATTACATACTTAGAAAGTTATTACAAAAGGTTTTACAATGTGTTCATTTTCAGTGCAAGTAAAATATTTATATTAATGAAATATACCTTAAGGCTCCTGTGACAAAGCCATCAACTCCCATAGACAATCCAATTTCAATATCTTTTAACATCTGCATGGATTCCTCAGGCGAATAGTAAAAGTCCCCACATCTTGGGCGAACCATCATGTAGATGGGCACCTTAACTTTCTGCTTTACCATTGCAATCAGACCTTTCAAAGATATGCAAAAAATGGATGCAATTAAAAAAAAAATTAGTTTAAAGTATTGGACAAGGGACACTAGTGTAACAGCTTTCTTATGCATAGACATCAGGCACCCCATGGCTGTTACCCCCTTCGAAAAATTAATTGCGACACCTATTGTTATACCGAATGGGGAAAAAAACATTTTAATATATGAAAACTTGTACAGCAGTTTCTAAAGTAATATTAGTACTCAATATATCAAAAGTTTAAAATCTGAAGATATAGATTTTAAAAAACACTTTTAGGAACAGATGTATTAGAGGACATTTAGTGCGGGTGTTTTTCTTTGCGACAGAAAAAGTTGACAAAACGTTTATTCGATTTGCGCTAATGAACTTTAGAATTTAATATCCTTTAGAAAAATGTCTCAAAATTATAAAGGTATGCTTTCAACTTCTATTAACTCAACCAAGATGTGTACATTTGTGATTGATGCTTTATATTGTATTACCCAAGTAGCACAAGACGTCGTAACGACGTTGAAAACAGGTAGTGAACGTCGCAATTTGGTCGGCGTCGCAAAAAGACCGTGAAAACAACGCCTTTTAGCGGCAATAAATGCGACGTCGTTTTCTGGATGCCATTTTTAGGTGTAAAGACGTAGTTTCAGCGTCGTAAAAAAAACCCATAGAAAATCCTGTCTTAGTAATATATTCAAAGGAGATCGTTACTATAAGAAAGGTTTATTGTAATGAAAGTCATTTTCTTTTTATTCCACACATTTTTAAAAAATAAATTATGATTTTTTTAATATTTTTTAAGACTAAAATTTATAGATATTTTTATTAAATGTAACATAGAGAAATAATTATTAATATAAAACAATTAATTATTAATTAAAAAGGTAATTATTAATTAAAAATACGTAATTATTAATTAAAATAATTTACCAACACTTTATTATCATTATTTTAACTATCATTAGTTTTAAATATTAAAATAATTGATTATTATTAATTTTAAAATAATTTGGTTATACTTTAATTTATTATTAATTTTAAAATAATTTGGTTATACTTTAATTTATTATTAAATTAAAAATAATTTGGTTATACTTTAATTTATTATTAACAATAAAGTATTTTCAGTTTTAAATAATAATTATTAGTTTGAAATAATTATTAGTTTAAAATATGCTAACTTAGTTTTTAAACAAACCTACATTACAAATATATTTTTTATTCCCGTTCCCTACAATAAAATAAATGAAAGCTTAATAAATGAATTTTTAAAACATATTTCTTTATTTCAAAACGAATTAATTTAGAAGTTTGGATAAAAACATGAAATAAAAATTAATAGAAAATATTTTTGAATAATAAAGTAATTTTTGATAAATAATAATATTGTTAAAGAATATTTAGAATAACAGAAAGTAATGTTTAATAAATAGTATTAGAAATATATTTTTTTCTTCCCCCCCCAAAAAAAAATAATAGTAATGCTAAATAATTGAATTTTTTAACAATGAATTAATTTTAACATTTGGCTAACATTATTTTAATAAATAATAATAGAAATTGATTTTTAATAATAAAAAGTAATTTTCGGTAAATAATAATAATATTATTAAAAATTTCTTAGAGTAACAAAAATTAATTTTTAATAAATAATTTTAAAAAATATTTTTTCATTTGTAAAACGAATTAATTTTGAAATTCCGTTAATTTTTTTTTAATAAATCATTAAAGATGTTGCTTTTTTAACAATAGAAAGAAATTTTTTTAAAATTATTTTTCTCACTTGTTGAACGCAATAATTTTGCAAGCAACTTTAAAATTATTTTTAAAGAAATATTAATAGAAATATTTTTATCCCCCCCCCCCCCTAATAATAATAATGCTTCTTTAAATGAATGTTTGAAACATATTTCCCACTTGTAAAAAGAATTAAATTTGAAATTTAGCACAAAATTTTAACAAAATAACACTTTTTCGAAAAAAAAAGAGCCCTTTTTATTGTTCTCGTGATGTCAAAAGAAACTAGTTTCGTCTCTGTGGATCTGGCAACATCTATCTAGGCGGCATTTTTTGTTGTGAAGAAGTCGCGTCTCCTCATGGCATGGCGGAAAACTAAGTGCATTCATTATATGCCTCTTCGAATTCATACTATGAAAAATTATCTGCCATTAAGCGTAATGGAAAAAAGGTAAATATACATGCCTACATACAAACTACACATAAAATTGTTGTCTATTTATGAACAATGTTGTTCTCCTAAAACTGGCACGATGACACGCGTTTCTAAAAAGCGTCATTCTAAAGTGTTAGAAATGACAACATTAGTACTGCTTATTTCTGAGAATTTCATACATATTGTCAAGGAAATTTTATAACTGTGTGACGGATTCCTTTTTCATATCTCAAATAGATTTTTCTCAAGCACTGCTAAATATCAGTTTTAACATTTTACGAGTTATTTTTAAAAAGGTATGAACTTCTTAAAATATTTCTTTGACGATTAAGATTGATAGTTGAGATGTTAATGTATTTAAATTAACCATCACGTGGAGACGTGATGCAATGCTACATGCTAGTGGGTCTCTTTAGACTACGTCTCTCCTGAAGGTGTATAAAGTAAAAGCTGCTATTTGTGGTTAACTAAATGCTTTACCATAAATAAGCTTATAAATCTGTCGATATCCCATAAAATTAGAAAACCTTTTCTTCAAAAGTAATTTTTTTTGTCAACGCAATTTAAATTAAAAAAAAAATCGTGGAACAAATTTATTTCAAATTTAATTTTGAAACTTTTAGAAAAATGAAATTGATTTTTATTTTAGGAACTTTTTGTGTCCCTTTAAAAAATTTTTAGAACAAGGCCAAACATATAGTGCTTAATATTTAATTCAGTCATTGATTCATTAACAGGGTTCCCACGTACCTGGAAAGCAAGAAGAACCTGTAATTGTCAAGGAATAGTTTTAAAAATTCTTAACATATTTGGAAAAGTCCAGGAATTTTTCTAAATTTTGACTGTGAAAGTGCCTTGTATTCTTTTCCTTGCTATCCGATGAAATGTTCTTTTTGTTATAAAAATGATATACTTTGACAAGTTATTATTTGCTGGCACTTAATTTTTATGGGTCCCAACATAAATCTTTATTTGTTTTTAAAACATATATTACATTTCATGTATTTCTAATTATGTAATTTCGTTTGAAAACTTTAATAGTCAAGGATTCTTAATGTCAAGAGGCAAACCTGATTAGAAACAAAATCCATTGGTTAATTCCTAGTGTACGGTGTGACAATTGGTGGGGATAAATTTTATATTTTGGCAACCCTATTTCATGACATTTCTTGCAATATCATGATGTACCCTACTTTTTTTTCCCTAACCGTTTTACGTTTTTTGTCACGGCCTTGACGCCGAGGAGGCACCATACACTAGGAATTTACCAAAAACGGCAATTTCGGTATGGCCATTTTTTTCTGTTTTTAAAATCACTTTCCGTTTAATCTGCCTTTCCGAGTCGCCCTGATTTTTTGCCAAATCCCATTACTTGGCTCCAAACGGTGATGCAAGGAGTAAATAGAGGTATTCTTTGATTGGTATGCTAGTGTTACGAATGTAAGATCTTCACAAAAGTTTTCAAGGGTTACCCAATTAGAAAAAATTAACTCCTTTTCCTTATGTGTTCATAGTTTAAACAGCTCACAAATTTTGTAATGTGTAACTGTATATAGAATTTTCTCAATATTAAACTTGATTTAATTTATATAAACCCATTTTTTTTTTTTAAGGTTTATACTTTTGAGATGAAGTTTATCCATCAACCTGAGTACTATGACTGGAATTATAAATGGTTAGTAATTTTATTGTTATATTTATAAAAATCTTGGTCATTACATAATTTTTATTTTATTTTTAGTGTATATGTTAAAAAGCTTGATAGTTTTTTTACTATAAATCCAAGAATTATTTGGAGTGTGCAAAAAATAAATTTAAAAAAAAAAATGATATTTTAACTATTAAGTATATGAACTTTAGCATACTGCCACACAGTATTTTTTTTATTTCGGTTTGAATACTTTTTAAAATTTATGCTTGGACCAATTCATTAATTTTTAGTAGTGTAGTACATCGTTGCATACAACACTTTTAAGTTATTAAACAAAGTACCACTGGTAAAAAATCAAAATGACATGCAATATATGGTGCTAGGGTTTGCAACACAATTATAAAATTCTGACATGAAAAGTGTTTAAACAATTTGAAGGACATTTCATCAAAGTTAAAAAAGTACATTCAAATATATTTAATAACAGATTAACAATAAAATTTTAAATATCGTAGTGTTAAAATAATTACAGTACTTTTTTGTTTAAAAATTTAAAAAGAATATGATATTTTTAAATAATCATAAAGGTTTATAACGAAAATTGGTTATTTGCAAAGAGCAGAATGTTTTAGTTACAATTCTCAATATTTAATATTTGCATTTAACTGTGATATTTATCACTTGGTGACATTTCATAATTAGTTATAAGCATTAAGACTTTAGAAAACAATAGTTAACTGATATTGATAAAACCAGGAACCTATTCAGAGGGGCATCGTAACTTGATTTGGCAGAATATGGGCATACATAAATTAAAATTGAGCAGTAATATATTCTAAATGGGTAATTGTAAAAATCAAGGCACTGGAGGTGATAATTGCATAATTTGTTTAAAATAGCCACTGAAGAGAACCTTGATCGTAATTTAGCTTTCAGAGTAAATGTGAAAATAATATTTGTCTTTTTTCTAGCTATTAACTACCGAAATTTGATTGTTCAAAAACGTCGATTTACATTTTACTTGTAAAATAGACATCTTCTGCAATAAGTGGCATCCCTGCTAAATTTCAATTCATCCCATAATTTAAAAAGAACATGAGATTACAAAAATATTAAAGTATTTTCTCACAAATTTACTAATTTTTTTTATTAATGCTACGATTTTCTTCAAATTTTTACTAGGGGTACTGGAAAAATGAGTGAAAGAAGTCGAAACAATTCAATGTGTGTTCTGATTTATATGATATTTCTATTTCTGCTAAAAGCAACAAAACAGCTTATAATACATTCAATCGTAGAGAAAAAAATATGTACATATTTATTTAAAACAACTTGTGAAGAGTTATTCTCAATGCAAGACCATCTCAATATATGTGGCCTTCGAAGAATTTCGAATGGAATTGATGTTATAAAACTTGAAATGATACAATTTTGTAGTCGGCTGGTGTTTATGTTACTGTGATTTAGGAATAGGAATGTTTAATGCATAACGTGTACATTATTTAACAAAAGTTAGACTTGTGATTGATGTCATCAAATTTCTGATTATAAATTATTTGCCTGGCACATTCAATAATAGCACTTAAACTTTTAATCAGCTGAGTGAATAAAAACTCACTCGGGAACCACCCTGCAATTATTTTATTTGCATTCAACTCAGCACTGCCACATTTCAGATTTCAAAATCGCCAAGTAAAGATTAAAGAGCATCCAAACTCTGGTATTTTCATAATATATATAAAAAACGAGAAATTGTCTATTATTTGACAAAGTTGTTATTGCGGTATATAGTGAAAAGATATTTTGTCCAATAGTTACATGACCAATAATTGCTAAATAATCAGATACAATTTGAATTTTTCAGTTGCGTGCAACTAAATAGTAACTCCGATAGTTGCCAGTGCCCGGCTAGCCTATATTGTTACATAGAAAATGTAACTTTTTTTTTTATTTAAAACTCTTTTTGATGTATTGCATTTTTCCTATAATTTAGTCACTTTCGCATTTGATGACTTAAAATTTTAAGGGGATTTAAATTTTGTTAGTCACTTTTTCTCTAGGGACATATGTAAAAAGTATTACGAGCCCCGTGATTAGAGTAATTTAAATAAGGATTCTCTAAAAATGTAAACATAAAACTTTAATTTGATAACTTTAGATTTAAGAACATTTAAAAGTTCAAACTAAAGAGCTCAATTAAACACTAAGAGAATACTAATATTACGTGCTACATTTTCAGATTTTTTTTATTATTATTAAATTTCTTTTTGAGGTGGAAAAACGTATAAAGTAATTAATAAAAGTCCTGATGGAAAATAATTTTTTAAAAAAATAGATACTTTTTTTTACTTTCCCAAAATGCTATTGAGAAATCTACATATACATATAAAAATGATAATTAATAGTTTATAAACTTTTTTGCAATAGTGTCAAATCACAAAAAAGTATTTTATATAGTTTCAGTTATATATTTATGGAATTATATTTTTTGTAGGCCAATCTTGCCTTAAGAGGAGGAAAAAATATTGGAGAAATTACAAGGAGAAGGATCTTGGGATCAATAATGGATAATTCTCTGGAAAGTCAAATGGGCTGGTCAAGGAGATATAAAAGCGTTTATAAGAAGCGAGTGCCTTAGTTGTTTGTAAGTATAATTTAAACACTTAATAAGATTTGGAGTGTAAGTGGAAAATTGCATTTCAAAGCTGTATTTTGTGCTTCAAAGCTGTATTTTTTTCCAAAGGTCTAATTTTTGTTAAATGGAACTAAAAATTTATTTTTTATGTGTGACATTGAAATGATAAAAGAGTATTGCATAAATTATCTTGAATATCAAAGAAATGCATTAAGATTTTTTGGAAATCCCGATTTTCCAAAGTATATATACACTTTATAAGCTTTGGAGTGTCGAATTTCTGTAACTTCATATTTTTGGAAATCGGTGGGGGGGGGGGGGGGGGCAAAGCTCCAAATGCAGCATAATCATATCATAGCTTTTAAAACAGAAAAAAAAAATGATAATATAATAGAATAGAGCACCTTTCCTTGGTGAAATAAATGTAATATAAACGAATATTAGTGTTATAATGAAAAGAAAATACATATGTTCTGCATTCTTTAGGCAAAACTATGGATATATAATTTTGTTTTTTGATTACTGTGAAGACAAACGGCAATTGACAAGTATATTTAATTTTGTTTTCGACACAAAGAAACAAATTGTACAAATTTAAGTCTTTCAATATTGTGATTTAAATTATGACAACTCTTTTGAGGTTAAAATGCACTCAATTTTGACATTGGAAGTCTTCATTTGTTATAGATTTTTAAAAAAATATTTTGATTTAAATTCGTTAGTGTAAAGCGTTTTATTTATCTGACTTATTGCCGCCTTCCTTACTTAGTTACTTTCTGTATTTTAATTTATTACTGTTAAAGTGGTAATATTATTTTAAAAGTTAGAACACAATTTCTCTAATTATGTGTATTTTTATAGTTACGTGCAATTTTACATTTACTACCTTGTCCTTAATTGGTGCATTTTTATGAAGAACATATGACTAGAATTTAATGTATTAATGCATTTTAGATGTTATTCAGCAATAAAACAAGAGTGTTGTATTATTTTCCTCATAGGTCAAGTGAAATAAGTCATTACATTACTTAATTGAAAAGTTACCCATGCATTTCTTATTTGTACTAGTAAAGTAAATTAATTTAAATACATATATATATATATAGAGAGAGAGAGTAATTTAAATATATATATATATATATATATATAAACCAGCCAATAATTTTTCTTTTTCAGATTCCATTCATCAAAACCCAATGTATAAAGGTGCTGCAGATAAAGATATAGAAGCAGCCGTGAAGGCGTATTTAAAATATGCCCTGGTCAAAACTGAAAAAGAATGTTTAAAAAAATTGTTATGTAAAATTATGATTTAAAAAAATATATTGGTTTCATTTTAATAAATATTAAACTGCAAACAGTTTTTCCTTTATATTTGTAATAATTTATTTTCACTTCAAGTTTACTCTTATTTTAATAACAACATTTTTAATAAAATGTAACATTTCCAAAATATACACATACATAAAAATTTGTTTTAAATGTTGATTTATTTTGCACAATTTCAATGATATATTTTAGAATATCAATATAGTTGGAAAATTATTAATATATTTTAATTGTATAATTAAAAATAAAAATCTTCTATAAAGGCTACCTGATTTAAAAAAAAATGAATAAAAAAACTGCTTAAATGGGATTTTCTGTAACTACTAATTAAAAAAATTACAATAGTTAAGATGCCAAGTGACTTTTCTTCAATTGTTCGATAATAAACTGAAAATATTTTTTCGAAAGTATATAAAAGATTTTTGTACTTAATAATTTATTTTCCAATTTATAATCTAATTGTTAATGAAGGGACAGATTATAAATTGGAAATTAAATTAACTACAAAAAATCTTTGCATACTTTGTT
This sequence comes from Troglohyphantes excavatus, assembly GCA_963932185.1. Lineage (NCBI taxonomy): Eukaryota > Metazoa > Arthropoda > Arachnida > Araneae > Linyphiidae > Troglohyphantes > Troglohyphantes excavatus. Next base: position 45,545,884 of record OZ010676.1, read on the forward strand.
GTTTTTACAATAATCGTGGCGTAAAAACAGCCACAATTATAAATTACACAAAAAAGACGCAATTGCGACGTTAATATTAAGAAAGTTCGTTTTATTACGACGAAAAAAATCGCGTAACTATGACGCTTTTATATGTCCCTTACTTTTTTGCAACGGAAGAAAGACGCAACCGCAACGATTTTCTACGACGCCTCTTATTTACGACGCAAAAATTGCGTAACTGCGACGCCATTAAATGTCGCTTTCCTTTTTGCGACACAAGAAAGACGCAATCGCGACGTTTTTTCTACAATACTCCTTTTTAAAACGCAAAAAAGACGCCACCGCGACGACACTTCTTATTTACGACGGAAAAATTGCGATATTTCGACGTATAACTATTTCCCTATATATTTTTGCGACGTCTATACGACCCGAATTGCAACCAGTTCTCGACGTCAAAAAGACGGCAACCAGTTGGGACACATTTGCGTCTTTTTTGCTGCTTTTCTCCGACGGCTTTTCGACGACATGCCGTTGCGGCAAAGACGTTGTTGCGACATTTTTTCGACGCGTTTGTGTTACTTGGGTACTTTCAAGCAGTACAAAGTAACAAACTTTGCAAAACTTTTTTTAAAAATCACTGATAAGATGGACAACATTTGAAGCACTTGTCTTTAATATTAAAATAAGTTAACTTATTTGTGTAATACGAACTATTAAAAAGTTGGTTCCAATCAAATTGTATTAAATAAAGTAAATTTATGGTTAAGCATGTTTCCTTTCACCTTAGAAATATATCATATCTACTTTATTCTATTTTCGATTTCCTTCTTACAGATATCCGAGCTTATGCGTTGAACCGATTATTCTCGATTACTTAATCCTGTAAGGGTCGAGCTTCCAGACTCAATGCTATTTTCCCCATTGCATTAAGAATGTAAAGGATCAATACAACCAACCACCTGCATGGTTAACAATCACCAATACAAGTGAAGTTCTCAGCAAAGTGTTGACAAAAGACTTTTCATTGGAGAAAAGGACAAGATAAGTAGATAAAAAAATTAGACAAACATCCATTTTTCATTTATAATGTAATTAAGAGCTATAAATCTTTAAAATATAAGAAAATAAATTCATTAAAATTGAAAGAATATAAAATACAGAAGGAAACTTTAATACAAATAATGACAACTAACGACATGCTTTTTAAGTCCAGCAAGGTCGGTCTTGTTTAACACATCCTAACAATCCCCCAAAGGTGATCCAATTGTCCTTGACAACTAACCAACTCCTGATGAATTAACCACCTCTTTTGACAATCCATTCCATTTATCCATTACTCTATTATTAAAAAAATGCTTGCTACTTAGAAGTAATTTCTAAATTATGAAATAATTTCTAAAGGCTTGACATAATATCTAAATAAAAAGAAAAAAAACTAATTTATATTATTAATAAAGTGCAAAAATGCACTTGATATTTTCAAAAAAATCCTTTGCATGCCTTTCAAATTAAAAAAAATATCCACGCCCACACAAAAAAAAATATCTGATTTATATTTTAATTAATAAATAAAAATAATTTCATATTTTTTAGTAATTATTTAATAATTTTTTTTATTTACAATCTTTCAATACATTTATGTAATATTCTTTATTTGTTTTATGGTTTTTAAGGCTCATACGGCAATTAAAATAGCACATTTATCTAAAATCTAAAACAGTAGTCCATGATTGAGTTGAAAATTCCAAGTGGCCCATGGAGCCATTTTTCAATTTCATAGATATTTTCCTTTTAAAACTAAAAACATTTAAATTTAAAATTTATGCTTTAAAAGAAACAAAATTGTATCTGGCAAAGAAAGAAACAAATCATTACACAATGAATCGTATACATACCTGCAGAAGGAGTTAAGCCCCCAAGATCAAGAGCATCACATATTTCAATGCGATTTGCTCCTAAAAAAAAAAAAAAAAAAAATCACAGAAAAGTTTATTACTTACCACATTAAAACAAAATACTGCATTATAATTATTTATTTCAAATGGAATTTAACTATAAGATAATCAAATGATTTTTCCTCAGCTTTTTGTAAAATTAATCTTGCCCCGCTCATGGTTCCATATGCATAGAAAAATAGATATTTTTACCAAAGCTATGTAAAACCAGCAAAATAAAAGTATAAAGCCTGCAAGCAAGTTTCCATTATATTACCATTACATGGCTTCCAATTCTTTCTTAAATATTTTGTCTGTTTTAAAGTGCGAGTCTAACACCGAGAAGAAGACTGCTGATAAATGAAAACAGCACAGTTGTACAAGTATTAAGCCAGAGAAAAGTTGTCTGCAAAACCAAAAGGAACAAAAACCCACAGTTTTAAACCTTTCTGTGAGATCATGAGACTCCCACAGTGAAAGCTTTTAATTTATACCTTAATACAACACATGTTAATATTGTATGTGCAATAGTATCATAAATTAAAAAAATTGTGTAATTAGGAAATTCAGAATCAACTAATCAGAAGGTTATGATGGTGATAAGTTAAAATCTAACAGTTTTGCATTTAATTTAATGCTATAAAAATATAAAGGATAAGAAGAATATTTTGCTTATTCTAGACAACTTCTGTTAAAATTGTCTGCTAAGTTAGCACTATAATTGGTACAGGAAAACTAATAACATGAAAATCTTGAATTTGCAAAAAAAAAATCTAGTTTGAAAGTCACCGTGAGGGGAAATGCATCAAGAAAGTTATAAAAACAGAGAAATGATTGTTGCATGATAATTGCACTGAAACATCATGCTTTAATCAGCAATATCACATCTCTGGAAAGGACATCGACCACCTTCAACGTGACAGTATTTCTCACGAACATTTTACCCTTTCATTTGCAGAGAATAAACATCATTATCTGCAGCCGAACTAACATATCACAAGAAACATTCATCACAGTCCGTGATATGTTGTCTTAAGATAATCAAGTTTCATTACCTCACCAAAGTAGACTTTGGATTTCAAATAACTCCATTGCGAAGAACATCCCTTGAACATGATAAGTTTGGCTGTGCATAAGAGAAAGTGTTCTGAACGAGAAATAGTTGCATTGAAAGTGATCGATGTCCTCATCAGGGAAGTGATTTTCCTTATTAAAGCATGATGTTTCAATGCCATTTATCTGTTTTTTTGTAACTTTTTAGACAATGCCACATTTTACCATATCTGTGACTTTTGGAACTAATTTTCTCCAATGTTATGAATCAAAATGTTATTTGTTCCGCCACCAAGTTTGGCGCTATTAAGATTGTTAGATCAACCTCTGAAGAGTTGATTTAATTAGAAACACCTAGTACAATGCGGCTATGCACATAAAATAAAACAAATTTGTACAAATACATTTACACATTACATAATTTTTTTTTTTTAAACTTGTTAATAAATTACAGGTTTTAAAGTTTCTATCAATAAAAAAACTACAAATATCCATTATCAATACTGAAATTTAGGGCCAATTTGCATATTTTAGAAGCTTTATCTTATTGTTAGATCTTTTTACCTCCTTGTTCAGCAGCTATAGCAGAGTTGATACTATCAACACAGATCTCCAAAGTAAAATTAGCAGCAGCCATGATAAGCCAGTTTTCCTTAAAATAAAAATGACAACTTATAACATCTTTCACAAACTAATAAACTTTCATTAGATTATTATAGTTAACTAATGCCTGGGCCATATTCGGGGCAATGAGCGCTAAGTGTTATGCATAGTTCTTAAAGAATGTTGCTTCATAAATGAAAAGAGTATTTTTTCCCTTAAAAACGTAATCACTTCACTTACCCACAAAAGGCGTGACTATATATTTTTTAAGGCAATTTAATAAACATTGCCTTAAAAACATCTTTATTCAATAACTGTCAGCCATCTTTGATAGATTTGAGGACAATTAAACTGTAATTTTAACTAAAATTTTGCTATTCTTTGAACCTTCATAATTTTAATCACATTTTTAAAAAAAATTAGCATTTTCGGCAATATTTGTAATCTAAAATGGGAACAAAGTTGAATGACATTTTGCCGAAACAAACTAGTTAAATACTCGGTAAATTCCTAGTGTACGGTGCCCCGTTGTCGCCAAGGCCAAAAATAAAGATTTTTTTTGTCCCCAAATTAAAAAAAAAAGGTTGCCGTACATCATGATATTGCTAGTTGGTTGATTGGGGTTTTATGGCGCAAGGGCAACTCGAGGGCCATGCTGCGCCAAACAATGGTATCAAACATTAAAAAGTAGATTAAACAAATGGTTTAAAACGGCCTAAATGTATTGTAAAAACTTTAAAATGAATTCCAAGAAAGGTAAACAAAGCAAGTTGACAACTATTAAAACTATGCAAAGAAGACATAAAAAAGACAAAATCATTTAAAACTCATCACATTATCTAATAAGTGAGAATGCAGTCATGTTAAAATTTTAAAATTCTATTAGACCATCGCAAATTTGTTTTTACGATAATCTTTTTTATTCTTGTTTAAAAGAGAGGAAGACATTTGTAGTTCCTCCTCAACATCCATTTCTGCAGCGTTATATTCGATGTAGTCAGACTTGTCAGGTGTCTGACTCGGTTTTCTTTTAGTTTCTCTGTCAGGTAATACAACATCTATTGGATCAGCCCTTTTACTTTTTGATTTCTTACTTTTTTCTTTAGTAGATGTGGTGGACGTTTCTTTTGATGAACCAGGCTTAGAAGGATCTGAAGTGTTTTTAAAGGCAAATGGCTTTTTCGGGTCGAATTCCATGCCCATGCGGAACCTAACATGGGACACAGTTGTTTGGGTTTCTATGGAACGTGTGCTAACTTTAGTTTCAGTTTGAGATGGGATGGCTTGTACTGCTTGGGAATAAGTTTTCGAATTACTGTTATTGGAGTTGTAAAGATTTCGAGCTTCAAAGTATGTAATTTGTTGAGTATGTTTAATTTCTTGGATCTTTTTCTCCATCTTCCATGAAGGGCAAGATTTAGAGAAAGAGGGGTGTGCTTCAGAACAGTTTGTGCATTTAGGAGTATTTGGACATTTTTCATTTACATGGTCTATGGAAGGGCAGTTTTGAGAAGAGCAGATTGCACATGCTGCATTCCCTCGGCAGGTGGAATTAGAGTGTCCGTATTTTTGACATTTATAACATCTTAGAGGGTTTGGAATATATGGCCGAACAGGACAGTTTAAGTATCCGTTAAAAGTTAAAAGTTCTAAAAAAACGATGTTTAATACATAAATAAACTTAATATACGTGAAGTGATAGATGTTCATCTAGATTGAGAATTCAGAGTTAATATGGCCGATTTGATTGTGTAAAACAGCCATCAAGACACATAAAAGCAATCGGTAAGAAAAGTGAAGACATAAAGAATACATACTATAAAATTTAAACTACAGAAAAATTAAACAGCTTGATTACAAAATGCACCATGAAAAACCGATAAAAGCAGTATTTGACAATACCGGCTTTTTCCTACCTGCTCAGGAAGTGGAACGTAGAGGACACAAAATAGAGAAGTGCTCACAGATAGCACAACCAAAGAATAATGGCGCTGGTCAGCGTCGGCGCGTCAGAAGTACCGCATTCAAAAAACAAAACCAATCATTGAATCGTAGTCACAGTTAATGTCTTTCCGATAATTCCGGAAGAAAATTTCGCTGGTTTACGTAATATAGTAAAGACTTTATGGTTTGGTTATATAGTTTAAATTGCGTTACTGCACAATGCGCCAAAGAAAGGGCACCCATTGAATATACGTGAAAAGCGGTTTCATAAAATAAACCATAATAAAGAGAATAAACTATTAGACGCTAACTAATATTTATTATATTAATATATTGGACTTTTTAAGTTAATCTTTTTACCTACGTCTACTTTCATACTTCACGTGACGGTTAAGTTCATGGTTCTTATTGCTTATTATAAATGCATTGTCGTGTTAGATAATATATTTTCAAAAAAATGTGAGTTCTGTGAGTAAATATATTCAAATTTTGGCGAGTTAGTACGTGAAGCGATATGAATCTAGATATCAATATTAAATAATGAAATAAACGAATGTTTATTTATTTTAAGTAAAACTTTTTGATGTGTACTTTTTTTAAGAATTTGGTAGGCAATTGCATAAGTACAAGTAGGAGCGTTTCTAAGGAGAGCTTATGTCTTCAGTAGAGTCCACTCACTATCAGGCTAGCCGTGCATTGCACTGGCAACTTTAGGACATGCAACTGAACTATTTAGTTGCATGCAGTGAAACACTCCAATATCATCCACTCACTCAGCAATTATCGGACATGCAACTATTGGACAAAATATCCTTTCGCTCGCTACTGTCATAGCAACTTTGGCAAATAATCGACAACTTGGAGATTTTGTATGGATTGTAATAATACGAGTTTGGCGATTTTACATCTTTACTTTGGCGATTTTGAAATCTGAAACGTGACGGTTATGAGTATTTGGCATAGGTTGAAGTGCAAAATGTCCTTGTTTTAAAACCCCATTTCTGGGTTTCAAAATGGCATTAAATATTAGACGTTTAATGTTTTGCCATACTTGCTTTCTTACTTACAAGAAGAAAGAATAAATTAATAATAATAATCAAGACCGACGCAGCACGACTAACGGTGTAAAAGCCAAGATATAATGTTATCAGTGGCGAGGCGTGACTTTTTGCGATGGTCATCGCCGCGAGCGGCATGTGCCCCACACCGAGGTAATAGCTTTACGACCGTCAAATATTGTTGAAGGCGGCGGGTTAGGTTACACGGACAGCGGGACAATTATTTTTTTGTCAACTGATTTCATAAACCAATCAACCCTTTTTATAATTTATAATTGTCCATTTACATACTTCGATTAATTTTAATTTTAATCCTGGGTTATAATGTTTAAATATTTAAAAAAAAATCTTTTAAATTCAATGCAATGCCATTGTATTTAATTATAAGTAGCCAAATTGTTTCGTTTGAGTATGCCGATGTCTTTATATATACACAGTGGCGTACGCAGGGGGGGGTTGAGGGGGGTCACAACCCCCCCCCCCCCTCCCATCGATCTATTGTTTAAATTTTTTTTTTAAATATAATATTTTTTTTATTTGAAAAAAAAAAAAAAATCAGAAAATTACAAATGTATTTTTTTACATTTAAGAATCTACATTTGTTTGCAGAAAATTAAAACAAATTTATTTTGACTGCTGTCTCTGAAAACATTCAAAAGACCCAATTGGAATGTGGTTGTAGCTTTGACAATGAAATCGCTTTCAAACCTTTTTCAACAGTTTCCTTTCAAAGACGATTTGTATATATCATTAGTCAAACGCCCATCTTTTCCAAAGAAAGCAGTAATTGTAAACGTTCTGCCACCTGAAAGAATACTTCGAATTCTGAAAGAATTCTAATTCTGAAAGAATACTTCGAATTCTGAAAGAATACTAATTCTGAAAGAATACTTCGTTTGAAAATGTACCCATGCGTCGAAATTGTAGCAAACACGTCTCAATACATATATCAAGAGCCACAAAGAACGGCTTTTCTGGAATTGTAATATATAGTCTACTTCGCTTCGTCCTAGTCTTTTCGTAATTATTGACTGTTGGACAGCCGGGCATGGGCATGGGCATTGGACATGGGCATTGGCATTGTATGCTTGTGGAGTAAGTTTTCTACGGGTTTTAGAATGGACCCTACACTACAACACTACATTGCCCCGAGAAGATAGTTCATGTTCATATAAGTTCAATGGATAAATGCAACCCAGGTAGCACAGTAATATTGGCCAATATCGGCAAAGAGAGTTTCGGCAACATTGGCCAATATTGGCGAATGTAGGATCGGCCAACGTCAAACTGTTAACCTTTTATCAATATTGGGCAATATTGCCGAACCGATATTGGCCAATATTATAGAGCGGTATTGGCTAATATTGGGTAATGTTGAACTGGCCAATATCGTAGAGCGGTATTGGCCAATATTGGCGAATGTCGGATCGGCCAACGTCAAACTGTTAACCTTTTATCAATATTGGGCAATATTGCCGAACCGATATTGGCCAATATTATAGAGCGGTATTGGCCAGTATTGGGTAATGTTGAACTGGCCAATATCGTAGAGCGGTATTGGCCAATATTGGCAAATGTCGGATCGGCCAATGTCAAATGGTTAACCTTTTATCAATATTGGCAAATATTGCTCAACCGATATTGGCCAATATTGGCTAACGTTAGGTCGGCTAATATCGGGTTGGCCAATGTCAAATGGTTAACTTTTTATCAATATTGGCAAATATTGCCAAAGCAATATTAAATAAAAGGTGGCCGATTTACATTGATCGACTAGACATTAGCCGAAATCGAATATATTTGAAAGCAGCGGTTTACAATATTGATGAACAATACTATGAATAATTTTTAAAAAAAATATTTTTATAAAACAATTTGTTTCTTTTGTTTTTGATCATTTAAAGCTGTTGCATGAAAAATATTCTTTCCTCTGTGGAAAATATTGGACTATACTACTCATTTGCTTTCTCTTTATAACATCAAAAAATTGTATTCAAAATCTATATAATAATAAAAATATAGCAATAAAATTATAATTAAAAAATTTAATAATTAAAATTTTAAATTTCCTAAAATTACAAATTTATAATTCTTTTAAAAAATTTAAATTAGTTAATTTTGAACTAAGTTAACTAATATTATTTAAAAATATATTTACATTTACTTTTCTAAATGAAATGCATTATACATTACCATTTAAAAAAATTAAAAACACAATTCAAAATATTTCTATCTTGTATTCCTTCATCTAATACATTAAAAAAAAAATTAAGACTTAATTTTTAAAAATGAGGAAAACATAATGAATACTTTTATATTGAAGTATATGTTGAAAGATGAAGTATCCATTTTGAGAGTAAATTGGATCACAAAGCTATTGTAAATGTTATTTACACCAAAGTAAATTAGTTTTGAAAATGGAGGGAAAAAAATATTTTGTCAAGGTTAATGATGCTAGATTGATAAGCAAGTTTAAGAATTTTTAGTAGTCTAGTTTAATATCTTAAGACAGTTAGATATCTGCATTTAAGCAGGTTTTTGTAAACTTTTTAGCAATCTAGTTAAAATACCAAAACAAATTAGAGTTTTTTAAAAAACTTTTTAGCATTTATAAGAATTCCAAATTATCTTTTATTACAATTGTTACACACCTGTGGCATAAAATATTGGGGCCAATTTCACTTACCTCAATTAACTATTATGACTCCCTTCTGTTGTAAAAAAGAAATTTAACGCAACAGGTATTGTGTAATAATTTGGATACTCCTTGAAGTTTGGATCACATACTTCATTTACAACACATTAAGTGTGATTTTCTAATCTAAAATACTACTAAGTTGGTATTTGTAGTATAACAGTTGAATGCATGAAATATTCGATATAAAATAAGCATGAAATATATTGATAAAAATTAAATATGCTCGAATATATAATATAATTTGATAAGTTGCTTACTTATTTTTAGCAAAATAAATTTCTAAAAATGTGTGTTGTGTTTGATGTCAGTTGTTGTAAAGAAAATAAAAATTATACTTATTTACATTGAGTTTCAATTTAAAATTATTTGCAATTTAGGAACCAAAAAAAAAACTAACACCTAGTAACCGAGCTAAGACATTTTCCTTATAATTTGACCGTAAAGTATGAAGCTGTGTTTACAGATCGTTCTTTAATTGTATTATAGACTAATGCCTCATTATGAGAAAGTTTAAGAATTTAGTTGATTTCTATGGATAATTATAAAATAAACTTAAGTCAATTAACTAAATCGAATATAAAAAAGACATCCATGAAAATTATTTCTACCAACATTAAAGTTTACTGCAGTTTGCTTTCACTACTGCTTTTTATTATAAAATAAATTTTTTAAAAAAACATTTTTTTGAGTTAAAAATTAACAAATGGTCTACATTTACTTGAGTGCCTTATGCAAAAACGTTCGCTTATTTTTAACTTTTAAAGTATATGCATTAGTAAATATATAATGAAATTATATTTTAAAAAGTTTTTTTATATTTAATATTTTACACTTTTTAATAATAAATATTAATATAGTGGAAACCATTTCCAATTATTCCACTGAGACCACTTCTAAACAAACCTTATCACTTAGTGACTCAATCGCATAAGTGGTTAACGATTTATACTACTACCTCCATCATTAGTGCACAAGTGTTATTTTAAATATTAAATAACATTCTAAGAGTTATTAAACCACATTTTATTTTAACACTTTTTACTTTATCAATAGTCTTCACATAAAAGTGCTGATCTCTTAATTAGAGTATTATGAGTTTGTTCCTGGCCTTGAATTGTCCATAAGGCCAGCAAAGGCAGGGTGGGAAAAGGGGCTGGAGATAAATCTATCATGGCCCAAATATCCTCACATTGGTCATGGTGTGGAAATTTGGGAGAGCGAGGTGCCAGTTCGGGTGTTTGTTGACTTAGTAGCTGGTATCCGAGTGGCTTCAGGCTACAGGATGTGGAGTATATGACTTGAAATGAGTTTCAAACACTGCTCAAAATTCATAAATCAGGTTTCAGAACAGATCTTGGGGCTAATCAATGCAGCCTCTTCAAGTTATCAGTGAGCAGCTCTAGTGGAAATTCAGCTAAAATAAAATAGGAATAACACATATTAAATGAAAGAGAAAAATACCAAATGCTAGATAACAAGTCAAAAATAACTGAATGAGGAAATCTAGCAATTATTTCTTAATAAATCTAGTGATCAGTTTCTTAATGCTGTATATCATGTTGATCTAATTTATTCCACAAACTTTTTTCTAAAAAAAAAAATAACACGACTAAAATTGTTTAAATACATGTTTGAGTGATAACAAAATATTACATTAAATTTCAACATGGTATTAAATCGATTTTAGCAAGTACTTCAAATGCTTTGGCCAACTGCCTAGTATACTTTTATGTGCCGGCTTAAAATACATTTTAAAGTTGCAGAGAACTTTCAAATCATAATGGAGCTAATATATTCTGGAATTAAGACACATCTGAATAACCAAATGAAGATTTAATAAATAATGCACTCAAAGATTGTGCAATATAGCGATTAAGCATATTCGATTAGTTTGGCTTGTTATCATTACCATCTTGTACACAATAACTACTAAACAGGCTAACATTACATTTTCTTATAAATTGTTATCCATAACAAATAAGGTAGGTAAGGCTTTTTTTGACAAAATGTGGAATTCTGGAACCATAAAATGCCTTGTAACTAAATTATGTCCTAGTATATTTCTCGAATATATGGTTAAAATGTACTCTACGGTTTCCCTGCCAAATCTAGTTAACATTTTCAGCAACCCTGCAGAGAGAAAATTGAGTTTTTTTAACAAAACCGGTTGTCGCCCAGAATGTGTTAATATTGTGAATATATCATTTTTTAAAAGTTGTCAAGGGGAACTGTACAATGCATTTGAACCAAATATTATATAAAAAGTTACTTATTTAAAAATAAATATTGGATACAGCTCCAATAGCAATTTTTAATATTTTGAAAGTATTTCATACAGTGGATAGTAAATAAATTTTCTACCAAAAAATGTTAATATCTTAAAAAAGTTATGCAATTTCCTCAGTAATTAAAATTACTAATTCTTTATATTGGTGAATGTTCTGGGAATGGAACTGTAAGTTCGTTACTTACATGTGATCGAAAAGGGATTAAATAATTTTTATTAAAATTATTATGAGAATGAGCACAAGAAAATTATGTAATGCAACATCAGCGGACAATCGTAGGCATAATGATTATTTCCCAAAGAGGTAACCAATTTCAGTAACTTTGTTTTTGAAAGTTATTAGGATTGAATTGAAGAAATTCCAAGTCTTCCCAGGAGATTGGATATTTGTGCATCACATTCTGTACGCTTAAATTTTTTTTTTTGTGGCTATGGGAACTTTCAAAAAATCATTAGGGTCAATTCTTGTGGCCACACCACATTCTAAGTGGAAAATGTCATTTCCAGCTACAACATGTTGATGTCAGATCATTGGCAGTCGGCTAATCTCGAAACAATTAATAAGACTCGTCAGTCTTAAATTTAAATGAAAAAGAAACAATTTTTCAATGCCCGCCCGCCTGTGCTAAAATTTCTGTAGATGAAGGAACGGCAACAAAAGTTGCCAGAAGCAGTAATTTACAAGATTATTTAAAAACATTTTTCAGAAATGATAACAAGTTTTAAAAAAGTATTATGTCTAACTTTACCTAACGTTATACCAATATGATAACATTTTTTAAAAACTTAAAACTACTTATTTTTCTACATTTTTGTGCTATAAAACAAAATATTTTCCAAATACAAATAGAATATTATTGTTAATCTTATAAAGTAAATGCTACTTATTAATGTAATGTTTTTAATGCACATTTTGTTTGTAATATATGCTCGGGTACTTGTTTAAGATTTACCCAAGTATACATATTTAGATGTATGTACTTTAGATTTAAAACTTTACAGTTGTATGATTGCAGAAATATATATTTTAAAATAAAATTTTACATTATGACCACAAATAAAACATAATTTTATAAACCGTTAGAAAATTTCATGAATTAGATAATTTTTTTAAATAAACTTTTTTCGGAACATATAATTTTAAACTAAGTGTATTAAATTTGCTATTTTAAGTACCAAGATTTAATTTACTTCTGGGATTCTGCTATCTGAAAAATTTACTTTGCCCCACTAGTTGAAATTTCTTAAAATGTGGGCTAGTATAGAAGTTACCCGAAAGAAAAGAGTTTCGAGTACAAAACAATTACATTTACTTATTTAGAGAACTATAAAAATATTCCGATCTGAATAACTTACTACAATAAAAACACAATTAATGAAATCTGTGTTTTCCTATAAATAAGTTTAAGAAAATCTAAGTTTTTTATAAACTCATACGATCATGATACAGGGAACGTCCACCAAAAATGAAACTTTTTACTGAAATTAAAATTTTAACCAAACTGTAAGTGTGGTATATCAATTTAATCCTAGAAAGTTGCTGGATATGAATTTGTAAGGTATTATTTCATAAGAATAATAGTCTGCAGTGAAATTGCTCTGAAAGTTTACTTATTTTTTCACTTTTATTGGGGCCAAAAATGTCACTTTGATAATAGTATATTATTTTCTTAATTTTGTTCATTAATTGAAATCATTATATATACAAATTCATATTTATCATATATATATAGTTGAAATATTTTAGATTAGCTTTTGAATAAAATTTTAACTCTATTTAATAGTGATGTTTAATTGTCACAAGAGTAACAAAAAACATATAAAAGTTTCAAATTTGTAAAAACTACTTAACATTTTTACTTGAAACCTTTTAATCTCTGATTTGGTGGAATAAGACATATTTTAGACCACTTATTTTTTGTGTCATGCATAGAACATCCTCTGTTGTGGTGTTACAAGAGTAACAAATGACTGTGTCACAAGAGTAACGCATAACATTTCTGGCAAGTAAATCAAATAGATTGTCTTCAGACCAAAACAAAAACAATATTTTAAGTTTATTTGGCTTTGCCCTTTTTAAGAATAAGTTCTTGAGTAGTTTTTCCATAATTAATTTAAAACAAATTAAATTGCATTATTCGCGTTTTTAAAATGAATGAACTAAATTTTTTATTTACTTTAAAATTACAGAACAATTATCACAGCAGGTCCTTAGAATGTGTGCATTTGTGGTTTTCATAAAAACTTTCAAAGTAATTCATAGGACAGTTGCAGATATATTTTCTCCATTCCTAAAGATTTATTGATTTAGAGTGCTGTACAGGCCTGTTGCACCGGGGGGAGCACGGCCCCACTATAATCTGGAAACCCTGAAAGTTGGGAATTTCTACTTCTAAAAATCCCCAATTTGAGAAAATTTATGCCTGAAGAAAATTAATGTTATTAGCAAATGAAAGCTAGGGCAGATTATAAATGGCCTAACTTGTATCATTACATTTAAATTAGACCTCAGAACGGACATTGCATTGGAATATGGGTGCAACAAATCAATGGTTGTGAGAGAACTGTTTAATATTACATAAAATGTATATAAAAAAAGATGAAAAATGCTGATAAGTTGGAACTGGGAATTTTCAGCACTGTTGAGTTGGGAATTTCGAATCGTTAAGTTGGGAAATTTGTTGCTTCAATTTTGTTATGTCGCTGGTGCTTTGATACTTTACTTGAATGTTGGTAGACATTCAGAATGTGCATTTTGAAAAGATATCATAGAACGACTATTATATAATACAAGACAGATTTTCTGTAAATGTGTTTGCACAATATTTTAATGCAGCATCACCAAGAAAATACATCGGCCAAAAGTGTTCCAGTTTTTTCTGATGGTTGCACAGGCCAATTTAAACAAAAATATAATTTTGTAAACATGTCAGCACTTAAATATTAAAAGTTTTCATGGAATTTTTTTTTTCAATAGCTTACGATACGAGTGCTGTAGATGGAATCGGTGCTGTTTTTCTTCTTTTAAGTGATGTCTATGAAATGAAGTGTATGGTAAAAAGTAGGGATGAACCGGATAGTGGTTTTGCCGGATACCGAATATCCGGCGCACATTACAAACCGGATATCGGATATCCAAACTAGATTTTGCCGGATATCCGGCAGTTTCTTTTTTATGAAAATATCTTCTCATACACACTAGAAAATACGGAAATCGGTCAAAAATTACGAAATATTTTTTTATTCTATAATATTCCCCAATTATTTTACCTTAAGGTGATACCAAGATTGAATAAACATTCAAAAAACTTTTTTATTTACAAAGGGTTAGTCTAGGGTGCTGCTAGCAATGGGTGTATGTTTTGTACACTTTAAACTCAATTTCTGAATAATTGTATTTTTACCATATGCCCTTTCATTCCAAACATAAAAACTCAAGTTTGCTTAAACTTTTGAGAAATTTATTTTAACTTTATATTAGTTGTGAGATGTTATGACCCTCCACCATAACGATTCGTTAAAAAAAAAAATTAATAGAATTTTAAAAACGAGAAAAATTCAAGGGAGAATCTGCACACTGTTAATACATTGGTAGAATTTTCAGGAAAATACTTAAATACCATATTTTTAGCAAAGATAATTGACCGCCACAAAAAAAAATCTTCGATGTTTTATTCATCCGGATATCCGGCTTGGAAAATCGGATATCCGGCACTTTACTTCCGGATATCGGATAGTTAAAAATCAGCCGGATACCGGATATCCGTTTCATCCCCAGTAAAAAGCAATTATACAAAAAGCTGCTGATTTTGCAGAACTTGTACATGGTGCAACACAGGTAAACATACTTTATGTACCAAATGAAGAAATCATAGCCAAAGAATTCATTTGCGTATTATATTATCTCATATTCTCTTGGAGAAATTGTATAGTGAAGGGCACACAAAAACACACTTTATCGAAGCTACCAAAAATGCCACTATCTACCATTGACCATAACACACGATAATTCCTACAAAGAGTTCATATTTTATAAAGGAAACAGCAATAAAACTGCAAGTGAAACCGATGAAGACGAAGAGCAATTCTGCTCAGTAACAGAACGCAAAAGAGCCAAGACCAGTAGGTGAATGTAAACTATGTTGTGGTCCGTTAATTCTAACAGTATATGATGCATATCAAATAAGGTGCTTTAATACACAGAAAAGTAAAAATAATTAAAAAGTTTGAACTTTATGATCATGCTATTTGATACAAAAGAAACCAAATTGTGGCTAATTTTGTTGCTCTTATATTTGTAAAATCTTTTTTTATTAAACTATTTTTTAATATAATAATTCTATACCCTTTTAAGCTATTTTAGACTCCTATCAACGTTTAAAACTGTTGTATATTAAAAAAATTGAGAATTAGCTCATATATTAATGATATTTTGAGGTTTTTAAGCAGAAATTCAATTGTGGACAAAATGTCCCAAGAGTAACGCTTAGCCTTTTACTTAAAACAATGCCATTAATTTAGATTTTATCAAAGAGATTCAAAAGTTTTTCCCTTTTGAAGAGATATAATTGCTCTATTATATTTGTAAATTTGAGTTTTGTATTCTCATATAATTCACAGGAATTCTACCTTAAATACACTTTTTGTATTTTGCCTTTTCCAGTGGTCACAAGAGTAACAAAAGTTTGATTTATTTCCTAGACAACAAAAATATACTAAATTACATATTAGATATGTTTTATGAAGCGGAATGACATGAACTTTTAAATAGTAATTTTGAATTTTATCCTAAATATGTTTAGTGTTGTAAAAAATGTACGTTTTTATGAAAATTTTCTCTGACCGTCACAAGAGTAACAATGGACGTTCCCTACACCGCTTCAGTCAATTCCGTACAATAAGCAACACAATCTGTAAAAATACTACACTTGAGCCAACAAGTAAATAATACTTGTGCCAACAAGTAAATAATACTTGTTGGCTGTTGAGCCTGTTGGTTAAATATTTACCTGCATTTGATAATTCCAAAGATAATTCCTTCTTCACATGCAAAGCCCGGACTTTTAGCGCCATTTCGTTTCAAACCACGACCGAAGTAAACAACTGAAACATGTTCTGCGCATGCGCACTTTGATAGCTGTGATCAATTAGCCGTTTCATGGCGACATTAACTCGCGAAATTTTTAAAACGTGTAAAATCTGGAGATATTACGTTAAAAATGTGCAAAATTATCCTTGTACACAATTTTTTTTGTTAACAAATGTAGTTTTTAAAGTTTTTAGAAATTTTGTCAGAATTTCAGTATTTGACATGGAATATTGCCGACCGATTTTGACCAAGATTCGCCGAGTAAAACTGACAAAATCTTTAAAACGAATAAAAATCTTGGGTTATCACATAAAAGTTGTGTATATTAGTTGTCTCTATCAATTTATTTGTTATAAAGTGTAAATTTATAAGTTTAAAGGTGTTATAAGAATTTGTTGAATCCTCAGTATCGGCATGGTAACATTGGGCAATATTGGCTAATGACGCAAACGAACGGTCGATATACACCAATCCACAGTGAGATTGGCCAACATTGGCCCAATATTGGGCAATATTGTTGTGCTACCTGGGAAAAGACAATCGAGTTTAGTTGCGTTTTTTTCTAAAAAAAGCAAAAGGGAAGAAACAGAAAACACGCCGAATGAGAATTCTTGTGTTTCCGGTGCCACATCCCGAGTCTCCGAGATGCCGGCGATTTCGTCTTCATTTTCTTGTGGAGAGAATGTTAAAGACATTGGAATTGTTGCTCAATCAGGAAAGGTAAGATGAATACAGTCAAACTTTTTTTTCTTTTGTTCTTGATTTGCGAATTTATGATATGTTCCATTTTGCTAGCACGTTCCTCAATTAAAGCAATTGTGCTACTTCTACTTAGTTTAAAATTTAATTGATAAAATACAAAGGACTTATACTTTGTACAAATATATATACATCAAGGTTGTTAAAAATGTATGCGAATAACAGTGGTGGCTCGTGAGTATGAAAAATGGGAGAACCGGAATTACAAATAAATTAAAGCATAACTGTGTAATTAAAAAGTTATATGGCGTTGCTCTTTGCGCTAACGTCACACAGTGTTTGTTTTGCTAAAATAACTTTTCTA
Source organism: Troglohyphantes excavatus (assembly GCA_963932185.1). Lineage (NCBI taxonomy): Eukaryota > Metazoa > Arthropoda > Arachnida > Araneae > Linyphiidae > Troglohyphantes > Troglohyphantes excavatus. Next base: position 45,563,598 of record OZ010676.1, read on the forward strand.
TTTAAATGTTTTAGGTAATTGTCCAAATCAAAATCCTCTCCTTTTTATTCAAAAACTTTTGTTTCACATAAACCTATTTGTTCAGTCTTCCACAATGTAAAATTTCTTGGAGCATAATTCAAACCGACAGCCCTGTAGTAAATTATTGTCTCGTGTCTAGGATTGTTTTTCTTGCTTCGTTTTGTGATTGGTTGGTTGAATCAACCCCATATTTTATAATGTTGACGCAGTGCGTTTTCTTTGTATTTTTTTTTATAGTTTTTACCGGTTCCTAATAGAAGTTTCGAAAACTTTCGATGGGTTCTTTGTTTTAAATCACCCCTTCGGTTGAAAAGAGAGAATAATTCTTACTTCGATACTATTCCTTGTTCGCTTAGGACTCACTCTTAGTCTCTAAAACATATAGCAAATTCAATACATTTGGCACGTCTGCTCAGAATTGAGTGACGATGCAGCTTCCACTGTCTTAAAATGTCATATTTAACTTAAGAGATTTAATCTTATGACAGTTTAAGAATACGACGAAAAATGAAGTCCAATCCTTTGCAAACAGATTAGTGTTGAATCTTTTTGGCATTACTATAGCCAATACAGCACGAAACCACAATTTTTCGGTCACATATAAAAGAAAATCGAGAAATTTTAATAAATTTAATAAATATTAACTGTTATTAATTGTTTTTATTACTGGTATTTATGTATCATTAATTCCAAGGCTATTTTACACACATGTTTAAAGACTTTTATTGCATGGTAATGTATAAAAAAAGGGGGAAAAAAGCATAGGAATAAATAACTTGAAAAGCTAAACATTTCTTATATAATAGTTAACATTTTAATAAACACTAAGATTACTACAACTGCATCAAATAGTTTTACTGCAATTTCATTAAGCATGCATTAGTAAATAAATTCGGTTTTCTTTTCAGCTTACGGACGCACAAATACTTTCCCTGATTCGTGATACATGGACACCGGATTCTTCGTACTCATTTCCTTCATCAGGAAAAAGAAATTTGAAGTTTCAGTATAACTGGTTGAATCGTTGGAAATGGCTTTCCTACTCTGAGAATTTAGATGGGGCGTTTTGTAAACCATGTGCACTTTTCAGTGGAAGCTGTGCTGGTCGTGGTGGTCAACCCCTTGGAAAGTTAGTAAAGACAAAATTTAGCAATTGGAAAGATGCAGTGGAAGAATTTCGGAGACACCAGGAATCAAGTTACCACCAAACTAGCACACTAAAGGCAACAAACTTCCTCTCTGTAATGGAGAAACGGCAACAACCTGTAGACCTGCTGATAGATGAGGGGCTTAGAAGACAAACAGACACCAACCGCAAGCGCTTAATGCCAGTCATCGAAACCATCATTTTATTAGGAAGACAAGGTGTTGCATTAAGAGGTCACAGAGATTATGGACCTATAGATGATATTTCTGAGCCCGTTGAGAATGACGGGAATTTCCGAGCTCTGCTACGCTTTCGAGCAAGAGCTGGTGATGCTGATTTATACAAACATTTAACAACGGCAAGTAAAAATGCAATGTATATAAGTCCGAGAATCCAAAATGAAGTGATATCGACATGTAACAAAATTATTTTAGCGGAACTAGTGAAAAAAATCAACTCTGCTGATGGGTTTTGCGTGTTGGCAGATGAGACGACTGATATTTCTGGAATTCAACAGCTCTCTCTTTGTGCCCGATTTTTGGGTAGCACTGATGGGCATGCTCGCATACATGAAGAGTTTCTACAATTTGACCCTGTATATGATTCAACGGGTTCTGGCTTAGCGTCCAGCATTTTGAATAGTTTGGAATCGTATGGGGTCAATACTGGAAAATTAAGAGGTCAGGGATATGATGGCGCTAGTGCAATGAGCGGAAAATTTTCTGGTGTTCAAGCGCATATTAAAAAAAAATTTCCGCATGCATTATATGTTCACTGTAGTGCACACTGCTTAAATTTAGCAATAAGCCACGCCTGCAATGTAGTTTGTATTCGAAATGCGGTCGGAACTCTGAGTACATGTATTAATTTCTTCTATTCTTCATCGAAACGACAAAATGTGCTCAACAACTGCATTACGTCTGTGTTGCCTTCAGCATCAAGACATTTAAAGAAACTTTGCCCAACTAGATGGGTAGATCGACATGACTCCGTCATTATATTTGTAGAACTTTTGCCTGCAATTTTACAATAACTAGAAATGCTTTTTTCAGATGGTGATAAAGATACTGCCACAAATGCCAGTATATTATTGGTTGCAGTTAAACAAATTGAGTTTTTAACAGGAATATATTGCTTACAGCGACTTCTTTCTATCACCCTTCCGCTGAGTAAATATTTGCAAACTGAAGATATGGATTTGAGAGACGCACTGAATTACGCAGATCATTGCCAAAGTATTGTTAAAGACATGCGAGGAGATGCAGAGAACGAGTTTAAATATATTTTCAGCGATGTAGTCAAACTTTGCGAGGAAGAAGATATTTCTGTGACAATTCCTCGTCGGGCTAGGCGTCAAATCAATAGATGCAATATTCCAAGTGAATATCCAGAAGACTATTATAGGGCAGCAATATATATCTTGCTGCACTCTATATTCACCGAGAAATAACTGTAAACCCTGAGAAAGTAATTGATTTGTTTTCAGAAACACCACGTCGACTTGAATTCCGTGTTTAAAATTTAATATTGTAAATGATACTACAAATGCAATGGTGTTGCTAACATTGTCAAATGAAAAAAACAACCGATTTTAAATAACATATTTCCTTTAATTTTTTGAATTGCAGTATGTCACCTACATCTGTTTTACTGTTTATACTGTTTTATAAAAAAATGTTTACTATGGTATTTGTTTATTGTGACTTAAAAAAGTTTGATTGAATTATTTTTTAATTTTATAATATATATATATATATATATATATATATAAGCTGTGTGTGTAAAGTAATCTGACATTCAACCCTTGCTTTTCTGTCAACCTATATTGAACTTTTTTAAAACATTTCTTGAATTTCTTAATTTCTGAAATATTTTTTTTTACTTACACAGAATATTTTTTGCAAAAAAATTGTTAATGATTTTATTTTGGGTAATTAGTGGTTTGCAACTTTTATTATACAGAAAAACCGTTTTCCATAACGTAATAAGAATTGTTTTTAGACAAACAATTCTTTAAAATAATGAAAAGTCAGACGAAAAAACGCAGAAAAACCGTTTTCCATAACGTAATAAGAATTGTTTTTAGACAAACAATTCTTTAAAATAATGAAAAGTCAGACGAAAAAACGCAAAAACAAAGACAAACGAACTTAAAACGAAATGACAAGTTAGACGATTTAATGAAAAAATACAGGCTAAATATGTCGAAAATAATTAAAAACAAAAAAATCTCTATTGCCAAATGTGGCTGGCCTTGCAAAGCCAATCTAGCAATCATACTGTACACGAAACGATGGACAAAGGTTGCCTTGAAGAAGCTGTGAAATCCACAGATGACTATCAGGCCAAATCAGCTTAGAGACTTGCCAAATCAGCTTGTCTCAATGCGGACCTGGCTAAAGCGAAAATTTTGAGCACGAATCTGATTGGTTGACACTCATAAAAGTGATTCGGTCTTAGTTACAGATGAGTTGGCGGAGTTTTAGATGTTTTAATCGCCAGATTCTTGATTCTTGGCACGATTAGAAAGTGCGGGTTTTATTTCCGAGCGTTTTCGGTTTAAATTGATTATAATGGCTTCACTTTTTGGGACGATTTAAGCGTTTAAAGAAAAGAAAAATTAAATAAAGAAAACAAATGAATTTAAAACTTTTTTGAATTGTTAAAATATCGATTTTTTTAAAATGTTTTTTTTAATTTGGCGTGGTTATCGGCGAATCTACCGATGACTTCGCATCCGTGCACGAGTGGATAAAGGCGTCAGCTAGGAATCAGAGAGTTCCTGGTTCAATCCTGTGCGACGGACTAGATTAATAAGGAAAGTAAAAAAGTAGTCATCATGTGATCGAAGGGTTGCCAGCTTCACTACAAAATACTAGGAATGTCGTTCTAGAACATCCACAAAAATTATCGGCGTGTATACTGGACTGGTGCACGATAAATCTGATCGGGATCCATCAAAGTCCTGAAGTCTATTGAAGGCGTTGTGTGCCAGTTCAGGTGTTTCCTCATCATTTGAACATTGTTCAAAAATACCAGACATCGTTCCCGGGTCTTTCCTTTGAGATAGGCCCCGAACGTCACCAATAGCCCAATGTGCAGCTCTAGTGTGGCGTTAATTAACCAAACCAAACCAACCAGGTGTTGTCCTCGTCATCTGACCATTGTTCAAAAATACGCGGCATAGTTCCCGGGTCTTTCCTTCGAGATAGTACCCCGAACCGTCGGGGGGCGAGGATGAACACGTTTTTGGATGAATTCACTATAAAATTAGTATTTAAATTTGAATAAATGAATAAAAAATTTGGTGTCGTATTGAAGTATACACAATAAATTTGTGTACACTTCACAGATGTATATAACGGATGCGAAACTTATAACGGATGTACACAATAATTTTGTCCGCGTGGTTAACAATTAACTTCCCTGGAGGGTTTATGGGATAAGGAGGATTTTTTAGTGAATGCGCTTAATATAAAATTATTATATAAATTCAAGTAGGTGAAAAGAAAATATTTTTGTGTTTTATTGAAGAAGTCGATATGTATACACATTTTTGGTCCCGGCAGCCAACGATCAACCCTTGCTATTAACTGTACTGTTAGGCAAATCATTCTTACATGTTTAGTCAACAACAACTTATTTTTTACTTTTTACTAAATTTAATAAATGCGTGTTTTTTTTTAAATAATTTATTTATAAATATATCGTTTGCTTAATTTCTTAATTCACGACGAAATCCAAGCGATTCATTTCTAAATGTGGAATTGTTTTAAAACAAGAAGTAATCGGAATATATGGTCTTCGATTGTGGGGAGCGTTTGGTTTAAAGAGTCACGTGATTTCCAAGCTTAAATTTCGTCGCTAAGCAGCTTTCGGTATAGCTGCTGAATTCATGGTTTGAAGTTATGGGGTTTGTGAAATGTAATACTAATGAAATACTATAGATATTTTCTTGGTTAGTCAAAAAGATATGATGCTGCTTTTGGAAAATTCTAAGAAAACGACCTCCTAATTAGTACCACACCAGGAATTTTTTTTATGTAAATGTTAGAATTAGTAGATGAAGCGGAACGAAATATTAATATTTCCGGACCACGTGCATATGACTATTTTTTTGTCACTGGTGAAATGAATTGAGCACCAGGCAAGACTGTTTTCTTTCTCTGAACCCAAAAAACTTAGAAGGAACCATAAATCCCATACCGCCATTACTTAGAAGTCAAATGTAAAAATACGTCTCTAAAATATTTTTTTATGATTTATATTACTACCGTTCACCGAGCGCTTAGAATAACATCTTTGGTTTATTTGCATGTGTAACGGTTCGGTTTAAGGTATCCGTACACGTTGAATAAGGTGATTTTGACTGAAATTACCAATTTTTTTTTATTTAAAAATATGATTTTCTGCACTTTTAAGTTTCCAAAACAGTTTTTACTTTAGTTGTGCGCCAATTAGAACAAAAGTTATAGTAATTTAAAGTTCAAGTGGACAAATATTAAATGAAAACGGAAGTAGCATTCCGAAACCGGAAATGAGGCAGAAACGTCGTTTTTTCCTTAGTTTTCAACTTTTTCTAATTTTAAATTGCAATATTTATTATTTTAAGGTTGCTATAATCTAGCCACCAGATATTTTCATTTATATCATATAATGTATTATTTCATTTATAAGTTTTTGTATTAAAAATGACAACAACTTTACTCTCTTATTTCTTTACAAGCAGCGTTTTTTTTTTCATATAATCTGTTTAATAATTATTTTTAAAGACCTAACTTAATTAACTCTCCAAATTTGATTTCATTTACGTTAAAACACCATGGGAAATTCGAGAAACCGAAGTTTTATTCGTAAGAAAAAATTCCGAGGAAATAAATATGTCACATGTTCCAATGAAACCGATTCATCTGCGTCGAACAACGTGCCTACGGCAAGTGAAAAGAAGTTTACTATGACTTCTTATTTAAACAATTACTCTCGAACTGAAATCAGTGGAAATCAAATAATTAATATTCAAATTCTCTCCAATGTGATAAAGAGTTTGTGCTGCCCCGATTGCTTTAGCAGTAAACTGCGTCTTCTACAAGAGTCTGTATTTGGACTGGCATCAAATATGACAGTGAAATGTCAAAACTGCGAATACAAAAATACATTTTGCGCCTCTGAAAAATCAAACAAATTAAATTCTGTAAATATTTCATTTGTATTTGGACTAAGGATCATTGGGAAAGGTCATTCGGCTCAATTCTGGTGTTCACACATTAAAAAGTTTTTCAGAACTGGACATCGAACGAGTGAAGGATTCGAAGCGCCACTCTTTACCTAGTGACAAATTTGCCAGAAAAAAAAAATAGATTAGCTAAAAAAGGGAAAATGGCTAAAGATGAGCAAGAGGAGGGTATAACATATAAATCGGGTGGATTTTAATTGTGTTGAAACTTTCTTAATATTAATAATAGATAAATTTATACTTTAAACGCATTTTTCTCAGAATTGATTTTTATTCAAAAACAGCAAATTTCAAAAATCATAACTCAAAATATTATTGTTATATTGTCTTTAAATTTTGTCTCCATATTCAGTAGAGTGTATTCTAGTGCATGTACTAAAATTGTTGAAAAATCGTTAATATATTTTTATTTATGGACTAAATATTGAACTATAAGGTTGTGAAATTGTCAAAAATCTTATAATAAATTTTCGGTGTGTCACCAAAAATTTAATTTTTTATATATATGTTTAATTTTACTTGGAACACTAGATAATAACATGCAGTTTATTTTAATAGTAAAATTTTCCATATGAATTGATTTGTATGTCTTGTATAAGTTTTCAAGTTTTTGAATAAAAACTTAAAATTTTCAATGATTATATAATTTTTTTTAATAATTATAATAATAAATTTATTAATATGTTTTTGATATATAATTAGTTTTTACTAACAAACAATCTAAAAATAGCATTAAATAAATTTTATCTGACACATTTTAAAAAAAGTGCTTCGAACGTGTTCGGATACCTTAACATCAATTATCGCGGCAATGAAGTATTCTGTCATAACAAAATAGTTTCTTTAGTTTTGATGCAATGATTCAAATGTATTTGAGGACGAAGATAGTGAAATACCACACTGCAATGCCAATCGTGAAGGATTTTATTTATATTTTGTCTTCTTGGGAGAAGGGAAATGTGTTAGTCTGGGTTTACCTCTTTTTCAAAAAAATTCTTAAAAAATCATAGCTATTTCTTTTTTGATCAAGACAACTAGCTTCACACTTAGTAGGAACGTTCATTTTTATTCGAAAAAGTGCAGGAACAGGGCCGTTAAAACATTGGGCAAACTTGGCCCCCGGTACGAATCTAGTAGCGGAGCCCCTTTTCGTTCTCTACATAAATTTTTAAATAAAAAGACTTTTAAGAAGTCAATCAGGATTTTTTTTTAAACTTACCAAAGTGTTTACCGAGCATCAATTATTTGTTAAATTCACAGAAGGCAGGTCATAATACAGCGTTACATAAACAGTCTGCAGTAATTATTTTCTTTTAACTGAAAATTAAAAATAAACCTTAAAAATTATTCGATGTCCTAATGAGGATTATATGTTTACAATTTGTCGAAATACACGTTTTGAATAAACAATTTGAGAGAATGAAGCAGAAAATTAAGATAAGTTATTATTTAGATAGAGTTTAAAACTAGGGAAAAAAATGAGGAAAGGAAAAAAATGACAAATTCATACTATTTCAGACTCTTTTCACGTACTTTTCTATAATAAGCGCTGGGCCCCCGAAAACCGCAGGGCCCTTCTCAGCCCCCTGGGCCGCATACCTGTAAGAGCGGCCCTGTCTAGGAATATCTTAGGTACAGGATTCCACCTCTCATATGTAAAGTTTTCAATAAACGAATTTCTAGTTGAAGATTAGTTTTTATAGACTATAGCAGTCTTTTTATATGCATGTAGAAGTGTAGAATAAGGTGGCCATTATTAATTTCCCTCTGATAATAGTTGCGATAGCTAGGGTTCTCTTGCAGGGGCGACACGAGAAGTGTGTGACGGATGTCACTGCACTGGGCCCCACGTTGCAAAAGCGACCCCGGTCTCGTCAAAGAAGAATGCGCAAAATGAGAATATCGCAGATAAAATCAATTTCCTATTTTTAACTTTTCTATTTATGTTAAGGAATAATTAATTTTTAATTTTAAAAATTTACTCTTATTTAACTTAATTTTATTCTGAATGGATATTTTCACAAATTCTAAGTATATAAGACTCCACATGACTCAATGACGTCGAATAGTCTTTATGATTTTTTTTTAATTTTTAACAATAAGAACCAAATAAAGAAGACATTTTACATAACGAAGTTATTTAGTAAATTCTATCCAAATAAAATGCAGTATTTGTAATTGATTGTAAAATATGTTTGTAATTAATAAAAAAATAATCCAAATGGCTTTTTAAAATATCATTCAATTTTATTCATAAGTTTCATTCAAACTTATTTATAAGTTTGTGTAAAAGATTAAAAGGGACTCGTTGCTAGATGCTCATCGGCCCCCGCATCGACTAAGGGTTACCCTGTTCTGTCGTAATTATAATTTCGAAAATATTTTTAATTCTTAGTAAATCTGTCTTTCTTACATAACATAATTTTGACAAAATAAGTACAGTGGAACCCTATTAATACTAACTATTTTTCCCTGGAAAATGGATACGGGTGTGTAGTAAACATATACACTACAGGGGTATATCGGCGGGTTGGCTGCCAAGTGAAGTAAGTCCCAAAAAAGAGTTCCGAGATAGAGCGTTTGAAGTTTGCAACTCGCACTGAATTTGAGTGTAATGACATATAACTCATTATTGCGTAACCTATTAACTAAGACCCACAGTATTTGGCAAAATGATAGATCCAGCTATTTAGCAAGTGAAAATAATGTCTGTGACTTAGCACATTAAAAGCTATATAATATGCTTGCTGCCAAACAGTTTCACTGCCTCTGTGCTAGGCCCCTCCTTGAAAATTTAACAATATGGTTCCGGGTGGTCAAGGGGGAAAGAAGTCAGCCATTTTACGTTCGTACCTGTATGCCACAATTTTTTTCAAGCAAAATTACATTTGTACCGGAGATTGCAAGTAAATTTGCTCAAGCAAAATTACTTTTGTAATGGTGAGAAGGTTAAACTCACTAACAATCGGACGAAGCCTCACTGTCCCTCCTCTAAAGTATATACCTCTAATTTATAAAATACCAAAAAATCTATTTTATATTCTTATAAAAAAAATAACAAAATCGGAGAAAGTGGTCAAAAGTCAGAATTGAAATGTCCGGATAAATGAATGCCAGATAACTAAATATTTATTGCGGTTATTTTTAAATGACGACATTATCTGTTCAACAAAAAGAAAATGTCAAAAGAGAAGAATTTGAACCCCCATGTTTCAAGAGCATACATATTGATAAACTCCTCCTTAGAGCCGAGTTAGCGGTGGTCTGTTATAATGTACCATCCAAAAAAACTTTTGAAAAGTAAAAAACTATAAGCTCCCCCCCCCCTCCCCCTAAAAAATCTTCGAAACCGTGGCTAAAATAGTTGTGATATAAAATACAAACAAACCAATTGCACTAGGGGGCTTAACCCTGCACACCCACTCACTAGCCTTCTCCCGGAAAAGAGCTGCGCTTTCTTTTTTAGCTCGATTAAAATTTTATACACACATAAATTTTTAATCGAGCTAAGAAAAGAAAGCGCAGCTTTTTTCCGGGAGAAGGCTAGTTAGTCGGTGTGCAGGGTTGAGCCCCCTAGTGTGATGGGGGAGTTTCACGCCGAGAAGAAGAAGACCGCTGTCCAACGGAACATGGAGAAAATTTCGCGACGCCGAATAAGTTCCGTAGGGTTAGCATGGAGAGCTTTAGCTCCTGTACTATAAGATTAAGTTTTAGCTTTTAAATAATACCTCAATATAGAAATATTTACTACATACACTGAGATAGATTGTACTCATCGTTTATGAAGTATTTTTGTGTTGAAACAAAAGTATTTTTCCGTATTTTGTTGTAATTCTAATTATATACAAATATAATATAAGTATTTCTGTATTTAAATTTATTCATATGTAGAATAAAAATATTACTTATTTGGAAAAAACAAATATTATAAACAAACTTTCCCATAAATGCAAGCGTAGCGACTAATAAACAAACAAAAGCAAAGTTGTCTGCAGTAGGGAAGAAATCGAAACTACTAGTAAGATACCATGTTGTTACGTCACGTAAAAGTCTCCCCATTTTCTTGTTTGTTTTTTATATCACAATTTTTTTAGCCACAGTTTCAAAAAATTGTGGGGGGGGGGGGGGGGGCCGCTTAGCGATTTTTACTTTTCTAAAGTTTTTTTGAAGGGATAGCTTTTATTAAATCGCTCTAAAACATAATTTTCTTTGGCGACCGGTAAGTGGAAGCACTTCATATTTAGGTAATAATTGCCTGACGGCGGAAAATTTGGCTTAAATTATTTAATGACTTTTTTAGCTAATTAAACATATAAATAAATTATATTATAAACTAAAAGTAACAAAGGGACCTAGTAATTGCATAAAGCTATCATTTAAGCTATTAATCAAAAGAATCGGTTGAATAATGTAGTGTCTAGCTCGTTTAACAAATTCGGGCTTCATAATTTAAAAAAGTGACAAATCGACTAACTTTACGCAAATTAAAAAACTCCGTGTCTCCGTTAATTTTCAATTAAAAAAAATATTCTTGTATTAAATTAAAGGTTTTACAGATACGGTTCCACCAATACTGGTTTTATTTTTTTACGAAATGTAGTTCGGCTTCTGGACTCTGTTTTACGGACGCGGTTTAACATTGGAAGTTGTGCAGCATATATATAAGCTTAGTCCCGTCGGGCGTTCGTTTCTTGTTGGCTGCTTTGACGAGTTGGCGTCATTTCTTCTTTTTTGGTTTATCGTTGCGAGCCCGACCGGGTCGCTTGATATTATTGAATCAGATTTATATGAGTTACACAACACTTGTTGACTAACATTTACTTATTATTCACTAATTTCTCAGAGAAAACTGCTTGCTTTTTGCAATAACAAATATGAGTGAACATTTAAAGAGCTGAATCCAGTTTATAAAAACGATGGACACCTACAATCACTGGACTATACAGAAATAATTGTTTGTGTAGGCGGATGAGTTGAGAGAGAAATCTTCTGCTGGATCACTGTTGGGGATGAAAACCTCTTATGGGAGACCCCAGCGACGCATGACTCCCCCCCCACACACCCATTCGTTGTAAGGGTGAAATATATTAGGGTATTTCTTATAGCCATAAAATTTGGCAGCGTTATCAAAGGTTTAAATGAATGATTTAAAATGCTTTAAACGCACCTGAAAATTCTCTTACTTTTGATACCTCATGCGTTAAGATCCATTGAGTACAAGGGTCGTAAAAGGGATCTTTACTACAGAAATAACACTACGTATTGTCTAAAAACTATTTCAATTTTAAAACTTTTAAGTTTTTGTAATGCTCATCTGTTCAAGTTTAGTTCCGAAACTAGAAATGTATTCTAGGTAAAACAAAATCGTGGGTTTTAAAGATAACTATATTTTAGAACTTATATACAATACTTCCCAGAAATTCGAAATTATTAACGTCAATTATAAAAAAAATAAAAAGGTCACTTTCTGATACGTGAGATCTACTCACATGCCTCTTCCACAATTTGAGCTGTATGAAGTAGGGGAGTTGAAGAAGCTAGAGCCGCCACCCATGATAAAATCTGATCAAGGTTCAATGTCCTGACGCTAATGAGGTTGCGTTGGGTGCCAGATTAGGTATTGCCCTCGTCATCTGACCACGGTTCAAAAATACAAGGTATTGTTCCCCACGGAGTAAAGAAGAAGGTGGAGGTACGATGAAGTCAGAAAACCGGTTTGCAATGCGAAGTAAGCAATCGCTTAAAAAGTAGGTACTGTCCAAGGATAGTATGAAGACTATACTCGTTCGGTGCGCTCGTTTTTCGCTTTTTGAAAGTGGGCAAGGAAAGGCAACTATTTGACGTCATTTTAGCTCCGCCTTACTTTTGACATCATTTTAGCTCCGCCTTACTATCGGTTTTTGATCATTCTCATTGGCTGTGTGTTTCAAGCATTGCTACTTAGGTTCGATCCCGGTTGGGTAACAACTGGTGATTTAATTTTTAATTAACAAAATAATGTAAATAATTGTGTTCAGGTAACTTCACTACTAATCCGTCCTTGTTTTGTTATGTCCCCGTATTTTACTTGATTGAAATTGTAACTCATTTAATATGTCCAATACAAATGCATTGACCGGATACTTCCGACCACTATTTTACTCTTTCAAAATTCATGGACATGCTCTCGTGGCAGCTAATATTATTTTAATACGCTTAGTTTATTAAGCAACTCTTTTGCAATTTTTCCATACTAAATGCAATCCTTAAAATATAATTTAAACTCATAAAATGCAGTAAAAGTAACTAAATAAAGTTAGCTTATCACTTTTTAATAGTTCACAAAATAACGAATAGATGGCAGCACCATCAAACAACGTGCCCGCATCTAGTTCAGCCTTGCCATTGGTTCAAACGAGAGCATTAGACACGCCCACAGAAGGCGAAAGTAGGCGTCACTATGACGTCAAATAGTTGCTCTCTCTGCCTTCCGTCAGGCAGCGCGAGAACGAGCACACATATATATATATATGGTCTTCACTATCCTTGGGTATTGGTGAAGTATTTGGCGCAATTCCAAAGCACTACTTTGTACCAGTACAGTACATGCCGATAATTTAATTTACCTATGATGTGGAAATAATAGGGCAGTAGCATCCCCTTCCCCCACCTCCCTTCCTCTTTGTTGAATCGGTTTCGTGGAGGAAAAATACAAGTAACAACCGCACAAACACCACGATGTGATTGGTCAAAATTAACGTCAAACCGGAAACTGGTCACATGCAAACCGGCAACCTGCACGTGATGCCGTATAAACCAATCACCGTCTGAAGATTATTTAGTCGTTTGCCGCTCTCCTCCACGAAGTCACGTGGTTGCAACAGCTCTATAGCATCCTTTATCGATTTGGAACTTCTACTGCATCCCACAACTGCACAAATAGTCATTGTTTAAGTTTTAGCATGCGTTTTCTTAATTTGAAAATAATGCATCCCTCGTAGAAAAATCACTGTAAACTAGATTTGTTTGTTCCTACTTTGCGGTTGCTAACTTACGTCTCATGAAAACTCACCAAATCATTTCCTTTGGGATAGGCCCCGAACCGTCGCCAATAGTATGAAACTCTAGTGCGACGTTATTTACCCAAACCAAAACTGAAATGATGGAAGGGCAACCGGAGAAACGGAGGCAGGGGCGACATCGAGTATTTAAAAACTAAAGTAAATAACATATTTATACTATAGTTTTCTCAGTGAAGTATTTTAATTTTGGCGCCACCTCAAAGGCACTTCCTCCTTGTAAACACCTATGAAAATATAAAAAGGCCACAAGCAAAATATCATCTTCTCATTTATAAAACCCATAGCACACTTTGTTTGACTCTAGATGCCGTCATTTTCAACTTAAGCCACGCCTACACACAAAATATCCCACGTTTCCTTTTTGTTCATCATGTTTCCACGCAGATTTCATCTCGTTAAATTGGCAACGAGCATCCCTTAAGTATACGACCAATCATAAGCCAAGCATGGGCGGTTAGTCCTATCTCTACAATATTTCTGAGTTCTTGCCGCGCCCTTGCGAAATTATAAAGAGGGACTATTGTAACTGGTGTAAGTTTCGAGTCCGAAAATTGTCGGTTTGTTTTCGATTGAAGTGAGAACTACATACCTGCGAAAGCACATCCGCCTGTATTTGCATCATTTGAAGAATCCAATAAAACTGGTAAGTCTATAGAGATAATGAGCTTTTGGTGCTCGTTTGGGTTTAGTTCCGTTTGCATAGGAATCTGAACGTTTAATTTTGTTTGTATTTTAGAAGTTTCGTTTCAAGTTACGTTACAAATAGCCTTTAATTTCCTTCGCATGTTTCGTTTTTGATTTAGTAAATACTTTAAGATTGCTTTATTTAAATTAGTTTTTCATTTGTAATTTCCTTGTTTGCATTTGAGTTTGACACTGCTAGTCAAAATCTAATGGGAAACTAAAACTTGCTACAGTCTAATTTATCAACAAGTGTTTTCACCAGTGAGTTCATAAGTTTAAAAATAAATGTGAATTGAAAGGATGTTATCGTTCATGATAACATTCGTACTTCGATTTTAAATTTTGAATATTATATTTATTTTATAAATATTCAATAATTTATTTCCTATTAACTGCTTGTTTAGCATTACTTAAACATAATGGTACTAAATTCATTGTATGAAACATTAATAAATATTTTTCCCCATCAAATTAGCGAACACCTAGCTTGCCCATTTCTACTGTTTAATTCGTTTTTAACTGTTGTGCATAGTTAAAAGAATTTTCTCAAATTTCCACATCTAATAAAGTAAGCACCTACCTATAGTTAATAAAATTTAAATGATTATAGGAACTATGTATTAAGATTTTAAATTGTCTGTATTTACGATTTTTTAAAAAATATTTTTTCTGTGAATTTTTTAACCAGTTCTTCATAAATTATAGAAATTTGTAATTGCTTCTTCAATAAGCCTTTGGTAACATTGGTGTTATAAAGCATCGCCTGGATTCGTTTTTTTCATTTCATTTAAATGACATGTAGTCAATTGTAAACATTAATCTTAAAAACAAAATTGAATTTTTTTTACAAAAGTTTCCAAAAGCTTTTATGTAATGCTACTGGAGCCAATATTTAATTAGTATTTTTTTCAATACTTTCCATTCCGTGGGAAAAAATTAAGAAATCCGATTTGAAAATCGCCAGCTTGCAACTATTTTTGAGGAATAATGGGCGATTTGAGAATGCATGCCACTTGGTAGGAATTTTCGAATCACCGTAAGCTCATGCACATTTTACTCGTTCGTGTAAGATGGGCCTAACGCTCGTGCATCCAATCCACGTTGAACTGATTGAATCATTTTTATTTTCATATTGACAAGTTTTTGTTGTATTCAGATGGTATGTTATTGTACTCACAATAAGTATGACAGATACTAGCAACATGCATTTTTTTATATAAAATCATATGCATGTTGTTTATTAACAGCTAATTTAAGTGTGATTCCCATTGTTGAAGAACAAACTGTATATATTTATTTTTCATTTAGGTTTTACTGGGTAATACTTTCCAGTCTTCATGTTTTTTTTTTATAGCAATATTTGTTTCGGGGCCATATTTTAAACCATGGTTGTCATGTACTTAGAAAACTAGAAAAGGGAAGACATAATATCAGGAAAAATCACCTAAACTCAAGGAATTGTCAGTTTTTGTTTTTGAATATTCTGGAATATCACAAAAGTTAATATAAATATCTAAAATTTTCAAAAATTTAAATTCGGATAAATAATTATAACTTTTATTATCTTTAATTTGGTATACTGGGACATTACGTAAGATAAGCTTCCCAAGTGTAAAGGTTAAAAGGGTGTGGTAATTTTATTATTTATGCACTCTTATCATTTGTGAGATGATAAACTTCAAGTTTGTGCTTGAGCTATTTTTTTTTTCAAGTTGAGATAGGTCATTTTAATAAATGACAGTGATACATTCATTGTAAAAGATAAAATGTAGGGAGCAATAATTTTACAATTTTTACATTTTCTTATGGTAATTTTCCAAAATCTGCCACAATAGAAACTTTATCACTCACTAACTGTCGCCAAATATTTCATTTAGCAAGGGCACAACAGACTAAGATTAGAGAATAACCAGTTTGGCCTTGTGAGGTGTGGTATATTGAAGAATATTCATAATATATTTTGTCCAATATTTCTTAAATTCATTATTTAATTCATTGAATTCCCCTCTAAATTTTCTATTAAACCAAACTATTTCATTCTTCAAAATAATAATTCTTTGTTACTTCGAAAGATTGCAATCTGTTTGAGTTACTGCATTTATGAAAAGGGATTTGCTTATTCCTATAAAGTGCCTAAATATGATGAAACAGGTTTTAAAGGTTTATTCCTCAATTATAAACTAAAATCAGAAAATTATGTAAAGGGGAAACCAACTTGAGAAATAATACACAAAAAAGTAATTTTTTTTAAAATTTCCTGTATTTATATTAAATTTATATTTATTACATAATTTCAGGTCTCGCAACAGGTCCCTTTTCTCCCTAAAAGTCCTTTTTGTATTGAAGTACTTAAAAGTCCTTTTTTTCAGAATATGGTCCCTTTTCTCTTATAGCAAAAATATTTTTTTCCCATTCATGCCTATGATAACATATTTCTGGCCCATTTCCCGCCCCTATTTATCCAAAGATTTTTTTTTTTCATTTTGTAATGGCCATTACAGAAATCACCATTCATGTTCGTATTTATGTTGAGTCTGCAACTTTCGAAATATCATTAAACTGAGCAGGCTTGCTGTTTTGTCTTTACAAATGTAATTAATCACATTGGTGTAGAATGTAGGCCCATGTATAAATTGCTGTCCTTCCAGGACCACCAGATCTCATTTTTGCATTATCAAAAACAAAATGTTAATTGAAGACCTTGTTCAAGGGAAGAATGATAAATTGCAGGTGCAAGTGAAAATTCTAATTATATAGCCAGTATCTCGTATTGTAATTAGAAAAATACTGTTCGATTTACATTTTGTTTCTAAAATAGACATCTTCTGCAGTAAGGCATTTCTGCTAAATTTAAATTCGGACCATAATTTGAAAAGTTGCAAAAAAGCAGAAGATAGTTTTAAAAATATTAGAGTATTTTCGCACAAATTTACTAACTTTTTTATTAATGCTCCGATTTTTTTTCAAAATTTAGTTGGAATAATGCTTGAAATAGTAAAATGCTATAGTTTAAAAGAAAACTCAAATTAATTTTTGCTTAACATTTTTACTAGGGGTACTGGAAAAACGAGTGAAAGGAGTTGAAACGATTCGGTGTGTGTTTTTAAACATAGTTTTATTGCTGCAACAAAACGCATGTGCTGCCCGTTATATGTTCATTCACTGATTTATATATGTTTATTTCTGACAAAAGAAACAAATAGCTTATAACAGCAATCATGGAAAAAAAATATGTATGCATTTATTTAAAATGACTTGTGAAGAGTTATGTTCAGTGCAAAACAATCTCAATATATGCAGCCGTCGAAGAATTTTGAATGGAATTGATGTTAAAAAAACTGGAAATGAAACATTTTTGCTGTCAGCTGGTGTTCATGTTAATATGATTTAAAAATAAGGATGTTTAATGCATAACCTGTACACTATTTAACCAATAATTATTAAACTCTTGAATTTGGTAAGGGAATGACTGATGTAATGATATCTCTGATTATAAATTATTGTCTGGCACAAGCAGTAATTGCACTGCAACTTTTAATCAGCTGAGTGACTTAAAAATTTCTAAGCAACTGTTCGGTGATTATTTTAATTGCATTCAACTCAGTGCTGCCACATTTCAGATTTCGAAATCGCTAAAGTGAACATGAAAAATCGGCCCAAACTCTTATTTTCACAATCCATACAAAATCGCCAAATTGTCAATTATTTGACAAAGTTGTTAGCACGGTGTGGAGCGAAAGGATATTTTGTCTAATAGTTACATGTCCGATAATTGCTAAATGAGCAGATACAATTTGAATTTATCAGTTGCATGCCACTAAATAGTTCAGTTGGATGTCCGATAGTTGCCAGTACGCGGCTAGCCTGTATTGTTACGTAGAAAATATAAATTTTTTTTAAAAAAACTCTTTTTACTCCATTGCTTTTTTCCTATAATTTTGTCACTCTCGCATTAATGACTTAAATTTAATGAGGATTTAAATTTTGTATGTCCCTTTTTTTTTATGTTTGGTCCCTTTTTCCCTAGGGACATATGAAAAAAGTGTTGCGAGCCCTGATAATTTTGAAATTTGTTCCATGATGCCAAATTTCAAAATGGTGTATTAAGTACAAATTAATAATTATCCTTAACAATTGAAATGTTCCGCTGCAGAGACATGTATTAATGCTATAGCAGTCTCCTCAGCAAAGCCTTTCTACTGTTAAGGGTTAAATATTTACAATTTTATCACTTCTACAGCAGAAAGTTAAAAAAAGTGTACTATTTAGTACATTTTTCTTGAAGTTCGTTTCCCTTTTCAAAAAACTTGATTTTCTTTTTTAGTTTGTAATTTTTTTGAAGCAATTTATATTGCATATATTTTTATTATATTGTATTAAGAAGGTTAGAATTAAAAAAAAAATAGTACTTAAACAATTTTGTTAAAGTAAAAGAAAGTTTATTTTATATGGGACACTAAACTAGAAACTTTTGCAATGTCATAAAGAAACATTTATGCAATTTTGTTGTGAAAATTTGTACATACAATTAGATTTTTGAAATATTGGCAGATATGCACTATGTTTATAGTGTGTACTGGTCTTTCAGGACTAAAGTGTGAAAAGGCATGTTGAAAATGATTTGTTGGTTCCTAAATTTACCGTATCAGTTATGATAAATCATATAGGATGAAAATTCCACACCTTAAGCGTCGCTGAAATGAAATTTTTAAGTGAAAAATACGATTAACGACCGCTAATTTCGAACCTTGACTTCTTTCCAACAGGTGTTTAAATAATTAAGAAAATTAGGGGTCTGTAACTTATATATGCAAATGGAATTTTATGCTCATGTATTGGGGTACTGTAATGTTTATGAAAAAAAATCAATGGACAAACAGTTGTGCCTTTTTTTGAAAAAATGCTAGTCAATAGAAATTAAGTGCAAAAATGGCATATTCACAAGGTTCTTTGATCAATTGATGTATAAGAAAAGTCAAAGGGATAAATGATTGAGGGGATCCAATTTTTGTTGATGAAATCGAAATATCAACGTCAGAGCAGTTTCGTTATGCTAAGTTGTGAAACGAAAGTACGATGAAAAAAAAAAAAGTTAAAAGATGAGAATGTTGTGTAGCTCTGTAAAACAGGAAACTTTTTCTGTTCAATCACTCCGGATTTACAGTCATAGTTCTTTCTCTGGTCCCTTTATGTTATGATTTATTTTTAATTGGTTTCTTAAATTTAGTAAAATTTTTTCCTGTTTTCTGACGTGTCTTCCTATTTGCAACTATAACTACCACTCAGGGCCCGATTAAGACACTGAAGCAAGGGAAGCCGGCCTTTAAATGAGGGCCCTAAATGACCCTAGAACATCAAATCGAGTTTTTACATGCACTAAAATCCTTGCCCCTGAATGGCATTAAAACGAAACACATTATAAATATATTAAAAAAACATTAATAAGTAATGAATATTCCAAAAATAGGTATGTTTTTGATTTTTTTTCCAATATTTGAACAAATTTAACATAAGTAGCAACTTTTTTTTGCTAAAGTTAGTAATGCCACTTTTTTAAGGTAAAAGTAGTAGCAAATTATGTTAAGAGTGTTAAATATTCATATAAAATGTGGTATTTGGGGGGGGCCCTCAAAAAGATAAAGTGTAAGCCTGAGCTTCCCGGGCCTATTCGGTAATCAGGCCCTGCTACCACTTATAATCGAAAGCGGATTTTTTCCCTTCTAATTTGGCCTTTTAATTATAATTTTTAAAAACGTTTTCGGATTTTTTTTTTAAAAACTTTATTTTGAACACTTTAGCGTTTAACTGTATATTACATTTACTAAAATAAAATGCTTTGCTACCTTTTAGGGGTACTCTTTATTTAAGTTGCCATACAAGACAATGCAAGTCATTCACTTCAGTATATTGCAATGGTGGTATAATTACGTTTGCATATCTGGTGAATGGTTAAATTGCGTTATTAAAGCAACTAATATCGATTGTCACCATTGTGCAATGAATAGTACAGCAATTACCTTGCAGTTGTAGCATCACTAATAGAAGGTTATTATAAATGCATTGATATTGATAGTGAAACATTTCTATTCTATAAATGCAACTAGGAACTTTACCCTTTAAATTATAACCGCCTATAATTTTTTTTTCTAAATTAGATATTCGATTCATCTTTATTTGCATTTATTTAATTTCAAACTAAGCCATTTAACATGTTCGCTGCCGGCCATTCACAAGCGCGTGATGCGTTCTTCAAAATAACACATAAAAGGCAATAGTTGACTTGCATCCTTTTAGACACCGCCAGTGAACGTGTTAAATTCACGTTTCAATCTGGGCATGATCGAAAGTAGTCACGCAATAGAAAAGTTTTCTTAACCCCTCAGCGGTTTAAAATATGCGTAAAATTAAGCAGGTTAATAATTTGCGTCGTTTTCGTGCATCTAGGTTCAACAATCAGAAGTTTGACTACTTATTGCATTAGATGTCCCATTTAGCTCAAATTTATTTATTAAATGCCGTAATTGCCTCTTGTCAGTTGGTTTAGGGTTAAGAAGTTGGATATTTTCTTTATTTTGTTTCAAATGGGTCATGAAAGTACTTAGCATGCAACGCTATCCTGTGGATGTTTCATATCAAAATTACTTGTCTAGTCACGTGTCGCGAGTTTTATTTCTTGGAACTAGTTTACTTTTGTTTATTAGCTCAAGGGTTCATGTTTATCGTTGAGCTGAATTTGCAGGAATGAAATTTGGTAGCAGTATAGAATTTAAATCATTTAACCATTTAATGATGTATTATCAGTTAAGTGGTCAAAAGTGCAACATACCACTGAAACGAAAAAATAATATATATTTCTTTTTCCATTTCCATAAGGAACATACATACCCCCACCTTTTTAAAGCTCTAAGTATAGAGCTTTAAATATTTGTATGAATGTGAAATATTGTATTTACTTTGGCTTTGTTAAAAGTTACTTCTTTGATTAAGCCAATATTGCACTGACGAAACTTTAAAATAATTAACACCCTAATTGTTTAAAATGTTGAGATATTTTCAAATTAATATTTTATTATTAAATAAAATGTTAAGTACCGGCTATATTAACTGTTTTCACAGTCAACCCTGGTTTTAATATGTAATAATGATTATCACCTTGACTTTACTTGCGAAATGACCTTCTATTCATTTTCTGTAGAACTTTGCCGGCCTCTGTTTCCTACTGATCCGAATGACTGATAAACCGTAAAGGACGGGGAACCTTCCTGGAAATGGAAAATCGCGTGTTTATTTTTAAGTGTTAAAATGGACCAAAGTAACATTATTAAATTGAATGCTTACCAGGATAAGCGTTCGCTTTCTGAAAATTAGTACATACTTCTTTTGAAAGAAACTGTGAATTTGGGCGCTGTTAATGTTTCAAGAAATCCCATTTTAACTCTAAGATTGTTTGTCGGCTTCCGTCTTTGTCGAATAGAAACCAAGATTGCCTTTTATACTGATGCATTTCATCCCAAACGCAACGGAAATGACAAAGCAATTATCCTGAGTAAAGTAGTTACCAAACTTGAAAATATCAGCTGAGATTAGTTTGCATATTGTTTATACTCCATGTAGTCCAAGCGCTTGAACTTATAGCCAACACAGCCTATCCCCTTGAACTTTCATGAACAATTACCGATAGCTTTAACAGAAGGAATGAGATTATAGTGCCAGAACCAAAGACCATTTCCGAAATTTTCCTGCAGAAGGCAAATTAACTTGCTTCCGGATAGCAACTCCCCATACCACCTGACGGATACGGGCGTGTATATCCGTTAGTGTATTTACCGTAGTACACATATAAAAGTTAATAAAAATCTTTGAAATATTTTTCAAATTTAAAGCATTGGGAGGACTTTTGAATCCTTCTCTACTGAAATAATTTAAAATAAAAAAAATGGGTTGGGAATATAAATTAAACTCTTCTGCAGCGTAAACAAATCTATATATTCGATATTTTGCTTATTCGTCAGAGAGCACAGTCTGGGTCGCACGAGCTTTAAACCGAGTGCATAGTTTAGTTAATTCAAAAACCTGCTTTTCCAGGTTTCGTACGGTCCTTAGAAGTTCTTATGAACTCCTTTTTTTCTTTTTATGTAAGGGCCCGCTTAAAGTACTTGGAATCGCCTTATTTTTCCAAAATGGGCCCTTAGACACTATTAAGATACTGAAGGCTCTTAGAAAGTCATTAAAACGACTATCATTTAAATATTTTTTTAAAAACCTGTTGGAAAAATGTTTGTTCTTAATGTTTGTTAAACACAACATTGTACAAGTATTGTAATTACAACTTTGTACAAGAGTAAAACCCATAGCTTTTTTGCAGCCAATAACTTTTAACTGATTGCACCTTAGGTATTTCATTTAGGTATTTAATTTAAAAAAATATATTTCTACTAAATTTATTAGTGCTCAATTTTTGTTACAAATAATATATATAATTTTTTCTACATACAATTATTTTTTGAAAACATAAAAAATGTCCTCAAATTGCTTTTAAGGTCCTTCAAAAGTCCATTTTTATTTTCTAAAAATGCTTACGAGATACGAATCCTGTTTCCACAAATGCATCTTTCTCTTTTGATGCTTGTCATTTTACCGAAGTAAATCTTGAGTCAAATTACACATAAGCAAACTCAAATGCTGCACACGTTATTGAGTTTTTTCACTGTCTGAATTCTTTGGTAAGTTGTTTAGTATTCAGGGCCCGTAGCGCGATCGCAGACGTTGCTTTAACCCGTTACGCGACTTTTGAGTTTATATTTTTAAGTCGCTTTATTTTTTTTTGCTATATCTCAAATACTATTGCACTGAGAGGACGGACCCATACAAATTCATATCCGTTAGTGAGAAAGAACATCTCGTCAAGGTCATCTACTGCACATCTAAGATACAACGTGTATCAAAATCATTGGAGCGGTTTTAATGGACGCACGTGGAAAAGTGCTGTATGACTAAGGGTGGCAAGGGCTCTAACGCACACAGCGGCTAAAAAAAAAATCTTTTGTTATTTTTCGGCTGAGTTCCGCGTTTTAATCCGGCGTTGGTCGCTACGTGAGCAAACTCCTTACGTATTCTAGGAATAGCAAGTAATGGTAGTTTCTGTTGAAGACTCGACCGTTCAAAATGCCTTCAAAGTAGATGTACCGCTGTCTCTTACAAAAGGAAATAATCGCATCTTATATGAGTAATTCGTTCGTATCCGACCAATGGCCGCCAATAGTCCTATGTGCAGCTCTTGTGCGACGTTAATTAACCGAACTGATCAATGTCAGAACGTAAGATTTATAAACATCCCTTGACGGCACAAAAAGTCCCAATAAAATTATTTCAGATGGCAGAGCTTTTGTCCTAGAATGCTAACATGTTTGTTTACCAATGTAAAGTCAATGGAAGAATGTGTCAAATGTATGCAGGGGTTAGTATAGGGTTAAAGGTAGGGAACATGTCCTCGCGTTTTGCTTGTGTATTATTGGCCAAGTTTTTACTACGAATCGCTGATTGGCTAAACATGTTCACTGCCGGCCACGCCATGATATGTTCATCGAAATAACACGTAAAAGGCAATAGTCGACTTTCATTTTTTAGACACCGGCTGTGAACATGTTAATGAATTGGCTGCAGCTTTTCTGATTAGATGGCAGTGTCTCGAAACAAAAACGCAAGGACATGTTCCCTAATTTTAAGCTATGAAACATGTCCTCGCGCTTTACCTCCGAGTCACCTGACTGTTTGGTTGAATTGACCAACCAATCCAGCGTGTAGGATCAATATTAATTTGATTTCTTATTAAATTATATTTCTACACACCTGGATTTAAGCAAAGTATGTAGTTTTATACATTAAACAAGATTCCTTGATTAATTCCAGGTGTAGAAATAAAATTTAATACAACAAAGATGTGATCAGTAAGTTTAAGGATTGGGCGACTCTTATATAAAATGTCATTAAAATATTTTATTCTCTAGTAAAGATGTAAATATTTAGGAGAGGAAACTTATTGTAGTTACTATTTTGAGTATTTTTTAAGTTTAGGATTCCTGAGGCCCAGACCAATTTTATCTCACGAAAAATTAATTCTGGTGATGCTGCTTTAGGTTTTTATAGAGATGACGTTCAAAAGTTATAAAATATTTCCTTTGTATATAAGATTTTACCTAATCCGATTAGGTATTGAATAACCCTTCATTGAACGCTCGGTGTGGCTCTGCAAATGCTATTTACCTTCATACATCCGATATACAGTAACTCATGTGTAACCCTACTCTATTGTGTTCTCGGAAGCCGATGTTAACAAGTGCAATGTATGAGAACAATGCGAGCCAGTTTGTTTTGAGTAGTTCACAAACGTATTTCACAGCGCTGTAGACCAGTAAGCATGTCCTACACTTGTCTCAAATCTACGACAGGTAGAAATGTAAAAATAGACGTCTAATGTTACTTTTACACTGGCATGGCATGTCAAATTTCGCTTATTGTGATTTTTTTCCCCCTTTGCTTTGTCGGTGTTGTAAAAATATGAGCACGCAAAATTATCTGTTTGCTTGTGAAATAAAATACAATCTAGGGTTTGATAATGTATATAGGATGTTGTTTTACCTTATCTTTAATAAATATTTAATGTTTATACTAAGATTTTGGATTCTATTCTCCAACTATCACTAGTCCCTATAGTTACATATGAAGACGAGTAATAACTCATAATTGTGTCTAGAATAGCGAATACATTGTGAAATAAAGATAAATTTCAAGATTAAAAAATAAGGTCAAATAATTTACATGCTTTTTATGATGCTCTACCTGAAAATCTAATATTTAAAAAATTGGTGAATGGGTATACTGTGCTGAATATTAATCGAAAATTCTGTATATCTTAAAATGGTGATGCTTACTGAGAACAGGTATCTACACCAAAAAACCGAAATAAATTAAAAACTCCTGTAATATTGATTTTAATTAATCCTTTTTAAATTTAATCAAACATATTTTAAGTCTTATGTGTTTTAACTTTTTAATACTGGATATGAACATGGGTAGTTTAGAAAAATAGAATTATGAAAAGTTATATCGAAAAAATGTAATGTATCCGTGAAATTAAATTACGGATTCCTTAAAAAATCAACCTCGCAAAATAAACGTTTTACTTCAAGACGTCAAATAATTTATCTTACTCTTATTTAACTCTAAACACTAAACCATGTTATATAACCAATGGAAAATTTACGTAAGATTACTGTTCTAGGGTTAAGCCTAGTCCTTCAGAATTCAATGCATATGCTTCAGATCTGACTATATCAATGCATATTTTTAGTCAACAGATTGAAGAATAGACACAGACGCCCAGGCAGACACGACTCTGTTATTTTTTTTTGCGTTTCTTCTGACACCTCAGTTTTTGTTGAACACCTGTTAAGAATTGCAGGTGCAAAAGAATCATCAATCACCGGGATCAATTTTCTCCCGTCTCTAAATCACTTCCTGTTGTATCTCAGTCAGATTTTGCTGTTATAATATAACTTATAGAATTTGTTTTTGGCAATATAAGTTCTCAAAATTAAATGCCTTTCTTTTGAGCATTCTTAAAGCATTTTTTTCCCACCTTGAAACTGCCCCCCTTCTCTGGTAAAACGATAATTCATATACGCATAACGTCTTACTAGTTTGTTTCACAAATAAAATGTTAGAAAGAATGTCGGAAAAAAAAATTCTTAATCGCGTAGAACAACTATGTATTTTTAACATATTTTGTATGACTTGGTGACAGATTTATTTCGCTAACCTAGTGTTCAGGATTGCCACATTGTCTGGAAAAATGAACGATTTTTGAAATTTCAGGGAATATTTCAAAGTTAGATGAATGTGCCCGTTATATTTTTTTATCGGCATAGATGTAAATTATTTTTCATAATAATAATATAAATTTGTAAAAATGCCAAATTCTTGATTTTGTATACTTTGTTGCTAGGTTATTATTAACGAGCACTTCATTTTTACAGGTTTCAATATTGATATGTGAAAAAATTATTTTTCTTAAATTTTTTTGAAAGCCTTCTCTGAAAACCAGGAAAAGTTCATTAATTTTGATCTTAACACTTTGACTGCCGTGGGAGTTTTTCAACTCGCATTGTTCATTGTATTTTACATTGGGATTAACCCGCGTGCAGCGAAAGTATTAATATTGAGTGTTATCATATGTTAAATGAAAGAAAATTATTAGTTACGATTTGATCTGGTCAGCAAGTGTTTAAATAGGGTTGTCCTAGAAGGGTTGAACTAACAAAAACTGTTCTCTTCATCAAGAAGAACCGCATATGTAGGTGTTCGTTTTGTCTTCACCATATAATGGGTCACGGAAACAGCTGTAAGTAACGAGTGGCATGAATTATTTAATTGCTTTTGTTAGCCTCGTCTGGGGGAATGTTTCCTGTGTAGGGGCAAAAAAAGCATTCCCTCGTAAGGACTTCCTCTTGCGGATCTTTAAAATAGTCCTTTTTGTCCATTATTTTTTAATTGGATTGTTCCGTAAACATTGTTTGGATGAGCTTGGTTAGTGAAGTCAAGAAATGAGCATTTTTTTGGTATTGTTCTGATGAGAATGACGATTTTGAGTTGCACCTTAAATAGATTATGCATAACGTGAGTTTGTTCAAATGAAGTAATCTGAATATTTCTTTGTTTATAAGTTGAATTTGATAGTGCTATAGCGTAACCGGATATAATTTTTCGTATGCAGCATAATACGATTAGAAACTTAGAAATAGATAAAAACAACCCTGTATGTGTATAATGAATTTTATTACACTTGCAATGTCCAAGGCCCATTTGCACTGTTTCAGAAAATTGCCTTGAAATATTTTGTGTTAATACCTATGGATTAATGAAATTTTTCAATCAAGTGTTGGATTTTAACTCCTATTCCCATAATTAAATTTCAATGTTAAACTATCAAGTACTAGTTTATTTCAATTTACAAAAATGCAAAATCAGATTACTACATTTTAACCCGTTGTCGAAAACACTGAACAATCGCCATCTGAGCATCCCGAAACTGTCAGTAGAAATCAATTTCTGTTGACTCACAAGCCTATTACGTGAAAATAGCCGTATCGGTTACTAATTTCACTCTAGTTCTGCATGAGTGCTTCTCAGTTAGTGCACGTACTCGCATGGAGAGCTGTCTTATCTCAGGAGAATTACCAGAAGCGAATGGCATCTATTTTGTCCTTGTTGGATAAGCGCAATTCCTTCCTGCGAAGGCTTGCCCAATAGCGATCCGACCCTTTTTCGTATTAAAAAGGTGCTGTGCATTTTGAGTGTTGTCTTCATAGAGGAAAGTCTTCTCTTGTCTGACGGGTATGAAGTTTGAAGATAAAGGGTATGTTTTTTCTTTTGGATTTTTGCATTACGAGCGGTTGCTATTTTACCCCCTGTGTTCCTGTGTAAGAAGTTATAACATTTAAATTTTATTATAAAAATCTGAAAATTTATTTGTAAAGTAATTTGTTTTTTTGAGATATAGGTAAAGTTATAAAACAGTTCTGCAGAAGGAATATTTAAGGCACATTTTAGCCTAAGTATCTGAAATGATAAAAGTAAAGTTTATTTAGTAATACACTTATACTATATTTCATATTCTATTAAAATAACATTATCATTCTGTACTTAATATTGAAAAATTAAAAAGTATTGAACATAAAATACAGTTTGTTCATTTTAAGAAGTTTGAAACTTTTGTTATTCTTTTTACACAAACTGGTCCTATTTGATTTTTTCAATATTGAAATAACTTGTATACTATTGAATAATAAACATCGATCCAGTAGAAAACTAACTTTTCGAAAATATCAGTCGTATGTTATGTCGCTGCCATACGAGTTGTATTTAACTTATGCCTTGATTTGCCAAGAGGTTCTGTGAGTTAAATACAACTTCCTATCATATACTACATTATTCCTTCTGTGAATTGTATACACTTCATATATAACATACAATCCTAATGTAGGCACATTCTGCATGGCCTCTCAGACAAAAAAAAACCGAACTGGGCCTGGATTTTTCTTTGAAAGGTAACTTTTGCATGTCACGTAAAGGTCCGTGAGTTACATACAAATCACGGATGAAAGCCATAGAATTTTTTGTTCAGCATTTCCACAAGTGCCAATAAAGTTGAATCAATTTAAAAACAAATCAAGAATAAAAAAAAAATTGATCATTGGTACATTTTTTTTGCTAGTGTAATAGCTAATGTGTTAACAGGGATCTTAGTTTGAACGAACAAGGTTCTACTTCATTTATCTCTGAATTGATTTTTTTATGCAAATAAATTCCTTAAGGACTTGCATGGCAACAACAATTTTGAGATGTTAAATGTAATATAATCCTAATAATGCTTTTACAAGAGAGAAAACAGAAGATCAGACATCAACACCTTAATCTAAAGAAATTTATAGATTATCATGCAGTGGAAGATAAAAAAAGACCTTTCAAAATAAGTGACTGTCATTTTATGAAAGCCAGTATAAGTATAATACGTATTAAAAGATAATTTACTACAATTGTTCGACTAGGTCTTCACATCACTGACATCTCTCCGTTAAAAAACAAAAAATTCTTTTCAAAATTTTTATATATTGAAGTTACATTTCGTTATGTTTTTATTTTTAACTGTTAACTGTCTTTAAGAAATATTTTTTTTGTAATATAATGAAAATGCATGATTTGTATTACTATAGAATTTATTTTTTGCGTTTCTATTATCAAAATACTTAAAACTACATTAAGTACTTTTAAAGAAAATTTAATTGGGATCACAAGTTTTCCTTAAATATTACGGTACGATAAATAACCATCCCCTCGAAAGACACCATACTTTTCTAATCAAGAAATTATCGAAAAGGAGAGCTGAGTGGAAGATGTAAAATGATAAAAATCTGGTTTTTAGAAAAACAGTTCTGAGACTTCACCGGACTAAATGATAGATCCGTAGTATATTAAGAAGATCATTTCTAATCTTTTACCGGTGACATTAGTTTGGATTACTGGGGTTGTATTTCATTTATGACCTCTATTGTTTACATGAAAGTTTTCAGTAAAGTGATCTGCATGAAAGCAATGTTGAGATAGAGTAGATCACTGTTACCAAACTACATTTTACTGTAAACGGAGATTTTTCACAAGTATCTTTATTTGGGACAGAGTAGAATACTCTTGACAACATAGATGTCCTCAGTACCAAGATACATCGATGAAATAAGTATTTTTGAAATAATATTATAACGGCATAATTGAGCCTAATGTATACGAGTAGTCCAGATGTAAAAGCAGCTATATTCACTTAAAGTTTTGAGTAAATTGTAAAAACTTAACAAAAAAAAAACTATTATTAATAATTTTTTTTTAATAAAAATGATGAAAAAATACAATACTTTTTCACTAAGATGTGTATGTTCTCAGATTAAGAATAAGTTATAATCTAAATTTTAATTTTCACATAACTTGCTTTGCGACCGAATGAAGGCTTTTAACTGGTTTGCAAATGCGTCTATCGCCATTTTGTTTTTGTTCAAGAAACAAAACCCGCTATGAATACATTCCAGGGTTTCTGCCCTTTAATTATATTTTAAAATTGAAACCCAAGTCATAAGGTGCCTATTGATCCCCAAATCTTAATTTTTCGAATTTTTGCATCTAACCGGTTTTTTATCTGGGGAACTTGTATACTTTAATGTTGAAATGAACAATGAAGGTAGATCTATCTAAACTATTGCGGTAACTAATTCATACACTAATATATGTAAATAAAAATAAAAACTGGGCGCTGTTGATTTATGCCAGTTTGATACTAAGGTTCGAGCATCAATGGGTATATTCCTATATTTGTTTTGTTATTGTTTGCGCTTAAAGTTTTGAAAGTGTTTTCTGGGTATCCTAAATTGAAGTACAGTGTTAATGTATGCCCTTTAGCGTTCTTCAATTTCCGATAGACTAAAATTTATATTTTTAGTGGTGTTATTCATACTATGTTCTAAATACCATATTTTCATCAGTTTGAAATACATTTGAACCTCTTAACATAACGAGTTTAAGTTGAATTTTTATTAGATTGTTCAGGAGTAATTATTTAAAAAGTACATAATCGCTCCGCTTAATTAAACAACTATTTTTAAGTCTTGGGAGTTGACGCTCATCGGCGTATTCCTGTATTTTTGCCAAAAGAAGTATACCATTCATCAAACTGGGATAAAAAAAATATTCCCTTGTGCCGGTTTTCGATTGATTTCCCTTTCAAGATAGCGTTCTATTTCAGTTGGAAAATAGAGGTCTAAATGGTTCTTTATCACTTCTGAGACGAGGCCGGGGTTTCCGGATTATTTTTCTATTGCTCCCTCATCTCATAAAAATAGCTATTGCGTTATTCGACCTCAGACAGGCTGACAAACTCGTTCCTTTGGAGCCATTTTTTTTATTCCGTTTTTCTTCACCAGACACTCTGCGAGTCGAATATTAAAACGCCCCTAGCCCATTTTCATCTTTCTTGTCGATAGACCAGCACCTCCTACTCATGCCAGTTTTGAAGATGATTTTCTGGTATCTGATTGTGCCATTTTGTTGAAACCTTCCATAAAACTAAAATGCAAGTGTAATGTGTATTAGCAATCGGTTACAGTAGCAGTTTGCGTTATTCGTATTTAATAATTAAAGTTTGGAAAAGAAGTGTATTCAGTGCAACTGCACTGAAATATGACGAGTTTTGCTGTTCACTTAACTTGCAAGTGTTACACTAAGGCGAGTCCCGGCAAAGAAAGTGGTTGACCCTTCGGGTCGTGTCGGTGCCTCTACATTATGCGTGATATAGCAGTAGGGTTCTAGAAATCGCTTTAGGCGTGCAGACAAACAATTGATTACTGTCCTAAAAAAACGTACGTTTTTGCTGTCGTATTTGTGAGATGCATGACGTAATGGTTCCACTTTTTACACCGATATTTTTGGTGAAAGTAGTAAATAACTATGAGTCACACTAACAAAATTTATGAGTTTAATTATGAAAAATTATGAAACTAACAAAACTTATAAAAATTCTAGCCAGTTTTCTTCGTTTCACATTAAAAAAAAAGTAACTTAAAAATAAATAACATCAACTTTTTAAACTTGGATAACATCCAATGGGTAATTTAAAGAAAAAAATTGCAAATGTGTATCTTGCAGATTACAAAGGCATTAATCGAGTGTTAATGATATTGAACTAACGATACAAGATATATATTTAAGTCATTTTGAATTTTTCAATATTGTTTGAACTGGTTTAAACTTTTTTTAATGAGCCCGTAACTTTTTATTGTTTTTTTTTTATGTACGTAATTTTTTACTAAGAATCTATGATTTTTTTTAGAGGGGGTAAAAACAATAGAACCCCAGAAATCTAAACTATTACCACTAATAAATGTTAACAAATGGTTGCCTAATTTACATAAGACTGGATCCCCATAGTTAAAAACAAACAAGTGTCAAATTATTGCACTGTGATCGAAGTAAGTTTGATATGCGTTCAGACTCAAGTTTAGGTACTTTTACTAAATAAATCCAAGAAATTATATTAAGCGCAAATAATGCTGCTAACATTACAGTATTTGTTGAAATAGAATTTTTCGTTGCTTTTGAGTTAAACCTAGATTTGTCTTATTCAGAAAAAAGCCGCAAAGACATCTGAAATTCACTATGCTTGCTGTCTTTTTGTCGGGGCAACTGCTAACTAAATGTTATCTCTTGAATGATAAGAGAAAATTCTTATGCGAGTGATAAGATGCACTTCAGAACCTCCTTCAAGTCTTCCTTATATTTGACATCTCGTTTATCTTTGTAGTCTCTTCATTATGCCAACGCAAAGTAGATAGTGATGTCCTTTTTCCTGTGTGTATGCAGTTTATCCCCCCCCCCCCCCCCCCCTACACCAATACTGATCACACTCGTCCATCTTTGTCGTATGGCCTAAACACCAAGATATATTTACTTGCATATCCTGTTATAAAAAGAACATTATTCGCTGGCTTGAATTTAAATGAATGTTCTTATCTTTTAGTCAGGTTTTCTATCGTAGATCTGTTTGTCAATTTATTTAAAATGTTGATTACAAAAAATACATTCCAACAATTTCTGAAACTTGTTTAAACTCGCTCGACAGGCTCCTCTGCGGTGAAATTTCTTTTCTTTCTTGTATATATAGATAAATAATTTTTAAAACGTAAAATTGGTACATAAGTTTACAGCCCCCACGATTAAACGGCAATGTTGTCGCCAAACGGCCGGCAGTAAAAAGAATCAACACAAAAATATGCTTAGCATTTAAGAGTTAGACACCCTCGATCTGTTTTTTTTTTTAAAATAATAATCTCGATCGTTAAGGGTTAAAGGTAAAATTTTAACTCGAGAACACTAACCATGTTGCATAACCAACGTAAAGCCAATGGGAGGAAAAGTAAAATTTACGTATGGTTAGAGTTCTAGTTAAAAAAAAAAGAATTTTTAAGTATTAAAAACTGTACAGAAGCTGCTATTATGTTTGTGGTCGTATCCTACAGGATGTCTTTGAATTATGAGTAATTGCTTAATAATTGCAATAGCATCCATCATCAGATCATTAATCTAATTGTGAAATACTATTGTTCAAAGGAATTTCATCTAAATAATTTTCCGGATATTTGGAAATTTAAAATTGATCTTCGCGTTTGTTTCTATAGTTATTAAATTCTTAAGCTTCGAAATCGACTTTGTGGAAATTCGAATCGACTCTGCACAATTCAACTATTTGGCAACTTTTTGCTCTCAGGGTCAACACACCTCTGTTAGGTTTTTCTCATCATCCGCTTCAGCTGGCACGTGTGATGTTGTATTACCTCGAAAAGTTACGTGATAGCCTCTGTCATCGATCTTGTTTGATCATGTGTGAAATTCGTACTGTCAGATCTCAGTCATTGAATTGGTAAGCTTAGAAGGGTAGAGGATGCCTGATTTCTTAGTCCTAATATCGCCTGAGGAGATATTGAAAAAAATTTATAAAAATTGATATTTTAAACCTGTAATATCAAATATCAGGTTTGTAGAAATAATTACTTTTAGATGTCGTTAATCTTAGCTGTTTGCCCCGCGTTGCAGGTTGGTTAAATAACATCCCACTAGACCTGCGCAGTGGGCTATTAGCGACGGTTCGGGGTTTATCTTAAAAGAAAGACCCGTGAACACATCCTCGTATTTTTTAATCCGATAATTTCCGACGACTGGTAATTTTGTTGCGAATCTGGCAACCTTCTTATTTCGCTACATTTTGAGTTTTGTCAAGTCCTCATGCCGATTCGAACTCTCAATCCTCTGATTGGTAGCCAAATGTTGTGTACCTCTCGGTCACCTGGCCGACTCCGTGTTGCTGGGGTCAAGACATATACATTAAAAAAACAAATTGAATGGCTCCCGACGCGAATCGAAACACGGGTTTTCTTGAGTCTCGGGTGCAAATCTTGAATGAATGGTACAATTTCCGGTCTTTTATATTCAAAAGAAGTGGGTGTTTTGCTATCCACACATAAACTCTTTCTTTTACTGTATACTAGCTGTTTGGCCCCACGTTGCTTGGGAACCCGTTAAGGTATATGCATTAAAAAAAAGGTCTGTCAGGGCTCGAACCCGCGATTTAATGTTCCCAAGTCCCGCGTGCTAACGGCTAAGCTATAAAGATACGTTTTAGATGCTGGACATATTTTTTTAAAGATGTTTTTCATGCAATATTTCTAAAATTGTTCATTTCATTAAAAAAACTAAACAGAATTTTACAAATCCGATTCACATGTGCACATCTTGAGGATACATTGTACTTGTATATAAATTTTTAGAATCTTACACATAGAGGAAGTAGATGTTTTGACAGACACTTTCTTTTATTACTATTATTATTATTGATATTAGACTAGACAGTGGATGTACAGCCGCGGAAAAAAAAAAACGAACCACCGATGATTATTTCGTTAGTTTTTATAGTAGAGCTAAACTTAATATACCATTTTGTAGGAAAAAAAGTCTACTATACATTGATATACAAAAATTTTGCATAGGGGACTATCTTCATACTCGAATCCGCACCAACTTTAAAATTTTCAATATCAACCCCTACTTTTGATAGCGCAGAAATTTTCCCCGCCCTCAAAATAATCTAAATACAAATTTTCGTTAATTTCCTACATTTATATGCAGAGATATTAGACAATATGTATCAATCTTATTTGAGGGGCTACTTCCACAGTGAACAAAGTATTAGTGAGACTTCGAAATAAAGTACGCTGGTAGAAAATGTTTTGGCATTAGCCGTGGTTCTTATTAATCCGTGGTCATTCATTCCCCCACTCCTTTATACCCTTCGCCTCTATATAAGAATTTATAATTTTATACCAACGCGATCACAGCGCTTTTAATTCTCAAAATTCGTAGATTTCTGTTAAGTTCTGCAGATTTTAAATTTGTGTATGACCCCTTAAATGATCATTTGATGCACATTATAATATTGCCAAAAAACTACAAAGAGGAAAATCATGAAATTTTAGATATGCATATAAAACGTTTTTCTGAATTCATCACTATCAAAATATAGCCTGGTTGCTATTCATAAATTTTATGAATATTAATATCCTAATTTAAATAAAATTAAAAAATATACATATAAGTAATGAAAGTTAGTGTATTTTATTTGGGTCGTTTAGAAGTAACACGCATAAAAATTTCAGCTTAATAAAATTATTATTTCGAAAGATATGATTAAAAGTTTAAGAAATTCATTTAATCATTTAACATTACAAGTTCTAAACTTTCGATATTCATAATTAAAAAACTACTTAACCAAATGACTTGCAAATTGATATTCAACGATAAATTTTGTCGTAGATTTTAAATATTGAATCAAAATTGGGTGTTTCTATTGGAAATTTTAAAGTTGGTGCGGATTCGAGTATGAAGATAGTCCCCTATGCAATTTTTTTGTATATCAATGTGTAGTAGACTTTATTCCCTACAAAATGGTATATTAAGTTTAGCTCTACTATAAAAACTAACGAAATAATCATCGGTGGTTCGTTTTTTTTTTCCGCGGCTGTACGTATTACTTAGTCATTGCAATTTGGATCTAGTCTAGTATATTCTAACATCGAATCAGCAGCGGATGACCATTTACTTGCATTTTGTTTGCTCGCGGTCCATATGCTGTAGAGCGAGTTTGGAAGATGTGTGCCTTATGTAAATTAAAAATTTTTCTCTGAGAAGGCATGCACCATTTATAAACTTTTTGTGGCCTTTTTTTATTTAAATAATTGCAACTATGTGTTCAATCGCTTATTTTCCAAATAATATTTTTTACCTCGTCCTATTCTGCCAGCTATGAAAGTTAAGTGCAATTTTGATTGAAGGAGAGTTTAGATATTTGCTTGCTTCAAATCGAGCTTGATAGTCATTTTTAAAAAATCATCAATGATTCCTTAATTAAAATTTATTTTGGGAAATTTTAGTCTTCAGTATTTGAGTATTGAGGCTGTTTAACCTATCGGAGGTTTAACAGAGGTTTAATAGAAATGAATTTGGAGGAAATGCTTCCTTTAACTAAATTATGCAATTGATGTGATCAGTGAACTAAGTCACACATAAAAATTGATTACGGGAAAAAAGGTTTTCAAAGTTGGATAACTGTTGAATTAACAGGGAAGAAAAACTAACTAGCATCTAGTGGTTAAAATTAAAATATGGACTTGGTTTGTTATTAAACTAAAAAAATACATGTTTGCTCTTTATTAGCACAGCATTAGCACAAAAATTGAGCTTAGTCCACTTCCTACTCTGAGGCCTCCTTATATTGACTAAATGCTTAACATTGTAAAAAAAACTTATGGAGATTAATAATTTTTTCCCCACGTAATTATGTAGTGTTTCTGAATGAGTGTATAACAATTGAAATTCTCTTTGCAGAATGTTCATTATTTGTATGTAAAATGATACTTAAACATATGTGTTTAATTTATTAAAACCTTCTGGTTAATTGAACTGGTCTGAATTACAACACTAATTCCCATTAATCCCAACACTAATTCCCATTAATCCCAACACTAATTCCCATTCCAATTAATTTTTTAATTGGTGGCTTAAGTATTTGATCTAATACTTTTTTGCATTTGTTTATGTATCTATTTTTTATGCTTTTTTAAGGTTGGATTCAACCATGGCTGAAGTTGAAAATAAACCTAATGGTAATATACAAGAAAATGGTCCTGTTGTCTGCTATGATCCAGATGACCCTGAAAATCAAAAACAAATGTGGAGACCCCCTGATATTGATCAAGATGTTAAAATGGTGGAAAGAAGGAAAAGGGTGGACATGATTATGAATAGGTAGGTAATAATTTTTAGTAATGAATAAGAGTACAATTTTAATTTGGTTAGTTAAGCTTGTGCAGTAAATATTTAAGATCTAGAACTTGTGAATAAATAACTGCCTCTGCTTTGTGTTTTGGAGATGCATTCCATACTAATGCCCACAATTTAACCAGATAATAATCAAGCAAATTATTTCATAATAAACTTTAGGTCAGTACCCAATTAGTCATTATTGTGCACAATATGGTTATTGAATATCAATAGTCAATATTTCTGTCCATAAACATATTGCTAATATTTTTGGATTTTCCCCCTAAAACGTAATGACCAAAATGTACCAATTTTTATTAAAATAGTTTTGAATGATTAATTTTTTTTTTTTTTTTTTTTTTTTTTAAGGAATAATAAATTTATTATATTGACTTATGCCTGTTTTAAACTTTTTTTTTTGTCCATTCTTGCTTCACACAGATTTTAATTTACATTTTTCTTAATGCTATTTTTAGCTGTATTATAGCATATAATTAGCATGTTTTATAATTTGTATGTTATTTTATTTCATTGATTGCTTTAAATTAGATGCCAAAGATAGTATAAAATATTTTATATTTATTTTTCAGCCAAATTTTCAAAGAAGAATTGGAGCGCATTATTGAGTCTCAGATAAGTGAGGGCTATCTCCCAGCTAACTTAGCTGCCTTGCAACAAGTAACAGAACTGCTACTACCCAATAGACGGGCCTCAAGTGCCCGTTCTGGACACTGTGTAATCCCAATAAATGACATTCGAGGAGTTGATGGTATTCGTTATACGAAACTAGAAAAACTTCTCCGCTGTAAACTGGCAGCTGTTTATCGTCTAATTGACCTTTATGGGTGGTCTGAAAATATCTACAATCATGTCACTGTAAGTATTTTACTTGTATTTGGCTAAAAATCACAGGGTTTGCACAGTCTTTAAAATTTCTTAAAGACTATTTAATAGGTCTCTAATATAAATACCCTTAAAGTCTTTATTTTTCACCAAAATGATTTTTTTTATAAATATTGCAGACACTAAATGAACTTTCCAATTAATAATGTCATGAGTTAGCCTTTCTTTTCCAATTATGATTCTACTTGGAATTTTATAGTACAATATTATTTAAATATAATTAATGATTTTTTAATTGACTAACTAAAAATAGTGAACAATTTTTAGTTTATTGCTTATTACATTGGGTTCGAAAGTTAATATTAGAAATAGCATTATAGAAATGCAATATTTTTTAAAATACTATTACCACTTGAAAATTGTTAAATCAGTGTTTGTGTTCATAGGTACGGGTAAGCCAGGACCTGGAACATTTTCTTTTGAATCCATTTGGCTTGCAATATCCTGAAGTAACAGCTTCATCTCTTCTTAAAGTTGACATGCAAGGGAATGTTATTGATCCTGGTACTACATCATTTACATTTAATAGAGCTGGCTTTGTACTTCACTCTGCTATACATGCGGCAAGACCAGATGTTAGGTGTTGTATACATGTTCACCATCCTCCTGTTGTTGCTGTGAGTGAAAATTCCAATTGTTTATATATTTTCATAAGAAAATTGATGCAAACACATAAAATAGTTATGATTTGACATAATTTTAATACTGTTAAATAAATGCTTGCATCAAATTTATCTTCACACGTCTGAAGACACGACTTTGCTTTTAGTGGTTTATTACTTTCTGCTTGCACATATGAAATATAGATTTAAAAATACTGTTTATATAGGACAAATATTCAATATTGGTTTTACAATGTTTATATTTACGTTAAGGCCTCGTAAGTAAGAGTACCTTTAAAAATTAGTCCATGCATATGAACACACACTATTTTAAGAATGAAAAATTACTAAGACAACCAAATTTGACATGCAAGATAATGAGTATGGAATACAACATCAGGGTTAGTGTAAAAATCAAATATTCCACATGAGAGCCACAATTATTTGATTAAAAAAAATTGTTTGAAAAAGGCTAAAATTTTCTTTAAGGTACTATGGTAAATAGCCTAAAGTATTCCATCTATACCACATTATATAAACCATGCAAGAAAACATTCAGATACCAAATTTAAGCATTAAGTTCTGCAATAATTGTGCAAAGTTCAAGTGAAAGGTTATTGCTCTGGAAATGAGTTCTTAAAAATACTTGCTTAATAAGTTGTGATGTTGCTTGTTGGATGTTTTCTTTTTATGTTAACACCTTTTTGGAAATATTTCCTCGGTTGTTTTAAATGTGCTGGAATACATCAGTATAATGTAATATTTGTAATTGATATTGTAAATAATCTTCATTGAAAACAAAATGGCAGCCTGTATAGTGGTTATAGAAGTTAAGAAGCTACATAGATGGAAATATTGCCTTAGAGTGTTAAAATCTAAAGCAAAGGTATAAAACTTGTCATCCACAGTGATACATTATTATTAACAGTATGAAATAAGATGTTACTGTTTTCTAATTTATTTTCAATT
Source organism: Troglohyphantes excavatus (assembly GCA_963932185.1). Lineage (NCBI taxonomy): Eukaryota > Metazoa > Arthropoda > Arachnida > Araneae > Linyphiidae > Troglohyphantes > Troglohyphantes excavatus. Next base: position 45,602,685 of record OZ010676.1, read on the forward strand.
TGTCTTTCATGTATTAATTTTTTGATGTGCTTGCTTTTGATTTTCCGTAGCTATCAATGTCAGTCCTGACTTAAGACTGAAAGGGGTACTTTAGGGAAAAAAAAATTATATTGGGATCATGGATTATAAATTAAACATTTTATTATATCTTAATTTATTATAAGCACTAAACATGCATATTATTTTGTGAGTTTCTCTAAACTTCTAATAGCACATTTTTATTTCTTTATTAATTATTGATGTCTTAATAGTTTGCTAAATTGTGTATGTATTGTAATTTGTTATTTGATGTGTATAAATATTTCATTATTGAAGGTTTCCTTTTAAGGTTTCAGCCATGAAATTCGGACTTTTGCCATGTTCACAAGAAGCGGCTTTAATTGGAGATGTCAGTTACCATGATTATCAAGGTATCGTTGTCGATACAGCAGAACGTGAACAAATTGCTAGAGATCTCGGACCTGTTAATAAGGTAAATATTCTGCTTTTCATGTTATATATAAATGTATTATAAAAATTTATATTTCGCAAACTAATCTTTTGTATATTTTTTAAAGGTTCTTCTTCTAAGAAATCATGGTGTGATTGTTCTTGGTGATACTATTGAGGAAGCATTATTTTATCTTCAAAATCTTGTTTTAGCTTGTGAAACGCAGGTTAGTATGCTTTATGAACCTGTTATTTTTGTAGAGTTTTGTCAATTACAATCTCTGATGTATATTTACAAGGGCATGCTTGTGAAAACTTTTTCAATCTCATTGGAATAATAGTTACTAAATATTTAACCAACATTTAGGAAGTATAAAACAACAAAAATTGCAGAAGCATATAAATATTTGCTTTGTAAAGAGATTTAAAGAAATTTTAACTTTTTCTGGTCGAGTGTGGGTAATGCCCACCACATTAGAATTAAAGTGTGCATGTTAATCTGAAGTTGCTGATAACATTGCCTTAAAGATAAACGACTGGAAATAATATCTTGATAAGTGAAAATGAACAAGTTTTAAGAAACTGCATTACTATTTTGGCTAAGTTCAATAATTGATTAAAAATAGCCGTATAGTAATTTTTATTTATATGCAAAGGAGTGAAAATATAACTTCTTAACAAACTAATTTTTTTTATTGTGAAGATTTAATTTTTAAGTTAATTTTCTAAGAATAGTTAATTTAAACTGACAGTTGATCTGTCATTTCTATCTGCAACAAGACAAATTTACGTAAACAGTGGTGCCAATAGAGTAAATATATAAACTGCACATATAATAGACCTGCATTCAGAAAATATCGGCACATGTACTGATCCGATGATGTCGTAAACATAACATGCTCACTTAGCCAAACCTGCTTACTTAGATCACTGCTTTGGTGAAACAGCTTGGATTGCTTGACACTGGACAATTGAGTAGTTGTAGGACCCATACACATGGATTTTCCACTTTTATACAGTTGTTGCATACCTGCCAACATTGACTCAAGTACTTTCTCAGTAGTTGAGGGAGGGGCTGTATGTTCACAATTCTTTTTTTAGCTCGGTAGATTATACACTAGTATATACATTACCGTATTTTTGGATAAGGTTTCCATAACTCGGTAGTTAATTTCGCAATCCATAGGAGTTCGCAGGTATGTTTATTGTCTTTTGGAAACATTGAGGCTATTTAAATTGCAAAAAGTCTTGAATAGTTGGAGAAATACTATCTGAGGACTTGACATTGAATTCAAACATGCTGTCATATTAACTATTATTTTGAAATAAATTAATTTGGTTTAACCATGAATGGGTTTCTTCATTAAGTTTTTCAGTGAATAACCCTTATGTATTAGATATGCTGCATATCAATAAAGTGCTTGATTATTGATTAAGTTAAATGCATTTTGTATTACATTGGTTAAAACAATTATAAGGGTATATTTCGTTTATTTTAGTATTTAAATATTAAATCGGAATTATTTTCATTAGGTTAAGCTGATACCTATTGGGTTAGATAACATTCAAATGATGTCTGATGATGCAAAACAAAAAGTAAGGAGCCTTATTACTGAAAACCAAAACCATGGAAGTGTTGCAGGAAAGCCAGAAAATGTTGAAGAAGACAAGGATCAGAAAGATCAAAGGGTTCAAAGAAAATTCAAAGTATGGGATCTGGAATTTGAAGCTCAAATGCGAATGCTGGATAATTCAGTGAGTAAAATTTGTTTGGACTCTTCTAAAATTCTGGTTTTAGACTTGTTATTATTGTGTTATTTCTTTTAAGTTTTGACTTTAAATCAAACTGTTTTAAATTTTAATCCTAGTTTTGTGCTTTAAGACTTCTAATTAAAATAATGTTTTTTATGCATTGGAAGTTAAATTTTTAACTGGTAGTGCAAATTAGAAACTTGCCACTATTCAATATTTTCATAAATACTAAACTCTTGCTTAGTACTAGTAATTAGTATGACTAAATAATTTGCTATTAGAATTATGTAAGTATACTTAGTTTCTCGTTGATTTGGTTTATCCAAGGGGATTAAATCGAGTTGAAAGTTTTGATAATACTACAACAAAGTAACAGTAAAAATAACATTTTATAAATATGGCATTAAAAAAACTTACATGCTTAAATATAAATAATTTTAGGTCTTGTTATCTAAATATTTATTTCTAATGGTGACTTTATTTTAGGGTTTCCGCACAGGATATTTGTACAGATATCCACTTATTAGAGTTGAAATTCCTCGTCAAAAGAATGATGTTGAAGTTCCACCTTCTGCTACATCTTTTGTTCAGTATTTGGAAGAAGACAAATGGCTTAGGTAATTTTAAATTTAGGTTTACTATGTTTGATACACAAAAGGAATTTCTATTGTATATTTCTTTTAAAAAAAATCACTCTAGAAATTACATTTTGGCACAGTTGTGGAAAAAGAATTAAGTATTTCCTGTCAACTGTTTAAAGTAAAAACATTATCTTTGGCCTAGATACCTTTTTTTGTCTTTATATTTAATATGTGGTTTTCTCAAGTTCAAAATTCTAGCATTATGGATCTATTGCATAATTTCCCCTCTTATTTACTAATCTAAAGTATACCAATTTAGTTCATTGTAATTTTAATAAGTAATATTGCTTAATAGTATCTTTTTTAAAAAATGGAATTGTCTTTTGATTTTTCATCGTAATGTTTTTTTCCCTTTTTTTTTTTAATTTTCATGTTTTTGCTTTTAGTCCTTTGAAGAAACTCATGGAAGGTAAAAAAGGACATGAAAAGTTAAGATGGGTCAACTCTCCAAATGTTTATCAAAAAGTAGAAGTCTTAGAGACTGGGACAAGTGATCCTAAAAAAATTACCAAGGTACATAGATTAATGTGACTATAATCTTTTGCCAGTACAGTAGTTTTGAATAATGAGATTACATTGTTTTTATTATCCAAAAAATATTTTCACAAAAAATTCTTAATAAAAGGGATCTGCATGAAACTAATGTTCCCATTATAAATTGGATAGAACTTTGTTACTCTAAACAAATGTTGAATACCTGTCAAATAGTTATGCTTATCTCAGGTAAAATTACGAGGAAAGATGATTTTTAAACTAGAGTGCTTCAAACAATTTGATTGAATTCAATAAGTTTAGTTTTTAATAGCGACATCAAATTTGTTTTAAAACAGCCCTGTTCTAAATATGGAAAGAAACTGCCTTTGTCAAAAGGATTTCTTGTATACTGGAAATTCTCCCATTTACTTAAGATTCACTTCCATAAATATCAATAAAAAGTTTATAAGAATTTTAAAAATTAGCTTGCATACTTTCTGAATGTTAATCTTTTTTTATTAAATAAACTATAATATCTTACACTACTGTGCAAAATTAAAGGATAACTGACAATATCTAGTACTTAACAGACTGTAATTAAACTAGGCAGAATTCTCCTTTCTGTACTCGTAAGTATATTGTCCATAATTTGAGGAATTTATATCTACTATAAAAACAGATTTTAGTTTTTGGAGAGTTCTAGAAGAAAATCTGGGGATGTGCGATTCTACATTCCAATATGTCCCAGACATGTTTGATCAAATTCAAATCTGGTAAATATTTTGGTCAATCCAATTGTACAATATTCTTAAATTCAAGATATTCTTCCACCAAAAGAACTTGAAATGATCAGGCATTGTCATCTTCCAGAAATTTGTTCAAATAGCTTTTTGGAAAAGATTAACGTGGATGTTGAGAACTTACAATTCTTGCCTGTTACCAAACTTCTATCCAATTCCTAAAGATGTGTGCAATAGCTTGGGATAATGTCATTCATTGCCATTATACTACTATCCTGAAAATGACCTTCCAAGCACATTTGATGACTGCCTGGTTCTCACTGCATAAAAGTTCTTAGAAAATCAATACCCTGATTATTTCTAGAATCGCAAGGCAACAATATATATCGTAGAACAGCAAATGTACCTGATCATTGTTATATATATATATATATATATATATATAAAATACTATCCATTGATCAGGTCAGTATTTATGAATAAACTGTTAAAGAGACGGGATAGTTGATAAATCCCTGATGTAACTTAACCCTTGTACTGAAGCAGTTCTTTGCTTCTGTACTTTTCATGGATGGTAGTTAGGGCAAATTGGTATTACTCTCACAAGTGCCACACAGACGTTTTCAAATGAAGTAGGGTCTGGAAAAATTGCCAAATCCATATGCGAGTATCCTCACATTTAATATATTCTTCCATCCATAAAAAAGAAGGGGCCATCCATTAGGGCTCTTTACATATCTTCTATATAGCACTGACCAGTAATGGATAACTTGCCAAACAATACTTATCTAATGTAATTAGCGCATTAAGAATTGTGTGGCCATCTAATAAGATGCTTGTCCGGACCATGACAGCTCAATCTTCACTTTGTTTCTTATTCTATTGCGAGAGGAATGGTCCCTGGGTCAAGGTAGATCAAGTATCAGTGTCTAAACTTTTCACTAGTAACAGTAGAGAACTGCCTCCGTGCAGAAAAGCGAGTGGTTATCCCATGGACTTGTCAATTATCTTTAACAGTACTGGTGATACTACTGTTAACTGTACCCCCTATTAGTTACAAGTGCCATTATACATCAGTTTTTGACATTCCTGATCTAGTGAGCTCTTAATATTAATTATGAGCGAGTATCTTCACTGTTGTATGGTAATTTTTTTTTTAAAAATAAATTTTGTATAGCATACCACATTTTACTAAACTCTGTCCGGTAGGTTTTGGAAAAAATTGTGTTTATTCTATTAATTTTGAACAGGTGTATATTATATCCTATAATTCAGTGGTATGAGTTAAATTTTTAATATTTATAAGTCTTTGATTTTTAAATTAAAATTTCGTTTTTATAGCAAAACTGATAATTGATTGGCAAAAACAGATGCAATTAAACCTTTTCTCATTCAATATTTGCATTCTTAAATTTGTAAATTGTAGGTTTAAAAAAAATATACTTCATACCCCCTTTTTTTTTAAAGATTATAATTTGCATCGGAGTAGAAAATGTTTGAACCTCTTTGGAAATCCTGAGTATTTAATTTAAAATGCATAGTTATAAGCTTATCTATCAAAATATTTTAAATATTTTAGCTTTTGTTATGTTATTTCAATTTGAAGATATTTTGTTGGTTTTATAAAATGTTTTTTCTTTCCAACAGTGGGTCGAAAAACCAGATAGTGGGGACAATGATTCTGTAAGATTTTTATCCAATCAACATAACAAAATTCTGCTATGCAATTCACAATGCTGCTTTGAATGTCTTACTAATCAAAATTTATTTTGTTGTACATACTGAGGTGCCAATTAGGTTGTATACCTTCTGAAAAAATGATAGGATATCCAATTACGATGTTTTTAAAATCCAGTTTATGCATTTTTTCTCTGCTTTTTTTTTGTTGAAGTAAATTCAAAATGCAGTAGAAGAAAGCGGAATCTTTTAACATATAGACTATATTTTATAATAGGTGTGGGATTTATAAATTACTATTATGTCTTTAGTCATTTGACACTAGAATAAATAATTTAACATTGGCTAATCTAAGAAATGATAATTTTCATTTTGTGCTGCATTTAACTGTAAAATAATTGTCAGAACTTATTATTTGGTATTTGCTTCTGTCATTTGTATTAAATTTAAAGGAGTGATTTTTGCATTACTGTCTCTACTTTGTTGCAATAGTTTCTATACATTTTTAGAATTTCACTCTTGCTTTGAATTGCATAAAAGTAGCAGGATGTAAAAAAGAAAATCCTTAATGTTATCATCTTACAATGTGCATCTTACTAATTGTGATTAATGTTTGAGTATGCACTTATGTGTATGAAACATTGCTTTTTAACAAGTGCTGCATGCTGCTTTGCTTTTTTACTAACAAGGATGGTTTGTATTATTGCATAAATTAAACCTGTATGTTGAATGCATTATTTTAGTTGCATAATTGTTTATTTTATAGTGGGTGCAAGACGGTTCCCCATCCCACAGCACCTTAGTGAAAATCGAAAGCCCACATCAATTTGTTCCGAAAACTGGAGATCCTAATGAGTTTAAAAAAAAACAAAAGGAGGTAAGTTTATTGGCTCAATTGTTTAGGAATATGTAACATATCCAGAAAACAATATTCGGTTAGTAAAAATTCTTCCCCCATTTAACATTGAGTTTTCTTCCCCCCATTTAATTTTTAATTGATTGAATCTGCATTAGTTGTTTCCTTTTTTCATTTAACCATACAACTAAACTCTGTTTTTAAAATTTAAATAACATTGAATTATCTATTAGTGTTGAATTTGCAAATTTATATATTTTTCCCACTGCAGAACTTCCATTTAAAATAAATTTAATCAAGATCTATTTGCTTCCAAATCTTTCTCATCCCACAATGTGTTATTATAGATTTTTTTTTTTACTTCACTTGTTGATTTGTATCCATGCTTACAACACATTCAAGCACTTCACAGATGCTTCAATAAGCCCACTTTAAATTGCTAAAAGGCTCATTTTATAACTTCATTAAAACCGGCTCTTAGGCTAACTGTGCATTGACAACTAACTGACATGCAACTAAACTGTTTGATTGCAGACAGTTGGGAAATCAAATTGTATCCTCTTTCATAGCAAGTTCTAGTTGGATAAAATATCATTTTGTTTGTTATAGCTCTAAAGCTTTGGCAAATCATCAACAAGTTTGAAATTTTGTATGGATTATATTATAGTGGGTGCAATTTTTGGGTGCAATAAAAGGTAATACAAATTAAGAGATTTTTCACCTTCAATTTGATGATTTCAAAATCTGTGATTTGGCAGCCCTGAGTTGAATGCAATTAAATAATCAAAAGCAGTTGCAGCATGATTTTTTTGTTACTTATTTGATTAAAAATTGCAATTCAGTTGTTGCTAATGTGCAGCTATGCCTTATAACAATGAATTTTTAGTTTCGAGGATACGTTTTTGAGTTTTCAAGGATATATGTAGGATTTTAGGAAGTGCATGATCATTTAGTAACAGAAACCAATTTAATCCATAGAAGTTTTTTGAAATGTAAGGATTTTAGCTTTGTGGGGGGAAGTATGCAAAATGTTCTGAATTTTTTATTTAAACTGCATAGTTTACTAGAATTTTCACTTTTAGTCTTTTTGCTTTATTTCCAGTCTCGTGTATTATGCATATATATTGCACAGCCTAATTTTAATTTATCTTTCTCTCATAAAAAAAATCCAATAATTTTTATTTAATAGATTTTAAAAATAAATATATTTAACTTTTTATGAATTTCTGTATTAAAAATGAAATAAGAAATTTTAACTATTCTTGTAGATGAAAGCAAATAGAATGCATTCCAAAATTACAGCTGGTCCTCAGTCTTCGATTTTGGAAGGTATGACATGGGAAGAAATAAAAAAGATGCAGGTGAGTTATCTACCTACTTGAAATCAAACTGATGTTTTATACATCTCCATTATTGACATTTGAAATGTTCCTTATCTGTTTGCTAAAAGTATTTCTGGTTTGTAGGATGCCCAATTGAGTGCCAATGGTGATCAAGTTGTTTTGGTGGGTGCTGCTTCAAAAGGAATCATTCAAAGAGAATTTCAGCATAATGCAATGGTGTATAAAACGGCATATGCGAAAAATCCATTTGACAACATATCGGACACTGATTTGGAAGAATATAAAAAATTTGTTGAAAGGAAACAGAGGGGTGAATCTGGTATGCTTTTATCTTTTTAAAATTTTATTTTAACTAAATAATGTGACAATTCTTATGGTATCAATTCTTGGATTTAGAAAACTTAATCTTAGAAATTCTTGTCCAAAATGCAATAAACAATGATGCAAGTTTCTCATTTTTATTTTTAAATAAGTGTGCATTTTGATTGCTTTTATTCTTTTAAAAAATCTCTTTAGGGTGGTTTTTTATTCTCCATTTGCTAAATTCCAATAAATATTCACATAAAACCATCTTTACTTTTAATACCATTTATACTGATTGACAAGTATTAGTTTTAACTCAAGATTAACATTTGTAAAACTTGTTACATTTCTTTGAGTCACTACACTAAATAAATAAATTATATATCGTATACAAGTTACTAGTGTTTACTCTAGAAATAAAAAGGGTCTGGGCGCTGTTGGCAGTAAAAAGGCACTTCTTGTTTTTAAAAGGGCACTTTGAAAAAAAATTTGGGGTGGGCGTGACCACACATCGGACCCGTGAAAAAACCAAAAAAAAAGTTCCGATGTAATTGTTGACATCGCGCTAAAGCTGCAGATTCGGCTATTGTTGACGGTTCGGGGCTAATTTCGAAGGGAAGACCGTACAAAATTGATGTCTCTTTATGAAGATATTACTTAGAATCCAAAATTTCATATTTAAAAATTAATGTTTTCCCTAAAAACCAAATTTGTAAGTACCCCTTACAAAACTGATAAAAAGGCTAATTAAATCTAACATTTGGTAATAAAATGCTTAGTCTTGCAACTTCTCCCCAAACCATATTCACTTTAAAAAAAACTTAGCATTTCATATGTGGACACAGGCAACGAATAGCATTCATGGTATGTCCTGTACTCGAAATTACCACAGAATCATCACGATTTTACAAAAAAAAAGTAGTTAAAAAGGAGTTTATACACACACATTTTTTTTAATTGATGCCTTTTTTAAAGACAGCTGGGGAAGCTTGTGCTTGACTGAAAAAAGCAAGAGGGGCGGAACTTTTTCAAAAGAGGGCAGCATTTTTTTAAAAAGGGGCATGACTGCACTATCGTAATGTGAAAAGGGCGGGCAGGGCGGACCACCCTTCAAAAAACGCCTAGAGTGAACACTGCAAGTTACATTCAAGTTCTTAAACAATCAAATTGAAATTATTTTTCCATTAATTAAATATTTTGTAAGTTAGTTAGTAGTAAGTAAGTAAGTTTGTTAAATTAAAATGGCTGCATAATTGAGTTTCAATCTAGTTTTGCAAGCTAAGATATTGCTTGTGTTTCTTTTTGTTACTACCTAATGTTAAATATAACTGTGTGTGGTCCCATGATTGTTTCTCTAATAGAAATGAACTGTGACATTGGTTTTTATTCATAGTTTAAGCATGATGACAGTTGACAAATTTAGAATTTTGTTCTCTATATTTGCAAGTCCCCTCAGGGGGTTTACTTTCTTTAAGTAAACACGGGCTTCACAACCCCGAGGTACCCTAGTGATCTATTTTTCTTATTTTTCCTCCTTTATGGGGGCTCTCCTTTGAGAGCATGGGTGTGGCGAGCCCGATTTACCCTAGCCGGGCCTAGCATTCTTCTTTTCCTTTTGCGACGGCCTTACCATGAGCACTGCGTATTATTTGTTTTCGTTGCGTTTGGTAGTCTTCTCGATATTTGGTTTTTTATATAAATTGTATTTTTTCGTATTTTCACATTTAGTTTCTATGATTTAAATTGTTAGTATTTTCTAACCTGCACGTTTGCCGTGTGCTGCGACCTGTGCGGGCGGAAAAGGGGATCCTGGAGTTCCTCAGCGTGCTCTTTGGCCCTCGCTTCGTCCAAAACGGGAGGCGGAGACTGGCCCACCTCTGTCAATCGGCTGGTGGTACCAGGACACAATTGTGTTGCTGACTGCCAGGGCAAGAACTGTGATTTTTCATGGAACGCTGTCATCGTATTAACCTCTAGTAAGCGCCGTGCCTGGGTTATATTTTCTTTTATGGTTTAGTTTTCTGTTTCCTCAGTTGTCCGGTGGCTGCTACCTTCAATGGACTCCATGGTGGGTGGGGAATACGGTGGCATTTTTATTCTCTTTCATATGGATTTAAACTTGTGCCCCAGTGAAGGCCAAAATTCATAACCATCTACGTCCCGTACCAAACAAGGAAAAAATAACAAATTTCTTTCAAAAAGGAATATGAAACGTTTGCATGCATCTGAAACTGTTGAAAATGAAACGACACCCTATGAACTACAGTCCCCCAGATACTTGATCATTACATCAGCCGAACATGTTCTTGGGAAAATGTCGCCTTTCTTGATCCATAAAGGAATTCAAGCAATAGGTGGCGAACCCAAAAACATAAAGAAGCTCAAGTCTGGAGATTTCTTAATTGAGACTAACAGCGATCCACAATCCCAAGCATTTCTCTCGGCAAAAACCCTTGGCTCTGTTTCAATTTGTGTTTCACCTCATCGAAGCCTAAACACCAGTAAGGGAGTTATTTCTGAATCGGATCTGCAATATGTAGACGAATCAGAAATACTTACTGGGCTCTCTGACCAAGGTGTTACCCATGTAAGAAAAATAACAATAAAAAAAGGAAAAGACATAGTTAACACAAAACACATCATACTCACCTTTAATAGACCTAGCATACCTACACATGTACTAGCTGGATATCTCAGATGTCCAGTCCGACTCTATATTCCCAAGCCTCTGAGGTGCTTTAAGTGCCAGAGGTTTGGGCATACAACTGCTACTTGTCAACGAGATGAGACTTGTTCTTACTGTTCATCCACTGATCCTCATCATGACTTCCTAAATTGTAAATCTCCACCAAAATGTTCTAATTGTTCAGGCTCGCACACATCTTTCTCAAGATCCTGCCCTCAATGGACACTTGAGAAAAACATCCAGGAACTTAAAACTACAAAAAATATAACTTACTTTGAAGCAAAAAACCTTGTATCCATTTCTTTGCCAAAGTTAAACCTTTCTTACGCATCAGCAGTCAAACCAGTTACAAAATCTATCGCAATTCAGACAATATCTAATGAATCCCCTAAAGTTCCACCTAAACTAGTTTCCACATCTACCCAAACAATAGATGTAAAAGAAGTGTTGAGATCATTCAAACCAACACCTAAAACTAATCCACAAAATTTAAAGACAAGTGTGAAAAAAATTGCAAGCTTCACGAAAAAATTTTCAACGCCAAAACCCGATTTCCAACCGAAAACTGTTAAAATTAACGCTTGTATTGTGCCCAAAACAGTCCACTCTCCTAAACCAAAGTGGAAACCTACCTTAAAATCAAAAGCCCGAATTAATATTCGTAGAGATGCCGAAGACCCACCTAATGTAGATGTGATCGTACAATGTGAAAAACCACCGGTAAATTGTACAGAAATATTAGGACCCTTGCCAGAAATGGAAACCGATTCTGCCATGCGCCATCGGAAGTTTTGGCAGGACATGGGTGTCGAATTTATTAATAATATGAAAAATGCTTGTCAACGAATCGAAACAAAAGAAGACGATGACATTTTACTGTACGACGCCAACGATTCTTTGGAGATGGATGTTGAGAAACCATCCTCTCCAAATGAAAGTTCCAAATCTTAAAGATTCTTTATTCGTACTTTCTTATATAACTTTTTAAAATTGTATGAAAATTGTTTTGCCTATTTTAAAATGGGTATTTTAATGCTACTATACTTAAAACCACATGTTTTTTATTCTCATACCTATCTGTTTTCAAATCGTGAAAACACTAATAACACATTTCATCATTGTCAGTATATTTTAAACATCCATCATTAGTCATTTTAAAATTTTACCATGTATTTTATACTTGTCTTTTTATTTATTTTTAAAGAAGTTGGTTAAAGAAAATGTTTATTAAAATCACCTAGTGTTTGGCGCAGCTTGGCCATAATTGGCCCTTGTGCCATTAAACCCTACACAACCAACCAACCAACTATATTTGCAAGTAATTTTTTTAAATTTCAAAATTATAGTCAAGATAATTTCAAATTAAGTGTTATTCAAATATAAGTGTAGATCAACTTTAAACAAAAAACTTTCTCTATTTCACAAAGAAATGAGTTTGGTATATTTTATTTTTGTAGTTGAAGAAGATATTCCAGAACATCTTAAACCATTATTGTTAGAACCAGTACCTGTGGGTGGCAAGAGTTCCCAAGTCCAAGATTTAAATACACCTCCACAATCGCCAGTTTCACCATGCTCTGATGAAGAAGGTATTTTTTTATGCGTACCTTTACAAAAGTTTTTGTTGCCGGTCCCATAATTTATTGCTAGTGTAAATATTTTCCAGAAAAATAGTTACTGTAGAGAACTATGCATTAAATCGTGATTTATACATTTATAAAGAATTTCAAGCTACAGATTTTATGAAGTGCTGAAAGTTTCTTTAAATTTTGTGTTATATTTGTCAAAAAAAATGTATGCATTGATTTTTTTTTATTTTGCTTACACAGCAGTTATTCAATTTTTTTTTTCATTTTATATTAGTTTGCAAATTATCTTAAGTGGGCACTAAACTGAATTTAAATTTATTAGACTTAGTATTTAAGTTTTATATATTAGGTAATTTCACAGTGAATGAATCTTATTTTTACAAACTTTTGCACTTTTTTTTTATTGCATGCTACTTTTTTTTTATTATATTTGCACGTCAAATCTTTACTCTTATTCACCTATAGTAAACAAATCAGGTGGTTCTGTTCAGAGGTCTATGTCTGCCAGACTCAGTGTTGAAGGTAATCCACCTGTTTTATTATTTTTTTTATGTTTATTGTTTAGAAAGTCTTTTTTCTTATTTCCAAACAATAAAGTATTTTTATATTTTACTTAGTCTAACTAAACAAATGACCCAAATTTATCCCTTCTACAATTCAAATTAAGTAATTTTCCTGATTAAGTTAAAATTAAAGGTTTTATAAATTATATTTGTGCAAATTCAAGTTGTGCATAATGGCAGTTGTATAAAGATGCATATGATCTTTTGCTGATTTAATATTTGACAGTAGCTGATATTCATCTTCAGAACAATGTATTTCTTATAAGGATAAATAGCTAATTTTGTTTCATTAAATAAAGTAAAGCTTATACTTAAAAGCATGCAAATGCTTCTACATTTCCATCCGCATTTTGTTCTATCTTTGCTTATTTCACATCTATTTTGCATGATAACTTGATGCATGTGCATGCCCCCTTTGTAGCTGCTGAAGAACTACGTGAAAAGAGTTTCCAAAGGCGTACATTTTCAGAACGAAAGCCCAAATCCAAGACTAGTAAGTTTTGGATTAAATGCACATTTACTTTTCAGTTATGCTCTTTTAAAATATGTATATTTTTTGTATATCTATACAAAAGAGATTTAAGCTATTGCATCTAAATTTAGTTTAAACACATATTTTGAAAGCATTTATGTTCTTTATATGTCATTCTAACCTAACCTGCCAACTTATACAGATTGCTTGTAAAATATATATTTTCATTGAAATGTTGAGTTGTACAAATTAGTATTAAAATGAGGATTTTAGGTGAATTTTTCTATTTAGATAATTTTGAGTTAATTAAACATTCATCACTTATATAGCTACAAAAAGTTATTAAAAAACTATGCTTTTAAAACAAATTCTCATATTGAAACTTGAAAACAATGTTCTATTTAAAATAAAAATCTGTTGATATTCATTGTTTTCTATGCAGTATAGACTTAAAATTATAATATAATTTATAAAAATTAAAATTTCATAGGAAAACAGTTTCTTGTGACTTAAATTTCAAAATCTGCTTATGCTTTCATAAAAACAAAGGTGTATTCTCAGTTTTTTTTATGCATTTTAGATTTTTTTTATCTGGTAATCATTTTTGTTTGCCCACTTTCTTTTTGGCTGCTTTTTGCACTAGCTTTTGTTTTAAAACACTTTAGTTTATGCTGCAATTTCGATTAAAATGTAAGCATTGCACAAATACAGATATATATATATATATATATATATATATATATATATATATATATATATATATATATATACATATACTGGCAGTTCCGAAACAAAGCACCAAGTTATAGATGGTATTTGAAATTTTATTTTATAACCTTATTTTGAACTGCAACTATATTGATTCGAATCAGAAGTTAAACGTTTTTAATCGATATATGTCGTTTATTTTGAAGCCGCTCGAATCCTACCCCTTCCCTCCCATTTTAAGCAAATTATTTTATAATTTTTACTGAGCTGTATATGGCAGACCCCCCCCCCCCAATTTTTGATGAAAATTTTGATTTAAATTTATGATAATCGAGTATATAATGCAATGTGCAATTATTGTACAGACATGATTTTTTTATGCAAATTTTATTTTATTGGCAGATAAATTTTTGCAATTTGAAACTTGTAAATTGTCTAAGTCAATCTGCTTTAAAACCATTGAAAGTTATTAGTAATTTAAATGATAATTTCCTGGTGGTCTCTAAAATTGTATGAAGTTTTTGGACTTTTATATATTATGACTGAATATAGGTAATATGATTTGAATAACAATATCTTATTTGTAAATGTTCAAGATTAATACTTTAATTAAATACACCAAATATTTATGCCTGCTTAATTTATTGGACAACTTAAATCTTAATTTTGTAACTATTTTCAGAATTGACAAATGTTTTCAATTGTTCAGTTTTGTTGGTTCAGCTATGTATCCATAACCTAGAATAACAGTAAATTACACAGATGTTTGGTCTTACTTTTGGGTTTTAATAAATGTTCAATATTGAAAATTTAAAGTAACATGTAATTTTTAGGATTTTTTAAAAAAAATTTGCTTAGTTACTTTGAATAATACTGTCTTTTAGTGGAATTGCAATGACAAAGTTGAAACAATGATTATTTTTTATTTAATTCCTCCCCGCCAATTTCTTTCTTTTAAACATGTAATTGAGAAATGTTTGTGTTAAAAATTATTTGTTAAGATTTTTTTATTAAAAATCCTTATTAAAATGATATACCTATG
Organism: Troglohyphantes excavatus; assembly: GCA_963932185.1. Classification (NCBI taxonomy): domain Eukaryota; kingdom Metazoa; phylum Arthropoda; class Arachnida; order Araneae; family Linyphiidae; genus Troglohyphantes; species Troglohyphantes excavatus. The sequence goes on from OZ010676.1 coordinate 45,617,960, forward strand.
AAATATTCTATTATGCATTGTTTTAGTTTCAGATATTGTAGCATGAAAGATGCTTATTTTTCTAGTTAAATATTAACTATTTTCTATTCTATGTTTTTTTTAGTTTTATTAAATATTGCACTCTGGTCATTATGAAAAATAAAACTAACTCACCAAAATAACAAATAATAAAAGTAACCAATCCATCTATTTATTATTATCTTTAGATATTTTAGAGAAACAAAATTTAATGTTTATGTATATATGCTGCAATATTAATAAGTTCTTAAATTATGAAATTTTTTCAAGCGTTTTGAAAGACTATGAATTTAATTATAAAATAACATATACAGAAATTTTTATGAATTAAACTTTATTTTGTTTGGTGATATACCTATGAAAGTACTAATATGTATAAACTCTTAGCTGCAGAAGTGACTCTAAATGGTGAAGAAAAATTGAGGTCTGAAAGTGGAGAAGTATCACAAGCTTCTAGAAGCAGTAAAGAGGTTAGTAATTTACTGTCATAACAATATTAAAACTGTCGGGTATTGCTGGAAACTATTGTTATGACGATGTAAAACAATTGTCAAGTTAAAATGTTAATTTATTTTTGAGTAAATGTAGCTATTTTTCACAATGTTTCCCTAAGTTATAGAATGCTTCCTTTTTACAGAATTTCGAACCTAACTTCCAAAATAAAAACTCTGTGAATTGAAAAATACTATTTAAAAAAAAATAAAAAAAATTGCACAATTAGGTTTTGAGCTTGTAAATATTTTTTTTTCAATCATTTGTCATTTGGTTCCTTGTATCCTAAAACAGCAAGTTTATTTTTTTTTATATGTGTCAGATTTGTAACTAAAAAAGCTTTTACATCCAAGCTTCAAAAGAGCATATCAACTTGTACATACCTTTCTTTTATGTATATAGATGTAATAAAATACATTCAAGACAAATAATTTTGAAGAAGGCTATTTTAAGTACATTTCTTCAGAACTCAAGACCTTAATTTTTTAGCAATTGAAAATTGTGTATTTTACAAAACATATTGGATTAAGATTATTATATCAAATTTTGAGTAATGAAATAGGAATTAATAATTGCATGTATTTTTGAATATTTTTGAAAACTTGGGTGGAACTTAACTGTTTTTTTTCTTCTTAAATATGCTTTTAAAAAATGTATATTATTGAATTCTGTGTTAAGTCTGAATATTCAAGTTATTATCGGCAAGTTTTTTTTAATTGAGAAGAAATGTTATAGGTTTTAAAGTATTCCACGGTTATAATATGTGCTTCTATGCATTGAAATAGTTATATAGACACCTCATAATATGTAACAATATTTCTGTAATTTTAGCTTAAATAATTTTATTTTGTTTTATGTCTATTATCAAATCAACTTTTTCTATAATGGCTCCAATTTTATTATAATTTCTTCAGAGCTCTCCTGTTAAAGAAGTTGGAGATGATTCTTCTAAAAAGGATAAGAAGAAAAAGAAGGGTCTTCGTACTCCATCATTTTTAAAGAAGAAGAAGCATAAGAAAGAAAAGGAAGAGAAAGAAAAAGTAGCATCATAATGCAACTCCTGTTACGAAGATGTGTGTAAGTAAATTTTCTTTACTTTTCAAATATCCTATCTTATTCAGATTACAAATTTATGAAAATTTTATACATGAAACTTAAGTTTCATTGTTGGTACAGTTAGACTTATTAGCAGTTGTTTAACCTTATTGTGTTCTGTATGTAGATATGGATGACTTATTAAAAATAGTTTATAATGTTTAAAACATAGTCAATGACAAAAGAAAAAGTGCACTAACCTAGTGAGTAGTGCGGTAATTATTTTGTATGACATACTTGCCAATTGCTGGTGTTTTTTTTAAATCTTCTAGCTATTTTAACTGTTATAAAGATATATTTAAAAAATATAACAGCATTACCACACACATATGTAAAATACAAGACAAAGACTTTTCGTTTTATTTAGCCATGTAAATTAATTTAAAATATGTTACTATTGTAGATTAATTTTTTTTACATTTAAATTGCACAGTCAATTTTGATGAAAAATTGATTTTTAACTAAAATTAACAATATTGGAAGACATTTTCCCTTTGATCGTATATTTCTTGATCAGCTACGGTTGTGCAGCTTGGTTACCAACTTATATAAGTAGCAAAAATCTGAAAATAAACTAACACCATTTTTTCCTTTACTAAGCAGCTAAGCCAAGGCTAGTTGCAAACTTTAATCCTTATCTACAAACTCTTTTTGGACTTGTACCACTTGGTGACAAAGCTGACCAATTGTTTTATGCATTAAAACTTTTATAACATGTTTTACTGGGAATGTATTTTTCAACTGTATTGCCTTTTAAAAAATAATTTTTTACATTTGATAGTTTTTAAAATATTTCTTTTAGAACAATACTTTTGTTTTTGAATAATTTGGGTTTTGATCTGAAGTAAATTATAAATTGTATATAATTTTATAGTAATATTGATGCCTATTTTTTTTTGCAGGTTAATTGTAACTGCCAACATTATTTACATTTTGGCTTGGTGCTGGATGTGACTTATTTGATTTTGAATTGCCTGCATCATGTTTACAAATTATGGGCTCTTGAGAAAGTTGTAGACTTTGTAGGCTGTTCATACCTGATGAACTATAGTCACACTTCAGCCCTACTTCTTCCATTATGCTGCTCTGTGAAGTTTAATGTGGGGTGTATTAATGTTTTGCTCTGTGGAAGGAAGAAAGTGATTAGTGATCTCTTTTTAAAGGAAGATCCGGAAAAGTTTTTTAAAATTAAATATCTAAAGTTTATATAAATAATAGTAATTTAAAAGTTATACTACTATTGTGGTTTCTTCTCCATGACACTTAAAAGAAATGTTATGCATTGTTTGTTATTAATGTTCTCTCTGGGGAAAGTGCAGAATTGTAGAGGGCAGCTATGTTCAAATTATTCCATGACTTAATTTTAGGTTTACTTTCAGTATTTTAGAAATTATTTTTTGAATACTTTTGATGTCTGCTACATTTTAATTTTCTGCATTTAATGTTTATATGTGCTTTGAGTTTTTGCTATGTAGCATGTCGTTTTAAAAATGTTAACGCAAAGTGAATGATGAATGTTTTAGTGAAAATTATCAGCTATGTGCCTGTATGTACATAAAAATTTTATTGATAGTTTTGTTCTTGTTATTGGTATTATTTGTAATCTTTATGATATATGAAGCTAATCTTTCTTGATATATATGTCTGACATTTATTGTAACTGTTTTCTTTTGTTGCTTCAATTGAAATCTATTCAACATATTGGAACATTTAACAGTCCGAGACTGAGAGATTGTGTGTGATTTGTGCATGTAAAATCTTGAGAGTATATTTTGTCACCTTTAATGTAAAAATGTTGTGCTATAAAAATTTTGCACTTTATATTTGTATGTAAACTTCATTTCTCAATATTGTTTCTCTATAGGAAATTGTTAGGCTCAAATATTTGCATTCTTATGTCATCTGTGCAATTTCATGTTAATTTTTACAACTATGATCCTGTATGTTGAAATCTGATTAAATGTAGAATAAAATCTTAAGCATTAATAAATGTTGCATTAATTTGTATACAGTTTCATGTGTTAAAATAATTTTTGAAGCTAGCTAAAATTTTACAACACAAAACTTTTTTGCAAATAAACAATTGCATTGCAATAAAATATTATAAAATATTTTAGTCAATGTGAGGCCATATTTTACTAGCCTGGAAGTACATGACTTTTAACAGATATAAATTAAGGTAAAAAATATAACTTAAATAGAGGCAATTTAAAATAGTATTCAAAATTAATGGATACTTTTTAATTTTTTAAAATATACAAAAGTTTGATGTTACAAGTTATAAATTTTGTAATTTGTAAACTTTTTGCCTATAAATTTGTTGAGAAATATTCATAGTTTAGTGTGTGATGTTCTGGTATAATTCAACACCTAATTTAATGTTCAATAAAAAAATTAAACCCATTATCTAAGACATTGTTTGAAAACAGTTGGTAGTATACATCCACCTCCTGCAATATCTGGTTTAAGTGAAAATTCAATGCCTTACAGAAGAGTTGTATGATCTAGAAATATCATAAAATGCTGACGAAATATTTTTGAAATATACATTTTTTTTTATAAATGCGTTTATATATAAATGGATCGATAAGAAGAACAGTATAAGTCCCATTGGAGTAGTACTGTTCTCGCAGATTCAAATGTATATTTGTTTAAACTATATATATATATACGTTATATTTATAGACTTTTTTCAATTATTTCTTTGATTATCACATTTGACTGATGTGTATATTCTTAATCTAAAATTCTATAAATTTTTATGCTAAGAAAGTTTAAAATAGAAAAGAATATACATGAATAAGGAATATTGTATGTAGTTCACACAACAAATTACAAATTTTATTCTAGATAGTGTTTCCAAACACTATATATATATATATATATATATATATATATTGAATCCTAGAAATAGCGTTTGTATATGAGGTGTAACACACATCAAAATGGCAGGTATATGAACATTGGCAGCAAAACCATGTTACTAATGAAGTGTTAAGATTTGAAAAGGTTAAAAATCCTCATTATTGCTTCGTAGAACTAGAAGTTGTATTCAATATTGTTTAATCTTAAAGTTTAGAATGTAATTTTCAATTATTACTTATCAGTTATTTTCTAATTTTTAAATAATTATTATTGACAGTTTGTTCATATTAAATAAAGCTAGATAAAAATTCACTAGTTTTATGTTGTGAACTAAAAAGAGCTGAAAATCATTTTGAATAAGCAATGATTCAGTAATAAATGAAAAAGTTTGGGAAAAGTGTATGATCCATCTTAACTGACAAAAGTATTTTATCAATTTTTGCATATTAGATAAGGCACTTTCTTTGTTGAAAACATTTTGACACAATTCAAATGCATTATCCACCAGTTCTAGTATTTGACAATATTTTTTTTTGATATAAGGTTCCAGTACCTCCAACTTTCCCTTCTGTCAAACAAAATTCTAACTGTAATCAGAACTACTTTCCAAGTGTGTTTTAAATTAGATTGTGTTTTCTACATAAAATAATTTAATTTTTAAAGCTATCTGTTATGTTTTTCTTTAGATATCTTGGCTCTCAATTAAAACAATTAGAAAAAGCGTATCATTGACAAGACACTAGTGTTAAAAGCAGGTGTTTCATTTAACTTTTTCAGAATATTATAAGTACTAGTTTTGCATGTTTCATCCAATCAAATAAAAGATCAATAGTGCTCCTTTATAGTAAAAAAATTCTTGAATTTATATGTGATTATGTTTTTAACTAGAAAATCGATGAGCCACGTTCATGATATTTTCTTGCTGAGAAAAGAAAAAGTTCTATAACTTTGTAAATGTTTTTTTTTCTTTCCATTTTTGAAATATTAATATTTTTAATAGAGGTGTTTAATTTTTATATATCTAGAATTTTTTTATTTGCACTATAAAGTAACATTTCTATTGCAAAATATCCTTTGGAATTTATACTCATTGAATATATGTTACTATATAAAGTCAGTTGCTTCAAAAATTTAAATTAATATACTTCATATCATATTAAAAAAAATTTAAATTGTTAACTTTTAATTTGATTCCTAGCTTTATTGCTGAGAACACTTGCTTCCACTTTCAAACCCACTTAATACTAAATTAGACTTCTTACTAAACAGTACTTCATAGTCAGTGAAATAAATTGTTACAAATGAAACAGATAAATAATTAAGATTTAATAAACAATTATATGCTTTTAATGTGATTCATAGAAATTATGGTTTAAAAATAAACAAAAATGATTTATGATGATCACAAAAGAACACACTTAAATACATACAACATACAATCATTGAAAATTTAGCTAAACATGATTGATACTTTTTGTTATAAAATCAAGTTAAAAATCATAAAAAACATGTAAGCTATAGATAATAAAAATATTTTAGATTGTGCAAATCATAGGTGCCAGTCAGGCTATACATTTATATTATTATTACACAATTTACAGAGTTCAATTAGTTAGAATTCAGGTTTTAAATGGTAAGATATTCAGGTTGTATGTATAACTTAAATTTCAATCCATAAATATTATCCATCAATGTAAATCAAACTGCAAATAATTAAAGAGTTATTCAGTTTATAAATGATAAATGTTATTCGGTCGTTATATAATAGCACACTTGATTCGGTTGGAGGGAAAAGAACTAATTGTAATTCGAGGTGAAAATCATTCTTATAGATCCTATCCTAGAAGTTTCAATAGTAATTCTCTTTCTCCAGAGCAAGAGACGAAGCAACCCCTCCTTCGAAAGTTCCATGAAGAAATGTAAGCGGAGAAGAATAGTGTTTAGCAAATCTAAGGCACACTTCAAAATCTCAGTGTTCCAGAATAGCGAGTTTTGATGCGAATCTTCATCGCAGAGTTGTAGAATGCCAACCAAAAGAGCAGTTGACATGGAGTTCTGTGTAAGAGATATGGCAGAGTAGTTGTATTCACCAGTACAGATCGAATTCATCTTGGGGCAGACTGCCCCCGACAATTTGTCACAACACTGTGTTGAACACTGTCATGGATTTCTTGATGTGATCATCCTAGAGTAGAAAACAAAATAAGAAAAGATTAAATTATAATTTAACACACCATAATTTCCTCTTATTACTCCTCTCCCTTTTTCTTAAAAAAAAAATATATATTTTGAAACTTAAAAAAAGTATTTTTAAAGACATTTTTTGAAGTTATAAGATCAAACGTTAATGTTAAAAACTAACCTTTTATTCTGTATGAAGTCTATGTTTTTCAACTAGTTTGAACTATAGTTTTGTTATGAAATTCCAATTATAGTACACCTAATATATCTTATAAAATATCAATCAAATAAAGAACCCTATTTAGGAAATCAAAGTCAATAAATAACCAATAAATGTTAATTTTTGTGAAAACAAAAGAATAAGAAACGTGTATACATATTTAATACAGTAAATAGACAAGTAAAGCATATGCATTTTTAATTGAAGTAAAATATTCTCAGATAGGAACTTTCGGATAATTTTGTTTAATATTTTAAAATTCACTTTCCCTCGTATATTGTCGGCTTAATTCGCAAACCACGTAACTCCAAACCATGGATTCATCAGCCGTAGCAAAAGCTGCTTGGTGACGAAATTCAAGCGATTTATTTGTAAATGTGGAATTGTTTTAACGGAGACCCTAGCCCTAAATTCCGAAAAAGTTGCATTTTTTTGCATAAGACAATGTTATACATATTTAAAAAGGCGTGTACAAAATTTCAAAGTAGTAGAAGAAAAAGAACACGTGTTTTTAAATGTATATATACATCATCTGTCTACCTACTTTTTGTCTGTAACATTCGTCATTTACTCAAAAATATTTATTTTGATATTTGGTCGCGTTTAAAATGCTAAGGTTTTTGTAAAAAATTTACTTGATACTAAACTGTTAATAGTTTTTGAAGCTTTAATATTTGTTTTATAAACATTGAATGTTTTTTTTTAATTCTGTTATAAATTATTTTTACGAATTAATGAACATAAAAGATTTTGAATATTTTTTCGGTTATGAACTTGAAATAAGCTTTTGAAAATAATTAAAACACAAATCTGCAAAAATCAATTCACACGTCTGTAGTATATATATAATTTAACGTTATTTAACAATTTAATTTTTTTTAAATATTAAAATTTGAAGGAGGAGTAATGTTTTTTTTAAATAAGCCTATTTATGTTAAAAAACGAAAAAAAATATATTTTTCTTTCATTATTGTTCCAAAAAAGATGTTCTTGCAATGCAAAAAAAAAAAAAAAATGGTATTTCTGAATTCATTAATAAAAATATTAGGATTTGGGGTTGGGTCTTAAAACAAAAAGTTATCGGAATATCTGAGCTTAGTTTCGTCGCCAAGCAGCATTCATTACAGCTGACGATGAATCTGACGATGAATCCGTGGTTTGCGGATTAAGTCGACGATATGTGTTTTATCATTATATAATGATAAAAAGCAAGTGTTAACCAAGGCTTCAATAAAACAAATGGCGGAATGTAATTATAGTATAAAAATTGACTGGACTATATATTTTTTTATTGTTATTATTATTAGGTTTTTATTAAACCCGCTTTGTCTGATGTAGTCTCAAATCTTACCGCTTAATTCGACTTCGCACCAACAGCAGAATTCTAACCGCTTGCGCTAAGATACTCAATGAACCAGTTTTGCTTCAACAAAATGTCTTTCTAACGCCATTTTGTAGTACACTCAAAAATAACATATTTGTTTGCATTACAATTCAGGTATTAAGTGAAAAGCGGTATTTATAGCATTAATATACTCACAAAAAACAAAAAGTGCGAATCATTCTAAAATAAAAATATGGTTTATAATTCTTAAATTGATGATCCTTTATACTGGAAATAAAACTGAGGGATCAGGGAGAACACAACCAACAACCAATTTACACTATTGGGACGCTGTTGTGGTTCTTGTAGAAGTGGTTTTCAGTGTATTAATATTCATCATCGGAAAGTTTAAATTAATAAATGTAAAAAATCTACTATTATTGTATAAAATGCATTTAATACAAAAAAGCATGTTTTTATATTTATTAATTAAAAAATTTGTAGTGACAAATATTTTTAATTTTAGTGCATGCATTAAAAATAAAAAAATACCATTAATGTGACAAATTGACTACAAATATTTTTTTTATGCGAGGGAGGGACAAAGGGGAACTTTTATTTTTAGACAATAATTGGTAATTATATTTTCTTTCGTGTAATTATTATTTCTTTGTAATTCAATGAAATTGTTCCCAAAATAAAACTGGCTTAATTTTTTTTCGGATATTATATTAAATAAAGAACTAAAAAAAATAATTATCGTATGAACAATCGTTGGTAATTAAAAGTTTATATAGAAGCATTTTAAGAGAAGGGCTGTTAAAAAAAACATTTAATATCTTTGAAATGATTAAAACTGTTATACCTAAAAAAAAGATAAAGAAAAGCAATGAGGTTAACAAAAAATTTTGCAGGCAGTGCGCCAAGAGCATCATTGAGTAAATCTGAAAATTTTATTTATTCAATTGCAATTTTGAGGTTATTTGATGCTTTTAATAGTTCCCAATGCCTTTACTAGTCTAAGTAGGCACCACTAAAATATGCATTTTCTTAAAAGTTTGATTTTCCACAAAAAAATATCCTTAAACTGTTTTCTTAGTCTCCATTTTTTAAATTGTGGATTTGAAGCGATGCCAACGGTATTTTTATAATATTTCCACTAAATTACTCGAAAAGTGATTTATTTAATTCTTAATTTCATAAAAATCTTGGTATTCTTTTCTGCCCTTTTGTATTAGCTTTTAGGCTAACCAAAGTGGTCACTCTTAAGTTAACATGTTTTCAACCCTTAAATTTTTTGTAAATGCGTTGATCATTCGCAGCTTAACGCTGGTCTGGTTATTCAAATACGTTTGATTTACATCAAATAGTATTTAATACTGATATCATATAAAATCTATATCGTACTGCATTATTTTATGCTACATATTAAAAAAATTATATTTTCTCTCAGAATAATTTTTTCCCTAAATTATTATTACACTCATATAAATATTACAAATTATTGTAATTATACTTCACATTTCAGTTTATGGCTGCGGCTCACTGTGGTTTAATTTGATAAAACGACAATTTAGACAATTGACAATTTAGACAATTGACAATTTAGCGGACGTAACATTTTGAATAGAACTCTGAAGCTATTTTTTTTATGGCATGTATAAAGGGATATTTTTAGACTCGAAATATATCAGTAAAAACACCTCTACCGACTCTGTAAATTAAAATAGATCTTTTATAATGGTTTTTATGATTTCATAATGGTTTTTATGATTTCATAATGGTTTTTATGATTTCATAATGGTTTTTATGATTTCATAATGGTTTTTATGATTTCATAATGGTTTTTATGATTTCATAATGGTTTTTATGATTTCATAATGGTTTTTATGATTTCATAATGGTTTTTATGATTTCATAATGGTTTTTATGATTTCATAATGGTTTTTATGATTTCATAATGGTTTTTATGATTTCATAATGGTTTTTATGATTTCATAACGATTTATAGATATTTTTCTCATATTGACTTTTAGTTATAGTTATTCACGCATAAGTATTGGATACAAATTTTTACTGCCTCTAAGTTGATAAAAATAATTCATTTTAAAACCTTATTCGAGATAAATGAAATTAAACGCCCCTCCTAATCGTATATGAGGTATGATAGTTCTCATGAGGTAATTATCAATTAAATTTTTTTTTCTGTCTCAAAATTTCGATGCCACTCTACCTTATATAAACAAAGGATTAAGGGATTTTGATATTAGGATTCAAGTATTTAAGTCTTAGACAACAATAGTATTAACGTTTATTGCAATTTTGACACATTGTTAAAAGCCAATTTTCGCAAAATTTGAAAATTAACTCATGTGGTGATATTTTAACAATTTAATAAACTTACAAAAATAGTGTTTAAAGAAATAAATCTCCCGAAATTTTTACGTGAAATCATCTTTGACGATAAATACAGATACAGATTTTTTTTAAATAAAAAAAAAAATCGAAAATTAAGATGTGTGTTTGAGACATACAAACATGTTGTTTAGGATGTGAGATCAGACATACAAAATTGCACATAAAACCAAGTTATGTCACATTTAAGTATTTAGTTACGTTTGTAAAATATTTTTAATGAGGTAAAATATAATATATTTAAAAGAATATTTAAAGTTTTACTTACTTGGGTACAGGAGTCCATAAATTCTTCTATCGTTACCACTCCATCTTTATTAAGGTCAAGTTTCTGTAATAAGCAAATTATACGAACTACAAATACTGACATATTTAAGCCATCCAAAGAAAATTTTGCTTGCATAAAACATTTTTATGAGGTAAATTCCACACTTCATTTTATTAATAAATCTTAACACATTTAAGACATATTGTCGATCGCAAGATGTAGTGACGTATTCGCAACGTACTTTTTTTATAACTTTTCTCTAGAGCCATTTTGAAACTTCAGTTATCAAATGAGAATAGCATTACTCCTCTGGTGTAAAATCCTTAAAATGCTGTATATCTCGAGAAAAGTCAAAAATATGAAACTTCGTCACAATGACAATATGCTCTTCACCAATATCAATATTATTTTGCAGGATTTTGCACAATTTTCAGTCATTTTGTCTTTTACGTCTCTACGTCTCGTGAATGACGATATAACTTGTTATATGTCGTTATTTCAATGTCTCCTCCAAGAGGAAGGAAATGAAACTCAACACTTTAAAAACCTTACCTTCGAGTTAAAACTACATAGCTCGCATTAGGGAATTAAGTGTAATTACTTGACTTGCGTTGTTGCAACAATACAGGTATTAATACAAATAATTTGCGTATTCTTACACTTAAGATTAAAAAACTAATTCACCTACTGAATAAAAAAAATCGTGTAAGCGCCTACTGTACTGTATGGTTTGGTTTGGTTTACATGTATGAATACTTTGTGTGCGCGCCTGCTCGGCCTGCTCTTTCTTGTGTGTGTGTGTTTTGGTAAACTCTAGATCTCTTCCCACTTGTCATGAGTTTAGGCTTTTTGTTTTGTTCGCCTAACTGCTCCTTCAACCTGTTTAAATTACTAATGACGCAATTGCTCTTTAAGCTGATATTTTGGCATTATAGTGAAATCTTCGAGAAATCGTTACTTTCTCCTTCAGACAATTAAAAAATATATTTCAACTATAAACTAGTCTAATAGAATTACAGAACAACACGTCTTTCTCTTTAATTTAAGCATACATTCGTCACGATCCGTCGATTAGAACTGAAGTTACAGATGTTAAAAAGGCACGAGTATCCTCGAAATTGGACTCATTTTCCCCCATGCGGTATAAAGAACAGAGGAAGGAGGAGATTAATGACCAACCTGATCGACGCGACATACTTTCCTCTTCACGATGGTAACCCATTTATCCCAATAGGGTGGTTCAATTTGGAGTTATGGGGCTTAAAAATATCAACACTTTCGTATAGCTCATGTTTCTACCAATGACCGCTGTACCCGTTTTAAAAACTTATTAACGTCAAATATTAATCAGTACTTTATGAAATAGGATTATAGTGTCGGTTATAGGGTCCATTCTCCAAAAAGTGTAACTTTTTGTACCAAGCATTTTACTTAATAAATATTAAAAGACAAATTATAAAAGTTTAAATAAATATATATCAAAATAAATCAGTTAACTATTTTTTGGTGTTAATTTTTAATTTATTACTTTTTGCTCACAGTATGTGAATTCTCACCTCTGTGTCATGTCCCCAAGATGATGTGACTAGCTTGTTCAATAATACGTCAAATTAAGAAAAATATATGTAAATACCTATTTTTTCTGTAACAGGTATCTCGAATACTAAATATTGAAGTATACTTTATTTTTTAATCTAACATTTTGTTAGCTTTAGAACAACAAGAAGTGGTGTCATACAATTTACTCACCTCCGTGACCCAAAGATTAAATCTATTTTTTTTATTAATAAATGACAGAAATCTCATGGCATTTCTTTCTTTTACTAACATTAAAAAATTAAAAGTTCTTGTTAATAAAAGAAAAAAGAAAGTCAAGGATTTGGTTTCGAAGAATTCGATTTTTTTTGTTGGAAAATAGTTGTGGTTATTCAGAGGTCTCACCTCCTTAAACTACAAATTTTGATAAGAAAAATAACATAAAGTATAAAGTTTACCTGTTGTAATATTTATCTTAATAAGCAGATTATATTTATAAAAAAAATACAATTCTCTCTTACTAGTAATTAAAGGATGACGCAAATCATTTTATTTCACATTATATTTAAGGAAGCGTTCATTTATTACGTCACGCTATTTTAATTCTTTTGTACCCCTCTCTCTCTCCTTCCCCCATGTCACCCACTGTAACGTTAGTCTTACCTACCCTCCTCTCCCATGTCATGCCATTACAATTTTTTTGTTATAAAACAGTCATTAAAACTTCAACTCTTTGTATTATAATAAACATCCCATTAGAAAGATTGATATTTAGTTAAAAATGACTATTATCAAAGTGTGTGCACTGTATTTTAGCATTTTTTACAGAGTTTTTCTACATCACACAATCACAGAAACCCCCTCTCCCATGTCACGCATGATATACACCCTCCCCTCCAAGGGTGCGTGACGTAACATTGAACTATCTCTAATTTGTTAGCCTAGTATTATACATGGTGCATCAAATAAAGTTTCTAAGTGGTAACCTTATTATGATAATTGATAGCCAATAACCAAGTGGCTGATATCTTTGTCATTCTCCTCAAAACAATATTCTGATCCTTATTATAAGATTTACTATTAATATAATCTATAAATTTATATAAGGTGGGCCACTAAAATTCAAAAATCGGGAAGAAATATATATAAATCTAAAGAAATTGTGAATCGGATTTCAACTTCGCTAATTTACAAAACGAAAAACTTGATTTTTAATAAGAATTTAAATATTTCAGCAGAGCCATGTATACTCATTAATCATTTAAGATAGAGTTCATATACTTACGTAATAAAAAATCTAATTTTTTTTATTTATAATTTTTAAAACTTAAAATATTACCTTTTCTGGAGAATGACCCTTTCATGTGTAACGTCTCATAAATGATTAAATCTGAACCTTTTTTATTCAATTATAGTAAACTTGCAACATTTTAGAAGCTAAAATGTTTTAAGCAAAACTAGTTCTTTATTTATGGTTTTGTAATAATCATTATTTCACCAATCCCAACAAATCTAATCTCTCATAATGTTTTAATTAATGACTATCTTAAATATACAGAAATTAATCAAGCAATTAAGAAAAATGTTCGAGTTCTTCAATAGCTAATTTATCTTGTCCTTTCGGTTTAGAAAAGGTAATGTGGGAGATTGTATTTCCGGTGGCTTATTTAACGTGGTTTCAAAGAATTTTGTGGACCCCCTCCCCAAAAGCTCAAAATTGTAGGTAACTATATACGCGAGTCAAAATAAAAAATACCGTATGCTTTGTGTTTGTAAAAAAACGCAGTTATTCTTTCAAAAGATGTGGAAGTTTGCTTATTATTAGAGACTACCTCTTTTGGTGAGGGAATGTTCTTTAAGAATAGCAAGGTATATTGTGGCACTGACAAATTACAGTTTATGAATAAAAATACTGGTTTCATCAAGGTATGAAGTTCAGTAAAAAGCTTTTGGTCCCTCATTAAGAATTCCGCAGGGGATCATGCAACAACCCCAACTCTTTTTTCAGGTGCGCCTCACCTGAAAGATTCTTTCTGCGTGATCTCTTGTGGTGAACTCATCCAGGGGTGGATCCATGCTCTTCCCCATCATGTCGTAGATGGAGGTGATAATGCGGCTCATCTCGTCTTTTGTGATGTAGCCGTCGCCGTTGATGTCGTACAGGTTGAACACCCAACGGAGCTTCTCTTGGAGAGAGCCACGGGCCAGCACAGACAGGCCGATCACGAAATCCTGCGCATATATATATAATTAATCGAAATTCTAAATTGATTATTATGGACAAGATACAATTACAAATAAGAGGAAGCAAATAGAACCGACTAATTTCTATTTCAAGGGGTCCCAATTAGTTTGGACCTTATCCCATAAAACAGAGCATGAAATCCCGAAATCCCAGGTACGAAAGAACCCCTTGAAAAATAAATTAGTAGGTTCTCTTTACTTCCTCTTATTTGTAATTTAAATATAGTCAATTTTATATAATTTATAATTTCGATTTTCTATTCTAGAATTTCTAATTTAGAAACAAATAGAACCGACTAATTTCTTTTTCAAGGGGTTCCAATTAGTTTGGATCTTATCCCATAAAACAGAGCATGAAATCCCGAAATTCCAGGTACGAAAGAACCCCTTGAAAAATAAATTAGTATGTTCTCTTTACTTCCTCTTATTTGTAATTTAAATATAGTCTATTTTATCTAATTTATAATTTCGATTTTCTATTCTAAAATTTCTAATTTAGAAACAAATAAAACCGACTAATTTCTTTTTCAAGGGGTTCCAATTAGTTTGGATCTTATCCCATAAAACAGAGCATGAAATCCCGAAATCCCAGGAACGAAAGAACCCCTTGAAAAAGAAATTAGTAGGTTCTCTTTACTTCTTCTTATTTGTAATTTAAATATAGTCTATAATATCTAATTTAGAGTTTCGGTGTTTAGCTTGTTTGCAATATTCTTAAATATAATAACTTATTCAAATTTTTTTATATTATGATTTTGTATTATATGAACACTATTAGTCAGCTTCAGTGAGTACTATAGATTTCGGTGGTTATGCTTATATTATACAACTTTTTAATATATATATATATATATATATATATATATATATATATATATATATATATATATATATATATATATATATATATATATATATATGTATATGTATAATGCGAATTAAATTAAATAATGGAAAACTTCAAGATTACTCATAATATTAAAAGAAGGAGGATCACAATTTTTATAAACCGCATCACTTACCAATTTTGAATTATCTAGTGAAAAAGAGACAAAAAAAAGGGAGAAGGGGGGAATTCTTCGCTGAGATTCGTTGAAGTTAATGGCTTTCCTATTTTTCCTATCCGTTGCAAGAAATAGTCATTAATTCCTATTTTCATAGCCTCGAGGCGTCTACTATCTCATTAACCCATCTGCAATTAAATTAGTGAGGGGCGATAAGGGAGTGCGAAATGTCTTCGAGATAATCATTCCAGTGCTGCACTGAAGACGGAAGTGTTTACCTAAAGTGGAACTTCTTTTTATGAACACTGTCCTGTACATTGGACGGGTTAAGTTAAAAAAAAAATACCACAGTGGAAACGTTTTTAGCGAAAAAACGCTTCATGTGAAAGGTTGAAAAATGTAGAGGTGTAGAAAAAATATTGTTATGTTTTGGGGGAAATAAAGATGGATTTAGGATGAAAAGGATTTGTGTGCAATAAAATGCAAATATATAGACTGAATTTGAGTTAACTAAGTCATCATCTCTGTGGGAAAAGGAAATTTATCCTTTCCCACATTTATCCCAAACATATATTTTATATATATTCTGAGGTATACTCTACATTTATGTACAGTAGATTTACATTATTTTGTGGTATTATGCTTTTGTACTTTTTTTTATAGTAGCGTTTTTTGAAATATATCTTTATTTGTGTGCACCAATAGATCACATCAACTTTCAAATCTTACATTTTATAAGGATTTACTTATATATTTTTTAAAAAATGGGTTAGAGATTTATCAATTTATATATAAAAAATAATATTTTTCTTTGTGCCAGATAATTTCTTTCAGATTGCGTTTGACGAAATCTCTTTGCAACCTGCGCAAAAAACAATAATGTTTATATATATATATGTGCAGTTCATGCACCACTGCAACTTTTGTACGATAAACCAACGTAGGTTCAAATATTCCGCTGGCAAATTGAAGAATATATTAATAATGATACTTTAACAACGAATTTTTTAATGGTGAATACCTTAACGTTAAATATATTACTGAGGAATATTTTACTGATGAATGTCATAATGATGAATATGCCGTGTGGTCACAAATTGTTGGGCGATGGTTATTGTTTGGCTGTTTAACTACACATAACAAACAATTATTTTTTTAATACTTTAACTACTGTTTTTGCAACTAGAGTTAAGTGACTTGCTCAAATTAAAGCAAAGTATTTGGGCTAAACTAAAATGTTATTATGCCAATACAGTTAAATGTGATGCAGCCAAACAATGACCATCGCCCATCAATTTGTGACTACTGTGTATTAATGATATGTGGACGAGAAAGGGAATGATTACCGTGAAAGTGATGGCCCCCGTATGGTCTTGGTCGAAGGTGTTGAATACGTAATGAGCGTATTGGCTGGTATCTGCTCCTTTTGGAAAGTACTGTGCATAGATGCCTTTGAATGTCTCTTCACGAACCATTCCAGATGGACACTCCTGAATAAAAAACAGTGTACATTATAAACAGTAACATTATATAAAGTCAATTGTTTCATAACCTAATAATATTTCACATATTGAATCCCAAATATTTAGATTACTTGTATGTAAATTTATTTCTAACTCTACCCTATGACCTTATCTACATGTAAGTCCTTGAATCGATATTGGCAGAGAAACAGATAAGTAAAACAGCTAAATGGAAAAATTGACTTTTAGTGATCAAAGGAAAATAGTTTGAATTTTATTTATTAAGCAAGAGTTGAGATTTTTTTTAATGAAAGAAAGTTTTTATTTTATTTGAATGCTTAATGAAGGTTTTGATATATATTTGTAATATTCTCTAATTAACTTCGCGATTTGATATATTATTAAATTTTATATCTTTTATTTTATATCTATTGTATAATTAACATCTTTATATTTATGATTAAAAATAGTTTTGGGGATGAGCTCAAAACAACTAATAAATCCTCAATGATAATTATCTTGTTGTGATTTCTAGTATTTACTTTTTTCGATTTTTTTAAAACCCAGAATGACTCTCAATATCTCTTTCTCCGACCCTTCTTATCTGCACTAAATGTCTCCTGAGAAATTGCTGTTATTTAGAGGCGCTAATCAGAAGAAAGTACTTACTTTTCCAGCTTCAATTAGGGATGTCTTAAAAACAATTGCTTTGGTATTTCTTTTTAGCCTTATAAAGTAGGTTACCGATTTCTTGCGTTTAGATGTTTTTTTGGTGGGAAGCGTTTGTTTTTAAAGAGCATTTGAAAAAGGTTTTATAGTTTACGTTGAAATAGGGAGTAAAGAGTAAAGTTTAGGGTTTAAATTCTTTTAGGAAAATAATTGGTTATGAATTGAAAAGAGTTGGTTTGCTCATTTATTTATTAAACAATACTTCAAAATGGTTTAGAGTGTAACCATTAGTTTTAGTTTAATAAATAAATTTGAGAAGACTGAGGTTTTGAATTATCCTACTGGTTAAGTGGCAGGGCTCAGTTAACTAATGCAAAAGAGAAGGAATAATGGAAAGAAGATTCGGATGATGTGGTTAGTAGGATTGTCAGAACGCATAACTAATCATTCTGATTTAAATATAGAGTGCTAAACCTCGTTTCTTTTTTCTTTATGGGGCAAATAACAACATATATTTCAAAGTTAAGAAAAGCATAATTAAATGTATTGGTTTAAAATGAACGATAGTTTATTTATAAATTAAAATATAACATAATGTAACAATTATAGAGTTTCGGAACATAAAGTGTTAATTTAATTAAATATTTGGTTAATTAAATATATTGGTATAAAATCTTTAATGGAAGTATTTTGCACTTGAATATATTGGAAGAGAAGATATTGTTTGTTTACAGTCTTTCTAAAAACTACGCTATTCTATGTTTTCCTTTATTTTTAATGCATAACTCCTTGTACAAATGTTATAGTATATGAAACAAGCATCAAAATAGTTATATTATATTTCCAATGAGATTCATCTTTTAGATGTATTCAATATTGATATATGGGTCATTCACCAGAAAACATGTTATTTCAAGTTTCAAAAATGATAAATAAAAATTATTATTTTTTCATAAATATAAAAATTTCCTTAAATGAGTCATAAGTAAATTGTTCCGCTAAAATATTTTGATTATTTAAATTTATATTATAAATTAATGGATTTGATGTACGATGCACAATTTCTTTAGATTTATATATCTTTCTCCCAAGTTATATTTTTTGGGATACATTTCGAGTAAATTTATAGTTTATATTGTAAAAGTAAAGCTTAAATTTCTGATAAGAGTATTTGTTTATAGAAAAATGGCATAAATATCATGGTTATTGGCAACTCCATTAAAGAAATTATTATTATTTAAGCTTTATTTTGTGTATAATTTATAAGTAAGTATATTTAATAAGTATATAAGTAAGATGTAAATAATGTAAATTTAAATACTTCTCCCCTCTGTTATATGTTCTCATCTTCGCTAAGATAAAATTATTCGAGAAACATCTTTAAATAAACTCAAGTGGATATTTATTGCGAGTAAGAACTTTATATTTTATAAATATTATTTGCATATTAAAATAAATATTACAACAGGTAAAATTAAATTTTATTTTATTTCGCTTATCAAAATTTGGAGTAAACGGAGGTGACAATTCAGAATAACAACACCTGCTTTTCAGCAACAAAATCAAATTTTTTCACATAGCAACCAAATTCTTGCATTTTTTTGCTTTGGTAAACAGGAAGGCTGATTTTTGACGTTGGGGAAATGAAATTTGATGAAATTTCTAGATTTATTTGGGTAAAGGGAGCGAGAAAATATTGCGTGACAACACTTATTGTTATTCTAAATTTAACTAAATATTAAATTTAAAAAATAATATATACTTTAATATTTAGTAAGGGAGGTTCTTGTTACAATATGTTTTTAAATGTTCTTAATTAGGCGAGTTATGGAAGAATTTAGACAGTCACATCAGCTGAATGACATGTCAAGGAAATGAGAATTGGCATATTATGATCTAAAAAATAATAAGTTAAAGAAAATTTAAATTTTTAATACGGATTTATATTGGTTACTTTCTATTTTAAGTAAAAACATTACTGAAAGATTTTTAAAAATTATTTCTAAAATAAAATGCCTATAACTGAAATTTTACGCTTTCTGGCGAATGCCTCATATATGAACATACAGGTAGTTGTTAATTTGTACACAAATCAAGAGACATCTCCAATTTCGACAATAGGAATAGGATATGATAGTACAAGTGATGTTTTTTTTTAATTTTATACCCGTTACTTTATTTATTAAAACAAAAATACGAATTTTGTTTCATATAGAATGTTAACAAGGTTGTGTAATGTAAATATGCGTGTAAACTGTAACTATTTATGTAACCTAAAAACTATGTAAAATATTCCAATCAATAGTTTTGCAGTATTGCCATAGTTATAAAGTTAAGAGGTTTTTTAACCCATTTGTTTTAAAAAGCATTAAACATTACTGGTAAAAATGACAGCTGTTTAAAAGTAAAACTTTAATATTTTCAACGAAGAGCAATAAACGAATTTTCTAGACCGGCTATATAAAAAAATCTAAACTAATATTAACTGACTATATATAACATTATATACTTATTCTTTTGAGTTTGAAAACTCAATCAAAATAAGATAAAAAGTTTATTTCGATAAGGGTTTTCAGGAGGATGTATTTGTTTGATTATCCAAAAAGTTGCCGACATGAGTAGGGTCCTTTACGACATGACTGCTTTCCATGAAAAAGAACAAACCCTTGACGGATCGCAGTCTGTTTTTAATATCTCTAAGTGGTTTCAAACGGTCTTTCTACTGATCGCAATGGAAAGATATTAGTTGAGTCTGTTGTCGAATGACTGCACCAAATATATAAAATTCAATATAATGCTCTGGAAGAATGGCAGTATGTAATTGTTGCTGACAAGTGAAGTTGGCATTTAAAAAACTGTGATTGATATAATACTCTTAAAATTTTACTTTAGAACTAAAACAATTTGTTATTTATTTAAGTGCAATTGTAATGAAAATAATGGCGTGACTGTCTAATATATCACCAAAATTAAGGAAGGATTGTACTTACACTGTATTAAAAATACTTAAAAATGAGTACATGGACGTACTCATTTAGCTTTGAGTACAACCCAGCAAAAAAAGTTAGCATGAAACCTTCATCAAAATTGTCAATTGAAGGTTTTTTTGAAGGTTTTATAAAGGATATTGAAACAAAAAACTGCAGGTTTTTTGAAGTTTTTAATTTTCCTGCATAAAGCCTTTAAAATATCTGCATTTTCCTTTCATGATTAAAAATTGAAGTTTTTTTGCAGGTTATTATGAAGTTTTTTTTACAGTTTTTATGAAGGACATTGAAATAAAAACCTTTAATTTTATAGATCTTCATAAAAAACTGCAGTTTTCCTGCATAAAACCTTCAATTTCAAAATTTTGATGAAGGTTTTATGCTGACTTTTTTTGCTGGGAATTGCATCGTGAATGAGCGATGACGTGCTCAAATTTAATTAATCGTACTTTCGCAAAACTGAGCAGTATGGTTTAATATTTATAATATCAGCTTCTGTTCAGGCCATCTTAACAAAGCGACCTGGCAAACTTAAAATATTTGTTCAGAAGAGGGTTTTCCACATTATTTGATGTCGATTGCTTAAATGGAAACTGAGTTATTACGACTCAATTATCTTACTTCCCATTCTTTTACCACGCCTTTTTAACATTACTTCTGTTTATAACTTCTTCACATCACTCTGGTAGTGCAACGGATACGGCCCTGGACTTCGGCATGGACGACATCAGGTAGACGGATCGGGTTCGATTCCCGGTAAGTCCTGGTTGTAATTGTTGAAATTTATTGAAAGTGATTTATGAATGCAGACTATGTAGGCATTATTTTAACTCTTTTTATTAATCTTACTTATTTTTGAGTGCATGTCTTTTTTAAAAATGAAACTTATGTATTCGGAGTTATGATAGGCATCGAATGCAATCAAAATGAGTACATTTTATTTATTTTTAAGTACCCATTTTTAACAGTGTATAATTGAACCTTTATGCGTCCTTATAAATAAATTGATGTATAATACATATGAGGAGCACACATTTCATTTTGAAAAGTTTGGCTAAAAATTAAAAAAAAGTATTCCACAAACTAAAGAAATAAAAAAATAGAACACAACCACAAATAATAGAGGTAATAGTATAAGGTTTTAACGATTATACAATTGGAATGCTGATGCGGTTTGTTTAGAAACGGTTTGTTAGTTGATGATAGAAGGGTTAGTTTGAGGTTAAGAGTTAAGGTTATTAGAGTGTGGTTAGACGTTTTAGTATATAGTGGTGAATTTTAAGTGATTAGAGTATCAGTTTAATGAGGATGTATAGAACTCAACTAGAGACATCAATTTAATGGGTTCAGCTAAGGATGTTAGAGGGGTTGCAATCATCAGTTTAATGGAATTCGGTTAATGTTGTCATGAAATGATTTATAATTTAATAGATTTAATGCGTAAATTGTTAAAGAAATGATTGAGGTTTCAGGTTATCGAATTGCATATGAACTTGTTAGAGGAAATTGAAAAACAAAACAAAACTATATAACTTCTTAAGATTTAAAATATTAGTAACGGATTAGTCATATAACGTTGTTATAGTCTGAATGGATCTTTTTCATAGGTATCAGTAACTAAAGATAGCAAATGGTTATTACAAGACGTAAATGGGATAATAAATATCGTGGGATTCATAACAAATTATTACTTATACCCGATTCAACTAGCAGGAAATATGTACCTAAACACCCTTTTAAGGCTAAAGGACTAAATTACCCGAAACCAACCTGACAATAAGTGTATTTTCAACGGCTTATCTAAAATATAGTAAGCACTGGAAAAAATGGATGGATGGATGGATTTCATGGAAAGCACTAAAGGACTAAAGTACCCGAAACCAACCTGACAATAAGTGTTTTTTCAACGGCTTATCTAAAATATAGTAAGCACTGGAAAAAATGGATGGATGGATGGATGGATTTCATGGAAAGCACTAAAGGACTAAAGTACTCGAAACCAACCTGATAATAAGTGTATTTTCAACGGCTTATCTAAAATATAGTAAGCACTGGATTAAAT
This sequence comes from Troglohyphantes excavatus, assembly GCA_963932185.1. Lineage (NCBI taxonomy): Eukaryota > Metazoa > Arthropoda > Arachnida > Araneae > Linyphiidae > Troglohyphantes > Troglohyphantes excavatus. Next base: position 45,640,803 of record OZ010676.1, read on the forward strand.
TTGATGTTTAATTTATAATTAACAAAACGAAATATAACGTAATGTCTTGCCATTTTGATGTCCCGCACTCGAGTTGAAGCTTTTCTTTTTGTTGAATGTGATCTGACATATTTTTTGATAGCTTTTGGTTTGAATTGAGCGTAAGTTCAATAAGAAGTTAATATGATAAAAGTTAATATACTGTTTAAAAAATGTTAATTAGATTACCTATAAACAAATTAGTATTTTTTAATGCGACTTCAGTTTATTTCTATATGAGCAGTGTAATTTCAACTTTTCCCATTTCTTCTTGATATTCCAGAAATAAAAATGTGCTTACCTGTTTGAAACCCCGGTACATCAGTTGAAGCTCCCGTTTGTTGAATTTGGTGAGCTGGCAAAGTGTGTCAATGGCTTCTGGTTTAAATCGGGCTTGGGGTCCATCCATTTCATCGAATTCGCTGTCTGTTGAAGAGAAAAAAAAACCGGGTTATAGGCTGAAGAATGAAGAAAGCAGTATTAAAAAAAATCGTGTTTCGTATACGTTCAATATAAACTATAGGGTGTAGCTATTGAGCTACATAGTCTATTTAACAGAAATGGTGATTCGTTTGTAGACGGGCTTGCCTTTTCCGAGACCTTAATCGGACCATATCATACCATACCATACCATACCATACGATACCATATAATTCTATACCATAATATGTAATTTACATTTAATTAATATTTATTAACATCATGTACACTTTTTTTTACTATCACATATGATTATTGTAAGTTACACCTGAGTTTGGTTTTGTTAATTAACGTCGCACTAGAGCTGCACAGTTGGCTATTAGCGACGGTTCGGGGTCAATATCGAAGGAAAGACCCGGGAACACATTCACACATGCACCTCGTTATTTTAGAACCATGGTCAGATGACGAGGCAACACCTGAACTGGCACCCAACGCCTTCAATAGACGTCTGGACTTTGGACCCCAATCAGATTTATCGTGCACCAGTCCCGTATACACGCCAGTAAAATTTGTTGGATATTCTGGACGACTGTCTAGTATTTTTGTAGTGTTACACCTGAGAAAATCGACTTCATTCGAGTGCCTCTTAAAAACACACTTGTATACCAACTACTAAAAAGTATATACTATGATATAAATAATAAATACTAAAATACTAAAAAACTTCGTATTTAAATAGTGGACAATTTCTATAGTTAAATAGAAAATATGAAAGATTCTTTATTTGTTAAAGGATGAAAGATTATCAAAAAGGATACAAGACAATAAAACAATAATTAATAATTTCTAAAAAAATCAATCTACTTTAAATTACATTTTGATTTGAAGATATACGCACAAACGGAATTGAATTACATTATCCGAAAAGAAGGAAACATAACAACTCACCCAATACCGTTTTTGTTTAACACAGAACATATATCGCATCAAACAGAAATCGAATAACCCTTACACCCATTCAATTTTTCATATTATTTTTACAACGAAAAAGAAAAATAAGTACGTTTGAAAATATTTTTACATTTTTAAAGGTACATATAAAGCGATTTAAAGTAAGTCTTTTTGCGTATTTGATCCAAAAAGCTTCATTTATCAATTCCAAAATCGGATCAAAATCTGGGCAGTGACCATTTTTTAAAAAAGATTTTATGCGCAGTTGAAAGGAGAGAGTGAAATGAAATACGAGTTTTTCCTTCAAGACTTTCAAACTCGAGCGAACTCGAATAAGAAGTAAATATCGAAAGGCAAAATACATTTCCCTAGGGCCTATTTTCTTGTTTTTATTGTATTACAGCAAACCGAAAAAAGAGGGAGCAATACCTTTTCGCTGGCATGTACAACCAATACCCCCCAATAGTAAGCTGGAGATTTCATGCGTCAGAGCTCAGAAAGGGGATGAGATATACCTTTTGATAAATGATTTTCCAATCTCAGTACTATACACAAAGCATTTCTCATACCTTTTCATTCTCATTTACTTTTCAACTTCAAATAACAATGATGAAGTCCCATGGTGAACAATAAGTTTTTTTCTTGGAGTGAATAGAGGTTTGTGTTTTCAGTTTTAAGAGAAGGATTTGCAATTATGATAGAAATGACAAAACAACTGTTGTTGGGGATTCGTTTTTTCTATTGGAGATACCATGTTAAATTAACTAATATTAGGTACTGAATTATAATAAATTCATTACCAATTTTATCTATTTTAGTACTTATCGATAACAGTTAACCTAGACTATTTTGTTTTTAAAAATAATAATTGAAATTCTCAAATTTATTTGTCACTTTATGAAAAAGCAGCACATTTTATCGACGTTTTAGGTTTTATTTAAAAAAAAAATTCTCAAGAATTCACACAAGAAAAATAAATACACTTTACAAACCATATGATATTTTAATTTATTAAATTTCGTGTAGATATTTATATTTTAAAAAATGGTACAAAAATACGAAAATAGTATTTTTTATGAACAAAAAAACTCATTTAAGCTTTATGCTTACTTATTTGAAAAAAGGCAAATACATTCTAGAAAAAAAATTTATACCAACACATTATCAATTTTTTAAATTTTTTGTTTTTAAAAATAATAGTTTTTTTTTTTACCAGAAAGGGTTACAGAAGTCCCTTAAAATTAAATTAAATTGATTTTATCTAAGTTTTTATGTTAAATGTTTTGAATAGCTGTTTAAGCTCTGTAAGTAAAGATTTATATTATACGAATATTCGTTTTCATAGGTAGAAATTAAAGCCATATTAACGTTTCAATGAAAGTAATTCTTTGCAACACACCCGCCCTCCTCCACTCTTACATGAGATTTGATTTAAAGAATTTATTACTTTATAAACCCTATTTTCTTCTATTTTGTGGTATCAATCCTTCAAAGGGATTCATTTCCACAATAAATTCTAACAAAGTGTTTTAAGGTCTACTACCTCTTTTATTCGTTCAATTTAGTAAAACTAAAATGTATACTATTTATTTCTGCGTTTTACATATAGAAACCATTTTTATACTAAGTATTACACAATATATTCACGTGGATGGATGATTGACGGTGATGGCACGAATCTCCATTTTTGGAAATTTCTTTTAGACATAAATACAGAATTTATGAGAGAGGTTCTAAATAATTTATGCATTGCTTCTAACATATGTGAAGGTTATAGCGTCATATTGGGTAAACATCATTATGCTCTAAACATTTTGTATTGTGAAATGTCTTTTAGATTTATAAAATTCTGCGACGACTAAAATATTACACGTATCTTTTATAATAAATATACAGGGTGGTTACAAATTATTGGGCGATGGTCATTGTTTAGATGTATCACATTTAGTAATAAGTAATCACAGATGTAAAACATTTTTTCCCCCAAATACTTCGTTTATAGTTTAAACAAGTCGCTTAGTTTTAGTAGCACGAAACAAAGTATTTTATGTATAACAAAGAGAATGGTTTATTACGTGTAGTTAAGCAGCCAAATAATGAACATCGCCCAACAATTTGTAACCATCCTGTATAACTAATATGGTTGAGCATATATTTTCAATGTATTTACTAAAAAAATAAATGCAGCTTGGAATAAGTAATAAGCTTCAATTGTTTGCCTGCTCTACATTGTATTGTATTTAAAAAAATTGTTTCGTTTTAGTTATGAAGTTCTTTAGTCTAAAGGGTTTCATATAATTCGTGTTATTTTATTGCTTAGTTTTTACTTTTAGTTTCAGCTATTAGTCTGTATTCTTAAAAAATATATATTTATAAAAATAAGAGAAATTAACATTATGATGCAGTATCTTTTTTCGCATTAATATATTTGAAAGTTACAGACGATTTTTTAATTTCGAATTTTATCTTAAAGCTATCGAAAGGAACTTAATAATACAGGGTGATCCAATGGTTACCCTTTGCCAATAGCCCACTGGACAGCTCTAGTGCGACATTAATTCAACCAACCAATCAAAATAGAAAAAAATTAATTTTAAAAGTATAGACAGCATGATGCGGTTTCCATATAAATGTACTGAAAGAGGATATTTTTTAATAACAAAAAATAATATTTAGTGCTAAAATAGTTACATTTGTTACTGAAAGGTGGCGCTGTAGTTGTTTTAGATATGCTTCCTGTCACTATACCGCCAGCATTCAAAGTTTATTGGCGAACTTAAACGTTCTGCCAAGATGCTACGATATAAATTTTAAAGTTCAATTGTAAGTGTAAAATCTCTTGAAGTCACAGGTGCTCAAAGATAAACAAAATTAAAGTATCATTTATCGATAGAAGATGTAATTATAATTGAGCCGTCTATTTTCAAAACCGGATGGATCCAAATTTTTCGCAAAATCGTTATTTTATATTTTTTACAAGTTCTCAATACAATACATCACCTTGCAAAGCGGTATTGACCAAAGCGGTATTGAAGTATTGGAAGCCAGCCTAAAAACGCATTCAAAGTCATGGCTTTATATCTTAAAAGTACGTGGCTGTCAATAGTTTTTGGCGTTTCCTGTGAAATTTATGAAAATGAATATATCTGGTATTGAAACTAGATGGATAATATTTTTTCGTTATTAAAAAAATCCCATCTGTTTCTATGCATATATGTGTAAACCGTATCTTGCTAATATCTATACTTTTCGAATCATTGAATTTTTACTTTTTTTGTTACTTTTGGATTACTCTGTACATTCAAAGTACTTAGTTTGGTAAAAAGAAAACAAAACGGAGGAGCAATATTACAGTTACCATATATTAATCTTGCATAAATTTAAACAAAAATACCCTTCTTTGATAAAAATTTAAATTTTAGAGTAGCAATTGAATCCAATTTAGATATCAAACACAAAATCTTTTATTTAGTCTGTTCAGTTTAGGAGCACAATTTTTATTATAAAGAACATCTTTTGGGATTTTTCGAAATTTGAATAAATTTTTTATTTGCATTTTATTTTAGTATAATAAAGAATAAATGCCCAGTGTTTTTTAGTAAAACTAAATTGCAAAGTATTATGTCTTAAAATATAAGATATTTCTATTTTGAAAAAATAATAGTTTATTTAAAATGGAACTTTTCTATTTACTTTCTTTGTTCGATTCTAACAATATTTTAAAATGGAAACATTGTTCAATTTAAGAAAATATCATATTTAATTCATATTTTTGTGATAAATATGATGATTTTTATACGAATGATTTTTTTAATATTTCTTTTTAGGCAATGAGGACCTTTTATTTTTTAAAAAAAAATTGTATAAGGATTTAATTGAGCAAATAAGCTTTTTTGATAATTTTACAATATCATTGGACAGTGTTTTGTTTATGAATGATAATACTTCATGAAACATTTATTCTATGGCGACCAAAATACGTAAAATATCTAATCAAAAAGATATCTAATCAAAAACATTTTGTATAAGGATTTATTTAATTGAGACAATATGCTTTTTTGATATTTTTACAATATCATTGCACTGATTTTTGTTTATGATTGATAATACTTTATGAAACATGTATTCTATGGCGACCAAAATACGTAAAATATCTAATCAAAAAGATATCTAATCAAAAACATTTTGTATAAGGATTTAATTGAGACAATAAGCTTTTTTGATATTTTTACAATATCATTGCACTAATTTTTGTTTATGATTGATAATACTTTATGAAACATTTATTCTATGGCGACCAAAATACGTAAAATATCTAATCAAAAACATTTTGTATATGAATTTAATTGAGGCAATAAGCTTTTTTGATAATTTTACAATATCATCGGACTGATTTTTGTTTATGATTGATAATACTTTATGAAACATTTATTCTATGGCGACCAAAATAAGTAAAATATCTAATCAAAAACATTTTGTATATGAATTTAATTGAGGCAATAAGCTTTTTTGATAATTTTACAATATCATCGGACTGATTTTTGTTTATGATTGATAATACTTTATGAAACATTTATTCTATGGTGACCAATACGTAAAATATCTATTAAAAAAGTTTAAAATACTACAATGGACTTAAATTGTGTTTATGATTTGTACTAATATATCATATTAATGTTATTATACTAATGGACCATCCCCTCCAAAAAACTGTGTTGATTATTAATTAAGCAACGTAAGTAAAAACTAGTGGAGTGTCTGTTATGTAAAATAATATAGTTAATTTGTATTTACTCCACACTTTAAAGAACTAATTCTGTTTTTGTTTCATCAAATATTGCAATTCAACTTTAATCCTTTCTATATGTCCTGAAACTTGGCATACTTAAGTAATCTCGAAGGCATTACGACATTTAGTCATAATAATAAGTAAGTAATAATTTACATTTTTATAAGTGAATTTAATTTTGTACCTTAAAATTAAACAGCTTAAGTTTTTAACTAGTGTCATCAGCAAAATGGTCTTATTACTTTCCTTATGGAAATATGCTTTCGATAGGAGAGATTTACAGAGAACGTTGCGAATTGATTCTATGGTATAATAATGTTTGTAGTCTTATATTGTACTGTTATTATATATTGAGTGGCTAAAATATTATAACCATACCCATATCCCGTACGCTGAAGTGTATGGGGGAATAATACGCTAAGCGATCCTTTGAGAGGATCCTTGATTAAAATCTGCTGCACTATTGCCCTTCGGTTGTCCCTTACAAACCTGGACACTCTTCTTTCCGCTCGAGCAATCTGTTGCCACTAACGACCACAGAAGGTACGTTGAGACCCACCCAGTTATTTGACTGTTCTTTAACATTTCATAAATATGGCAGTTTTGCTGATGCTCACTCCATGAATCCGAGCACTCACCCAACGTTCAAAGTCAGTCAATCAAATCGCGTTTTTTGTCCATATCTGTTTGTTCAAAACGCTTTTACTAACGTTGTAAGCAAGCACCTTTCATATTTTATACCGCTCTTGTACAGCCGCGGAAAAAAAACGAACCACCGATGATTATTTCGTTAGTTCTTATAGTAGAACTAAACTTAATATACCATTTTGTAGGGAATAAAGTCTACTATACATTGATATACAAAAAATTTGCATAGGGGACTATCTTCATACTCGAATCCGCACCAACTTTAAAATCTTCAATAGCAACACCTACTTTTGATAGCGCAGAAATGTTCCCCTCCCTCAAAATAATCTAAATATAAATTTTCGTTAATTTCCTACATTTATATGCAGAGATATTAGACGATATGTATCTATGTTATTTGAGGGGCTACTTCCACATTGGACAAAGTATTAGTGAGACTTCGAAATGAAGTACGCTGGTAGAAAATGTTTTGGCGTTAGCCGTGGTTCTTATTTTCACTTGGTCATTCATTCCCCCACACCCGTATACCCCTCGCCTTTATATAAGAATTTAGAATTTTGTTATAACGCGATCACAGCACTTTTAATTCTCAAAATTAGTAGATTTCTGTTAAGTTCTGCAGATTTTAAAATTGTGTATGACCCCTTAAATGATCATTTGAGGCACATTTTCATATAGCCGAAAAACTACAAAGAGGAAAATCATGAAATTTTAGATATGCATATAAAACGTTTTTCTGAATCCATCACTATGAAAATATAGCATGGTTGCTATTCATAAATTTTATGAATATTAATATCCTAATTTAAATAAAATTAAAAAATATACATATAAGTAATGAAAGTTAGTGTATTTTATTTGGGTTGTTTAGAAGTAACACATATAAAAATATCAGCTTACTAAAAATATTATTTCGAAAGATATGATTAAAAGTTTAAGAAATTCATTTAACATTACGAGTTCTAAATTTTCGATATTCATAATTAAAAAACTACTTAAACCAAATGACTTGCAAATTGGTATTCAACGATAAATTTTGTCGTAGATTCTAAATATTGAATCAAAATTGGGTGTTGCTATTGGAAATTTTAAAGTTGGTGCTGATTTTAATATGAAGATAGTCCCCTATGCAAATTTTTTTGTATATCAATGTGTAGTAGACTTTATTCCCTACAAAATGGTATATTAAGTTTGGCTCTACTATAAAAATTAACGAAATAATCATCGGTGGTTCGTTTTTTTTTTCCGCGGCTGTACTTTGGGGAAAATAGTGTAACGTCTTAGCTCATTTACTTAAAAAAGAACAACAAGTGGTCATAAAATTTTGGCCACTCAGTGTATAGTAGTCTGTGTAATTTGAAAGCATTAATACTTTTAAGATAAAAACTCGTCTTATAGAACATTGCGTTAAGAATATTAAAATACAAATGCAACGATAAAAAAAGCAATAAAAGTCCGTAATAATCCGGACATGTTTCGGGAGATACATCAACCTTCATCAGCGGAAAATGCAAAGTCTGTGTGTAATGAAATATAAATAAAACCCAAGACCCTATTGACGATCTTAATAACTGGGGCATATACAGTATTTCATGTCAATGTGGCATGTCTTATATTGGTCAAACAAAGAGAGCAGTAAGATTTCGTATCAAGGAGCACCAAGCACATACTGTTAAACAAGAAATAAAGAAGTCCTCCATTGCCAAGCACTCTTGGGAACATGGTCATATATTTAATTTTTCTAACTCACATTTAATTTGCAAACCTAAATCTCCAGTTGAACTTGACTTCCTGGAGGCGTTTCATATTTTTAGCAATATTGATTCGGTTGTCAATGAAACGTTTGCGGTCCCAATGTTTCCCGCTTGTTGGCACACAATAGTTAACTCCAACCGTTTGTAATAGTTTTTAGGTCTGTGGCAACATTTTAGATTGCTTGGGTTTTATTTATATTTCATTACACACAGACTTTGCATTTTCCGCTGATGAAGGGTGATGTATCTCCCGAAACATGTCCGGATTATTACGGACTTTTATTGCGTATTTTAACGTTGCATTTGTATTTTAACATTAATACTTTTATCTATTTTAATAGGTTTGGAATGGTACAATTACTTTAAAAATGTCATGTTATTTAAATATACTAACGCACCACTGCATTTTGTCACATTTAGGGTCTTTATTGTTTTATAAAAGTGCTTTATTACATAATTTGCATCTGGGGAAATTTTTAGAAACCAACTTTTCCACAAGCCCCTTGTTTGCCGAAACTATACGAATCGATAAGTTGTTTTTTAAGATCCATCCACAAGCATCTTTGGCACATAGCCTTCATTTGGGGAAGAAGCCGTTTCATTTCAATGGAAAACGAACGCGATTGCCAAATATTTCTAGACATATAGATGTGAAGAAGAATCATTATCCAAAAAAAAAAAAAAAAGAGGAAGTGCAAAACATGCCAAAATGTGGATCCAATTCTTAACGCCTTGAATGACGAAATTGATAGACGTCGGTGAGGTTTTTATGGTAGATCTTCACTGTTCCCCTGAAATAGTCATTTAAAAACGGTTGGAAGTGTTGGGAAGCAAGGGATATTATTTATTCATGATGCATGTTCATTTTTCATTTTTAAATCTTCGCAGAAGGCGCTGCTGCCAAATGTTTTAAGTCCAAACAGGAAAGAAAATAGCAAGCCCGTAAAATGAGTGCAATCTTTATTTTAAGCGATCCAAAAAGCTGCCAAAATGCAAATAGCTTCTTTATCCCTTTTATGTTGGAATATTCTAGAAGTTAAAAAAAGAAATGATTATATCATTTTATTCAACTTGATTTTTAAAATTTGATGTAAACATAACATTTATATTAAATATTGTTTAAAGAATTTATTTTAAAGTATAAATACTTTTCCCAAATGATTACCGAATGCATATTTCCGTCTTCAAAGGATAAATATATAAATGGATGCACAATAAATATCTTACACTTTTATAAATTAGTTTTTACTGCTCGGAATTTTTATAAGGAAAAATATCTTGAAGTACTGAAAATGAAAACAATTTTATTAATTGTAAAAGTAGTTTGTTGAAATCTATAAACACATTTGGTGATGTGTACAGAATTTTGCATTTAAAGGGAGACCCGAGCCCCAAATCCTAATTTGTTTATTAATGAATTCAGACATGCCATTTTTTTTATATTATTAGAACATCTTTTTCTAAACAATAATAAAAAACAAAAATATATTAAAAAATATATATTTTTGTTATTTTTGGTATTTTTTAAGCTTAAAAAGACTTTTTTTAAAAACACTACTCCTCTTTTAATTTTTAATAATTTTAAATGTTTTTAATTGATTAAATAACGTTAAAGTACATACTATAAACGTATGTATAGACTTTTTCAGATTTGTGTTTTAATTGTCTTCAAAAACTTAATTTAAGTTCAAAACCCGAAAAATATTAAATTTTTTAAGTTTAATAATTTGTAAAAAAATAATTTATAACTTAATTTAAAAAAGCTATACATACGTTTATAAAACAAATATTAGAGCTTCAAAAGCTATTAACAGTTTAGTTTTAAGTTAATTATTAATAAAGCCTTAGCATTTTAAACGTGACCAAAATTAAAAAAAAATATTTTGAGTAAATGACGATTGTTGCAGACAAAAAGTATGGAGATAGATGATAAATGGTATATAAATGGTATAAAATGATAAATAAATGGTATATTTTGGGGCTCGGGTCCCCCTTAATGATTTAAAACTGTGGTTTTTATAGGTTAAGGGGACTCGGTACCCTTGGAATATTTTTTTTTATTAAATAATTTACATAGATATTTTACACATATTATTGAAGGTTATTATTATATAACATGATTTTAGCAACAAAAAAATTATTTTTATGAGTATATTTTTCAAAATTTAATTTTTTTAAAAAAAATTTAACTGTTTTAAAAATGGTTTTTCTCTTTCAGTTTTTATAATTTTGTAAAGAATTTTTTTTCTTACATTCACTGTACTATACTTTATAACTTTAAGGATCGAATTTGAAATTACTGATTTAGTTCTTGAGAAAAAAAATAAAATGTCGATGTATATGCAAAAAAATGGAAAAAAACATGATTTAGTCTACTTTTTAATTTTTAACTTTTTTTCTTTTCATTATTTTGCAAAACACATCCTTGATTGTTTTAAATAGGTTATACAGGAAGTTCAGAAAAAAAATCAAGTCATTTCAATAATATGGGAGAAAGTATTCCTATTTTAAATACCGTGGCATATGCAAAAAACACAAACTGAGATAAATCAGTTTAAACATTTCAAATTCAAATAACTCGAGGAATACATTTGATATTTTCTTTACACATAATTAATTTTATAACTACTTGCATACATATAAAATTCCGGTTTTTATTATTTAATTGGAGTATATTAAATCACTATTGTGTACTCAGTTTTAAAATGATAATAAAACTAAATTTTGGAGAAAAATCTGTTAAAATCAAAATAATAGTGTTTAAAATATTGTTTTAGACTAATTTTGTGTTAGAAACCATACTAATACAACTGAATTCATTAAACATACATATTCCATACCATAAAAGACTTTAGAATATGCTTTGACAATAGCAAAAACATGTTATTACATTTGTTAAATACGTCGCCTTTGGCAAATACGTCTCCTTGTACCTTCAAATTTAAAATTATATCAAACCACGGTAAAAAAAAGTAAACAAACATGTGATGTGATAGATACAGTCACAGATAAACACGTTCAACTTGTTCTTAGCTGATTTTTCCTTAAATAAATGACGAAAAGCTGTTGCGTCAAAAATGTAAACATCGAAATGGACGTAGCATTTTAAGTGCTATGAGAGTAATGAAACGCATTTTAATTACATTTATAATTATCAGATCGTTTCAAAACTTTGTAATAATAAAGTTTAGGTATAAGAGCATATTTTAAGCAAAAAAAATAAAAATTGATATTTTCATCGATTTTCTCAAATCAAAGGGTACCAAGTCCCCTTAACTTTATATTATTTATAAGAAGAGTTATAAGTTAACAAAAAAGGGTTCAAGAGCAATGTTATTAAAATGACTCAACTGAAATTATTCGTTTGTGTTATTTGGAAACTTAATAGTTTAGATTTTTTAAGAGTATTTTTTGAAAAAATTAAAAACAAATTTCTCAAAAATACTATATACATAGCTACTATCTAGTTGGGGTCCCTAAGACGAAGATTGGATGAAAAAAAATCTTTGATTTTAATGAAACCCATCAAATTGACGTTTTAAAATATTTAATATATAAATAGAAGTGTTTAGTTCTTAGAAATTGTAAAAAAACACAAATGAATAATTGTGCCTTTAATTATGTAACATAAATATTGGTTTTACTAGAGTCCAAAATACAAAAGTGTACTAGAGTTTTTTAATTTTCTTGAAATATAAGTTATTTTAAAAACTATTTATTATTCTAATTGCTTGTTCTCATAATACAATACATTAGACACATAAAGAAGAAAATACTGTATAAATGAATTTGTTATTGAAAAATGAAAAGTCAAATTACAATAACTTAAATAAAATGTGTTAACTAAAAAATTTGAAATTCATGGGTAAAAATAAGTGAGGACAGAAATTTGGGATTTCAGTATTATTGTATTCAAACGTGCAATCCAAATAAATTGAATAAATTTCAATCAATACATGAAGTAGTTATTGTGAGACAATATAAAAACCGCGAGGGAAATTGGTTCAACGTGAGTACAGGAAATGTTTTTGGGTCTGTTGTAAATATATAATGGATTGATTTCGGAGTTACATAGATCGAAATTATAAAGGAATACGATCTCTTATAAAATAAAATGCAGATCTGCAGAGAGCATGAAGGTATATCATTGGGAATTTAATATTTATATTTAAAATATACTATTTATTAGGTATTATATGGTGAAACAAGGTGAGAAAAGAATAAGTCCAAACATGGTGAAAAGGAAAGAGTGATTTCTACAGTGGATTTATTTGAAAGTCAAAAATTAAATATTGAAGTGTGTCAGTATAACCTTTTAAGAATAATGCTTGTAAAGGGAATTTTTAAAACTTTGTTTAATAGTTTTTTTGAGAGTTTGTAAATGATATGATTAATTAAAATATAGGTATTCGGAACTCAGAGGTTAATAAAAATGTGATTCAATAACTTTGAAAGTAATACTCTAGACCTTCATTGACCAAGAACCCTCCCTCCTACTCTACTCCTTAATGTTAAAATTTAACATTTCTGATATTCCTGAAAAGCCAATCGTGAAAATCACGTCCCTCTGTTTAGATCAACACGTATATACTGGGTGATTACAAATTGTTGGACGATTATCATTGTTTGGCTGTTTAACTACATTTAATAAACCACTCTTTTTTCTATGCTTTAACTACTTTTTTGTTGCAACTAAAGCTAAGCGACTTGTTTAAAATATAAGCGAAGTAGTTTGTCAAAAATAATATTTTATTATGAACTTCATTGAACTACACTCTAGAACTTCATTGACCAAGAACCCCTCCTACTCTACTCCTTAATGTTAAAATTTAACATTTCTGATAATCTTGAAAAGCCAATGGTGAAAATCACGTCCCTCTGTTTAGATCAACGTGTATATACTGGGTGGTTACAAATTGTTGGACGATTGTCATTGTTTGGCTGTTTAACTACACTTAATAAACCATTCTTTTTACTATGTTTTAACTATTTTTGTATTGCAACTAAAGCTAAGCGAGTTGTTTAAAGTATAAGCGAAGTAGTTCGGCAAAAATAATATTTTAATATGTCGGTGCACTAAATGTGACGCAGCCAAATAATGACCATCGCCCAACAGTTTGTGACCGTCTGGTGTATAATTTCATGTATAAAATATGTTTAAAAATAAAGTGTTACTGTAAAGGTTAATAAATTAATTTGGACAAATGAACTCTTCATCTTGAAGTCTAAATAATCTCAGTTAAAAAATACAAAAAAATAGATGAAAGGATTTTAATGAAGGGGATTTCACTTGAATTAGGTGAATAATATCATTGAACAATAAGTACAGGAAAATGGATGCGTGTAACTTAATGAAATGGATTAAATGTCGTTTTGTTACTAATATTATTGAAGTAAGACGATAAAAGATTGAACGCAGTAACAAGAATATAAAAAAATAGACGAATAATTAATGGAATGTATTAATTTGGAAATGCAGGTTTCATAAATGTTATATAAATGATGTAGTAATTTATTCCGAATAGGTCATTTTTAAATACACAATGCAACAGTGAAAATTCAACTTAAAACTGAAGTCTTTGTTTGGAATAAAAGGAGTTTATTCAGAGATATAATCGTGATTATATTAGATAATCACGTACTTGAGTGAGATGGATTCATTCAGAGATAAGGGAATCACGAACTTGAATGAAGTGAATTCATTCAGAGATATGGAAATTACAAACTTGAGCGAAGTGGATTCATTCAGAGATTAGGGGATCAAGAACTTGATTAAGTGGATTGATTTAGTGATAAGGCTATTACTGACTTGAGTGAAGAGGAGTGGGTTCATTCGGAGGTTAGGGAATCACAAACTTGAGTGAAGTGGATTCATTCAGAGATTAGGAAATCAAGAACAAGAGAAGTGAATTGATTTAGTGATAAGGTCACCACTGACTTGAGTGAAGAGGAATGGATTCATTCAGAGATAAGGGAATCACGAACGTGAAAGAAGTGGGTTCATTCAGAGGAAAGGAAACACGAACTTGAATAAAATGGTTCTTTTAAAGACGGAGGATTATGAACTGAAGGAAAAAGTGGATTCATCAGGAAATCCGAGATTTTCAGGACATGCGAATAAATTGTATGCTCCTACTTGCTGCTTCTTCAGCCCGGATCTCTAAAGCCTGTTGCTCTTGAATTTTTTGCTTCATTCTTTGCAGAGAAGGCTGGAGACAAGAAGATACATGAGTTGCTAAGAATTCCAATACCACTTCTTGGATAGATTCTGGATTGGATTTAAAATTGACGGTTAATCAATGCACAAAATATAATTTTTTTTTAGTTGAAAGGAGTTGGCACAATAATTTATTTCAAATGGTTTTTATTAACGTAAATGTAAAAACAATGATAAATATTACAACACATAATATTTTTATTTTGAAGCTTTTTATATTTAATAGGAGGAGGCGAAATAAATTTGAGGAGCAGTTGACATGGATGTTGCCCTTGAATACACAATTTATGAAACAGTTGTTTTAATGAATCACGGGATACATTTCTAAACAATTTTCGTTTTTGCAGTGCCTGTATCCATTTAAAAAAATTTTCTTTGTCAATCTTTAATGTTAATGGATTCAACATCCGATTATAAATTTCCACAGTAAAACGCTTACGAATTTAAAAATTGATATTTCTCATATATTTAGTTAAAAAAATTATGAGCTCAATCATATTATATATTCTTTTATTTTTAAAGAGAATGAAATATGCAATTATCAACTTTTAAAAGAAAGATAATTACAAACACAAGAAAAAATTGGTGATATACTTATTGAGACAAATAAGGAAAAATTAATATTAATTTGCATTCCTCTCAAACAGCAACTCTAGATAAGAAATCATTAAAATAATTGTATATACGTATTATGTATAATTCTATCAAATATAAATTGTGCATATTTGATAATAACAATTTGAAAACCTTAAAAAGGGTGAGTCGACAAAGTGCCTTAAAAACTGAAAATAGATTAAATTAATTATTAATTTGTGTAAGAGAGTACGAGTTGATATATACGGGATCAACCATTTGTATAGTTTCATATTAATTATTCTCCTTGTCCATTTCGGAAGTTATGAAACTTATAACACGTTAATCTTTTCCAAAGTTAAACTATATTTTTCAAGCGAAACTCTTCAAACGTAAAAAACTAAATTTACCAAAATAATTTTCCTGGAAGTTCTCCAAATCTTCCGTATCTCTGATTTTTTCAATTTCTTCTGTTTTTTATAAATAAGGAGAGATGGGTATGTTTATCTGTATGTTTCCTTAACTTTATTTGAAAGATAATTTATGATACTAATTATATGAACTATATTTTGGAAGTCCTCTAGTCGAGAGCATAAATTTTAGACGTAGTTTAATTTAATAATAAGAAATGGTGGTGAAAATTAAAAATTTTACTTAGCTATTTTTAGTTATGACTTTGGGCATTAATGCATATACATGAGTAAAAATTCTTTTTGCTTAGAATTTTTTATGCAAGTTGTTTCACTTTTTAACTTTTGAATAAAAAGTTAAAAACTGATATACGAGCTAAAAATAATTTACTAGAAAACTAATCAGAACTTGTTTCTACTCGTATTTCTTTAAGCACAAATGTGTCATATACATTTAAATTTATAGAATATCACAACTTAGAAGAATGTAAGCATAATTATGTTTACAATTTATTCTTTACATGTCCGAAAATGAGTGTATATAGAGTTTATATATGATAAATTTTAAAATGTTTGAATTCACAAAAGCACTCACTGGTTTTGGGCTAAAGTACTGACATCCTACACGTTTTTTTTCTGCCGGTCGATGACGATTTGGTGACATAAGGCCATGGTCAAAATATTATAAACGAATTCATGTTCACGCATCTGGCTGATCCAAGACTACTTTTATATTTTTAAAACTTTATATTTAACCTTTACAGGGCGGATGGTTGATATTTTAACTAGAATCCCTTGTTAAAAACAAACACCCGCTTTATAAAGGTTAAAAAAAAAGAGCAGGATGGGCCGAGGCTGATTAGCAAAAGGGGTAGGTTGGTCATCAGCTTTTGGTTCCCGCCAGGAACTAAGCAAACTCTTGGGCGACTAGCGTCGACTCACGCGACTTTTACTACCAGCCCGACCCTCCACAGGCGTTTTTAGTGAGCTGCCAGCTGTGATGGTGAAACTGTACCGGAATTTCTATTTTTTTATTTGGAAAGTGAATTTTTCGTTTTAATTTTTTTTTTCTGTGGTAGGTATATGGGGCAATATTGTTACTTCCGTTAGTATATCTGAAACTTGTAACCAAGCACTTGATTTCGTGTATTAGGTTCTACAATTTGAGATGCCTGGTCATCAATGCCGCTATATTTATTCCAAAATCCTGTTTAGGGTTGATTAACTTTAAGGCGGGTAGGTGCCATCTTTCAAAGTTTTAAACCAACATGCCAACAACATCATCGGCTGAGGAGAATTCAGCTAACAAAATTCCTGCTGAGTTGGAGGAAACTCACAAACCTGGTACACTGACATTACATTTGATTGGAAGATATTCTAAAAAAAGCCAACCTATCAGGGTCTTCACCAGGTAAATACCCTGTCGCTTTATACCATGGAAAAATATACTCTGGAAAAGTCATTGTGTTGGATGAAGAGGATGTCAGGGGTACCACGATGAAGAGAAGGGGTAAGTATCGGGCTTGACTCAAAAATAAAAATGAAGTTTACTATAAGTTATTGAATACAGTCAATAAAATTCCTTTGCCGAAGTTCTTGTGTTCATCTAAGGGTGAGAATGAATGCTTAGTGGACATGAAATATCTACCAACTATACCAACGTAGTTAGTTTGAAATGCTATGATTAACAGTAGGTAGGTAATAGTTATCTTGCTCTTCTTAGTTATCTCATGCAATTTGTTCATAACCTATCTACTAATGACTATGTGCAGCTAAAACTTTTTTGGTCGTTTAAGTGTGAAATACCTATGTTTGCGATTTGTTTGTTATTATCGGAGAAGTTTTCTGCTGATAATAGCTCAGAGAAAATATCTAGAAACTTAAGAGTAGATTTAAGTTTTTTAATATTTAAAGTGCCAATTTTCGTATTTTAAGATTATGTTTTCATCTTTTTTAAGGATTTGGAATATTAAGAAGCTAATTCACAGACAATACAAGTATTAAATAAACATGTGAAATTTCGCACCATAATATAATAATTAACCATGTAAATATAACTTAATAAATTTGTCATTGATTTGTACGGGAGCAAACAAGCCCCTTTAAATATTAAATAGTAATTGTAGGTTGATGGAAGTCAAATCTCAGGGAAATGCAATCTGGAAACAGTTAAAATTCAAACTAAAATTGAATACGAAACGAAACGGACGTTTCGATATATCAGTGCGAAAAGTAAAAGAGTTGCAAAAGAGCGTATCTTGAGGATTTTTCAATAGCGAACTCTGCAAAAAGAAATGCGATTACACTTTGATTCTTTGAGGTCTTTTGCAAGCCTTTTCAAAAGATTCTCTATTTTCCCAGAGTCTTATTTCCTACATTCCGGAGATCATAAGCACATGCGAGAGCGATTGGGGTAACCTCAGCAATTTCTTTCCAATTCTACAAGGCGAACAACTCAATTGTGAGAAGGGTCGCATTACTTGTCTTCCAATTTGATGCCCGTATATGGTATTTCAATTTCAAAGAGACTTTACGCTTCGGATCTAGAATGCGCAGTTGTATAAGAATATTCAAATAGTTTTTTAAAGGTTATTTCGGAAAGCTAAAAAAACAGGTTACATTATTCTTTAAAAAAAATTTGTAACTCATTAAATATTTATAAAAATTAATTAATTTTCGGAACTTTAATTGAGGAGTTTTTAAACACTTATCCATATGAACAAATACATACTCTGTAAAAAAATCTACTTAAGGTTTAAAAACTGGACTTTTTTTTAAAAAATATAATTGTATCATAAACGCATGTATGGCATATACAAGGAGGGCTAAAATCAATGACACAAATTTAATATAAAATATAGTAATTGGCGTAATAGAGTTCGATCTGTATTAAATGCTTCTACAGGTGAAACTTTCTTTTAAAGCAAACAAAAAGTTGTAGTTCCAAATTCCGCCATAAATGGAGTTGTATCTTATAAACACCAGAAAAAATATAAAAAACTTGAGACAATGAGTTACCGATAATTTAATTAGTCGCAAGCAGTTACAAATAATTAACGATGTTATTTTATGCAATCCACTTCCACATTTCAATGCGTGTGCCTATGTAGGCCGAGACACATACAAATGCCGCCGTTTGGATGCAAACGCTATTCCAACACCGTGTCCAAACACCGTTTCATCCAATTCCATCCACTAATTCGTGTTTTGAGGCTTTTTTCTGATGGTCTTAACACATTGACTGCGAGCCCCACCAGATTGACAACCTGTTGTAGACAACCGCGGTCGAAGTGTTAATGTCTAGCGCCATCTATGGGTGAAGTTTGTACTAAATATTTTATTTGCTTAAACAAACTTTTCATCGTGAGAAGCTTTATAGTCCAAACCACAGTCTCTACGCCAATTACTTGATTTTATATTAAAATTTTAAATGTATCAGTGACTTTTGGTTCAGCCTGTGTCAATAATAGTTTTTTTTATTATTAATCTAAAAAAATAAAAGGTATAGGAGCTATTGGCCTAACTTGGGTGGCGTAAGTAAACTAAATTCCTATGCAAACGTCTCAAGCTCTATTCTTGGCAACAACGCTCTAATTAACTGGAACTGCTCATCCTACCTCCTCCCCCCTCTATCAATATGTATAAAAAACATACAACCGAAGTTCGGATATAGTACTAATAACCATAGGGTACCACTTTCATACCTTGGATTATTGTTGTCTGCTGTGAGCACTTAATTAAAATTTTAAATTAATAGCATTCAAAATTATTATTTTTGCATATACTATAAAATAAGTCTTTTTCGAAAATGAAATATAAACAACTCAAGCTTATAAAACTCATTATTAAATAGGATTATATTTTATTCATTTCCATGTCTCACGTTTCATAATTTATTTAGTACAGTAAAATGAATTATAAATCAATTAATGAGTCATTATTATGTTTATATTTGTTTCATAATAACTCCTCCTTTGGTGTATTTATGTTGTACACATGCTGCTTTATTTATGCTGTACATATTACTAAACTTAATTAACATCAAGTATGTTTGTAATTAAGTAATAGTTTATACTAAGACCTTGCTGTCAGTACTGAAATAAGTTTTATTTAAACCAACGATTAAATTATACAAAATTTAATTAACGTTAACTAATAACAACATTACATTAAAAATCTATCAAATGTAGTACAAAAAAGTAAAATTCATAAATTAAAAATTATATACTGTATTTGTATAATATTTAATTAATTACTTTACAGAGTAAAAAATAATATTTTAAATAACAACATTTACACGAAAATTATATTTCACTAAGCGTCGAAAAGGCAAACGGCATTAATTTATTGAAGATCGGCAGAATGAACCACGTTTTTGAGTAAAAAAAAAGAACGAAAGAATAGTCGAAAAATAAATCAATATACTTTCAAATATTTTACAACAAACATGTAATATTTGTAACTTTTGATTACAATATTTTATGCGACAATGCATTTGAATGTTCATGTTTTATGCTTTAGCAATATTAGGCTTTGCCAATTAATAACAAATAATACAAATTAATCACGCATGCTATTGGGCAGATTATTCAAGAAAATTTTAAAATAAAAAATAATTTTAATCAGTGTGCACAGTTTAAAAAATATCTGCATTTCTTTAAACAAAGGCATAACTTTTGAAAAAAAGTATTATAATAATTTTTTTAAATAAGTAAAACACTATTGTAATAGTATGGCTTTATTTGTTAAATAAAATATTAACAAGAAACATTTTTAATTTGTAAAAAATTGAAAAACTCTATTTTCCTTAAATGGAAAATATAGTAAACATAAATTTTAAAAAAAAGTTATAAAAGGTTTTAAATTTTTTTTAATTGATTTGAACAAATATACGACTGATGACAGTATATTTTTCATATAAGTTTTTTACAATAGATGTTTATAACGTTATTTATAAAATAATCCATAGAGTTACATTGCTCTTTAATTGATTTCAAGAGCTATTATTACACAAATTCGCAATAAGCATATGGAAAATACCCTACATTAAAAAATATTTTTGCATTTAAAATATATTTATAAAAAAAAATTAATACGGTTCTCATTAGAAATTTTAACTTGGAGCTCTTTAAGAATGCAACTGACACTTGATAGTAACGTAAAAGAAGTAAATGTTATGCAGCAATAAAAAACAATGACAATCAAATTTCCGGTTTCCATAGGACTTAATGACAGATATCGTTTACATGATGCAACACGATTGTTGTTTATGTATTAAAATATATGCTCGTAACGAAATGCTCGCATTCACGAGTTTCATGTAAAATCCCGTCTAATTGTTTAAAAATATTTTTCAATTTGTATATAACCCCCCATCGTGGTTCGAGTGTCGTGTGTGTGAAAGTGTCGTTATAAAGTCGCGACTCACTTGAGCTTCCAGCGCTCCCCCCCTTCTTCCGTTGCCGCTTCTTGACGGGTCGGTTGCATGGCGTGGCCCGCGTCTGAATCCCTTGCATCCCGGATCCCTTTTGAGGAGGATGCGGAGCAGGGATGCTCTTGGCCCCCGTCCCAAAGCGCCCTATTTCTGGCCACCTTGGTGGGGATCGGAGCCAGAAGGGAACGCCGCTATTCGTCACGGGACGCGGTGACGCAACGGACGACGGCCGTAAAAAAACCCGGAGAGGGGATTTGTCGCGGCGCCAAAAGATCCCGATGGGACCGCGTGTCAATCGAATTGTTTATCTAGCTATTGAGCAATGATGACCGAGTGCCGAGCTCATAAACGGAGCGTTGTGGTTCGATTGTTTGTTTGTTTTGTTAAATAACGTCGCACTAGAGCTGAACAGTGAGCCATTGGCAACGGTTCGGGGCCTATATCGAAGGAAAGACCCGGAAACGATGCCTCGTATTTTTGAATCATGGTCAGATGACGAGGAAACACATGAACTGGCACCCAGCGTCTTCAATAGACGTTGAGACTTTGGAACCTGATCAGGTTTGGTTTGTTTAAATAACGTTGCACTAGAGCTGCACAGTGAGCTATTGGCGACGGTTCGGGGCCTATCTCGAAGGAAAAACCCAGGAACACATACACATTCACACACACACATTCATGCATGCCGCCTTCAATAGACGTCGGGACTTTGGACCCCGATCAGATTTATCGTGCACCAGTCCCGTATACACGCCTATAATTTTTGTGGATGCTCTGGACGACATTCCTAGTATTTTGTTGTGAAGCTGGCAACCCTCCGATCAAAAGATCACTACTTTTTCATTTTTTTTAGTCAAGTCCGTTGCGCAGGATCGAACCCTCTGATTCCCAGCTGACGATGTAAGAAAAGTAGTGATATTACGATCGGAGGGCTGTCAACTTCGCTACCAAAATACTAGAATGTCGTCCAGGACATCCACAAAAAAATTAACGGCGTGTACACGATAAATCTGATCGGGGTCCAAAGTACCGACGTCTATTGAAGGCGTTGGGTGCCAGCTTAGGTGTTGTCCTCCTTATCTGACCATGGTTCAAAAATACGAGGCATCGTTTACGGGTCTTTCCTTCGAGATAGACCCCGAAGCTCTATGCAGCTCTAGTGTGACGCAATTTAACCAAACTAAAAATACCCCCAAAAAACTTGATCATAGTAGTAAGAGCAGAGAGCTCGTATTTATAGACTTGCTAGTTCGATCCTTGTCAAACAACGTCGTAAAGAGGTTCGTGAAAAAGTTCGGACAGTGGGGGTGCAAGCTTAGTTGTTGTCATTGCTATCTACATCTTTCCTTTCCTTTGAGATAGCGGGTCTTTCCTTCGAGATAGACCCCGAACCGTCGCCAATAGCCCACTGTGCAGCTCTAGTCTTACGTTAATAAACCAAAACCAAACCAAAAACCAAAACCTCTGAGATAGACCACGAATCATCGTCAATAGCCCATTGTGTATCTCTAATGCGATGTTAACTCAACCAACTTAGTCTCAAAGAATGAACTGCCTACTATTGAGTTGTTAGAAACACTAGGCAATAAACTAGGCAAAAGCCCATTGTGTATCTCTAATGCGATGTTAACTCAACCAACTTAGTCTCAAAGAATGAACTGCCTACTATCAAGTTGTAAGAAACACTGTGCAGCTCTAGTTCAACGCATGCTTTGAAAGGGAAATCATGAGGACCGAAAAGAAAAATATATGAAAAAAATTAAGCATTAAAAATCCCCTGACAAGTGCGAGGGTGAAATTACACACGCAAACATGCATACACGCCCACATCCACCCCACACGCAAGCATACAAAAAGTACTTCTAAAGACTACGAGTAGAAGCATTAAATTAATACATTTTATATTTAGGGAGTCGCGCTATCTGTTGCTCGCAAAAAATACTTAAGATTTGAATTTATTTAGTTGGTTTGGTTGGTGAATTGACATTGCACTAGAGCTCTACAGTGCAGTGGCGTACGCAGGGGGGGGGGGGGGGTTGAGGGGGGTCACAACCCCCCCCCATCGGTCTGTAGTTTTAACAAAACATTCAAAATATAATGCTTTTTCTATTTAAAAAAAAAAAATACAAATGTATTTTTTTCCATTTAAGAATCTACCTTTGTTTGCAAAAAAAAAAAATTTGGAATTTTGTCACTGAAAACTTTCAACAGACCCAATTGGAATATGGTCGCGGGGGTGTTCGAGCCTGAGACGGCTTTCTATAAGCAGCTGCTTAGTGGCATGGCCAGAACGGCGTTTAACGAGTCGGCAAAAGTAAACCATTCTCCATTTTCACCCAGACCAGTGGCGTACGCAGGTGGTGGTTGAGGGGGGTTGTAACCCTTCCCCCCCCCAACGGTATGAAGTTTAAAAAAAAATTAGTACAAAATAATGCTTGTTTTCCCAATTAATAAAAAATTCCAAAACAAAACAAAAAGTTTTTAAAAAAATACAACGTTTTTTTTTTTTGCATTTAAAACCCTACATTTATTTGCAAGAAAAATGACACAATTTCGGCGCGGGGTACTGACAAGCGGGAGGTTTATGCTAACAATTTATGCATTTTATTACTGGGTAGTCCAACCCGATGTCCACCGACAAGCACCATCATTTTCACTTAGACGTAACATTTTATTGTTCAAAGATCTCCTTTCGTAAATAGGAAGAGTTATGCATCCATTCTGTGAAGAAGAACCTTTTTAAAATCATTGACTGTTTTTCTAGAGGGGGGGGTTGGATGTTGCCCCCTCACTTTTTCAATATTGTACTTTTAAAAATGAAACGTAACCCCAACACTTTCCTACTACTACAGGTGATTAGAGGGGTGGGGGGTCACCAGCCCACTTTTTTTGGATGTTACACTCTTTTATTTTAAATTTGCACTTTAAAAAAATCATAATACATTTTGGTACTGAATTGACGAACCAAAGAAAAATTTCGTACCCCAACCCTAATTCTTTTTGTTACTAATATTACATTTACTATCGATTTTATTTTCTCGTATTATTTTCTCCCAATAGGCAGACAGCTAATAGCCATTTAGGCGCCTTACTTCCCATTTTCGTCATTACAAAATATTCATCGTTTGACTGAAAATAAAAAGAAAATGTAAAATAAACATAGGCAATCGGTTTCGATTTTACAGAGAGGGGAAAATGTTGGCGCCGATATATGTCTATGTTGAAAACTTAATAAGACAATATGAAATATTTTTTTTCAATGGTAAATAAAATATCGCTTTTTTTTAGTTTAGAATCTTTTGTTTCAAAAAATTTGTCGACGGTATCATTTAGAATATATAGACATCTTGTAAGTCTTATAGTAGAAGTAAAGAATGACTAAAATAGTCAGGTGATATAAAGTTCAAATGAAAAGATGTTTTGAA